>HG992253.1:8762500-10012500 GCA_905220585.2 Nymphalis polychloros
AGAAGAGAATTGTAATGAAGTCCAGAAGATTTTTTTTCTTGAATTTATTCACATATCATTTATTATCATATTATATCATTTAATATAAGTTATATATTATATGACTATGTATTTTAAATTATCGTATCCCATAGTTAATATTATGTGAAGATAATATTATCGCATGAAAGACCCTATTATAATATTGTAAAGGCTAAAAGTCATATACATTCACCTTTGTAGTCTATTCGATGATGATAAGTGTACGAACACAATACATTAGTAAGACGTCCATTCTATTTGTGAAATTATATAACTCTATATAATTTTCCGTAAATTGCTGTGTCAACGATTACGTGGGTATTACTTAAGGCTTTTGTACAGTCCCATTTGAAGGCTATTATTTCCAAAGATATATATTGACTAGCCTGTTGGTGTGGTTGGTAAGATACTTGCCTTTCACGCCACAGATCGTGGGTTCGATTACCACCCAGGGCAGACATTTGTGTGCATGAACATGTCTGTTTGTCCTGAGTCTGGGTGTAATTATCTATATAAGTATTTATTTACAAAAGAAAAGTAGTCTATGTAAGTATATCAGTTGTCTGGTTTCCATAGTACAAGCTCTGCTTAGTTTGGGATCGGATGGCTTTGTGTGAATAATGTCCCAGGATATTATTATATTATTATATATTTCGAATATTATATGTAGAAAAGCAGTCGGATAAATAGGCTACATGGTAAGTAGTCATCGCCTCTCACTGAAATAACTTTAGTGATAAATAAGCTCTTACTTTATCAACAAGATGCAACGAAAAGCTGAAAAAAAATTTTTTTTTTGTTTATATTTACACTGGCTCACTCATATTTCCCACAGGATCAGCGATATACTATAGATAAATTGTTGAGCGACTTCAGCTGGCATAAATTTGCTGGATGAAAAATAGAAAAAAATATATCAATATATATATATCTTCGTCAATTTCAATACTAATATGAATGTAAGGGGTTTTCCAATAGGGACGCTTGAACTTTGACAGCTGATTGCGGCCATGTTGTTTGAGTGACAGCTGTCAAATGCAGTGTGTTATATTCATTCCGTCCTCCCAAACCACCATGGCAGGTTACAGTGTCGAGCAGCACGTGCAAATCATAAAATTGTTTTATGAAAATGGGTCTTCAGTTCGAGCAACGTTCCGCGAACTTCGCCCGTTTTACGGTCGCGATGATCGTCCTGCCGAGTCGACTATCCGTCGATTGGTGGACAAATTCGAGTCAACCGGGTCAGTTAACAATCAGCCGGTTCCCGTGCGTCAACGTAACGCGAGATCTGCCGAGAATATCGCCGCTGTGCGCGACAGTGTCCTCGAAAACCCGCGGCAGTCAATTCCGCGTCGCGCACAGGAACTCGGCCTTTCGCAGACGACAACTTGGCGAATTTTGCGTTGTGACTTGAGCCTGCACCCGTACAAGATCCAGCTGACCCAAGAGCTCAAGGTTAATGACCATAGACAGCGCCGTGTGTTCGCTGACTGGGCATTAGAGCAGTTGGAAGTTGACGCCGATTTTGGCAAAAAAATCATCTTCAGCGACGAGGTGCATTTTTGGATGAATGGCTATGTCAACAAGCAAAATTGCCGTATTTGGGACGAGACCAATCCACACGAGGTTCACCAAGTGGCAATGCACCCGCAGAAAGTGACTGTTTGGTGCGGATTTTGGGCCGGAGGCGTGATTGGTCCGTATTTTTTCGAAAACGATAATGGTGTGGCCGTCACCGTCAATGGTGAGCGATACCGGTCGATGATAACCAACTTCTTTTGGCCTGAAATCGAGAATATGGATCTGGACAACATGTGGTTTCAACAGGACGGCGCTACGTGCCACACAGCACACGCTACGATGGAAGTTCTGCACGAGCAATTTCTGGACATGGTCATCTCGCGCGGAGGCGACGTGAACTGGCCACCGAGATCGTGCGATTTGACCCCGCTGGACTTTTTCTTGTGGGGTTTTCTTAAGTCGCAGGTCTATGCCAACAAGCCGCAAACCACCGATGCCCTCAAAGTCAACATACGCCACGCCATCGATCAAATACAGCCCGATTTGTGCGCCAGAGTCATCGAAAATTGGACCTTTCGTGTGCGCGCCACCAACCGAAGCCGTGGCGGTCATTTGAATGATGTCATATTCCATACATAATGGGGTCGATAGACCTTCCAAATAAAAATTTCGCAAATATCTCTCCTACATGTATTTTTTTTTGCATTTCAAAGATCAAGCGTCCTTAATGGAAAACCCTATATAATAATCGATTAGTTTATTAAACTATGCATTGTCTTTTTCTTTCGAATGACAAATGAATAATGTCAAAAAGAGAGAATTCCTCGCTTAACTTAAACTGCTAAAGCACGTTTATAAGTAAGACCGTTATTTTATTAGGTATTACTTACATATTAACATTGAACAGATTAAAATTTTCATAACAGTAGCGTCGTATACCATTCGGGAGTTGCAGCTCAGTTTGAAACTTTTAATGATTGCCGGCGCAACTTAATGTCTATTCTCAACTCGTATCTTATTACAGAGTTTCGTTTATTTCGTTGCTACTTATATAAAACTCTAACCCCCGACTTATTTGCGCAACAGTGAGAGGTGAAATATATTAATGTACACCATCGACTTTTTCAATGTATTACAGATATGTAACATTTAAACAAACTATTGTCCAACTTGCCAATGCCAATTCCAATTCGACATTATCAATGTCCGCACAATATTAATGTGTTATTACCGTATTGAATCGTAAAGTTGTAACGTCATCTTTTGCTGAAATATTTTAGTAATTCCTTTATAAGTCAAGCGTTTTATAACTTTTTCGGAATTCGGAAATTACTAGGCTAAGTTAGCCTAGTCCATAGGGTCACTTATTTTAGTGATACCTCTTATACCAGCCCAATTAATGAGTTACATTAATTAATAAGAAAAAATGTAATAAGAGGAAAGTAAAGGCTATAATAACCACTCTGTACTTTTATCGTTGTTAGACCTTGCGACACCTCAGCTAATGTTATTAATATATGTTGAAGCCTGCCAGAACATTCTGTCATATTAAGGGCACTTATTTGACAGCAAGGGTAATTTCGTTCATTTCATTTCCAACAAACTTAATACTTCATATATATTTTAGTTTATATGAGATATAAAGAAAATACAACGAGGGTCTGCGAAAATACGAAAATAGTACTTTCGTATAGCTTTTAATTAAAATTCTCGGACGTTTGTAAGGATACGTAACTGTAGCTTAATTAATTAATAACAGTCACATTATTATTTTAAATGTAAATGGTGATTTTTATTTTTTAATTAATTATCAATAATTTGAGATAAAGATACTAAATAATAATTATAAAGGATTTTGATGTGTTTTTATAATTATTTTCCAAAAGAATAATATTGAAGTACTATATTTTTAGTATGAGTAAACATAATAAAAATACTGTAGTTTTCAAATAAAATCAGTGAAGTAATGAAAAATTTAAAATATCATCGTTTTTTTCATGTAATTGTGTAAAATACTTTGCACACTATGTTAAATTCGATTACAAAAAAGTTGAAGGCCTTAATACTATCGGAGTAGTTTGCTGCTACCCGTAGATAACCTTTTTCGACTTAAAAGAGAGAAATCTTGTTCTAAGAAAACGATAAAGGAAAGACTCGTTATATTCCCTGAGGGGGTATAAAGTACTGAATTGGTTGCTATGTGCGTTTACACTGCTTTAAAATATATTTGCTCTTGTGTGCACTTGTGAGAAATATTAGTCTCATAGAGGGCAATAAATTTTTATCGTCTGCTTTATAACTGAAGAAAGAGTCGTGAAGATAACTGCATTCTAGAAATTCTAAGACCGTGGTAAATTATAGTATGCAAGTGAAGTTTTATGGAAGCTAGCATAACTTACAAACGTAACGGCTTATATAAAGAATATAATAATAATAATAATAATAATATCCTGGGACATTATTCACACACGGTCATCTGATACCAAGCTAAGCAGAGCTTGTACTATGGGAACCAGACAACTGATATACTTACATATACTACTTTTCTTTTGTAAATAAATACTTATATAGATAATTACACCCAGACCCAGGACAAGCAGACATGTTCATGCACACAAATGTCTGTCCTAGGTGGGAATCGAACCCACGACGGCGGCGTGAAAGGCAAGTATCTTACCAACCACGCCAACCGGCTCCTCATATGAAATATCCTTTTTTTCATAAAAAACATATTGGAACATCATGTATTAATAAGAAAGAGATTAATTTGTAGATAAAATATTGTTGTATGTTAGTCTAACAATAAGTAATAATTATATATTAATGATATTTATATTGGTTTCATCTTACGTCACAATAGACACATGCAGAGCAATATTATTAGTGTATGAATATGTCATGTGTAGTAAGTAATATACATATATATACAGAGTAAGTCATGCGCTTAATATTTGTTAAAGTGTATTGTCAAAATCTTCATTCAAGTCTACATCGAACGAAAATCAATACGCATTATTTAATTAGAACTACCTGAATCGCATTAGAATGTCATTGTCATTTAATATCTTAATAATATTAAATAATAGCAGATCTTTGATCTGGTGTTATTAAGGTTTATAATATAAATTCCTTTATAAATTTGAATGGCAATATTGTTTCGACATTATAAGCTATTGACTAGCAAAGGAAGATACGACCCATGAACACAGGCATTGGATTATAATTAAACAGTTTGTGGATTTAATATCAAACACAGTTAATTAAAATATAATGCTTGGGATAAAGAATGAAGTAATAATAATTTCGTGTATAATACAATACAATAGAATATGTTTTATCGTACAACAACAGAGTTCAGAAAACAGTTAAAAAAATTATAAACAAAATTGTTTCAAGAAAACAGTTACAAGTCAATACTTAAGTTTACCGCTTTTTTGTATAGGTATGACGAGCAAATGGGCCATCTGATGGTAAGTGGTCATCAACGTCGATAGACATTGGCTTTGTAAGAAATGTTAACCATCGCTTACGTCACCAATGCGCCATCAACCTTGGGAACTAAGATGTTATGTCCCTTGTGCCTGTAATTACACTGGCCTACTTACCCTTCAAACCAGAACACAAATACAAAGTACTGCTGTTTTGCAGTAAAATATCTGATGAGTGGGTGGTACTCAGACGAGCTTGCACTAAGCCCTACCACCACTAAACGTTTTATGTAGACCCTTATTCTACCCGGGCAAAGCCGAGACGGGTAGCTAGTAGTATATAGTAACGAATATAATTATGTATCGTATATTTAATGTATACATATAAAAGACAATATCTATTAATGAATTTGAAGATTGAAATTAAAGAATGATTAGTTATAATAATCATAGTTCAGCTATAGTAAGTATAATACACATAGAATGGAAATTTAGAGTAACTTCGTTTTGTAACCTTAGGGGCACCTCAATCTTCAACTTCATCCGATTATTCTGTTAGATGTTTTGTTCTTTCCAGCTTGCAAATTTAAAGTTGGATAAGCAAAGAGTTGCGAGCTTGAGCTTGAACTAATTAGTTTGAGGTTATATTCTGCATGATTATTTTTTAAATAATGAGATTTGAGCAGTTATTTTAACTGAATCAGTGTAGTCTCCGTCTGTACTTTTTGTTTAAATGTATGTATATTTTTCTTTCATGAGTTTGTTGAAATGTTTTATATATAGACAATTGTATTAATAGGTGTAGAGCCAATTATATTATTACGTTTTGTAATAACAACTGTCTAATAAAGAAGCAGTCAACAGCGTACCGTACATTTCACAACATCTATCTTTATAAATGCGGATGTATTTTTTGTATTGCCTAACTTTAAACTAAATCATATACTTATATCATAAGATGCAACACGTTTTGCAGTAGGTTTTACATTGTACATATAAAATAGTTGCGCAGTTTTGCCCGCGTTAAATTTGATATGACAACTTTAAATTTAATTTTCATGTGTGGAACATATCCGAAACTACTGTTCTAAAATTAAAAAGTAAAAACGGAAGAATTTTTCGAAGAAAACGCTTAAACTTCATTTCTTGATTAATTTGTAAGGACCTCATAAACTGTTAAATAATGAATTATGTTCGGGAGGTTCATAAATAAGTGCCCGATAATTTAAGCAGCATTACTATTTAATAAAAAAATATATAGAACCAGTGAATAATTAAAAAAGTGCCTCGAACGTAGAATATATACATTATTCTTAACGCTGGGAATGTTGGTTTATAATGGAAATTTATTATTCAACGATCCAAGAATAAAAATACATTCATAATAATCTAATAATATATAATAATATATGCAATAATAATAGTGCTGTAAGAGAGACGGTATTAATTCCTCGTATACTGCGTATAACTACCGTTTGAGTCTGATTATGCATTTCTGCTTAGAAGGATGGAGAGATGGTAATTGTTTGCTTAAATATATTTAAAAAATGGGGCCTTTACTTTGAAATTGTTGTGCTAATTTCTAATAAATCTTGTAGTGGATTTCGTGTAGCTTAGTCATTTTGGCTCTAGTAGAATGTCAGGAAAATATGTCATATTCATACACGGTGGAGTACATTTTATATGCTAATAATAATTAAACTTGAGTAGATTGAAAGCTATTTTTTAAATTCTAGCGATACGTCACAAACGCTCTATAAATATACAATGCTCTTGAAATATTGTCATAAATTATTTTTAACTAGTTATAAGAAATACTTCTATTGAATTAAATTTAATGATACGTCATATGGTTTGGAGTCAACCGCTTAAATATATTAACATATAACATTCTAACAAAAACAGTCAATATAACTCTGCATACATATCAATAATCGTCATTTTTTAAATATGGACTTTATTCCATTATTTGTGTTATCACATTTTTAAGTTTTCCTGGAGAAGGATATAAATAATACCCCATGACTGGGTGGGGTATCATTTTTTTTATTAAAAAAAGTAAACAATGAACCGAGATTATCCAGTGGTTGTAAACATTGATCTTATCCGCCGGATGTAGGAAGGCTAGCAACGCTGAATTTTCATTTTCTTAATTTGGGTATATTTCAACACGTGCTTGGAATTGAAGGTCGAACGAAAATCTGCCATATGAGTATCCATCCACCCGCATTGGAGAAGCGTGGGTGAATAACCTAAAAACCTTTTCTTCGAAAGGAGAGGCGACCTTAGCTAAGCAGAGAGCTTTTACCGGCTGCTACTTACTTACATATGAACTTTTGCATACATATAATAAATTATATTAAAGATAAAGACTTGATATTTTTATTTAAGAGGATATTAAATTTAAGGCAGATGATAAGCGTAATTTAAACCTAAATGCCATTATAAAAGCGATTACTTGGTATTAAGCGTCAGTGCAGCATCTTGTAAGCTAGTGGTGTTGCTAACAGCTAACCGTTGAATACTAATGCGTTACAGCTGTCGCTAATAACCAGGGAGTATAATGGCCTGACGTATCACTTAATGATATGGATTGAATTTCAAGGGAAACAAAAATTCGAGCAACTAAATATTGTATAATATAATGTATGGCAATTGCCATAACTATTGTGTGACTAATATGAGCAATTATCATATCGTATATGAAAATTGTGGTATTGGATCAGTATGAAGGTAACTTTATAATTTTGTTAATATTTTAAATGTTCAGAATGAAACTTTACATACATTACATACTATATAACTACTTTTCCACTATAATTATCTATCTCCTACTGAAAAAGTTTATTATGAAACAGGGTTGATGACAGTGTCCCAAATATATAAATATAACACGTGTCTATTAGTGCACAAGATTTTGAAAAAAAAACATAAGCACAAAACTATCGTTCATAAAAATAGGACAAACACAGAAGCGGATAAGTAAACGGATGAATAATATATGTCCCATACGACCAAGAACCAACTACGGTAAAAAAGTATATTATATGAAGGAGCACGGTTATATATACAACGAACTACCTAATAGCATTAAGGATATTCAGTCTTTAACTTTATACAAAAAAACACCACATCTTAAAACAGTTCTCTAGGCCTTAAAGTATTACGTAGTTGTGGGAACGTACTTCTCCCCAAACCGCAGCCTGGCAGAGTTCGAGATATATCTCGGCTCGGTAAGAGCTGCGGTGGCCAGGCAGTCGCCGAAACCTACTCTGGTTCTTGGCGACTTAAATGCGAAGTCGTGTGCCTGGGGCAACCCTGCCACGAATCCGCGAGGGAGGGCCGTCCAAGTGTGGGCACTACTCTCCAGTCTGTCCCTACTCAACAAGGGGCAGGCTCACACCTGTGTGCGCCATAACGGGGGGTCCGTGGTGGACGTTTCGTTCGCCAACCCTGTTGTAGCACGCAGAGTGGTGAACTGGAGAGTAGAAGAAGAGGTGGAGACTCTGTCGGATCATCGTTATATCCGATTTGAGATCTCCATCTCTCGCAGGCCAGTGGACCCCCAGAGGGTGCCGACCACTCTGCCGAGGTGGTCTCTTGGCCAGTTAGACCGCCAACTGGTCAAGGAGGCCGCCATTGTGCAACGGTGGGGTTCCGCAGGATGGACAGAGGGTGCCAGTGTGGAAGAGCTGGCGTGCCGCATGCGCAGTGCCCTCAAAGAGGTCTGCGATGCGGCCATGCCGAGAACCCGGCGCAGAGTTCCGCGCCGGTATGTATACTGGTGGTCGCCCGAAATAGCCGATCTTCGGGCGACGTGCAACCGGGCGCGGAGGGCTTACGTCCGCTGTCGAAGGCGTAACGGCCTCGATGCGGACTTAGAGGGACAGCTTTTGGCCGCTTACCGCAAGCTAAAAAAGGACCTGCAGCTGGCTATAAGTCGGGCTAAAGAAAAGGCGAGGGAGGACACAATGCCTCCACCATTGATCACGGAGCGAGAAATGGAGATGGCCCTCGAACGTTTGAGGGCCAGAACCACAGCGCCGGGTCCAGATGGAGTTCCAGGGCGTGTTCTGCGCGACGCCCTGGAATACCTCGGTGGGAAGCTTCGGGATCTGTTCGATCAGTGTCTGCGCTGCGGGCAGTTCCCGAAGCTATGGAAGGAAGGAAAGTTGGTCCTGTTGCCGAAGGAGGGGCGTCCACAAAACTCTTCTTCGGCATACAGGCCAATAGTGCTGCTGAATGAGACGGGTAAGCTCTTTGAGAAGATAATAGCTGCCCGTCTTGTTCAGCACCTCAAGGAGGTGGGGCCGGGTCTCTCTGAGGCTCAGTACGGGTTCAGGGCGGGTCGATCAACTATCGACGCCCTGAACACCTTGAAGACCCGGTCCATGGAGGCGGTGGCCCGAGGGGACGTGGTCCTGGCGGTATCGCTGGACGTAGCGAACGCCTTCAACAGTCTTCCTTTCGAGACTATAAGGGAGGCACTCCGATACCATAGGTTGCCTTCCTATCTCAAGAGGCTGTTGGGGGCGTACCTCCGGGACCGGGTGGTCCTCTGGGAGGGGGGTGATGGGCGACTTGTCCGGCATCGGGTGGGATGCGGCGTTCCACAGGGGTCGGTTCTCGGCCCAATTCTGTGGAACGTTGGCTTCGACTGGCTCCTGCGTGCACCCGTCCTTCCCGGGATGGGGGTGTTGTGCTACGCGGACGACACTCTTATCACGGCGAAAGGACGAAATTTCCAGGAGGCGGCCCGCCTGGCCGAGGTCGGGACGTCGCTCACGGTGGACCGCATTGGAATGTTGGGCTTGAGGGTATCCATCTCAAAAACGGAGGCCCTCTTATTCCATGGTCCTCGTCGGGGACCCACTCGAGGGGCGTGTATCATAAATGTAAAGGCCCAGATGAGGTATCTGGGCCTGATCCTGGACGGAAGATGGAGCTTCGGGCAGCACTTTGTCCAACTGGGTCCGAAGCTTATCAACGCTGCTGCTGCCTTGGGCCGACTCCTACCCAATGTGGGAGGGCCGGAATCACCATGCCGGCGCCTATACGCCGGCGTGGTGCGCTCCATGGCACTGTACGGTGCACCCATTTGGGTGGACGCTCTCACCGCTAAGAACAAGGCCCTTCTGCGGAGACCACAGAGGGTCATAGCGGTGAGGGCGATACGTGGATACCGTACGGTGTCGTGGACGGCGGCTACGCTTCTCGCGGGCGATCCGCCCTGGGAGTTCCAGGCGGAGGTGCTCGCAGAAGTGTACCGGTTTCGGGTACTAGCCAGGGCCAGCGGCGACCGTCCAGGATCCGCGGAGGTGGAGGGAATCAGGGCTCAAGCCCAACGAGCGCTGATTCGCAGGTGGGAGGAGAACTTGAGGTCCCCATCAGCAGGCCTGGCGACAGTGGAGGCGATCCGCCCCCACTTGAGTCGCTGGGTAGCAAGGAATGGCAGCACGCTCACGTATAGGATGACGCAGGTGCTTACTGGACATGGCTGTTTCGGTAAGTACCTGCATAAGATAGCGAGGCGGGAGGTATCACCTTCCTGCCACGAGTGTGGTGCGCCACAGGACACGGCGCACCATACCCTAACGGAGTGTGCTGCGTGGGGGCCTCAGAGGCATACCCTGGCGGCGATAATCGGCGGAGATCTCTCCCTGCCGAGCGTTATTAACGCCATGCTCGATAGCGAGAGATGCTGGTTGGAAATGGTCTCCTTCTGCGAGAGTGATCATGTCGCAGAAGGAGGCCGCGGAGCGGCAGCGCGAGGAGGTTGCCTCCGCTGTTTCAATCCGCCGAAGAAGACCGGGGAGAAGGCGTCTGCGCTATGCGCAACTTCTCCCCCCGCCGTAATAGCCGCTTGGGCTAGGTGGGCTCCCCGTATCCGGGAGCCTCCCTAGAAATGGATACCGCTGGTTTTTTAGTGGGTATTCCGGCGCCTTCAGTGCCGGCGAGCCCCACATACCCCCCCACTACATGTGGGGGAAACGCGTAAAGTGTTTTTCCAGCGACAACAAAAAAAAAAAAAAAAGGCCTTAAAGTATTTGCGTTTGTTATGAAATTGTTAAGAGTTTTATCAACGACTAATTTTCTACATTTTTATTTGATTATTGTATTTTTCTTTATCTGATATATTATTTGATTATTGTATTTTTCTTTAAAATTTTAATGTGTAATTTAGCTAAAGAAAATAATATCAATTGCTATCCAATTGCTATAACGCAAACGATACGTAATATTGCATCTTGTTTTTGTCATAGCCATATTATTTTAAGTGAAGAGTCTAATATGTTGTTCTTTATTTTTGTGTACCGTCCGTATGTTGTATATATAATATTTAAGTACGTTAATATTGTTTTCTCAAATATTTAAAGTAAATTGTATTCTTTTTTTTGAGAAATAAATTCTTAAACCAGAAACCAGATATAGGTAGGAATAGTTATTGTTTAAAGGTGATTTTAATTAAAAGAAATCGCTTCAAATTAATATATTATTTATTTTGTTAAGGAAACATTTATTCTGTAAATAAATATATATAAAAGCCATCCACGAAAAATTAGATAAATATATATAACTATAAGATAACTAACTATTGTGCTAACTAGCTTGCATTAACTTTTCGTAATATAATCGTGGTTTCATTTAAATTTAAATCAAATATTTGTTATTTAAGCTGGCATCATATTTAAGGCGGCAATTAGCCTGTACAATGTTCGTGTCTTGATACCCAGCGCTTGTAGTAACTAGTTTTATTCATAATACGAGTTTCTTCTGCTGTTGATAAGAATTATGCTGTAACATGAGTGTTGTTCGCGTTTAGCGTTTTAACTCTATTGGAATTGTACCAAATATTAGGTTTATAATAACAACTATTTTGTTTACAACTATTAAAAATAATTAATAATTTTTTTAAGAAAACTTTAGTTTCGACAACTATGTACTATTGTATTATTACATTTTTTTAATTTGCTTGAGGTCATAGTTAAAAAGAAGTTTAACTAAAATCGAGCATGAATGTAGTATAAATAATAATAATAGTATGTAATTCTAAAATATATAATCTGGCAACAATAAAATATATGTTTCCGCCCGGGATCGAACCGGGGGCCTTCTGCGTGTTAGGCAGATGTGATAACCGCTACACCACGGAAACTATGAATAAGTATCGAAAATATTCAAATACTGTTTTTATAACAGCTACTATGTAGGTCACTTTTATTGCAAAGATTAAAATAAAAATATGGATTTAAATGACCGGTTTATCGAGTCCGTACTTTATAAATATTTATGACTCGTTAGCATAATTACACGCATGACGTATGTATATTTTTATCTCATACGTCATGCGTCAACAAACATATTTCAATAAAAATGCAATGTGATGTAATCCTTTCATATAAAGACATCCGAGATAGAAATAATAAATTAAACTGAATGATTCACAACGCTCTAGAAGAAATTCTGTTGAAAAAATAATTAATATAATATTAGAATTTAGAGGAAAAAAAAATTATTTCAATGTTGCATCAACAACGCCGGTAAATTAAATTCAGTAAAATGCTCTGTTTTATGGATATATTTTTTAAAAATAATGAAAAAGCAGTGTATTCCGCTAGAGTTATTTGTGGCGGTGGTGCATAGTTTCCTGTTTGTATATTGTAGAATAAAAGAGGAAGCTTTATATAAGTTAAACGGATTATTATGAAGATTCATTATTTTATTCATACTTTGTTTTTTTTTTAATCACATAAAATTATGTAACTAAATGTTTGGAATATATATTTTGAAATAATATATTTCTGGCAATACCTATTATATTAATCATTATTTAAAGATTAATGAAGTTAAAACAGGCTGTAAATGTCCCACTCCTGGGCTTAGTCCCTTTCCGTTTGAGGAGATGGTTTGAAGTTTATTTGCTTGAAACAGATTTTCAATCCAGATAAGTAGGTTTCTTCAACATGTTTTTCTTCATGAGATGAATTATAAACCAATATGAAACACAAGAAAATTCATTTGTGCTTGTTTAGGTTTGAACCCGTAATATTCGGTTAAAATTCGTATGCTCTTGGGTACCATTGGGTAATCTCGGCTTAGATAGTCGGGTCAACCACTTGTAATAAAGCTATTATTACATTACAGACTTAAAACAAACAAAGTTAAAGCTATTGAATTCATTGTAACAAAAAACCTTCATAGAGAATTGTAGACGTCTGCATCTAGAGATAACGTTAATAACAGTTATTTTGCTGAATTATTACTTTTGACAGCTTAAGGGTCTTCTTTGACGTTCCGCCGCACGAAGTTTTACGTTTTTAGCGCTACTGTCGCAACTATCGAGGCTCGGGCACGGCACGCACACATATACGTATGCAGAGTGGGGTCGTCGCACTTTTTTTTCCTAAACTAAATTTTAACTTTATTGTCACTGATTTTGAAATGTTGTCAAATACATATCTATAGCGTTGAGGTGAGTAGTTTGGTATAAATAAACTTCTTGATGTCGTAATGTGGAATAATAAAAAAAAAATTGACGAAAGACGAATGTGGAATGCTTTATTAAAAAACGGAACAATATATATACATATATATACAAAAAGTGAAATAAAAATAGATCAATAGGAATACAAGAAAAACATTATATAAACATTATTGAAACAAACATTTTATGCTAAAATAATAAAAACAATATTATTATTACTGTAAAAATAAATGTTTTATTTTTTTAATTACTCAATATAAAAAAATATGTGAATAAATACATAAAATAATTAAACTTCTAAAGAAAAATATATAATTCATGAATCGAAATATATATTTTACAACATTTATTCTACTATGAAATTCACTTTCTCTCTTTCTAACCAATTGGAATAAAGCGGAATAAAAAGGATAGCGGGAATTTTGCGATTCGACTTTCGGTTTCTTGGTTCTGCTACGGAAATCTATTACACAATAATCGACCTTACTGATGAAGTACTTAAAGACTATATTTGCCTGAGTACGTTAGCTAATAAAATAAAAGGATAGCTAAGTTCTCAGGCGATTTGATGAGGCTAGGCGTTACCGAATTCAGATATCTATAATCGGATTTTGAAATCGATTTGTAAATCTGAAATCGGATAAATATCAATTTGCAAAACCAATGATGACGATGAGGCATGAAAACGTTTCGTATATCCTCACTAGATAGCGCTTTGACGTAACAAAAAACTAAAAGAAACATTTTATGTTAAAATAATAAGAACAATATTATTATTACTGTAATAATAAATGTTTTATTTCTTTAATTACTCAATATAAAAAAAAATATGTGAATAAATACATAAAATAATTAAACTTCTAAAGAAAAATGTTATTAAAATGTATAATCCCTGAATCGCGGTATTGAAGTTTTTAACGCAGCTTATTATATATACAAGCGTGGCGGTCTACCAATTGGAAGTGTGTTCTTTAGTATGATGCCACTACTGTTCTTAGATCACAATTACAAGGATTATGTACTTCGTTCTACGCATTTCCACTTGAGTACTATATTGCCCGTTGAGTTGAGAGTCAGTAATTTACTGACTAATGAGGGTTTGTTAGGTGGGCCATCACGCGTGTTTCGTTTTATGCATAAATGGGAGTTGGTCATTTTTATTATTTAGTGTTCAAAACACTATTTATAAATACTTTGTTTAGTTTTACGTTATCAATGAAAATAAGAATAATTTGAATTTTTACGACAATAAATTTATTGCCTCAGTTGTGTTTTACTGACCAATATAACTAGGAAATGGACGAAATAAGTAATTATATACATAAATATTTCAAAAAATTATATTTATTTATAAAAAAATTGCAATGTATCATTATATATGAGTGTGTTATAATTATGTAACTAGTTAGAATTTCAACTCGAGTTATTTTTTGTTTTTTTATCAAACTACAAAATATACAAAATATTATCAGTAAAAATATCGTATCAAATGATAAAACACTAAAAATACAAAAAAAAAAAACAGAATACATCAGCCGGTTCGCTTCCTAAAATTTATGATGAACAGTCGGTGACAACTAAAACGTTCAAATACATACTAAATACGCTATTTACGCACACATTGATTTTGTGTAAGTACACGGTTCGATCGCGATCTATCAATGCGGCGCAAACCGACGTGCTCTCACTTCGGAGGCGCGTGGCCGACTGGTTTGCGAGGGTTATCGGCAGCTCGCATAAGAAAACGCGTACAATTTCATTGTAATTTATTATAACAAAAAATAAGAAAATGTTTATTAAAAAATGAAGACTCCAGACGTTTCTTTATAGTTTTAACTTTATTATTTGATAAAATTCATTTCAAAAGTCTCGACGATTACGATAATTTCGTCTCAATAAGGAAGTGCGATTTTACTCGTTTTAGTGATTTTTCCGATTTTTTTTACACTTATCCATAAACATTATCTTAAATTCGAATGCTCTACACGTAAGTTAAATTCATTGGCTAACTGTGTGATTTATTTCAAGGTTGTGGAGCATCGCTTTCTATATAATTCTATCGAAATCCCGACCTTCGAATTTCCACAAACGTCAAAGAAGACCCTTAAGCGTTATTATGTTGGATTATATTTATTTTGCTCTTACTTTGGAAGTGACGATAAAATTAAGCTGACAGTTATGGTTCGCAGATCTCTTTTGTTTTTGAAAACTAAATGTAATGTGTTTTTTGATATTAATATATTAAATAAAAATGTACTTATACCACGATTTCTTTCTTTTATTATTATAATGTTTATAATATATACTACTGAGTAATTCTAATTGTAAGGAAAGTATTTAATGTTGCAGTCGTTGCAAGCACGCAATTATACCTCTAAGATAAAATAAATTACTTACTTCTTTCTTTCATATTTATACAGTCAAGAAGATACTCGTTCGTTAAAAAAGGATCTAAAATTTTACATAAAATTCTACTTTACTTGTGGATCGTTAATCAGAAGACCTAAGAAACCACTAAAAGACAAATGGTTATGTCAAGAACAGCTAGATAGCGTCCACTAAACCCTACATTTTCACCTTGACATAAAAGGAATGGAAAAATTGCTTCGCGTTTTGAGAAGATAAAATAACCTGAGAAGAAGATAAACTAAGCCTGCAATAGGTTTATGTTTTCAAAGACATCAATTCATATATTTTCTTAACCGACTGGCTTAAAACAAATCGAGACACAATTTATAGTATGTGTTATAATATTTATACATATCTATATATATCTTATATATATATGTACACATAAAAGGCCATTCGCAACCATACTGATTATTGAATGCCTAGCCTATACTATTATACAAAGTTATTTTAAATTGTGAGGTAACTTTCGTTTTGTATTTTGTAATAAAAAAGCGAACTAAGAATGTTTTTTTTCGAATTTTCGATTTTTAAGCAGTGTTAAAGCTGTCATATTATAAGTGTTTCTAGTAATTTATATAATTGTGGAAAAAAAAATTGTTCTTGTATTATAAATCATCAGTCGCTTGTCCATTTTTCACTTAGTTGGGGTAACATGGATTATAAAATAAGTTTACTGGCTACCTGATAACAACATTGCTTGAGTTTTTTTTGATAGTGGGTTGGTTTTCGAATTGATTATGTCTCGTGTTATAATATACGTAATTCATAATTTTCTCCGGGTCGAAGTTAAGCACATGGGATAAGATAGTTCGCTAGATAGCTTATTCTACTACTATGGATATCATGCAAATTACATACACGCGAAAAATATCTCTGTTTTAAAAAGTATATAGCAGTAACCATACAGTGCGTGAATTTCAGCTTCGAACAGTACATATGAAACGTTTGAAGAAGGTGGTCTAGTGTTTTTTTTTTTTAATTTCAATGATTATATACATTTTTCTCTTATTGTGTTTCCAATACTTTTAATCTTATATTGTGTTTCTTTAAGTGGCTTTGGATATAAAATAATTACAGTGTGATTTGTCTGAATAAGACAGGATGAGTATATGACTTCAGAAATAGCATAAACAGCTCAAAGGATCGCCTAGTGATGTGGAAGTCGGAGGTTGATCGGATCAAACCTACGATTTTGCGAGCTCGGGCTATGATACTTTACGCTTAATTGAAGTTAATAGAAATATAAAAAAATATTTAAAAAAAAAAACAGATTAGTACATATATTTACAGTTTCACTTAATCACATACACATAAAAAATTGTAAACCTAATTTTTGTATGATATGATCGTCATCGTCGAATATTGTCTGCAATATATCCTATTTATGCCAATAAATTTGCCTTTTTTCTTTCTTTCTACTAAGCACTGCATTTTTTCAAGCATCGATTCTACAACGAATATAAAACTTATTAGTAAAAGTAGAATTAAATTTAATTGTATTTTTAGATAGCAAAATCTCCAACATTAACATGCAAAAGATGGTGCACAAACACAGCTAAACTCTCTATTCTCTCACTCTCATAATCCGCTGGAACGGCAATCTAACACGACCAAAGAGAGTTCAGGCGGAGGAATAACAGCTGTACGAGCTCTAAGAAACACTATTTGTCACAAAAGCGCTAGTAAATTGTTACTTAGTAATGAAATTAAAGCAATAATTTTAACTTTGAAGCTTATAATTATTGTATTGTAAATTTTTATTGTATTTACATTTATCAAAATGATCCATTTCTTAAGCCTTTTTTTAATATAATTTTGAGCTATTCACTATGCCAATAGTGGTGTTTTTAATTTTGAAAATTAATATTGACTAAACTACAATTGAAAATTTAGACTAATCTAAATCAATGGCAATTAGCATCTTCATAAATAGCATCTAAATAAATCATCTATTTTATAAGAACTTTAAAAAGTCAGCCTCTTGTAATATTCGTATCCCTAAAATCTTAAGTCTATTTAGGTTCGTAAATAACAAAATGGAACTGACTTTGTCCAGCCGAGGAATATTTTGTCACTATATTTTTCGGCATGAAGTTCGAAAGAGCTCGAAAAAAGTAAAGTAGCATCAACTCAATAGGTAGGTAATTGAGGACAAATATGTGCGAAACTGAACCCCGTGGTATGATGGCAGCGGGCCAATAACGCCTCGTTGAGAATAAGTATGCCATACTTTGTGTCTAGGACAGACAGTTACATACCGACCAGGTGCTAGAAAGCACATGTTATTTACGTCTTAAATTAGTATTTCTTCCCCTTGGTATCGAAAGGTTATATATACTGATTAACAAATAATTCTATTAACCTGTCGATTCAAAAAAGTGCTGAAAATTCTAGGTTAGGTTAGTTATTTCACATATCGTCGGAGCGTCACAGTAGCATGCGCAAGCGATCCCGTGGCGCTCCCGTTAAGATGGGAAGGGTACCGCTGGTTTTTTAGTGGGTATTCCGATGACCGGAGCGCACTCGGCGCCTTGGACATATGGCGAGCCCCACATATCCCCCATTGTTCCCCGTGGGGGAAATGTGTAACGCGTTTTTCCAGCGATAAAAAAAAGAAGTTATTTCACAAACAGTAATATTATTTTGAAGTTTTTTTTAAGTCATAGGTGATTGTCTATTTGAATTACTATATATGGCAAAAGTTGTTCTATATTCTGTGGTTTATTTAGCATATCATATTTATATGATATAAATTTAAAACAGTAACAAAATATTTTTTTCGGTAAAGTTTCCTAATTATTCAAATTTGTTTGTGGTAACCCTAGTCGAGAGGCAACATGGAGGAAACCGGGCTTCGCAAACATAATATCCGATTTTGGGCTTTGTCGCGAACGCCGATCCCACATGTTAGCACGAAGGTTTACTCGTGCAATCATTACGTTGCAGAGTAATACAAGTTGCTGCACATTTTCGGCCTTATTTAAAAACGTTGCTTAGTTACTGTTTAGCTAAACACTGATTTGTCTCTTTCTGTCATTATTGATTTGACATACGAAAGAAGAAGACAAAATATTGTTTAACTAATCACCAGTTAAATAAAGTTTATGAATAAGGCGGTTTATGTATAGCTTGAATGTACGTTGAGGCTACAAATAGTATGTCAAGTTCACGTTAAAAATATATCATATAAATAAGTCAATGTAATATAAAGTAAGCCTATATTGTTTACCGAATAAAAACATTAAATAATTTAAAATATAACTTCGTTTAACATTTATTTTTTCGATGCGTAAATATTTATATAAAAAAAAGAAAATGCAATCCATCTCAATTGTGTATTTGTTTGTACATAATAGCCACGGATATTTGCTCGCAAATGTAATTATACTCTGTCTGATTAATGTATTTATCTGAAGTTTCAATTGGTGTGTACTTTGTATTAGTACATTTTTTTCATAAAGTTACGCAATTTCGCTTTATTTTTATTTAATTTATTTTATATAGGCATAGGAATACATTTGAATTAAATTATAATTTCGTTCGCATAAAGTTACAGGTATAAAATTACAAAAGCTTGCTAAACATCTTACGCCCATCTTCAGCTATAAATTGCCTGAAAACGTCAAATGGTATCAGACGAATTACTCTGAAAACAATCTCACTCAAGTAATGTCGTAACTTTTAGGTACCCGAAGGACGTCTATGTACATTTATGTAACTTTATGTGAATTATAAATTTAAATAGATACTTGTCTAAATTTTGTTTTAAGAAACTACTTTTGTGTATTTTTTATTGTAATTTATAAAATGTATGTAAATGAGATTCGTTGTTCCGAATATATATTTTTTTTAATGTATTTGTACTTCAACCTCTTAAGAAGGATTTTATTTGAACATTTTTAAAACTGTAAGTTTATACTACTATGTATTAAACTGTCAACGACAGTGTTTTAGTTCACGCTGACTATTCTATCCTCATTGTTGGAGAACAACGGACCCATGTAGCTTTTTTTTGTTCGCTTTGTTAGACTAATTTACGTAAAAAGCAAAGAGTCAATATTTGGGTGTCATCACGAACATGCTTATTATTTATATTATTATGATTATTATTTTTTATCACTTCTAATAATTCGAGGTAGGTTATATTCAATTTAAAATACAAATCTCATGCGCAGATAGAGTTAGAGTTAAGGAAGTAGGTGAGGAGGTTCTAGATTTCACTGAATGTTCTTATGCAAATAAAACAAATGAAGCTTATATTATTAGTTGTCTTAAATAAGTGATATTCCTTAAAAAATATGTAGCTCGAATCTCTTAAAGTATTTCTTTTTTAGAATTCCGAAAAAGATAGAGAGATCACTGCAACAAGCAGATTAAAGGGAATTCATCCAGGCAAAGCAAGATAACATGTGAATAGTCGAAACGTTAATAATCTAGTAAAATATCATTATAATTATAAATGACCCGTTTTGTAAACGTTCAAAGCCAATGATATTGATAACAACTATAAACTATTCAAACAATCTCGTCCATTTTGTATTTCCTACGTTATTGATTTCCAATATATATTTCAAGCAAATGGTAGCGGATGCGGTAACTTAATTACAAAAGCTATTCTGTGTACAGAGAAAGGTTTAATTAAATTAAACAAGTCACAGAATAGTATATATTATGAGTGCATATTGTTTTAGAATAGCTGTTTCTTATATTATTCCACGTCACAAGATATAGCGGATTTTTGTTAGTTTGATCGAATATCTTTATTCAATTGATTAAATCCTATTTAAGATAACTTTTTATAGTTTTATTTATAAAGGTTCTCATATATGAATAATTCAAAGATAATTTTATGCCATTAATTGTAAATTCTTGGTGAATTGGTAACAAAATAGTAGAAGAGTATGCACTATATACACTACATTTAAATCAAATACACGCAAGCAAGTTACATTTATTCCATTAATAAAAATACTAATCGAGTTTCACATGTGGTACTTAACCAATGACAGTTTATTGTCTAGACCTCACTAGTCTAGACATGTCGACACAAAGGAGCAAGTTCGTTTCTAATGTGATTTTACACTCAAGTAATTCTAGCCGAACGTAAGCCTCCACGTACTTAAGCATCTACGTATATTCAGTTTAAATGGTTATAGTCTTAATTAAAAGCCTTTAAATAAACTTATGTTATAACTTATCCGAGATCGCAAGCGTCTCTTATTAAATTTTATTTAGTTTCATTCCCATCGAGATCTCACAAGAGATACTGGATCTTATTGAAGATTCTTTTGTCTTTTGTCGGGGCTTAACGTTTTTCTTGATAAAACTGAGGCTCTATTATAATATTTTATCTTCTTTTGTCTTATCGTTAATTGGATTTATATAAAATTTAAAATATTGCCATTGCACAGGTATTTTTAATGTTAGGGTAAACGATATTGTTGTCATGTTTTTTACAAAATACATTGGCATGATAAATTTAAAACTAAGCATATAAAACGAGCCGGTTGGCGTGATTGGTAGGTACTTGCTTTTCATGCCGCAAGTCGTGGATTCGATTCCCACCCAGGACAGACATTTGTGTGCATGAACATGTCTGTTTGTCCAGATTCTGGGTGTAATTATCAATCTAAGTATGTATTTAGGAAACAAAACTAGTATATGTAGTATATCCGTTGTCTGGTTTTCATAGTACGAACTCTACTCAGTTTGGGATGAGAGGGCCTTGTGTAAATAATGTCCCTGGATATTATTATTATTCTAAAAGAAAAAGCACGTTAGAATAATAGCGCATAGAAAGTGTCTCTCAAATGACATTGTCTCTTTTGGCGTAAAGTGTTCCAATGTAAATAATTAAAAAAAAGCTATTTATATGTTGTTTATTTCTTCATCTGCCTATTTGGCGTAGTGGCTACATCTAAGGACTGCTTGGCACTCTATTCTCCTAGGTTTTCCTAGATAATCATACATTTTTGAACACTGACCGTAGACTTCATAATTGTTTCAATTCAAGTACAAAATCATAATATTCAAGTATTAATAATTAAGATCAAGATCATATTATTGATCAAGTCACTATTAGAAAAAGAAAATATTACGTTAAAAAATTATAATGAAAAGGATGTGGACCACTTATATTAAAAAGAATATTTTGTTTTCTAAAATCGATATGTTCATAGCATATTTGATACATTTATTTATATAAACGACAAAAACTCTTACCTGCTTCCATTAAATGTTAATTATTCAAATAGCTTCATTTAATATGTACTTTTATATTAAAATAATTTATATTAAAATCTTTCTCTTAGAATTAGTTGAAATATAATATTTTTTAACAATCTTTGTTTAAGGGATCGAGTATTTTATATTATCTAAAAATTCTGTGACTCACTCAAGTTCCTGCCGCTTTTCTTAGTCCAATAACAATTAACTTTTCTGATATAAATTTATTGTGGCTTTGGTTTAAATTCATGTATTCAATTTATTGAACAATTTCAACTGCGGGAAGGATAATATTTACTTGGAAATAATCAGTCTCCTTGAGTTGTAGAGTGAAATCAGTCTTCACGAAAGTTTCGTTTGTCAAAGTTTATATCTGCTTGTAATATTGTGATGGTTAAGTTTCTTTGCCCATAAGCTAGTTTGAGCAATATAGGTACAATATCAATATTAGAAATATTAGATACGATATAATTGTTATGTTTTTGTTCTTAATTGAACATATAATATCTTGATATAAAGTCAACAATGTTGTATAGGTTGAAATAAATTACTCGTATGATTAGTCCTCAAGAAAAGTATAAATATAAAGATTGATATACTCAGGCAATAATACAATGTCTACCGGGTTTTGCTAGTATATTATGAAATCATTACGTACGTAAGTCATTATAATAGTTTTAAGCATAATAATTATATACAACATAATTTTTAATTTATTATTTTAAAACGATCTTGATGATGGTCTTCCAGACCGATTTCGGTCTCGGCGGCCAATCTCATGTGAGATTAGCCAACTGCGCAGGACATATTATAGTGCACAAGTGTGTGCGCAAACACAGGTGCACTCTCTATTCCCTAACCCTTATCCCGGTCCGGAAAGAGTTCAGGCGCTGGACCAACGGCTTTCCGAGGCACGGGAGTGTACACACTTCCAACTTCCAGACTCAGGGCTGCTACTGAGAATTTTCGACAGAAAATCTCAATAACATTTTATTGGCCCGACCTGGGATTTGAACCCAGGACCACCATGTCCGCGGCCTTACATGTAGCCACTGGACCTCGAACGATCCTATAAACTAATCGAATCCCTATCGAAGCCTCAGATATCGATTTCACCTGTATAAATTACATCTCTTAATTAACACATATCATAACATTACCAAATACGATAATTTGCCATTACTCACAACCGTAACTACAAATCAGAAAATATCCGCGTAACGGCGTAAATGCATTACTACAATAATTAAGCAATTATTCAAATGGGGGTGGTGAAATGGGGATAATATGCAAATCACTGGATTCACCCACGCTCTCGTTTATCATTGTTGTACTTGACGAAACATTGTTAATTGTATAATTTATAGAAATTATTATTTCATATTGTTTGGAAATAAAACTCCGTATAACAATTTTCATATAAGTACGTTAAAATACAAAAATGATAGGTACATATTATGTATCTCAAATTTAAGGAAATGAGATTAAATAGATTAATAATGTAAATTCATGGATTTATGTTTATAAGAAGCAGTAACTTCTTAAATTTTTAATTTTGACGATAACCAAACTTTTTCTTTAGAAAACCTTTGTAATTCATGTTTTTGTAAATAGCATTTTCTTATTGTCTATATATGTCGTATATATGTCATATCAAAAGAAATTAATGCTATTTTCCGAATAATTATGGATTTATATATATATATATACGTATTTCAAAAACCAAATTATATATATATATATATATATATATATATATATATAATTTGGTCCTTACATATTAAATTGGCGTGTAATGAAAAGTATGCACCGTTGTTATCTATGCACTTTTGCCATCTCATAGGTAGTTCATTGATCCCTTTACTAAAAAAACCATGGGGGCGAGAATCAATAAACTCTTTGAAATCGGTTTGGACTGCCGCATCGGAGTTGAATTTTTTTCCTTGTAAAAAGTTGTCCAAATTCCGGAAAAATCTTGGTAATCTGTTGGAGCAAGGTCCGGGGAGTACGGTGGATGTCGCAGACATTTCAATTGTAGCTCATCTAACTTCGTGGTTGTTTGTTGTGCAGTGTGTGGTCTTGCGTTGTCGTGAAGCAGCAGTGGCCTAATGCGATTGGCCCATCTCGGTTGTTTAGCAGCTAGTTCTTCCTTCATGGTTTGTAATTGCTGACAATAGATATCTGCCGTAATCGTTTGGCCAGATTTTAGAAAGCTGTAGTGAACGACACCGGCGCTAGTCCACCAAACACTCACAAGTAACTTTTTCTGAGTCAATTTTCGTTTAGGGCAGGACTTGCCTGGGTCTCCAGGGTTCAGCCATTCGCTTCGACGAGCGCTTCCGACTATCGTACAGTATCCACTTTTCATCACAAGTAATGATTCGATTTAAAATTCCTTCATTATTGTGTCGGTTGAGCAAAGTAACACAGCAGTCGACGCGTGTTTGCAAGTTCGATTCACTCAATTCATGAGGTTTTTTTATCGTTCAAGTTTTTTTACTTTCCTGATTTGCTTTAAGTGGATTAATACAGTTTTATCATTTACCCCGAAGCCTGCAGCTATCTCTGAAGTGCTTTGTGATGGATCCGCTTCCACAATAGCCTTTAATTCTTCATTTTCCACTTTGGTCACCGGCCGTCCACGGAGTTGGTTCTGAAGGTCTAAATTTCCAGAACGAAAACGTTGAAACCAAAAACGTACCGTACTATCTTTTGCGACACCAGCGCTGTACACATAATTAATCCTTCGAGCTGTTTCTGCAGCACTGGTGCCACGGTAGAACTCGTACTCGTAAATATACCGATATTTCATGTTTTTCCATTGTGCGGTAATAAGCGACGCCAAAGAAAAAAATAATGAGGAAAAAACAAATGAATGACGTTTTCAAAACTCAAATGTACCAGCTAAATTAATTTATAAATTTGAATTTGGAATTCTTAACCAAAGAGGAGATATTTCAGATCAAAGGGCCTGGAGGAGGAGGAGAAATTTAAGGACCTAATATATACATTTTAAGCCTATTCTTTGTATTGGATATAACTTTCTAGACTAAAACAAAGTTATGTAGTTTAATTTATATGTATAACCTAGTGCACAATATATACAATTTTAAAAACAGTATGCTATTTCAGACAAAATATTCGTTTCTAATTATTTGTAAGAAAAATAAAATGACAATTGTTAACATAATCTGAAAACACGATGGGACTTGAAGGAAATATATCAATTTGTCCCGGTTATTATCAATAACCGCAAGAGTCTAACATCCAAAGGAATCATCTCTATAGCCCTGAACCGGTCCCACGGGCGTTGCTTAGTGGACGGCAACATTCTATTCAATCAATCAACAAAGCCTTTGACCTATGATTTATTTAAGTCACATAGAATAATATTTAATTTTTGTAATATTCATATAATTTTGGACACATTTTTTTTATAATTTACATGAGTTGTTATTATTTTTTTATTAACACAGGCGTAATATTGGGTCACCTGATGGCAATACCGGTCATGGGTGGTAAGAAATACTAACCATTCTTCACCATCAGGGGAACTTTACTATAATAGTAGTCGTTATTAAAACTTAGTATCGTATTTACATAAAAAATAGTTAAAATTATTTTCAGGTTGGTATTTTTTTTACAATAACACAAAAAAATTATAAGCCAAAAAATTATCTTTAGAAAATCGCAAGAAATAAATTAAATTATAACTACAATGAAACAAAAAGTGATTGCTTTTTATGGATAGATAAAATCTAGAAAAAGCCTATAATATAATTGGAAATTGAATTTAATATTTTTTTAAAATAAAAGACACGTAAATAGATCTCTTTCAAATTTAATATAAAAATTATATATATACATTGAATTTTTTCTGTTAAGATTTTTTCCGTAGTAGCCTGGAGTTGGGAAAATGGTAGTGCTCTCAATTTCGTGCGAGGCACTTAAAAAAGGTGATCCTACACCTGAACTCTCTCTGGTCGCATCGGATTGTAGTTCGACCGGATTATGAGAGTGGTAATCGTTTGAACAGTTGACTAGTCTTCGTTGAGAATGGCTAGCGTGGGTGAAATCGGCCAGGACGATATCATCAAATACACCCTGGTGGACTCGTATCATAGGAATCAGTGCCTTCTTATATAGTTATACAATGTTATTATATCCAGTACTAATAACATCACATAATAGCAATGAGTTCATAAAAAATAGCCTGGCCGTAAGCATCTGGAATACCTATCTGAATTCATAATCTGAGTTACATTTATTACCGAAATGTACTTTTTTATCAAGAATTCATAAAAATACAAAATGCTCGTCTGAATCATTCTGTCAGAATCAGAATGTGTGTGGAAAATATTTATATGAATTTCTGTGCGTTTTGAATTAGGTAATAATACGGATTCATTCATTACCAATTCAGAGTAGCTTTCCGCCTGTTTGAGGCTAGCCTCAAATGTAATAAAAGATAGTTGTAAGACGATATAATAAAATAATCATTAATATTAATATATTTCCGTTATTCAAATGATAAGTATCATGTTACTAACATCTTTGCCAATTTACCATTTTCAAAATGACACAGCTTCCCAAAGGGGATGTGAGATTACTTAAACTTCTCGGGTAACATCTTATTTTGCTTTTATACATTTCGTATATATATTGGCCTGGGTAATAACGGTACTGTGAATTAATCATTAATTTATTTGGTCTCAACTAAATACAAACAATTATAAAATCACAACAAAATAATCGTACATTAAAAACATACCTTAATATAACTGATTTTAGAACTGAATTCGTATATATTTATAGTATTAAGATATCTGTTTATAAATAAATCTTAATTTAATTAAATAATATTTTTCAGGACATGACAAGAAACTTGCATATTTCATTTCGTTGCAAATTATCCTTATATAATGCTTATCAAATTGGATTTTTAAGTCACAACAGCTTCTCAATAGTTGTAAGAGAAAATAGGAATATTAGAGATGTATTAAATTGAATTTCGGTAAAAAGGTACGGTTTCGGTACAGCACATTATAATACAATGGCAGATGTATATAATAGTAATGCATTGAACTGAATCTAATATATAAATAGGTATATTATCAAGTATCAATATTATAATTACATAAGTTCATAGGTATAGTAAGCGAATTGATAAGAAGTAGTCAAGAACTCGTGGTCTGAGTTAAGTCTCTTGTCCATAAGCCGTGTAAAATGCAATTCACGTTACAAATAGCTGAGATCGTACTACATGTTTTTAAAATAAATATCGGCTATAATGAAATTTGAATGATTTTATATAATACAGTTAGGAGACTCCTTGGCCCATACAACAGCGTTGTTAAAAAGAGCGCTAATTTAAAACCGCCGCGATCTTGTTTAAGCACATAAAGGTAAAGCAATTAATTAATTATTGGCGCGACTTGTGATTTGTGACGTGTACAAATGTGGTATTTGGATTTAAAGAGTAATTGAGTGAGTAATTTACATCAATTTATATGAATACCTTTGAATAGACCAATTCGAGGTTTTTATAAAATCAGTTTTCACTTCTGGAGGCTAAATATATTTTATTACTAGTTATTGTAATTCTGTGTTGCTGCGATTCGGTTGAATAAAGTAATAATATTTAAAGCTAAGACAGAAGAGTCAAAAACTTGGTAGTAAAAAATTTTTTTTGCTAATTTTTTCAGTATAAAGCAGGTCTGGTCTATTTCTATTGAATCTATATTCTTATTAAGCTTAACATTTTATAAGTAACGATGTGTAAGTGTTAATTGCTCGTTTAATTCAAAAACCAGTTTTCATCATTCATGTGAACATAATTTAGAAACATTCTCAACTGATCCAATTTTATTATAAATATTTAGGAATGAATAAAACGCCAGTTCATGTTTTTAATTTTAAATCGGAACCATAAATGATACATGGAAACATATTTTATTGTGACATTATTCAAAGCTACACGACGAAGAAATGATATAGCTTTCGTGCGAATAGGCTGTACAGTTAGCACGTAGGTGTGTCACGATAGCAGATGTTAATGAGAGCGCCTTGCGAGTACATTATCTATTGCAAAGCTTTGGCAATACAGCAAGCTTAATGAACATAATGATATTGGGTGTTGACGTCTTTGTTCCTGAATATTTTTTTACAATAGTTATATTTTCTTAACTTTGAAACTCGTGTATAACCCAGATATTTGAAGTATTCTTTATCATCCAAGATATTAGTTATGAAGTTAGATCCATTTACAAAATATTGTCGCAGATTTGACTTGGGTTATATTAATTTGGACATTACACACACAATTATCAATCAACAGGCAACAAGAAATTTTAACATATTTTGTGGCTCTAACGCTTATAACGCTTTTTACGTTACAGTTATTTTATTAATATTTAATTATTATAAAAGTGTACAGTTTAAATGATGCTTTACTTTTAAATGTTAATGAAAAATACTGCTCCGAAACAAGCTGTCGATGTCACTTAACAAAATTCCAGCACCCATCAAAAATTTCTAAAGCTTAGAGGATATTTTTGAACGTAATGTTTCATTTTCTCCTCAGTGATGGATTAGAGATAACGATTCTTGCAAACTGTCCACAAATTGCTTTCGCCTTCTGCCCTCTTTATTTCGCCAACATGATTGAGGGTTTTGCAACGACATTTATGACGTCTCACGAGAAATCTTTTAAATGCCTTTCTTTGGTTTCGGTTAGATAATTGTGCATAGATCAGGCTTTCGATCACAAAGCAATTAAACATGTAGGCTTTTTGAATTTTATTATAAAACTTACTTGATGAATATTAATAATTCATTTTGTTATTCTTTGAACTTGAAGTAATCGATAAAACACAAATAATAATATATAATCTATTGAGTAAAATGAAGTAAAATTATTATAAATGTCAGGACACCTTCTCAGGTTTCTGTTCCAAGTTACATAGTTCTGCCTTGAAGTTTCGGGGGGGTTATACAACATTGCGATAACCCTTAAGAGAACAAAGCCGATCCAATTCCACGCAGGCGAAACCGTAAGTATCAACTTGTATACATATATGTATTATTTTGCTGACAATAGTCTTGCTTAAGTATTATAGTCTATTCATAGTATTATATTTATTATAGTCATATACATCAATAGCTATGCATCTATCAAAACATAATATATACAATCTGTAACGAAACTGAGTTAATATTATCTCCGGTATTACCTTTGTTGATATAATATCAAATGTTTGACTCATTTTATTTGCACAAAAATTTGGCTAGCGATCCTTATTCGCGTTTCATTCCTGTAAACGAGGTTAAAGTCGTAAGTTCGAATTTTAGCCCTTAAGCTTTAATGGAATATAGTGTTCGCATAAAGTAATTAACCTAGTATGTACCAGAAAAACTTTTGAGATGAGTGAGATGAGTGGTATATAATTAATGCACTGAAAATAATTGCTAGTATTTTGTAAAGGTATATGTATCTAAAGATCACCTATAATAATATAGACAAACAAACTCTTCTAATTGTAAATAACGAACTTTCCTTAATGTTATATATTTATGAGCTTCATTAAGAATGGAACCGTAAACAAAATAGAGAAGAATCGTATGAGATCTGTATTTAAAGCATAAGTGAATAAACGAAGACGTCGGATAAAGTTTGTAACACCAAGACTGATATATACATATTTCCCATATTTAGATACACATACTTATATGCAGAGTGATTTACATCTTAGATAATGCTGCTGGCATATTGATGTATGAAGTGGTTTGGTATATTTGGAGTGTTTTGGTATTTACGCAGTTTTGTTTAATTAAAATCCGAATAAATAATACAAAGTTAAATAACATTTATTGAATAATGGTAATGTAACTAGCTAATGTAAATAGCTATAGATTACTAATAACGTAACATCCTCCAGACCGATTTCGGCCACGGCGGCCACTCTCAAGAGAGATTAGCCAACTGCGCAGGAGATATTATAGTGCACAAGTGTGTGCGCAAACACAGGTGCACTCTCTCTTCCCTAGCTCTCATAATCCGATGGGACGGTAATCTGACACGACCGGAAAGAGTTCAGGAGCAGGACCAACGGCTTAACGTGCTTTCCGAGGCACGGGAGTGTACACACTTCCACCTTCCAAACTCCGGGCTGCTACTGAGAATTTTCTAATAGAAAATCCTAATACCTTTTTGTTGGCCCGACTTGGGAATTAAACCTAGGACCACCGGGTCTGCGGCCTTATATCTAGCCACTAGACCAACGAGGCAGTTAGATACTAATAATATCTAATAGTAACATCTCCGCTACTTGGCCAATGCTAATTACGTCGGCAAATTTGAGCCCATGTTAAACTACCACATGCTTACACGAATTTGATACCGCGATGTTTAAAATTATGGACATTTTTAAACTCTTGTACCGTCATACTTATGTTTATAAAAAATGTAAATGTTTAATGATAATTTTTTTTTTCATGAATTACTTCAGTATATCGTACTACGACATATTGCATTAGTTTACTTCGTATTAAATAAAACAATGCCAAATGCATCGACCGTAAAGTACGAGTATATTTCTGAATAGTACAAATCTCCGTAAGGAGAGAGTTATGTGCGCCCTTCCTAGCGTAAAGTACGGTAGATCCGGCAGGCTTTCAGAAAAGGTACGTACATACGTATGACCTAAAGGTTACTTATGGACTTGACATCACTGTGCTACAGATAAACTAAATTTATTTGAAAACGGTGTTGAATTATTTTCGTTATTTTTTTTTAATTCTTAATTTCGAGTTTTTAAAAGCAGTTGAGAATACAAAACGCGATATTAATTTAGGCTTTGGATTCTAAATTCCAAATGACATCAATTTTTCACTGGGAAATCTCATCGATAAGCTAAAAGCGTAGCTGGATGGAATAAAAGTACAGAAAAAACGATCTAGCAGATTATAAACGCTCTTATAAATTCAAGTACGTTTACGTACGTAACTCATTTGCTTACATTCATTCCTTAAAAAATATATTCCAGGAAAGAGTAGAACTGTACATCGGTTAGAGCTGAAGTTTAAGCTACAACAACATTTACTTGATTAAATTCTAATTGTAAGCCCGCATTAAAATTCTTAACTTCATTTACATGATCCATCTATGCCATGGTAGCAATCAAGCAAAAAGGTCAATCAAGGGCAATCGCATTATCATGTTTTTGCTTTGAACTTCGTTATAAATGGTAGATGTAACACTTTATATATATATGATTAAATGTTCACCTTCATCTATTTTAAACTATCTATATTTTTCAAATAATTCAAGAATTTCTTTTGAAGATCTCAGATACATAAAAAACTAGTTATCCATTCCGGTTTCGAACTGTTAGAATAAGGGTACATAAAATATGTCGATGATAGATTTATACGTATTAACATAAATTTTATTTTATTAACATATAAATCTATTACGGTTTATGCGGCGCAGGCCAGTGAAGCTCCCAGTTGGCGTGGTTTTTTCGACATGTTCAAAATTCTTCGTCATATTTCAGCGAATTCTTTATTTTTATTTTTTTATTTAAGAGGAGGCAAACGAGCAGGAGGCTCACCTGGTGGAAAGTGACTACCACCGCCCATGGACATCTGCAACATCCGAGGACTTGCAGGTGCGTTGCCGGCCTTTGAGGAAAGAGTACGCTCTCTTCTTGAAGGTTGCAATGTCATATCGGTTCGGAAAAGTCGCCGGCGAAAGCTTGTTCCACAGAGTGATTGTGCGAGGCAGGAAATGCCTTAGGCTGTTGTGGATTTCCAGACATCGAGGTGGTGAGGATGGAATTTTGATTTCTGGCGCGATGTCCGGTGATGATATTCAGCGGTCAGAACTAAACCAAACAACTCCTCAGAACACTCCCCGTGATATATGCGATAGAGAATGTAGACTGATCCAACATCTCTACGCAAATCCAAAGGATCAAGCCGGTCGATAATAGCTTGATCGTCGACAATTCGAACTGCTCTACGTTGAAAGCGGTCAAAAGGAAGAAGCTGGTACTGGGGAGCTCCCGTCCAGAGGTGAGAGCAGTACTCCATGTGGGGCCGAATTTGCACCTTGTAAAGATTTAGGCGATGAGCCGACGTGAAATACTGTCTCGCCTTGTTGAGCACTCCAAGCTTTTTGGAAGCCAATTTGGCTTTAACTTCCAGTTGACCGCGGAACTGAACAACGTTCGAAATCTCGACGCCAAGTATCCAGATACTGGATGTGGCAGTGAGGGGAGTATTCTCGAAATAAGGGTATATGACAAAAGGAGACTTTTTTGTGGTTAACGCTCAAACTTGAGTCTTATTGGGGTTGAATTGGACCAAGTTTAGTCGGCCCCAGTCCGAGACTTTGGTTAACAAGGTCTCGACTTCAGACACAAGTTTGTTCCGACACTCGTCGACCTGTCCCCGAGAAATATTAGCACGGCCAGTGTAAAGGGCGTCTACAGTGCTGTCATTCGCATAGTAGTGAATGTTACTAATTTGTAACATATCATTGATATGCAGAAGAAACAGAGTAGGTGAAAGAATGCAGCCTTGTGGAACACCAGAATTGACAAATTTTAGGTCAGAGCATGCACCGTCGACAACGACCTTGATACTCCGATCTGCCAAAAAGCTGGTGATCCATTTGCATAATTTCTCGGGAAGCCCGTAGGAAGGAAGCTTCGAGAGAAGCGCTTTATGCCATACCCGATCGAAGGCTTTCGCTATGTCCAGACTGACTGCTAATGCCTCCCCCTTGGACTCAACCGCTGTAGCCCATCTGTGAGTAAGGTAAATTAGAAGATCACCGGCTGAGCGACCCCGACGGAAGCCGTACTGGCGGTCGCTAATCAGCTGGGGCTCCTCTAGGTACCACAGGAGCTGGCAGTTAATAATGAACTCCATTATCTTGGAGAACAAGGAGGTGATAGCAATAAGTCTATAATTTGTTGGATCAGAGCGATTGCCTTTTTTAGGGATCGGGTGCACTAAAGCAGTCTTCCAGGAATTCGGGACTACGCCTAATGTATAGGAGTGGCAGAAAAGACGCGTTAAGACCGGTGCCAACTCGGGAGCACAAGTACGCAGCACGATCGGAGGAATGCCATCGGGCCCACTCGACTTATTTTTACTTTAGATGTCCAATGAAAGAAGTGCTTTACGAACCGCTCTCTGCCAGAATTTAATTTCCGGCATCGTGGTATCACACCGCAAGATTGTCGGTGGTGTCTTTCCTTGATCATCAAGAGTCGAGTTGGATGAGAAAGCCCAAAAGGGCTTTCTCCTTCGCAGTTAGGGCCAACAAGTCATCGCTCCTGTGCAGAGATAGAAGGGAGGGCTGACAGAAATTCCCTAAGACAGCCTTAGCGAGAGACCAAAATGCGCATGTTCCCGAAGGAAGTCGCACCAGTCTTTCCCCAAACCTGCCAATGTGCTCCGATTTCGCCTTGGCAATAACAGTTTTGAAAGACCTGGAGGCGAAGTTGTAATCCTTTTTCAGTGCGCTGGTATTTACATCACAATATGCCGATGCTTCAGCTCAGGCTGGATAGCATTCTACCTTTCGGCGTGATGCCGTTTTGCAGAAGCGACCAAATCAGGGCCGGGATCTGCCGCCGATGGGTTTTGCAGAGTACGGAATGAAGAGTTCCATACCCTGAAACACAACATCAGCGACCGAGTCAGCAATGACATCTGAATCATCCGGCGAGAAACAAATCCGCCTCCATGGGTAGGATGCAAAGAAGGACCGCATCCCATCTCAGTCCGCTAACGTGCAGGGCCACACACGGCGATATCCCACGAACCGAGGCCGTGAAGTGCGTGTAATCGGCACTGTACTCCGGCCAAGACAGTGGTCCGATGAGCCAAGAGGAAGCTCTCGCGTTGGCGAGGTAACCAGTTGTGTCAGATCATATACCAAGGCAAAATCGACCACAGATCTCCCCGCATGATCGGTAGTACGTGATCCGAGCCATTCGGCGTGGTGGACGTTAAAATCGCCAAGAATCACGATCTTTGCGGATGGGATCTGCTGCGGCACGGAATCTGTAGCTCGTTGGATGTGCTTGAGCCAGTCAGTTTCGGCATTACCGCTATGGGACCTATATAGGCACACATAGATTCGCGGATGATCATCGCAGTCTACGCGCAGCCAGAGAATGGATAGGACCCTCCCTTCAAGATAGGCGAGGCGACGAGAGCAGATATCCTCTCTGACGTAAACACACACCAGCCCGTGGTACAAAGGAATGTTCCAGCTTGTACCCCGGGTAGGAAAGGAATGAGGTGTCCGACGGGGACGATATCTGGGTCTCGGTTAGAAAGAGGAAGGCCGGATTCACCGTCTCAAGATGGAAGTTGACGACGTTTAAGTTGGAATTCAGTCCCCTTATGTTGCAGAAGTCCACAGCAAGGGTGGCATGGGTTGCCTTAAGATGCCTGGTCCGTTTGCCCAGACCATTTAAGAGCGCAAAATTGCCCACCCAGAATTCGAAGGGCAACCTGGGCATCCCTGCTCAGGTGGTGTGTGTCCTGAGCATGGATGTCCAGAGAGGGATTGTCCACCGCGGTCGCAGATGGTACCCTCCTGGGGTAGTCTTCTTAAATTCTGCGCACTCATTTTGTGGGGATTGGGTATCCGAGTCTCTCACATACCGAACGAAACGCGGTAGCATGACTACCACTTTACGCCGATTTTAAGTGAGAGAGTGGTACTTCCCCGGGCGTGCCGGCCCATTCGGCTACAACCTGAAGGTATGCAGTATGGCACTACCATTATAGAATATTAGAATTTAAACGAAACCTTAATGAATAACACCGTATAGCCTTCCTAATCTAATATAGCCTTCTTCAAAAAATCACTCTGTCCAGTCGTAAAAACCGTATAAAATTCCCTTAAGTAGTTTTGAGTTTATCGCGATCAAACAGAGAGGCAGAATGACAGATGTGGCGGGGTTGTCTTTTATTATACGAGTATGTAGTAATTCGCAAGTTTCTATAAATATCAAGTTTTAAATAATAAAAGCTCTTATATTGAAAGCTTTTATCAAATGAAATGCACGATTCCTTGGAATATCATGTAATAATAATATAGGTTGAATGAAAACCAACAATTAACAACTTCAAAATTGAATTATAAAAGGAATGATGAAATGAAAACCATTAATATTATTTTATTGCAATTACCAGGATTACATCGAAGACAGAATTAAAGCAATAAAGTGACCCGTTGAAACCATTATATAAATAAAGGAAAATTAAGGACAAAACGACTTCCGAAAAAAATCTCTATTAATTGATTTTGTAATTCTTATCAAAACAAATAATAAGAACTTACACAGTAAAATAGCAGCATAATATGGAAATATTAATGTCTAACAGCTGGCGACCGTCTTTCTTTATGAGGAGAGGATAGGGTTGGTAGAGGCATATTTGAATACTATTCACCCGATACTTGTAGGTTTCTTCTCAATGTTTTCTTATGCCATCGAGCACGAGATGAATTATAATCATAAATTAAGCACATGAAAACTCAATGATGATTTTTTGTGATTACCACCCCTAGTCATGGAGTCAAGTCGGCTCTTATCATTTAGTAATTATAAGGTAGGAACTTAATAAGAGAATAATGTTAAAAGATAAGAAAAGGCTTCTAAAAAAATGTATCCAACAGTTTGAAATAGATTTGGTACTTACTAGGCTTAGTACAACCCTACAAGTATATACTAAGCCAAAAAGATAGCTTGAAAAGGGGACGCGAAAATATAGTTTACGTTAAGCTTTCTAGCCGATGTAAAGGGAAAACTATATATATTAACATCGAATGAATAAAAGTAATATGAATCAAAAGCAGGAAAATGTCAAGACGAAAATACGGTTTGACATAAAAGCTCTCCACCTAATCTTACCAGTTGAAGTCAAAACTTAAATAATAAATGGTCCGCAAGAAGGGAACTCCTCACAATAGAAAACTTCGTAATTTCAATGTGAAAAGTTTTAAGCCGTAATGAGATCCTCTTATTGCCTGTCAATGTGTTTCAAAGTGTAGTGATTTCTTGAAACTGCTAAAAGTTGAACAGATGGTTCTGATACATTACTTTATTCTTGTAATGTTGTCTTCTATATAGATTAAATTAAAAATAATTTCTATGAAATAAGCAATTAATTTACATTAAGATCATATAACGCTCTTAATAAATGATTGATGAATGTTGATTTTGTCAACTATTAAAAAAAAAATTAATAAACACATTTATATGTTTCAAAAGCAAAACCTTCTTATAGTTATGGATTTAAACGAAGAAAAAAGATAAAGATATATTCTAACGACACAGATAGCCGCATGTGTTAATATGCTGACATAATCCTGCTGCGTATATCGAACGAGGTATAGCTGTAGATACGAATTGACATAAATAGGAATATATCTCGGGTACGCATAGTATCGCTTCTGACGGCTGTTCTGCTTCCGCACGTCATATCGAAGAGGTTCCGATAATCGCATAGATATGCAAATCGCTACCCGTAGCGTTTAGCGATTACAGCTTTTGTCTAAATGGATAAAATGCTGCGTGCCCGCCCGAATATCTGAATATTGTCTTCCTAATAATGACGAAAACTGAATTTATCTGAAAGGATCTTGATGGATATTGTGCGATTCAGTAACAAACGTGAATGCCAACGGAAATCAATCGGAAATTCGTTTATATAAATTATTCATATTATCAGACATTAATAGGTTGATTATTATCGGAGCAGTGCCATTATGGAATCATTAAAATTGATAAAACAATAAAGAATAGAGAATATATAGTTGTTCCATAATTTTATGAGATTTCTAAAATAAATGTCCTCACTTCTCATATGTAATTTTAATCTAGGAATTCAATAATATGTTATTTTTTGATTAAGTCAGATTAAAAGCGATTATTAGCTATATTTCTGTAAAGTATATATGTTATTAGTAGCGTATAAGGGGTATTTTAACAACATAACATATTATATTAACTGTTAAAATATAAAAAAATAACATTCAATGAAATATATATAAGAATGATTACTGAAAAGGTAAATAAAGCCATTGAGCTTGTTTATGTGGGTACGTTTCAAACAACATCGCAGTAAATATCTCATAGGAAAACTCACCGGCGCTGGGACTCCATTAATACGGTTTTGCATACACGGCTTACCACTGTAATAACAAATCCATTATATCACCGTCAACCATGGCAGAGCATGATTAAATACACAGTAATTAAAATAAATAGGATGAACATTTTTAGTCTCACGGAACACAATTTGAAGCGAGTTCGTTTATTATACGCTGTTTCGGTGGTTAGAGTGACGTGTGTCGCGGTCGGCTGACGGCACTACACTGAAAGGGATGCTGTTCGTTGCTACGATACACCCGTCTTCCACCCCTGTAGATTGGGCCGCCGCCCTAGAAGAGCGCAACCTAGATACTATATATGTATATACTACAGATCGTAATAGGTCCTCAGTTATTTCCTTGTATTGTTGAAGTATAAGACGTTTATTTGAAAACTTATGTTATAGACGGTAATAGAACTTCGATTGGCACAAAATAATTAGAGACAATTCAGAAAAAAAGCTACTAATGTAATAAATGGTATAATGTCCTACAATCAGTTTGTTAAATTAATAAGTTTAGTTAAATGTTAATTATTTATAATTAATTTTATGTTTCTGGTACGAAATAATATTAACTACGGTTTTTAATTAAATTTATAGAATAGTTTATTTTGTTTATAACTTGTCACAGTTTTTTAATACGAAATAATTAATTATGAACATATAAAAAAGCTACTCTTTTAAGCTAGCCTTTAATTGAAATTTATAAATTATAATCTACGAAGAAGTTTCTAATAAACTCTTAAGGTAATAAATTTTAATTTTGCACTGGAATTCAGTATTCAAAGCCTTAAGTTGGGGAACATTGTCGGTTATTACTTTGTTCCAAGGACATTGCGTAGAACACGGAACAATAGGTGTCATTCACTATTGTTACGTTTATCTTGTCTATATTTTGTCTCTTGATCACTATTATAATACTGCCTCGAATTAACCTATTTCAAATATAATATCAAATTTGATAGTTTATTTTTGTCAAATTACTGATCTGGATACGTGCAGCTTGAATATCTAGTCTCTCACAGTCTATGTCATTAATACCTCGCCGAGGAAATGGCTTACGGTGCATTGAAGTTTGTCAAAATGCAATTTGAGTTTATGCTGAATAGAAACTTAGTAGGTATTCCGTATCTAATGACAGCAACTTTTGTAGTTAGTTACGTGTATGCAGCTTCAAATGTTACTAAGTACTTATTAAATTTGAAAATTTAAAATGATAATATGATGATTGTGTATGTATGATTGTGTTTTATTTTGATTTAATTTAAAATACATTAATAACATCTTAAGGTTAAATTCATAACACACCATAATATATGTATGTTGCGTAAAGCTTTCAAATGAGATTTTGATTGATCGCCGAGCGGTCGTGTTTTGATTTCGAGCCGATATTTGCGTAGGACTTGGACTTGGACCCCTGTCACAGAAGTCACTTTATCAAACACAATGGATTAGATCAACAGTATCGATTCTCCTAAACAATGTCTCAAAAATAGAACTTTCGACGACGTGACCTTCAACCGATAAAATAATATTTACAAGTTACCTAGCTTTTTCGGTAATTATTTACTTTCTAATTGCGACTTTATTGTTACAATTTTATGTCGATATTATTGTACTTGATTTGTTTATAATTTGTATTTTTGTAGGTAAGTTAAATTCGATTTTGTGTTTTTAAGACAAGAAAATGTGTGATATGTATTTATAGGTTTGTGTTTTATATAAATATTTAAATAAATATTTATAGATCTTTATTCCATTAACTTATAAAATAATAAGAAAATACTAAAATCTCGTCACCTTTATATCTGCATCTCACATTTGACCTTAAATAGAAATACAACAATAGGACGCATTGTTTTCTAAGATGTTCAGATATTGAGTTAATGTAACTTAATACACCTGACAAGTGACTTGATAGCTGAGAGTTTTTTAATATGAATATATTTACAAAACATGAGTGAAAATTGTATTTACAAATCTAAATGGAATATTTGTATAATATCACAGATGGAAAAATAAAAATAATTTATGTTATATAACTTAAATTAATGACCAATTAATAATTTATATTGTGCCCGGTGCGTATTCAAAATTCTTTTTTCTCAAGAGGGGACTTTGAGGCTTTTATCCACTAGTGGGACATATTTACAAGTCGTTACTAATAACCAAACTTATATTTAATAGTATCTATACTTTATGAAAATCCCCTTTGCTTGTCTCAACAAACATGGCTTCGTTTATTCACTATGCATTCAGATACACTTTTTCATGTAAAGCATGTGCCCACATTTGATGCTTGCCTTGTTAAGATTTACATAATTATGATAAACTATACGCCACGGTTGTGAATAAGTCGAATCGAATTGCACTAAAATTCTGCATCCTAAAACTCAGTATATAGTATAATTAATTTTCACATTAAATCCATCAGGTTTTCCGAGTACAAAAAAATATATATAGGGTTTTCCAATAGGGACGCTTGAACTTTGACAGCTGATTGCGGCCATGTTGTTTGAGTGACAGCTGTCAAATGCAGTGTGTTATATTCATTCCGTCCTCCCAAACCACCATGGCAGGTTACAGTGTCGAGCAGCACGTGCAAATCATAAAATTGTTTTATGAAAATGGGTCTTCAGTTCGAGCAACGTTCCGCGCACTTCGCCCGTTTTACGGTCGCGTTGATCGTCCTGCCGAGTCGACTATCCGTCGATTGGTGGACAAATTCGAGTCAACCGGGTCAGTTAACAATCAGCCGGTTCCCGTGCGTCAACGTAACGCGAGATCTGCCGAGAATATCGCCGCTGTGCACGACAGTGTCCTCGAAAACCCGCGGCAGTCAATTCCGCGTCGCGCACAGGAACTCGGCCTTTCGCAGACGACAACTTGGCGAATTTTGCGTTGTGACTTGAGCCTGCACCCGTACAAGATCCAGCTGACCCAAGAGCTCAAGGTTAATGACCATAGACAGCGCCGTGTGTTCGCTGACTGGGCATTAGAGCAGTTGGAAGTTGACGCCGATTTTGGCAAAAAAATCATCTTCAGCGACGAGGCGCATTTTTGGATGAATGGCTATGTCAACAAGCAAAATTGCCGTATTTGGGACGAGACCAATCCACACGAGGTTCACCAAGTGGCAATGCACCCGCAGAAAGTGACTGTTTGGTGCGGATTTTGGGCCGGAGGCGTGATTGGTCCGTATTTTTTCGAAAACGATAATGGTGTGGCCGTCACCGTCAATGGTGAGCGATACCGGTCGATGATAACCAACTTCTTTTGGCCTGAAATCGAGAATATGGATCTGGACAACATGTGGTTTCAACAGGACGGCGCTACGTGCCACACAGCACACGCTACGATGGAAGTTCTGCACGAGCAATTTCTGGACATGGTCATCTCGCGCGGAGGCGACGTGAACTGGCCACCGAGATCGTGCGATTTGACCCCGCTGGACTTTTTCTTGTGGGGTTTTCTTAAGTCGCAGGTCTATGCCAACAAGCCGCAAACCACCGATGCCCTCAAAGTCAACATACGCCACGCCATCGATCAAATACAGCCTGATTTGTGCGCCAGAGTCATCGAAAATTGGACCTTTCGTGTGCGCGCCACCAACCGAAGCCGTGGCGGTCATTTGAATGATGTCATATTCCATACATAATGGGGTCGATAGACCTTCCAAATAAAAAAAAAAATTCGCAAATATCTCTCCTACATGTATTTTTTTTTGCATTTCAAAGATCAAGCGCCCTTAATGGAAAACCCTATATATAGGTAACCTATAACCTGTCGTTAGGAATTACTTTATCTTTAAAGCTCATCGGAATTCTCGCTCCTTATCGTTAACAGATAGACTCGGGTTTCGAAGCACAAGTGCTTTGGAAAGTTAGACATGTAACAGATACTTATGCTGTTTGATAGGTACATATATTTTCATAGTATCTTGCCTTATGGACTATCCTACGCAACTTTACTAGGTGATGTGATAGATGATAAGGCTTAGTCCAAGACAGTCCGGGTATGTAACATCCACTTATTACATATTCTACCACGAAATAGCAATACTTAATATTATTGTGTTCCTGTTTAAAGGGTGAATGACCAATGTAATGATAGGCACTAGATACATAGCACCTTAGTTCGTAAGGTGTGATGAGAGAATTGATTTATATTTCTCATAGTGTCAATGATTATGTGTGGGCCAAATATCGTTAAGTATCCCATTTGATAGACTGCCTACTTAATTTAAATAAAAAAAGTCTGGGTTAGCCCTAAAGAGGTAAACATTGAATTCATTCTTCAAGAACAGCTTTTTGGGTTATCTTTAACCTTGCAGCTAGAGACTTCGAGAAGTTTTTACCGAAATAAGTTAGCTTAGTTAGTGGCAGCAATATAATTAAAAACATAAATTTATTACAATATCAAATTAATTCAGAAATAGGTCGATTTCTTTAATATAAATAAGTAACAAACATTGAATTTAATCGAGAAGTAAAAATAAACTTGTAACACCAATTTCCCGAGTCCGCAAAGTCAATATATCCTTTGTGAAGCAAGCCATTTAATAATAAAATCCCGCAACTACGTAATTTTATATTTACCTATTAAATAACTAATAGCTTATGTTTAAGAGAAACGTGTATAAATAAGACATTATTCGATACAAGATCTATATTAGGCGATATAAAAGCATGAATATTGCTTAGTACTAAAAACGTCTAAAAATATGATATAATTTCATATTTGATTATGGTTATATATATTTTTGATTGATTGAATAATGATGATGAATATAATGGTTAAAAAAATCAAACAAAATATAAAATTGAATTTTTAAAAATTATGGTATTCTGTCAATTTATAGAATACTAAAGCCACTGATAATTTAGTCCTTCAATAGTAAATCTTATTTGCGATTTGTCTTCAACGGTTTTCAAAAAGAATACACTATGTATATGGGGTTTTCCAATAGGGACGCTTGAACTTTGACAGCTGATTGCGGCCATGTTGTTTGAGTGACAGCTGTCAAATGCAGTGTATTATATTCATTCCGTCCTCCCAAACCACCATGGCAGGTTACAGTGTCGAGCAGCACGTGCAAATCATAAAATTGTTTTATGAAAATGGGTCTTCAGTTCGAGCAACGTTCCGCGCACTTCGCCCGTTTTACGGTCGCGATGATCGTCCTGCCGAGTCGACTATCCGTCGATTGGTGGACAAATTCCAGTCAACCGGGTCAGTTAACAATCAGCCGGTTCCCGTGCGTCAACGTAACGCGAGATCTGCCGAGAATATCGCCGCTGTGCGCGACAGTGTCCTCGAAAACCCGCGGCAGTCAATTCCGCGTCGCGCACAGGAACTCGGCCTTTCGCAGACGACAACTTGGCGAATTTTGCGTTGTGACTTGAGCCTGCACCCGTACAAGATCCAGCTGACCCAAGAGCTCAAGGTTAATGACCATAGACAGCGCCGTGTGTTCGCTGACTGGGCATTAGAGCAGTTGGAAGTTGACGCCGATTTTGGCAAAAAAATCATCTTCAGCGAAGAGGCGCATTTTTGGATGAATGGCTATGTCAACAAGCAAAATTGCCGTATTTGGGACGAGACCAATCCACACGAGGTTCACCAAGTGGCAATGCACCCGCAGAAAGTGACTGTTTGGTGCGGATTTTGGGCCGGAGGCGTGATTGGTCCGTATTTTTTCGAAAACGATAATGGTGTGGCCGTCACCGTCAATGGTGAGCGATACCGGTCGATGATAACCAACTTCTTTTGGCCTGAAATCGAGAATATGGATCTGGACAACATGTGGTTTCAACAGGACGGCGCTACGTGCCACACAGCACACGCTACGATGGAAGTTCTGCACGATCAAGCGCCCTTAATGGAAAACCCTATAGATTTCAAATGGAAGCAAAGCCCTTTACCTGGTCTAATTTATTTCTTAGCGACCAAAGAGGTCTCGTGTCGCTGAATGTTTACTTTGATAAGTAAATAGCCGCGCCAAATCAGATTAGACGACTTAATTAAAAATCCTAACTAAATATTGTTATCATTGTTAGCAAATTTGAGTTAGTTAAACTCTATATTTATATTTATATAGACATAATTATCAATTACACTATATTTACAGTACAATAATATGTACTGAGTAATAATTAATATTTTTCTTGCCAGTTTTTGTTGTTAATAAGGAATAAAAGTCAATTTTATTACAGTATACTTCGATGTTATAAGTGAACATCAACATTTTCTTTATCATGACGTAGTAGCGTGATTCCCAATTTGAAAAACTTTTACGGTCGTTGCCTGCCTAAAGTCAACTCTTTATGGGACTGTTTTTGCTAATGGTTAATTTCTAACCTCCATACGGATTGTTGTTGAACTTTAGACTTTTGACACGCTGTTGCTTTTTTCCAATCTTCCATCCAATCGGAATCCACAACGCTGTGTCCGAATATCGACTTAATAAAGTGCCATCATACATTTGGTTAATTAATAATTGTAGCAAGATTCACTTATCTGATTTTTATAACACCCTCGGCTGAGGTAGTGAACTGTACACTGCTCTGCCACAGATGTTGATAATTTCAATATTTTTAAATCCTTTATTTATGCATGGCTTGAAATTACGGTAAATAAGAAATAATAACATTCCTATTAAGGAGTTTTCCATGCGTTTTTAATTATATCCTTAATCTAGTGGTTAATTATATAATGCATTATAAGGCTGTGGGCCGTGCGAGGTGGATTTTTCTAACAACCTTGAGGAACGGCATTCGTAACGGCCTTGTGCTTCTGTATGCACTAATGATTGCGCGCAGGATCTTCCCTCTCTTCCCCTACAAAAAAAATGGGATCGAGATGAGTCTCTCCCAATTTCTAGACTAGGTATTTATTTAATTTTATATTCAGTATTTTTTTAAATACAAATTTTGTGGAATTTTATGTCGTAATGAGAAATATATTAGTTAGTATATCTGTTAAATAGTATTAAACCTATGAAATAGGTTACAATCGTATAAGGACTTGAAATCCAAGAATCTGCATTTCGATTGAAGCGTGAATTTGTCTAAATAAGTAATTGGTTATAAATATCGACAGCAACAAATTCAGAATGTAAAGGATTATCTAGATATGAATAGTCAGCGTATGTATATAAAAACCTTGGCAGTTTTTGTGATACAAAGTGGTGTAAACTAAAAATTTTACAATTGATGTATTGGGTTGTGTGTAAGTTTCTGGCGGATATTTTCATAGGCATAAAATTTTAATATATTTTACTATTCTTTGTAATTTTACTTTATCTCTGCAATTTAATTAACGAATTTGAACGTAGTTTTTGGAAATGTGTTATGTTATTTCGTTCGTCAAAGGTTTTATTTTCACAAAACTGTATTTGTTCAACAGCAAGTTGCTATAAACTACGTTTCTGTTTATTGGGCTTATTAGGAATTTTTAATAGTGAGAATTCCTTCAAAACTTATATTTTACTACCCTGAGTTACGAGTTTTCACGATATTTTTTAATTTAATGCAGCTTTTATATAAAAAATATTATCGCTTAAAACTATCCTGTTGGATAATTTGCTCATAAACATGTATGATTATATAATATACAACATATTTATACTCTTTATTTAATTTAAAAATAAAACCGTTATGATTAGGAAATGACTAGGATTTTACTTTCTCTTACTAGGTTTATGATTCAACTAGATATTTTTATAAACAATTAACTAATATTAATAAGACATTAGTTTTCACCAAGCAAATAATTCCTTTACCATTTATATATTGACTGAGGAGTATAATCTACCCCTGATTGCTTAGCATTTGTGGATTATGACAAGGCTTTGGACTTTATTGGTCTGTTTTGGAGTCCTTACAACGATGCCAAATCGACTGGCGATACATCTAAGTGTACATTCATTCTGATTCTGTACTGTCAAAGTGCAGTCTAACGCTATACTCATGCATCGAGGAGAGGAGTTATTGCCCCGAAATTGTTCACTAATGCATTAGAGAATATGTTCAAGACGCTGCACTGGGAAGAGCGGGGCATAATCATAAACGGCGAGCATCTTTCACATTTGAGATTTGCAGACGATATCGTCATCGTGGCAGAAACCGTGCAGGACATGCAATATATGCTGAGCAGCCTAGATTCTGCTCGAATGGGTCTTCGGATGAACTTTTACAAAACCAAGATAATGTTTAATGAACACATCAACTCGGAACCAATAGCTCTTAACGTTCCTCTAAAAGTTCCTCTCGAAATTGTTCAGGAGTGTACCTTGGGCAAACTTTGCAGTTGAGTCAAAACAACTTCGAGAAGAAGGCACGTAGAAGAGTACAGCTGGGCTGGGCAGCTTATAGGAAACTTAGACAAGTCTTTTCGTCATGAATACCGCAATGCTTGATAACAAAAGTCTTTAACGAGTGCGTCTTACCGGTTATTGCCTACGGAGTAGAGACGTGGACACTGACAGTGCGTTTGATCCACCATTTTAAGGTCGTTCAGCGAGCTATGGAAAGGGCTATGCTCGGAGTTGCTCTGAAGGATCGAATCCCAAATGTGGTGATCCGACAGAGAACCAAAATTATCGACATAGCCCAAAGGATTAGTAAGCTGAAGTAGTAGTGGGCTGGACACGTATGTCGCAGAACCGACAACCGTTGAAGTAGAATTGTTCTGGAGTGGAGACCGCGCCTAGGCAAACGTAGCATAGGACGCCCTCCGGCTAGGTGGAGTGACGATATACGCAAAGTGGCTGGCAGCGGAAGGAGATTGAGAGCTGAAAATCGTGCTCAGTGGCATGCCATTGAAGAGGCCTATATACAGCAGTGGACGACAAAGGGATGATGATTATATACAATTTTTTTAAAAATTGATATTAAGATTATAAAGCAGTAGAGTTTGTTTAGTTATTCGCGCTAATCTCAACAACAACAGCACGATTTTAATTACTCTTTTTGGGTTAGATAGTTCATTTATTAATAAAGTTTGGTTATATACTATATGACATTGGCAAGCTAATACCTAAAAGACCTAGAAACTATATAATAAATTAGGAGTTAGTGGTAAGGCTTTGTTAAAGCCTGTCTCGGTAGGTAATCAAACACTCCTCAAATATACTACCACCAAACAGCAATACTTAATATTGTTGTGTTCTGGTGTGAAGCCAATGTAACTATTAACACGGGATATAGCATATTCCCAAGTTCCTAAAGTTGGTGGTGACCATTTACCATCAGGTGGCCCATTTGCTAGCAGGCCTATCTATTTTATAAAAGAAAGCTGGTATAATCTAAATTCAAATCAAATAAACCACATGGCTTATTATTTAAAAGATAAACGTTATGCACTCAATAATCATTGTCAATTTATAATTACAAACGATTGAATAATTGCGAAGCATAATTATGTACGCAAACTTTCTATTCGTATAAGTATCTAAAAATATTATTGTTTTCTTTTGAAGTTTAAAATTGACATTTTTTTCTCACTGCCTTCAACTTTCAATGCAACAGTAACAAATAATAGGTTAGTTCACATTCATCAATAATCGCCAATCATCAACCTGCATCCGAGCAGCGTAGTGGAATAAGATCCAAATGATTTCCTCAGAAAGCCTCATTTGAGCCCAGCTGTGGTATATTTACATGTTGCTAATTTTAGTTTTTATTATTATACCTTGTGATTTTTGCTAATGTATTTATTTACTAAACACATATCAGACATCGAAAAGATTGTTTGCTGCAAAAAGTTTATTGGCATCTATGCAAAACAGTTTAAAATTCGATGAATATAATGAGGAAATACAAAAGTCGAAATTGTTACCAAGACTTAGGTTGACGATGTCGGCGTATTGCCAAGAATGAATATATAAAATTGCTTTAGCAAAACAACAAGCGCGTAAAATTTTGAAGCTTGTTTTCTAAACCCGATGTATTTAAAACCCGAGAATCGTAATTAGGATCGGGTAGATTAACTTGAAAGTTTCTCAAGTGTCGCCGAAGCGGTATAGTCGTTATCTAAGTTCACACGCTGACGACTGTGTTCCATTTTCACACCTATCCTTAGAGGACGAAACTTAATGCATTAGAACTTAATTACTTCAAACCAATATATTCTTAAGGTATCTATCTTTTATTAAGTAATATTTGTGAGGTGTTGACTTTGAACAAAGGTAATTCGTAAATTATTTTCGACACGTGCTTTTTCTTTTGTAAAATCTTCTAGTAAATTGAAATAATTATCTACGAAATTATGATTGCTTTTTTTTAATTTCTGCCATGTATAAAGCAACAAGTTTTCATGAGCAAATCCACGTGGATCTCTATTTGCTCTTACTCATAATAATGCACACTTGCCAAATAATAAACTTATTTAATCGGCTGACATAAATTGCCATAATAATACTGCATTTTGATTATTCCGGTATATCGAAGATGAAACCGCTTTCTTAGCTCACATTGTTTTGTAAAGTAATTTACTGATATTTTAATGAATATTTCACAGTAGTTAAACTTAACAATGAAAAGAAAACAAATGTAAGTTATAATTCATTCATTTGTTTGCGGATGGTGAATCTGTTAAAAAACTGACGTATCACGCATCACGTGACCATATTTGCGGCGATCGTCAACTGTACTGAATTTTTTTTAAGTCAAAATTGGCAATAATATTTTTAAGGTTCGATTTATTTTTTATACAAAATTTAATTTCCTACATACAAGTGGCGTGTGAATGGCGTCAACGAGGGTAGAAAATTGGAAGAATTATATATTATATGCAATGCGAGTCAATTTGAAAGTTCTTGCGTTGCGTTGTGCTAACTCTGATAGATTTGTATCGTGTGACGTCATATTATAGTTTCTCTTGGGTTTGAGTTATACATTTGGTCTATTTATACTATAGCATGATGGATGGATGGATGGATCAGGATCCGATCATGTATCCGGCATGTGGTTAGTGGAGCTCTATTCGCTTCTAGCAAGCTTCTATTAAGCTAGATTAACTGATATCTTGCATCTCATTTAAGTGTGCAATTTAAAACTATATTATTTATTCTCTTAAATAGAGCACGAAATACGTTAAATTTATTGTATTTAATAAAAACAAATCCAACTTATAAAACATAATGATAAATGTTGTCGATAATAAACAAAGAGTTATTTCTCACACGAATATGGAATAATAAATAATAAGAATAAATATTTATAAACATATGTATTTTATGAGAAAATGTTAAAGTAACATAAACTTAGTTACCACGAACGTATGCGAGCACATGACAATGTGCGTCATAATTTTATATGTTATCACTTAAGCAAATATTATTTTTATATAAACCAGGGTTGAAACATGCGTCCCTATTATAACGGGTTTAGGGTTATCTCAACTGAAAAGTTAAGTTTGTAAATTCGTAACCATAGCAACAGGTGGCCCCCTCGCTACCTCCCGCCCATCTCAGCCCATGTAAACTTGAGTTATTGCCTAGTTCGTATCGTATGAGAGGTTACTCGATCGTCTCGTATTAAATTCCATATTTTATGCCTTCGCTAAATGCATTTGATGTCATTTTTAAGTATGGACAAAGCTAAGTATTACAACATTTATTTATATCGCTTCACAATTCAAAATTACGAAACTGATTCATAAAATTTTATATTGCTAAGTAATTATAATTATTACTTATATTATTATTGACGTAAAATACGATTAAGCGGATACGCTCTCTTTCTCGGGCATTGTGTTCAGGCTTAACATCAATCAAGCATTTGTTGTGACAAAGCTTAAAGATACGACGTTTTTATTTTAGTGCGATATTTGTGAGATCGCGGATGGATGACTCCGCGCATAATTGTATTGATGTCCTTCTGATCGTATTTTAGCTACGACAGCCAATCGAGCAGACTAGCAAAATATCCAATAACCTTTATTGACCTCGACTCCTGTAATCGTAAATATTACTAGAAAAATAAGGTAGTAGCATTACTTGGTACATGTAATTGTTACATTTTAGAATTTGTCATGTGTAATGACTATTAATTAAATCTTAAATATTATATTATGAAATACACAATTTAAATTGTTTAATTTTTTTTTTTTGATGGAGTATTTGTCTTAATCATCTTAATATAAAATTAAACTTCATACACAGTGAATCTTAAATTTTCATCTAGTACTATTAAGTAAATACCACATACATTAATCGTCTATAGTAATCGTCTTAAGTCCATTGTAAATGTTCTAATCACAATAGTTCCTACAAATACAACTTTTAATTCGTGTAATAATGTAGTGCCTAATTGTATTATCATTAAAACGCATCATATTGTTTTTAACATTATAACAATTTGGCATACAATCTAGACCTTGAAAACAATGGGCCCTGAGACAATTTCACGTTATAAAAATCTTGTAGTTATATAGCGCTCGTATCGCATAAACTCATATTAATATATATAAAATGAAATTCAGATTCGATTGTGATTTATACGGCTACAATAAAGATAAAACGCTATAAATATTTAAATCAATATTTGCAAATGCAATTTTAAGCTTCACTGGGCTCGAGTATCCAATACTTGGCGCTTTTATTTATTTAAAGTATATTTGATAATTAATATAATTTACAGATAAATATTGAATGTATACTATATAATATTTCCATCTTAAGAGTTGGATTTTGTTTTTTGTTTTGCAGACGGCGTCTCCCAAATTTAGAGCAAAAATATATTGAGAAAAATTATATGTACATTATACATATGCCTGTCTCGTTGGTCAAGTGGCTCTAGATATGTGTCGTGCGATCGATGGCCCTCTACGGGGCGCCCGTTTGGTCTCATAGGCTGTCGGGTGTTTGCCGCTGCAGGACTAAGATCCAAAGTTCGCAGCCGAGAGTGGCCATCCGCATAGTGCGTGGATATCGTACGATATCCTATGAGGCGGCAACCGTCCTAGTGCGCTTTCCGCCCTTGGACATTCTAGCGGATATGGACGCGAGGGTCTATCAACAGACCCGCATCCTCCGTCAGAACGGTGAAAGCGCACACCTTCCGAGTGCGCTCGAGGCGTTGAAGCGGCGGGAACAAAGGAGGGCTTTTACGACGTGGCGCGACCGTCTCTGTGAAGAACGGTACGCGCGCAAACGCGTCGTCGGAGCGATCCTGCCAGCCTTCGAAGCCTGGATGAGACGAAAGCGACGAGTCACCTTCCGACTTACGCAGGTAATGACCGGTCACGGTTGTTTTGGAGAGTACCTGTGTAAGATCGGACGCGAATCGACGGCGATGTGCCACCACTGTGGCGCGGACCGGGACACTGCCCAGCACACGTTGGAAGCGTGCCCAGCGTGGAGTGCGGAGAGGGAGATCCTGGTCCGTGAAGTCGGACAAGACCTGTCCCTGCGAGCAATCGTGTCGGCAAGCTCCGCAGGGAATCGGCGTGGAGGGCTGTAGCCTCCTTCTGTGAGACCGTCATGGTCCAGAAGGAGGCAGCGGAGCGGGAACGGGAAAGGGCCGATCCTGCTCGGCGTAGACGACGTCGGCGTCGTCGGATTGCCGTCCTATCGGATTATGAGAGCTTGGGAATAGTGAGTGCATCTGTGTTTGCGCACACACTTGTGCCCTATAATATCTCCTGCGCAGTTGGCTAATCTCGAAATCGGTCTGGAGGACATTAATTCATGAATTATTAATATGTTTAATATTAATTATAATTATTATTCATTCATCACACAAGACATTCGTCGCTGATTTTTAGTATCATATGGAAAGTTTTACTTTAAATGTATATTATTATTATTATATATATCCTGGGACATTATTCACACACGGCTATCTGATCCCAAACTAAGCAGAGCTTGTACTATGGAAACCAGACAACTGATATACTACATCTACTGATATACTTTTCTTTTGTAAATACATACTTATATAGATAATTACACCCAGACTCAGGACACACAGACATGTTCATGCACACAAATGTCTGTCCTGGGTGGGAATCGAACCCACGACCTGCGGCGCGAAAGGCACGATAAAGTCATATATCTACCAATCACACCAACCGGCTCGTCCATGTGTTTTTTTTTGTCTGTAATTATGTAAATATTAGCTGCTACGAATTAAATCAGGTCGAAACATTTTATTCAACATTATTATTTATAAATATTTGTTTCTTTTTTAGAATATCTTGTTTTACAAAATAAAAGAGTATAAGGATCTGTTTACATTAATGTAAATCTTAGCTCATATATTAAAGTAAGACCCATGGATACTCCGTATATATGTTTCCTGGGGCCATTTATAGCGGTCCCTTGCCATTTCAGCCGGAATTCGCTACAGAATTCTTTATTCACACGCTCACTTGACTACAGATGTATGGGAAACATGCTCAATGTTGAGATTTAGAAATACGTGACTAATATTTTAATATGCCAATATTATTTGGTTTTGATACGACTATTTTATTAAAAGTCGGGTTCACTAAACCTTCCGATATACAATAATACAAATATTGTTGTTAGATGGTAGGGTAATAACTGATTAATAATAATAATAATATGATAATGATAAAACATCAAAACATGGGTGTAATTAAAATAAGAAATTCCCTTATGATTAAATCCTTAACGTTATGAGGTAACGAGGGATAAGATACGAAGATATAAATCACCAGTCTGTAATTTTACTAGCTCGGAATTACGTCTGTTATACACCCTTGGGATTATTGCAATTCTAGCTGTATGATGTTCTTGGAATATTTCAGAATGCATAAAAGAATAAAACTATGAATATGTACGAAATACACTTTAAGCATTCATTTTAGTTTATTATTATTTATTCATTTAGAAAAAGTCAGTCTGTCAAAGTGAAGTCACTTTTTTGTCCTACGATTTGTGTATACACAGAAAATATAAATACGTTTTCTCTTATGATTGTTTAGAACAAATTTCAGTAGAAAGTAGTAGAAAAATTGTATCTTACGATGAAAAAAAGTGTTAAGCAGTAGGTGATTGACACACAATCGCTGTTTAATGATATTAAATTAATTGCTTCAAAATCATTTATCCACAATAGAAATAAAGGCTTATAAAAATATATGTATTTTTATAACAAACCAGAAATATATAACTTAATTAATTAATAAAAACCATTACCAATCAAATCAACTTCACTGAATATTTCGGCCTTGTTCATTTTCATACCCCAGCGACGTTTTAAATATACATCGCCGAATTTTCATTCACTTTAATCAATCAAGAGGCTGTATTGAACTTTTTACTTTTTTAAAACGGAATATTGAATATTAAGATAATATTTCTACGCTACAATATTTCTATCAATTTTGCATGATGAAAATTGTTAACCTTGTTAAGTTTGTAGCGTTAATACTCTAAGCCTTGCAAGATCTTCCGAGCTATTGCAAATTGTCAACAATGAAACTTGTCGGTAAATTCTAAGGTGAAAGGTAAAAAGCGATCGCTTTTCTTATGCGAAATTGAAAGTTTTAGTTCGAATAAAAATAAATTTAATAGTAATATTTATTGTGGAATGAAACTGCTCTGAGAAAAATTCATATTGAATAATTTACTTGAACATTAAAAATATTACACCAGGTAAAATGTAATATATGGATATTTATCCACAAACAAAGCTATTCATTCAAATTTTATTTTGCGATTTCTATATTTCTTAAGTCGAAAATCCAACCTTAAATATTTCTTATCATCATTGAACACGCATCAAAGAATATAAAAATATAAAGCCGAGAATCAGACAATATTTTAATAACGGAATTAATGTATCTTCAAGCTTTAACATAATACCTTTTTTCTAATTTAAATTGTAAATAATTAACTTTTGAGTTGTGAATTGTCACATATTTTGGTAGAATATTTTGTTAAGAGATCTTTGAAAATAGATATTAGTAAAACTAAATATAATTTAAAATGTAATTTATTGATACTAAATACAAACTGATATATTATAGTTTTAGGTAAGACATTGATTTGACATACGAAAGAAGATGTAGTTAACCAACCGAATTAACTAAACAACTAAAGGTAAAGTATTATATATTTTATATATGAAACGATCTATGCTGTCAGAAGAATCGTTTCACAAAGTAATGTATGATAATTGATATGACGCGGAAATGTATAAGATAATCTTAAAACGATTAATACGTTTTTTTACCCAATGCTTACGATCTGTTTATTGCTCAGACTTCACAAAATACTCCCTAAGCCCTTTAACCCTTTTATAAAAATAAATTAAGAATTTTAAAAGAAAATTTATAAAAAAGTGCGAGTGTATTCTAATAAAATTATTTCAATAAAGTGTTTTAAGCACTATTAATCCAATCTAATATTTGTGTACTTAATATATTTGACAACAATGTGCATTTTATAAAGTGTATTTTAATTTTTATCATTTTTTATTTATTCATCATATTCCTCTTCGTCCGGCGCTAAGGTAGTGGACGTATTGAATATAGTGTTCACAATTTTCTTGATCACTTTCGTGCCTTGTCTCAAAAGTGTCAACTTGAACTGCATAAGGACTATAAGGTATGTTGACATGAATGATATGTTCTGCAAAAACAAATTTATGTTAAATATAAAACTTGAGTTAAGGATATAAATATTAATGTATTTGTTAGATTCATAAAGTGCATTTCGTCAACCATTGTTATTTTGATCTATTTTAATCACTCCAATCGTTTTGATAATTCGTTATTAAATAAGCCGTCAGTACTTCAGTAATACCACGTATAAAACAATTTTAATATTTGACTGTAGAATCTGAGTATCAGTACAACAGTATTTCAAACAGCCTAACTGTTTGCGAATCAAAATCATTTGAGGTTATGCTACATTTGTTAAATAGATATATATTACAGCCAATTGCTGAATCCATTGCATACATTTTACATGAGGTTATAGCTACTTATTAGTAGTTATATATATTTTATACATTTAAGATGGACATTTTAAAAAGAGACCTTAATAAAAATTGCAACACTTATAGCTTGAAAGGTAAATACTGAAATAGTTCTATGTAGATAAAAAAAATACCGCAGTAAACAATTCTCTGTTAATGTTAGTAAATCCATCAAGGTTCATGATAGGCGGGTTCTTGGCGATAGCAACTAGAAACATCTCAACCTCACGCTGCGTGCTGCGATCGATAGCACCCAGATTAACATTCAAAAGACGCATTTGAAATTCTAGACCGACCTGGAAATCAATAAATTAGTATATTAATTGCCATTGTGATTGTCAACAATTAAGTTTCAAATAATTTTCACAAATTATTTCTTGGAGTCTTGAAAGGTTACCTGTATTATCGTTTTGATTTCAAATTTAAATTTTTATTTAACATAAAAGCATTACACTCGCTATTGATTGTGAAAAATTTACTACTGGTTTGGAGAGAAACACTTAAGACGAGAAGAACCAGCGACAGAAATTCAGCAATATAATATAACTCATAACATATAAAATGTAGTACAAAACAGTATCAATTGAAATTTTACGTAAATTTTCTCTCTCTGTTTGTTAAAATAACGTATACATTATAAAATATCAATTACAATTGTCCATTAATTTCATAGCACACTAGTGTTTACACATATTTACATTATAAAGAAGAATAGCTTAATCAAAGTAAATGACCTATAAATATATAATGATAACATGGACCTCACCTTTCTCGTAGCGTGATAAGCTTCATTACAAATGATGAAAAGTAGAGTCATACAATAGCCCACTATCACAAATAATCCCATTTCTTTGTAGCTCAGACCATGCTCCAGTATCTCGGAGAGAGAGCCATACAAGGAAATTGTTGTAGTGAAAAATATTACCATGCAATATATTCCGTACATATTTGAATACGCTCTACCTGAAATTGTTTTAATTAAAATTAACTTTAATTGATTGATTGAAAAAACAAGAGAAATTATTATGTAATTTTATTTTACAGATTCAAAAGGCTAATGAGTTTCCACTTCAATTTCGACTTCGTAAAACATTTGCTTACATAAATATATGTATTTCAGTCGGTTTTACTTATGAAAGGTGTGTAACAAGTGAACTGTGTTACCAAGTTCTCTCTTTCAATTATCAGTAATTTGTAATTTGAAAGTAGAAGACAGCTTTGTAACTATAAACGTTAAAACGTTTATGTATTTGTAGATAAGATTTAACATGAAAATTAAATGGTTCTATATATGTAAACAAATACGGCATTTCTCATTCTTATAACAGGAAAGATAAATGTTTATTCATTTTTTAACAAAAGCGCGTCCTGTTATTGTATCCTTATACGAGTGCCTCTTTCAATTTACATATTTTTACTGGACTCGTTCTAATGTATTCGTCATACGAGTATATCTCATTAAGGCTGAATCAAATTGGATCACAAATGTTTTGTGAAGCATAATTTATTTGATTATTGCACACCTCGAATGCCATGTGTTGTATTTTTCTTACCAGTAGTACTAAATATTTTTTTACTCAAGTTTAATTATTTGTTTTTTATTAATGTTGCTATTGTTTGAAAAAACAATACGGACCAGTTCTAGTGGTTAGATTGTGGGACTTGACTCAAGGTTCAAACCCGGGCTAAAAGATCTTAGCTTTCATGTGATTCGTGCTCGGTAGTGAAGAAACCGTGAGGCACCTTGCATGTGAATAACCTCCAAACCTTCCATCAAAAGAAGAGGAGGTGGCCCAGCAGTGGGACAAATAGAGATTGTTACCTTTCCTTTCTTTTATTGTTTTGAAAAATACATGGTGAAAACGAAACACTAGATATAAATGTATATATTTAACTTACTTATATGCTTGATTATAATACATTTTCTTACCCAACTGTTGCATCATATGCGATAAATCAACCCAAAGATGGCGAAACTGTGCTAATTTTAAAGCTGGATGTTCCGCTTCTAAAGCCTTGTGCAGATTTGTCGCTAATCCTTTAGAAGCCGTTCCGAATGCATTGCAATTGATATACCTGTATCCAGCCAAAGACAAGCATCACTGATTCAATACATTATTTTGTATTTTTTTATGTAAGAGCAGGCAAACGGGCACGTCGAAGCGTCACGGTAGCATGCGCAAGCGATCCCGTGGCGCTCCCGTTAAGACGGGAAGGGTACCGCTGGTTTTTTAATTTGTATTCCGATGACCGGGGCGCATTCGGCGCCCTGGACATACGGCGAGCCCCATATACCCCTCCACTGTTCCCGTGGGGGGAAGGCGTAATACATTTTTCCAGCGTAAAAAAAAAAATGCAAACGGTGGTGGCAGGTGGTTCACTTAATGGAAAGTGATTACCACCGCCCATGGACATCTGCAACACCGGAGGAATTGCAAATGCGTTGCCGTCATTTAAGGAATGAATAGGCTATTTTCTTCTTGAAGGTTTCTGTGTCATATCAGTTCGGAAAAGTTGCCAGCGAAAGCTAGTTCTACAGAGTGGTTGAGCGACATAGGAAGTGTCAAATTAGACAATTCATTATATATTAATTGCCTAATTTTTGTTTAAAATTTAAACTAAATGCTGGAATCGCAATTGTAGGCCACTTAGTGTTGCAAATGTCCTCGTACGATGGTAATCACTTAGCATCAGTTCAGCTTATAAAAATTAAAAAATAATTCTCGTTTGCGGCTATGAATGCGATGAAATTCTGTCGCGTCATATTTGTTTAACATCAACTTAAAATTAATCACAATGGTGGAATATTCTCCAAACATTATTAACAAAATAGAAAACTGCCAGTCTGTTTTCAAAGTTATTATTATACAATAATAAAAAAATTATACCTACCATAATGAACAGAATCCGTCCAGCATAGCAATGATGTGATAATATGCAAATGAGTGCCAAAGTTCAAAGTCATCTTGCAAATAGTTTTGCGAGAGAATAACAGCGAAACTGAGAGCCCACGAAAAAATACACAGACCCCATGTAAGCGAATATAGATTAGGAAAAACAATTGGTGTTCCAGTGATTTTGAGGTATTTTAGCTGAAAATAGGGTTAGCATTAAAAATATGTCGAATAACAATTTAATAAAGACAGAAAAACTCCAATAAGTTTTTACTGATCTGACCCAGTATTTAAACACATGACCTTGGTGTCTGCACCCTTTTTATCTAACCACGAAATGAATGAAGCATTTCAGTCCTTTGAAACTAATTAAGCTGTCAATCTTACACTGCTGTCAACGTTAATTATTATCATATAAATTTGAATGAAGTTTAATTTAATCACCAATATATTAGTTTTATTTAGAAAAATTAATAGTTTTTCAGGGATTTTATATAATATATTATAGAAGCCGAAATGGCCTGGTGGTTAGAACGCATGAACCTTAACCTATGATCGTACGTTCAAACCCGGGCACCACTGAATTTTCATTTGCTTAATTTGTGTTAATAATTCATTACGTGTGACCTGCATGTGTCGAATTTATAATAAGTTCCATAACTTCTTCTCAAATAAAGGAGAGGAGGCCTTAGCCCAGCAGTGGGATTCACAGGCCGTTACATTACGTTGTATAATATATGTCACCTGGTAATGTGTCCACATGTTTTTAAATATAGCGACTTCTGATCCGTGTCGCCAAGAGGCGATAGGTAACAAGAAGTGTGGGATGAGTATGCTGAGAAATATTATATTGTAGATAACTTCGTCGAAACGCTTGTTGGAGTTCTGTTGAAAGTTCGCAAGACGCTCGCTGCCGACTATATGATGTAACAGAAAATTATTACACAAAAATTCGAATATATTTTATAGAAAACTGGGATTTTAAGGATAATTAGTTTTAAAATATTGTATCGTATATTGTTTTTAAGAACTTGTTTTGTTATTCAATGCTTTTTATTTTAAAATTCAATGCTTTTTATTTTTACTCGGTGGTAGAGCTTTGTGCAAGCTCGTCTGGGCAGGTACCACCCACTCACCAGATATTCTACCCCAAAACAGCAGTACTTTGTATTATTGTGTTCCGGTTTGAAGGGTGAGTGAGCCAGTGTAATTACAGGCACAAGGTATAGAACATCTTAGTTCCCAAGGTTGGTGGCGCATTGGCGATGTAAGCGATGGTTAACATTAGTTACAATGCTATTGTCTATGTGCATTGGTGACCACTTACCATCAGGTGGCCCATATGCTCGTCCACCTACCTATACAATATAAAAAAACAAAAAAAAACAATAGATATTAAAAACGTTTACCTTTTACAACTATGATACTCTCGAGACTCCATACAAGATAAGCCCACAGTGTTGCTTTGGAAATCCAATTGTACGTTGTACGTTTAGTCGTTTTAGCCTCTAAAACATTGCAAATTAATTAAATAAATCAACATTATTCCTAGATAAGAAAAAAAATTTAGTGTTTATATTTCAATAATATTTAAATACATATTGTTAAACCTTTCGATATTCAAACGACTGTATGTTTAACCAAACCATGAACCTTACTAGAAATATTTACAGAACTTAAATATTTATTTCTAAATATAAAAATTATTTACATAAGTTAATACTACTAACGTCTATGCACTCTCATTATCGGCATGACGCCCATGATCTGAAAGAGAATCAGCAGGCTCTTTGTAGTGATGTAAAAGCTATCGTGTTGGTCAAGTAGCTTCCCATCTTTGTCTTCGATTTGTGGTCCATAAATGTCCTTTTCTTGATAAGCTAAAAGATGAAAGTCGGCATTTGTCATTTAATTATATTTCCATTGATTCACAGTAAAACACAAGGTTACATAACAAGATTTTAACCTCACATACAAAAATAACTTGTTTCTTTTATATTCCAAGTATTCAAGCATCGTTTATCAGATTGAGATAAAACTGTACTGTTGTTGTTGACAGTCGTGAGAAAGTTTGTAGTATTTATTATCATCGTACAATTTATAGGTAACAAAATGTTTAGGTGCAAATGGTATCGGTTAATTGATCACAATAAAAACTAAAGAGGCTTTGTAGCGAAGGGTATTAGCTTGATTCAGTAGATTTTTATACTAATTAAATTAAAGTTGGACTTACATACTTGATTACATATGTTTATTTTTATTTCAGATAATATCTAAATCTTTATATTTTTTATTAATATATTAAAACTACCATCCCTTGCGCGATAAAAGGTCGATAACAATGGGTTGTATTATGCTATGTCCCTTGTGTCTATAATTACATTGGTACATCGACTTATAATTACATTGGCCTTTATTGAAATATTTGACCAAATTTATTTAACTAAATTGTATGTATACATTTTGACTCAATATATGATAAAAGCTCTATAGTGCACGCGTGCTTTGCCTGGAACATAAGTTATATAAGTTATGTATATATAAGTTTAAATCGTCAAAAAGACTTATTAATATCAACAGCGGTAACTCTAAATATTTTTGAGAATGAATGCAACATCAGTTAATATAAATTTTAATGACCATCATGCCATCCATAAACATAAAACATTGAAGAATAGTTGTTTTAATATTTCAAACAATAAAATTGAAACCCTGTTATGTATATTGACTTTATTTATACACTAGCTGTGCCACGCGGCTTCACCCGCATATAATTAATAAAAATATAATAAATTATTGTCAGCTAACTAATTTATTTTGTTTATATTTGTATGTTATTATTTTACTATTATTGTTAATTCTTGTCATTTTTAACCTTGATTTACTAACAATTAATTATTTGTAAGTTTGTCATCTCCAAATTTATCTTTGCAAGTGGTATTCACCTTAATAGGTAATGCATTTAGTTTTAAGTTGTATTAAAATTGTATACCTTTGTACGTGTTGATGTATTTACCACTGGTGAATCTTAAATAAATAAATAAATAAATTATTTTATTACTATAATAACATATACGCGTGCACACACACACACACACGAAATACGTAATTAACGATTTGAAATTAATTTTCATAAGATACCGTAGGGTTTACCGATCTTGGAAGTGTATTCTTTAGTGTGATGCCACTACTGTCCTTAGATCACAATATCTAGAAACGGAGTACGGACGGAGTATGAGTACTACGAAGTACGGAGGTAAATTCGCGAAACTGATGAGGTTTGTCAGATGCGCCATCACGCGTTTCATTTCCAGAGCGTCACGGTAGCATGCGCAAGCGATACCGTGGCGCTCCCCGTTAAGACGGAAGGGTAAGAGGGAAGGGTATCGCTGGTTTTTTAGTGGGTATTCGAATGACCGGGGCGCACTCGGCGCCCTGAACATATGGCGAGCCCCACATAAGCCTCCACTGTTCCCGTGGGGGAAAGGCGTAACAGGATTTTCCAGCTTAAAAAAAACGGGTTTACCGATCTTTTATATGGCCTAACATTTGCGCCATCACATGTTATTTTTATAGTAGTATAGATAGATTTAAGTAACGGATTTTAACGAATCTCGATTTTATTATCTCACTCCTATATAAGAAGTATATTTATAGTAAATATTAATGAAAGTATTTTAAACGTATCATAAAAAAATCTCAATGCCAAAACTCTAACACTAAATTGTCAACATAAAAAACATTAAAAGTTTGTAAAATTGTTTTCGATGACAGTTACAACTGGACAGACTTAGTTCCATTAGCTAATAACACGTAATTATGTAATGGGAACATGTGTCATCGTGTAATAATGACAACGTCATGGTCAAATGGACTTATCAGTGTCCATTTGTAATAGAAATATGATTTTAAACAATATTTCATGTTATCATTATCTAATCTGTTAGTATTCATCGTCTAATCTGTACCGATAATTATACGCATGTATAAATTATGTCGTTTTTATTAAACGATTTTTTATGAAACGTGAATACATTTGTTAATCGGTGTCGTAAAATGTGACATCATTTCACAATATCGATTAACTAATGCGCAGGTCATGTCACTGCATATATTTGGACTTGATATTTTACAATCTAAACGAATCCCGTCCCTAGAGATAAGCATTAGAGTATTAAGTAGACTGCGCCATTGACATTATATAATGCTGTAAATATGGTAAAAAGAACATTTTAAATAAATTTTCTACCTTTAATATCTTTTCCGTTGACCTTTTCAAACATATTTCTTTTTCTCATTTCGCTATATTTTTTAAAATTATAAGATCTGTTGGTATATATATTTGTTTCCATTTTTTTTTCTAAAGTACAATTTCTATTGTATTTTCTAATAAAGGTATTTCAAGTAGTATTCACTTCAAGAGCAGATCACGATATGAAAACTTCTGTAATAAAATACCATACAATCAATCATATTCCACCCATCGCAGCTTACTTAGCTATGCGCACTTGTTAATGGAAATCCTTAGAGTCGATTGGCTGCATGTTGAAATAAAAATATTAAAAATTAAAATAATGTTATTCATGTAAAATAGTTCTAAGGATACATATATATGGAACTTGGAACTATCTAGTGTTGGCTCGATGAAAAATATATTATATTCAATATATTCTTCTACGTTTTTTCTTTTTTTCTACTATTAATTATCTTCGTTGTACTGTTAATAGATGGATATGGCAATTCATTGTGATAGTTCAAAATATTGTTAAGTGAAAAATGTTTTAAGTGCTAAAGTCGTCTCTAATCTTTTTATCCGTGTTCGAGTGACTCCTCACCGCCGCTTCGTGACCATTAATTCATTTTTCATACTAATGGCGACTTTCGAAAACATTTAACAACCGGGTAAGTGAGATATTTGTTGACTAGTTGCACTTTAATATTATAATGATAAATAGTTGTTGCAGTTATGTAAGTCGAAGGTTCTCTACGATAGTCAAGTTAGTACTTGTTCGCAGTAAATAATGCAGTTTATGTTACATTATAACAAAATGTTTTGAAAACTTAAATGTGAGTAAAATAATTAAGTACATGAATTAAAAATGCAGATGAATAGTAATAAGTGCATTAAATATAATATTGTAATAAGTTAACTTGTATAAATCAATTTATTTTAAATGTATTTTATGGCTGTTAATAATTAAAGTCACTCTTTTTAAGCAACTTAAACGACATTCAACAAGCTAACAATTAAAACTTTGTAGTTTTGTATTTCTAATAATCGGATAACTATTCTTATATTTATTAAACACTCATTGTAACTCTAGCCATAGGACCATCTCGGCTCTTTCAAGTAATGTATGTGGGTAGATATATATAATAATAATAGTCTTCCAGACAGATTTTGGTCACGACAGCCAATCTCAAGAGAGATTAGTCAATTGCGCATGACATAGTACAGTACACAGGTGTGTGCGCAAACAGCATAATTCGATGGGACGGCAATCCGTCACGACCGGAACGAGTTCAGGAACAGTACCAACGGCTTTACGTTCTTTCCGAGGCACGGGAGTGTACAGACTTCTTACTTCCAGACTCCGGGATACTATTGAGAATTTTTCGACGGAAAAATTCAATAACTTTTAACTTTTTAGGCCCGACTTGGAATTTTAACCGGGATCGTGTTGATATAACGCATCCCCGGCCCGTGCTGTGCTCCGTTCGTGGCTCGGCGGAGCTCTCCTCAGGGGGCGAAGGTAATCCCGCCCCCCTGCATTCCTCGCTAGTGCGTACGGCAGCGCGAGGCCATTTCGGTTGCCAAAAAATTTAAGTTTTTGTTATTTCACTAAAATTATGTTTTTTAATCTAAATATGTACCTTCCGACACTTGTATGAGTTAAGATTGCTTAATACTTAATAATAATAATAAGAAGAAATTCATTTCTTCAGTAAATTTGAGATGTATAAATATCTCGCTGTCGGAATTATTATTATGAAAGTAAAATCGCTCAGCGCATTTTGTTGTCGATATTGATTTGTCTGACAGAAATATTATATTTTTCCGGTCACAAACACGTTTTACGGTTGGTTGAAGTTTTTATTTATTGGAGTAGCAGCTTTTATTACGAACCCCGCTTATTCGATTTCATTTAAACTCGTTCGGAAAATTTGGCAAAAATACTGTGTACTAGGTACTCTTAAATTCAAGTACGTAAACAAATGTAATGCGTAGGTTGTTTTTGTCGAAACGGATATAAATAGTATTTTTCTAAGATTTCAACAATTTACTTTATCTTCAAACGTATTATATGTCATCTTAAATATAGTTTATCCTAGCTTAGGATCTGGAATGGTTACGACAATAACAAATGTTCTTTACTGAGCCAGTTCTAGTCGTCCAGAATTTTTCTTTTCGCCTACTTATTTATCCATAATTTACTTCGGGGCACAATATGCTTTTTCATATTAATGATGTTGGCATTTTGGTCCGCACTGAAAGTATAATTTTCATTATCGTAATTTAACGATGAAAATAATGTTGTCTTAATATTAAATATAATACGATCTCCAAAGCAATTTAACATAATACAAAAAAATTTATTAATTAAAAACCATAATAAATAAAATTTTAGTTATCTGCATATTAAGTTTTAAGTCAGTATGCCAGATAAATCAATAACAATTAATTAATAAGCATAAAATTTATATTTAACTAAACTGTATTCTTGAATTGTTATAAAACATTTTCCACAGGTGTTACCAGCCATATATCGCAACACTTGATCCGCTTACAGAACCATGTTCCAGAATCCTTTATAACATGAGATTGAATTATTTTTAAGCTTAACCAAATAGTCACGTGTTTGAGATTCTTCGCTTTCATTTGTTTGGTTTCATTTATATTATTTTTAAATATTTTTTCTATGATATCCAAATATTATAGTGTTAAATATATAAATGTCTTCTCATTAATCTAAGCAAGCTAAAACTAAGTATTCAATATTAATTAATAAAAGAGATTGTTTTCCTCATTAATGGTAGCCACACACTATATAATAATATACGAGAACTTGCATGTTCATACAAATTTGTTATTAAAATATTTGTTTAAAACATTTTAATATTCGATTTCATTACTTGCATATATTTGGTTTACCCTAAGTAGATTTACTAGAAGCACGCAGCTTTCGATGTGCTACGTGTAAGCTAGTAACTTGTGCGTTCCTACGAGGTGTTATCTTTGTAGACAAATGTCGAATAAGAGACAGAATTCGGAGGAAATTATAAATATTTATGTAAATTAATAAAACACTTAAAAAAATTATAGAATTAGAGGGTAATTAGCTTACTACTAGAGTGACGATTTTACAAATATTAACCTGCATAAGTTTTTCGTAACGTGTGGCTACCGTTCATTCAAACAATTCCAAGTTACGTAATTGCATCAAACGTCATCCGCAAAGTTATTACCGTTCCCTCGACTCAAACAATTTTGCAGCGGATTCCGCAAGACAGGCGCTAGGCGTTCCCAACTAGGTTACTTATCGTGAAGCTGGTGGCAATAAGGCCTCCTATGAACGGGTTGACTGTTTTGGTAATAACATTTCTTTTGATAGACATATATTTTCAATATTGACTGCCTCGTTGGTCTAGTGGCTAGATATAAGGCCGCAGACTAGGTGGTCCTGGGTTCAATTCCCAGGTCGGGCCAATAAATAGTTATTGGGTTTTTCTGTCAGAAAATTCTCAGTAGCAGCTCGGAGTCTGGAAGTTGGAAGTGTGTACACTCCCGTGCCTCGGAAAGCACGTTAAGCCGTTGGTCCTGCGCCTGAACTCTTTCCGGTCGTGTCGGATCGCCGTCCCATCGGATTATGAGAGCTAAGGAATAGAAAGTGCACCTGTGTTTGCGCACACACTTGTGCACTATAATATCTCCTGCGCAGTTGGCTTATATCTTGAGATTGGCCGCCGTGGCCGAAATCGGTCTGGAGGACCTTATTATTTTCAATATTATACTTGAACATAAAATCCGGTAGAACACATACAATGACTGAATCGTCAGATTCAAGAAAAAAAAGATGAAATTTTAAAATTGAATATGGAATTTAAAAAAAAAATCACACAAACATTTTTAGACCCAGTGTTGTAGAATATATCGATTGGGTTGATCATCAATTATTTATTATAATAATAGAAAACGCAGACGAGGAAATAGTTCCTTGATGGTGTTTAGTCCTTGGTCCATAACGTTAATGTCATATCGAGACTGGGGGAGGGGCATTTACCGTGTAAATCTCATACATGTTATGTACCTTGTGAGCTTTATACGCACCCTCACTCAAACCGGAACAGAGCAGTAAAAAGTATTCATATTTTGCGGTTTATTAATTGATGAGTGTCATAACCATAGCCATAACAAAAGTCATAAAACCGTGAACTTGGGTTCAATTCAGTACACATTAATGCTCCCTGAAAATAGCGGAAGCCTTTATATAAAATACTCACAGCAAACTTAAAAAAAAACAATATACAATACAATTGTGATAATTATATAAATAAGCTCATATATGTTTTATTAAAAACGAATTAATTTAAATCGTTTATAGACAGCTTTAAGGTACACGTTGGCTTGTAATTATAAATTATGCTTCAGAAACAGAGTTTGGGCTGTGTCGCTGTCGCGATTATATCAATTTTATGTCTAGATTATTCTGAGCTGAAATAAAATAAATTTTCCATCTTGGCACCGTGCAATGTTTAACCTTGAAATGTTTCCTAAAATAAATATGGTATATATTTTTTTTAATCAATAAGATGTCTATGTTTCTGTTAAACTACAATATAATCATCTAGTTTATAACTGCCTTGTTGGTCTTATGAATAGCTTATAATGCTGCAGATGCAGTCGTGGGTTCGAAGCTCTGGTCTGACCAATAAAAGAATATTTTTTGGGTTCTTCTGTCATAAAATTCTCAGTGGTAGCTCGAAGCTTAGAATAACTCAGTGTTATCATTCCCCTGCCTAGAAAGGTTCGTAACGTCGTTGGTTCTGCGCGTAAACACTCCGTTTGTGTCGGATTCCCGTCTCATTAGATGGAAGTTAGGCGAGGGAACGGATAGTACATTTGTGTTTGTGCACATATTTGTGCAAGATAATATGCATCCCGCGCATTTTACTGTTCTTCTTTGACAATTATTGTTATTTAAACGAAGAATTGTTTTTATGTCTTGGTTTATAATTTAACGGCAAAATGTACATTGTGACTTGTACATTTATAATGAAATGTAATGTAATGATTTTTAATATTTAATTTAATAGTTATTGTATTTTAATAGTTAATTTAACTTCAATTAATTGCATGTCATAAATATAGTGACTAAACATGTGTATTATGTTTAAAGTAAATATCATTAGACCATACATACAGTGAGTAACGAAAATAGTATGTTGGAATAAATCATGTGTATCATGTTTGTTTCGCAACCAAATATTTTTCTTTTTTTAGTCGATGAATTAACGATTTCCATTAACAATAATGTGTTATAAAATTATATTTAGACAGTCTTTAGATATTTTTTTGACGATTGAACATAATATCTTCGATATTTGTGTAACAAAAATATTCGGACACTTTTAAGATATTATTTGTTTATAAATTGTTGACAGACGTTCAATATTAGATAGCATATCCTTTTTGGTTTTCTACGTCTTTCGAACGTTTCGGCATGTATGAATTTTTTTTTTTAATATTCCACACTTATGTGTTACCAATCTTCTTGGAGTCGCATTTTTAATTCATCTCTTGTACGATTGTTCTTATTCTTTTTGATCTAATTTTTCAATAGGATTAAGATCCGGAGATTGAGGTGGAGGGTGGAGCACTTTGGGGCAATTATATAATAAATATTCTTGCACAATATGCGCTTTGTGCTTCGGATAGTTGTCCTGATAGAATTTAAATCGGTCTTGAATCCCCATTTGCGCAGCACTTTGTAGTAAATTATCTTTTAATAACTTCAAGTATTTATTTTTGTCCAAAATCCTTTCAATAAAAACTAATTTTCTGACGCCAGCAGTCGAAATACACCCCCAGAGGAGTACATTCCCGTTACGGTGCTTGAACGTAGCGCGTAAATATTTTGGATTTAGCTCAGTATTGGGCTTACGCCACACCATAGCGCGTCCATCAGATCTGAAAATATTAAATTTGCTCTCGTCACAAAAAATAACATCGTTCAACCACGCTTCGACTTTACCAACGTATTCTTTCGCGAGTCGTAGTCGTTTTCGTCTATTGATCTCATTTATGAATGGTTTTTTAAGGCTACTCGACCATTGTATCCATTTTATTTTAACGTTCGCCGAATCATTGCCTAATATCGAAAGACGTATTTTTGGTTTTACCTATCTTTGTTCGTGATACTGATAATAGTAATAGAAAATGTGGCTGATGAGCTATTTTTTTATTATAGTAGGTAGGTGGACGAGGTTGTAAACATTCAGTAAAACGTTTTGTTTCCATGCAAAGAACATATTCTTTAGAATGTAGGATGAGTGTCCGAATATTTTTGTAACAAGATAATCGTGCATTATTTTATTTTATTTTATTGTATTTTATGTAATTTCAATTTGTAATATTAGTACAAATTGAATATAAATATAATTAAACGACATATGAAAATCACTAATTCATTTACTGAGAGAAAAATAATATTTCGTTGGAAAACAAACATGATACAGATGAATTATTCCAACATATCAAAGTGTCCGAATATTTTGGTTACTCACGGTATATGTCTATTCATACAGTATTTATTTAGTAATAAAAAAATGTAAACATTACTAATAACGATTGGATTAAATCTATCACCAAAATAGTATTTTCAATTCAAATAATATTATTTGATAAAGTTCATAAAAAAAAGTTTGATGGACTTTTTGCATTATTCATAAACCTTTTATGCGGCCCCAATATCAAAACGACTTAAACGAACCGAAAATATGCTTACTAGAAAAATTGTGAGGTCTTCTAACGTTAAGAAAAATATCGGCAAGCTTGTTTAGTCAGTTTCATATTGTATAACTAAAAATGTAGGAAGTTAAAATATAAATAGTATTTAAAAATAATTTAAGATTGAAAAGCAAATCACATTTAAAAAAGGAAATTAATTGCTTTATCGTTGGTTGTAGCGATTAAAATACAATAAGGAAATTCGAAATTTAAAATACTCTATTTTTAAGCTGCCAGTTTTATTTTTATAGTTTTCGAACTAATGTCGGTCCATATTAAATAACGAAATGAATATTAAAAACAAATATTAATTTAAAATATTCATAGTAACAAAAATTAATTTGATACAAGGTCATGCAACTAAAAAGTGAAAATATGACCATTCGTTTTAATTAAAGCTTTGTTGGATGAACAATAATTAATTGCTCATCCAACAAATTATGATTGAAAAGGCCAAATGTCATGAAATTCGTAAGTGCAAATGGATAACATTATCCAGATTATTCAGATCATAACAAACATTTTAATTCTATAATTAATTATTTATTAGTTAATAAAGACAGATATTATTTATTAATTAGTAAAAATATACATAAGAATAAATTTATTTTGTGCATTATTATATTTTCTTACACGGCAACCATACTTAAATAGAACGTAAGCCAATTCGTTTCATTCTAGAATATTGCACTAAGAGTTTGAATATTTTTAACATCGGGAAATTTAATAGATTCATATTAGTATTTTGAGTGCATAATCTTGAAATTGTATTTTATTCTTAAATAAAATACAATTTAAAATACAATTTTCTTTTGAAGTTCATATCGTATAATCGATATTGTTAATCGACTTTCATATCTATGCACGGATTATTTAGCTGAATGATTTCCGATGAATTTTCGCATAAAGATACTACGAGTACATTTAACGCTAAAATTCATTAGATATTTCTTATATTAGTTATTTTTTTAGTATGCTAGCGATTTTTGCATAAGTAAGTACTAAAAGAAGATATAATATAAAATTAAAACTTATACAGAGTAATACAAAATTATTTAAAGCAAACACAACTTGCTTGAAATAAATTACTGTAAGCGCCTTATTACACTTCAGCTGAGAAAAATAAAACAGCTGTTAACATCCGAAAGTAAGAACTTATCAATTAAATAATTAAAGTGGAACTGTGTTAACTAAGTAATATATGTTCATTTGATGTCAATGTACATTTTTACTAAAACAGTTTTACTTACGTGGTACCTAACAAGACTATTAAAATAAGAGAATAGACCTCTACGGAAATATTGAAACTTTATTAGTAACAGCCTATGAATATCCACTGCTGGGCTAAGGCCTCCTCTCCTTTTTTGAGGGGAAGGATTTCCATGAAATTCCCAAAAATCAAAAATTATAATTTGTATTTTTTTTAAGTTTATTTAACATTCTGATGATTATAAAGAAAATCAACAAAATCAACAATGTTTTATTCCCGAAGGATAACTATGAAACAATATACCAACACACAATTGTTGGTAAGTCGAACGGTATTCAAAACATAATTGCAGCATATCTAATTCTCTTAATCCGGACCCAAAAGGGATAAACTAGACACGAGTATCATAATACCGAACCAGACTTTGTCCGAACTGCCACTTTGGAGCCATAATTTAGAACTACAAACGTGTATACAAAGCGTGTTAATTAGAAATTAATTTAGTAATGAATTATTAATTGTGTAGGTAGGTATTTGTTTTAGTAATTGTATGTCAGAGTTAAATTATGTGATTTAATAGTAATATAATTGACTCTGTTAATATCATATAGAGAAATCAACAATTTGTTATAAATTAAAAATAAAATTATGGTATTTTTTACTTTATACTACGAGATAAATTGCAAAAATATTGACCTGACTAATGAGGTGTCGTATAATTCTAGGTAAATAACTAAGTCCTTCGGTGTTTAACGATAGATGAGTTTATATGACATCACAAAGTTATACTTTTTTCTCTAGAAAAAGTCCATCTCCATCCAACACAGAGAGTTCGCGCCTACTATCGCCACCGGGCCGGGGAAGCTGTGACGCTCACTCGTGGCATGAACTTCAGAGCTGATGTATGGCCAAAAAAATTGTTACAGAATATCATTTAATATTTATCTACATTATGAAATGCATTCATGAAGACAGTAGTAAAGTAAATGCAAATTATTACACAATATCTCAATTTTGTTATGAAATTAACTTTGAGGGGATGAATCTCATTACCACATAGAAGTTTCGATACCGTTATTTAAATTCCTAATTTGAATATATAATATTAATTAACTAATTATATAATAAAAGTTTTTTTTAGAATCAGCTAAAATATCGTATAAGAAATATCTGAATATCAAAATAATGTAACTTAATTTTGTAAGCATTTCTAGAATGACAATAACACAAACAACAAGAGCTTTTAATGATGTTTAGTTGTAAAGCTCAGATATCTGTATACGATATATGTATATTTTTGTACACTTGAAAATAGGTTTTTATAAAAATCACTGCACTGATAGGTTGAATTATATGTTTCATGAACATAATCTATACTACTATAATTATAAATCTTACATTATTTTTTACATTATTTTTTTTCACCTAATTTTGTGATAAATAATCGTTTTATGATGCAGTAATTCACATTATACTATTTTTTTCATTTTTGTCTGTCTGTCTGTCTGTATGTCTTCTTATAACTCAAGAACGGCTTGACCAATCTTGATGAAAATTGGTACACACAAAGAACATGTGATGGCGCAAATGCTAGGCCATATATAAGATCGGTAAACTCTACGGCATCTTATGAAAATTAATTTCAAATCATTAATCATTAATCATTGTATCTATAGCTCCCACAAACAGAGCCATTGACGGAATAGCTCCTTATTATAATATACAATCAGTTATAGAATAGATATGTACAGTTAAGTCGACGTGAAACAAAGAGTAAATAAGACCAACGGCGAATCGATAACGACGGACCAATAATGGATAAGTTCCGCTTGTTCTGGAAACTTGTAGAAGTTTTGTGTGCTTATTTTGATCAAAGTAATTATAACTACGATAAGATCACAGATTTGTAATTATACTCGCAAGTGATTTTTATTTAATGACTAGCTGTTGCCCGCAGCTTCGCTCGCGCGTGGTCTTTATCTATACTAATATTATAAATAAGTAAAAATAGATTTTTTGTATGTTTGTTTGTAGCGAATAAACTAAAAAACTGTTGTACTGTTTTTAAAAACCTTTTTTACCTACAGAAAGATACGTTATCAGCGAGTAATTAGCTGCCCGTCCCGACTTCGTACGGGTAAAATAAGGATTTTATCATTTTTTAATCAATAAGATATAAACATTTACCAATCGATTTATTCGCCCATCCAGTATAGTGTATGTGTGTTCAGTATAAGGCATATAATAATCCTACTTTTTACTAATATAATAAACTCGAAAGTTTGTATGGATGTATGGACGTTTGTTACTCTTTCACGCATAAACTACTGAATGGATTTTAATGAAACTTTACAATAATATAAGCTTAGGGAATACCAATGAAGTGGTACATATGGCAATAATGGAATATGTTTTTTTTATCCAAACATCACCAACATAGTGAAGTTTGTATATTTCTCCCTAAGAGATATTGATATAAGATATTGCGTATTTTGAATTTCATTATTTGCACCCAACTCTTCCAAACAAAAATAAAAGTTTCTAAAAACTTTGAAATTCATGTTTATTAATTCAATCAAAAAACTCAAATAGTGTATTTCTATTTTTTTTAATTTTTATACTAATGCTTTTACCCCGTTTCTCCCGTTTGGAGTTAAATTTCTAAAAACGACGAAATACGTATGCATAGCTTTAATACTAAATATCATTCTTCTTACACCAAAAGTGACGGAATCCCCATACAAACTTTCAACCCCTTTTTTACCCTCTCAGATTTAGATTTTCAAAAACGCTGAAATACATTTTTATTTATTTTTAAGCTTGTTCATTAAATTTCATGCTTCTAACTTTAAAAATGACTGGTTTCTAAACAATCGTTCAACTCTTTAGGGGTAGAATTTCCAAAAATCCTACCTTAGTGGGTATTATAAAATGTATCAACTGCCAAAATTTCAAGTTTCTAACCCCCGCAGTTTAGGTTCTGCGTTAATGAATGAGTTAGGAAGAGTAATAATATTATGTGTATAGATATCAACAAAAATACGTATTTTTATAACTTTTGATAGACTCAACTAATTTTGATGAAATAAAGGCTAAACGGAATCTTGAAATAGTTCTTATAATAATTCGGTTTTTTCAATTTTTAGACGATTAAAAGATACAGACATGCAGACAGTAAAAAAATTAAAAAAATGATTGCTTTGGTTTTGGTAAATCGTAAATAGCCATATAACCTTTAAAACAGGCAGTTATTTTGAAATAACAGACAGAAACTTCAATTTTATTTATATGTATGGATAATTTATTAATTAATTCGTTTTTGTTATAGATTTATGTTATTTTATGTGTACAATATAAAGTATAAAGGAAAAGTTTCTTCTGTCAGAGACTAAATAAAATCAGACTTAACCAAGGCTACTAATTTAATTAAACAAAAAAAGGGAATTAAAACAAATGTTTTCCATTGAACTTGACACACATCTGAATAAGCTGCTTAAGCGGCTTATTTTATTTTATGTAGAAAAAATATATAATATACAAACAAAAGCAGCTATATAACAATTTTAATTAAAGTTTTAAAAGCAGTTATTTGACCGCTCTGGTAGGTTAAGTGTTAAAAATGAGATGACACTTATAGCATATATATATATAAATATATACATACATTAGCTAAGTTTCCACCAACAATAATTACACAATCATTAAAATAATCAAAACATATATAAAATCAAACAGCTAAACCATCATAATCAGTAAAGGTGTAGTAAGATATACATTTTTTTATAATCAAATATAATTAATTACTTAATGAAAACACAAATTTAACAAAAACAAAATATAAATGAAATCACATAGCTTAAGCATTATTAGATTGAGTAAGGCCAATAAAATGCAGTAAATAAATGATATATATTATTTATATATTTTTTAACCAAATACAATTAAAAGGCAAGCAAGAATATGACTACAGTACAAAATTTATAACAAACTTAAATATTGAATATTAAGATGGGTTGGTACATTCATTTTATATAAATTAATACATTTAATACATTATTATTTTTAACTTATTTATGTTATTTTTGAAGTGATTTTTTTTTAAATATATAATATCAATATCTGAGTACACTTAGTTATATATTATATGCTCGCACAGATCTACTTCTTCCTATTCATGATTATGCTGTCGCAAGCTTGATGTAGCCAAAGACCAATTGAATTAAGCTGAGAGATTACAAAATACTTTTATTCGGTTTATATTGGGATGAGGCAAATATAACCACGTTTCACAATTTTGTTCTCTTCTTAATTAGTTGCCCGTCTGACTTCATAGGAATATGCACATCTTCTCTATTCTGTACTGTATGTTGTTTAACCCTTTTACTCCCCCTTCATCACTTGATATTCATTAGATGATGATGGTGATGACAATGTCTCAGTGCTTTTATTTATGTGCTCCGTATTTTGTTGTTCGATCACTACTATTTTAGCTATCTCTATAGCTTTCTTTAGTGACAGATCAGACCGTTGTAATAATCTTTGATGTTTGGCGAGCTACTCTAACACATATTCGCTGTAAATTTATCACTGACCAATGACTATTAATTCAACGAAATCGCATTTTAAACTGTAATTTTCTAGACTCGTAATAAAGTTGGTTATATTTTCGTGTTTGCTTTGTTTTCTCATAAAAAATACATGTCAGGCCATAGTTAAATTTTTCCTCGGTTCGAAATACTTGTTACATTTATTAATGAGGTCTTCTAAAGTAATTTCTGTTATTTTAATGTTGAACAAAATTGCTATTTTTCTCTATTTACACTTCTTATACATAACCAGTGGCTAATACTCCTTATATATATCCAGAGGCTAATAAATATAGTTCAAAATATGGTTGCCATTTTTTCCGCGTTAAATTGTTATTTATTTCGTTGTTTAGAAAAAACTTCGGTAGGTAAAACTTTTGAATTTTTATCTGCCGTTTTAAAACTTTTGACAGGAAACACGAATTTACGAAAAAATTATACCTATTTAAAGTTTTAAGAAGTGATATACCACGTTGATGTTTAAAGCAAGCACTTCTAAAACCATGTATTATTGTTAAAGTTGTTTTTTAGGCTTTGTTTATACTATTACTATTTACGTATTAATTATTGTCACTGAGTTAACTGACTTGCTCACACGCAGACTTAAAGCGTACTGTTATGAAAGATATAAGATGAGATCATAAAGATACACACAATATATATGAAATATTAGTTTTTATGCAAAAACAACACACGAAGCTACTGAAAAGACGAAATTGTTAACAAAACTTTTTGATTTTGACAACTAACAGGTGCGCGTACTTTTCCTACAGATAATAATTTATTGATTTTGAGTAGTGATACTAAACTTTTAGTAAATAAATAAAGAGATTAAAAATTATAGGACAAAATATAGGATAAATCATAAGCAAAAAAGTATATTACATGTAATATTTAATCTCTTTTCAGTTTGACCATAACCATTTTTTAATAAATGTTCTACGTGTATCTTTAAATTGACATAACTTTATTATTTATGAACCGATTGAAATAAAACAAACACTAAATGTTAAGTGAAGTTAGCCACAATGCATTAGTGAAAACCGCACTCAAATCCGTTAAGCCGTTTTTAAGATTAGCGTGCACAAACGCACAGACAAACAGACAAACAGACAAACAGACAAACAGACAAACAGACAAACAGACAAACAGACAAAAAATTTATTAATCATTGTTTTGGGTTCTATTGTGTTTATAAAGACCCCCGATAAAAGTTTTACTCATTTATCTTCCATGTACAGACATCGACCAGTTACAGATTTATTATATGTATAGATATTAAAGAGGGTTTCCGTAGAACAAAAAATAAAATTGGAATGAAAAAAGAATATCTTTACCTATAGTTTTTTTTATTTGGTATATTAAATTGTTATTTAAAAATTAGTATTATAGTATCAAGTATCTATATGAGCCAAGTATGTGAGCTGAGTTTGCCCACTGGACGAATGATAAACTATGAAACTATACTTGTCTAATCAAAAATATTTGTAAGCTTACTTTAAATTATTCGAAGTAGATAAATAATCCAAAATTATCAAAGGCAATTGTACAATTAAGTGAGAAATACTTAAGGTTTCTTTTTTATAGTATAGGTAGGCGGACGGGCATATGGGCCACCTGATGGTAAGATGGTAAGTAAAGTCATAGACATTGGCAATGTAAGAGATGTTAACCATCGCTTACATCGCCAATGCGCCACCAACCTTGGGAACTAAGATGTTATGTCCCTTGTGAATGTAATTACACTGGCTCACTCACCCTTCAAACCGGAATACAACAATACCAAGTATTGCTGTTTTGCGGTAGAATATATGATGAGTGGGTGGTACCTACCCAGACGAGCTTGCACAAAGCTCTACCACCATGTAAAATTACATACATACATTCTTAAAATAAGGTTTATTAAATTAAATCTTATATTAAAGTTTATTAGTAAATTATTTACCTCTGTTTATTACTCTTCCTTAAAGATTCAATGGGCTAATATTAAGTAAGGAAGTTGTTTACGTTGGCAAAGTTTTGTTCCTAACAAAATTTTAAGACGTAATTTTGTTCGAGTTTAACTTGTAGTTTCCAGGATAAGATATTTCCTATGTTATGTACATATATGGTTTCATGTCAAATGTTTAAAATGTAATGTGCTGACTGTTTGTCAAGGCACAAAATTTGGAGAAACACTCGTAGATGGTTGACAAACTATTTTAAGTAAAAGTAAGTTATTTATTAAGGATTATCGGCAGTCACTACAATACAAGTAATACATGTAATTACAAAAACACATTCAGACTTAACATAAAGTGCTCGACTTATCAAGACGGCCACAAAATGCATTTTCAAGGTAATATATACAAATATATATATTTTACTTAATTTTTTAAATACCAAAGCCGATTTTTAAATGTCAAATTATAGAAATTACCACCAATTTGAAATGTAGATTCTAAATAATGCTTGTCAACAATATTCGGTTAAGAGTCACGTATTCCAGTCACTTGCCCCCCTCGAATTTACATCTTAAATACATAATTTAATAAAAATTTAAATAAACTCATAATTTTAATAATTAATAGCAAGATCTCCATCCTAGCGCGGATAGACACCGTGAAGGCTGATACAGATAGATATATTTTATTATAATTATTTATTATTTGCTTGCTCCACAGAAATCAATTTGTAAAGACCGGAATATTTATAGTGTACGAATGAGAAAACATGACATCCTTCGCCATTTTCAATTCGTTTCATAGCCACGGATTATAATCACTTTGCGTCGTATTATCTTTCAGCGCTCTGTTTTACTCATTTTAAATGACTTTGTTTTCTTATACTCCAATATAAAAGGAAAGATAATATTGCATGATTTTTTTATCATAACAGCGGAAATGTATGATGTATTAACCATTACATATTTATAGGTTTATATTTACCATTTATACTTATTTGATGGTAGAGCTTTGTGCAAGCTCGTTTGGATAGGTATCACCCACTCATTAGATATTCTACCGCAAAACAGCAGTACTTATTATTGTTGTGTTCTGGTTTGAAGGGTATAATTACAGGCACAAGGGACATAATATCTTAGTTCCTAAGGTTGGTGGCGGAGTAAAAGTTATGAATTAGTTACATATAATCATTAAAAATGCTGTAATTAATGAATTCAAATTCTAGTAAAAAACGTTGTGTGACCGTATTCAGGTGGTCGTAAGACAAACAAACATACCACCTGTACTTTTAAAATTACATATAATATACTTGTTTTGGGGTAACGGGGTAATGTGAACGCCCGAAGCGTTATTTAATTATTTTAATTTTTTTACCACTTCCGCAACCGCCCAAGCCCACACACAACGCGGATGTGTCAGCTGACGCTTGTTTCACTGATTCGAGGCCTTGAAAATAACAACGAGAGATTGAAAATGATGATGAATGAGTCGACCGGCGTAAAAACACTCGCTAAAATGCAACCTATCTCCCGGATCATGACGTATTTTCATCAGACATATGCAGGTTTCCTTACGATGTTTACATTCGCTACCGAGCACGAGATGAACTATACACACAAATTTACATGAAAATTCAATAGGGTTTGCCCAGGTTTAAACCCACGATCTAAGAAAAATAGGTTACTCTTTTTTTCACGCAATGGAAACCTGCAAAAAGATACCCGGCTCCCATGGGGGGTGACCGGGTTATTTATTATTTATTTGTTATGTGGAATTCTTACCCTCTAAAACCCTGCGGTGGCCGTTCTCGACACGGATCGGAGAGGCTGCGGGATCGTGTTGTTATAATGCATCCGCGTGCTGTGTTCCGCTCGTGGCTCGGCGGAGCTCTCCTCGCTAGTGCGTACGGCAACGCGAGGTCATCCCGGCTGCCGTCCTCTCTTTAAAGACCCAGGCGTCGGGGCTGTGAGAGAGCCGAGGCAGGATCTCTGCCGAGCAGAATCGATCCTGAGTGTTCTGACATCTGGTAATTTATAGTAAATAAATTTTTCGTAAACACATACTTATTTTAAAACAGCCACAATTAATTTAACCTACGCATATTTGATTTTACTTGTTTACTGTGAAGTGGTATATTCCACTTTGGTTATTTATGTTGCGTGTTATATATTATTCCTCTCTTGTTAGTATATTTTTATTTCGCTGGAAAAACGCATTTATGCGTTTCCCCCTCATGAGGTGGGATATATGGGATTCGCCGGCGCCTAGAATTCCAGTGTACGGAACTCAATAAAAAACCAGGGGTACCTTCACAGCTGCTTCGTGGGGTGTCACGGGATCGCGTGTTACTACCGTGACGCTCCGACGGTTGGCCCGCCTATGCGGGCCTCCTGTCCTAGTTGGGTTCTCAGCAGGAGGGCATGACTATCCTACGAGGCGGCAACCGTCCTAGCGCGCTTTCCGCCCTTGGACATTCTGGCGGATATGGACGCGAAGGTCTATCAACAGACCGTCAGAACAGCGAACGCGCGCCCCCTCCGAGTGCGCTCCAGGCATTGAAGCGGCGGGAACATAGGAGGGCTCTTGCGACTTGGCGCGACCGTCTCTGCGAAGATCGGTACGCGCGCAAACGCGTCATCGGAGCGATCTTGCCGGCCTTCGAAGCCTGGATGAGACAAAAGCGACGAGTCACCTTCTGACTTACGCAGGATTACCTGCGTAAGTCAGAAGGTGACTCGAAGAATACCTGTGTAAGATCGGACACGAATCGACGGCGATGAGCCACCACTGTGGCGCGGACCAGGACACAGCCCAGCATACGTTGGAGGTATGCCCCGCGTGGAGTGCGGAGAGGCAGGTCCTGGTCCACGAAGTCGGACATGACCTCTCCCTGCGAGCAATCGTGTCGGCGATTGGAATCGGCGTGGAGGGCCGTAGCCTCCTTCTGTGAGACTGTCATGGTCCAGAAGGAGACGGGGGAGCAGTACGCGATCCTTCTCGGCAGAGACGACGTTGGCGTCGTCCCGGCCCTCCCTCAGCCTCAACGCCCGAGGTGTTATTTTTGTTTGTAGATTTCCTAGCGACCCATTTCGCTGTGCAGAATGGGTATCTATTGTCGCAAAAGAAAGCGGAGTAGAAATATACAAGCATTTAAATTTTTTCAATTCATTTTGATAGATTGGAATAACTGGACACACGCAAAGGCGTAGATTACAGAATTTGTTTAAAGGGAATTAAACATACATTACATTTAATCAGATGACTACGATTTTCTATGTATACTATATACAGCATCCACCTCGTCCGCTCCTTCAGTCACGGTTATTTACTCTTATTTGCAATTAAATTTAAATGAAATAATAATTCAGTATAACTAAACCAAATTGATGAATGCTAATATTTTTGAAAGTTCTAAATCGTGTTCGTAACAATTTTTTTAATTTTTTAATTGATTACAATGAGTCATGTCAACCCGCACATAATTAATATCAATATTTTAGTAAAATAAATATTGTTTTATAAATAATAATTATTAAATTTATCTATTAAAAAAGTAGTGAGACTAAAATACTTACTTGGTGGTCGAGCTTTGTGCAAGCTCGTCTGGGTAGGTACCACCCATTCATCAGATATTCTACCGCAAAACAGCTGTACTTGGTACTGTTGTGTTCCAGTTTGAAGGGTGAGTGAGCCAGTGTAATTACAGGCACAAGGGACATAATATCTTAGTTCCCCAGGTTGGTGGCGCATTGGCGATGTTAGCGATGGTTAATATCTCTTACAATACCAATGTCTATGGGCGTTGTATCATCAGGTGGCCCATATGCTCGTCCGCTTACCTATGCCATAAAAAAAATATATTTAAATATATAATTTTTAACCAACAAAACGAAATATAGTAAGCACGAAATTGTCAACATAATTTTTTAACCTGATTGCTTAGATAGTAAACTTCATTTGAGAATAAATATTTTTTTAACTTATATAAAAAATGACATTTTAAATTTGTCTCTTTTAACCTATCTCCGATAATTAACTTGAATATAATCTATACTACTATATAAATCTATTGGCTCTGTCTGTACATTTTTTTTTCACCAAATTTTGTGATTCATAATCGTTTTATGATGCAGTGATTCACATTATACTATTTTTTTTCATTTTTGTATGTCTTCTTATAACGCAAGAATGGCTTGACCAATCTTGATGAAAATTGGTACACACAAAGAACATGTGATGGCGCAAATGTTAGGCCATATATAAGATCAGTAAACCCTACGGTATCTTATGATAATTAAATTCAAATCGTTACGTTACGAAGCGGTTTACCCTCCCATAAGAAGTTATCACTTCAAAAGTTATAAGTACATAATAAAAATAAATAGCTCAAATTATTCTTACCAGAAAATAAGAAGCGCGCCTCCGTAATACTCTATTCGGAGTAGTAGTCTTAATATCGTAAATTTAAAATTGCGTAAAGAAAATGTTGTGTTTGTAATTATCTGCTTTATTGCTAACGAAATGAGGTTGAATTTGAAACAACTGTTATTGTGCATTTCCTATGTCTTTCTGTCACTCATGGCGTAAGGTCATAAGTGAATGCCAATACAATCTAAACCGCACTTTATTGCTCGGGATCAAGGCATAGTTTAAATTGAAATTTTTAAACCTTTACATCGTTTTCTCCATTTTATGGTGTAGTCAATCGGTGCCACATTTGAATATTGTTTGTGTTCGTGAAGCATTATCTAGTAGTATTGTTGTTCGAAGGCTTAGACGGTACAAACTATAGCGACAATGCAATATTCTTAAAATTAAATTTATAAGCTATCATTTTAATGAACTAATTCAACTTTATTTGAAATATCAAATATTTGTTATTATTAATTACAAAAATTTTATGAAGCAGCTTTAAAATTTCATTAAAACTTCAAATAATATCTAAGTGGAATGTACCGTTTATATGCCCGGCTTAATTAATATTTACCAGAGTTACTGATACCGTTACATAAAATACAAGGTCCTGTAGACATCGCATAAAATATAATTAATGATTAATTAAATTCTGATTTTATTTTTACTTATATCATTTGATGTTATTATATCATCATCATCATATCAGCCAAAATACGTCCACTGCTGGACAAAGGCCACCCAACCTACCCCAACGGTCGTCAGTTTTGCGAGCGATGTGCCAAATGTGTGTAAAAAAAAACCGATGTATCTCTTGTATATTGAATAAAGATCTTTGACTTTGACTTATATTATTTATTAATTAGAAAGTTATTGCGTGTTTCCTTACCTTTTCTTATCAACGCGATGGATTTGAATGCAGTTTCCCTTAATTAAGGTAATCGTTTCCGACAGGATATTGAATTGATTTAAATTAAATTTCAAAAAATACATTTAAGTACCGTTTGATGCTTTTCTTTTGATTAAAAGTGCCTTTAGAGCGCTAACCTTGCAATTTGATTATATTATTAGAGATAAAATAATTGATGATGATGTTATCCTGACTGATTCTAACCGAGGCGCCATTTATTCATCTGCTCACCTGTCATTCCCGTGGGAGATTTGCCAATTGAGAAGGAGATAGTGAACAAACAATGCGTATAACAATTAAAATAAATGTACTATCTATTCCCACATAGCCCGTGATCCTCATGATATTGAGATTGCGACTTTTCGAGCAAAGCACTGTCAACTCAAACACTTTTTATATTGACCCGACCCGGGATTTGAACCCAGGACTCTATGCCAATGAGGTGGTCATACAATAAATTAATAAAGTACAGATTATAGGTCTTGGAAAGGTTGAAATGATTTGTTACGCTACGAGTGTATTCAACAAAGATCTTTTTAAAAAAAAAAAAATTATAAGATTCAAACAATAACTTTAGTTTGATAATTTAGAGCGTTTGTGTCAACAGAAATTGCTATTTCACTTACACCCGCATTTTTAAAAATATTTAACTTGTCGAGATGTATTTTTTTTTTTTGTAAAATTACTTAATAATTTATAACATTTATATTAAATTGCAAAACTCTTCAAGTGTTTGACAGATTTCAATTTAATATACTAAGAGAGGAGAGTAAAAAAATGAACAATATATTTTTACGAATAAGTACGTTTTAATTTTGAGTTAATTAAGTGAAAAAAATTATTTCGTCAGTATTGACATCACAACACGTGAAAGTCTTTCTTTTACTCGCCATGTTTCCAGTTCGAAAATTTGAAAGCAACTAAGAATAACGTAAAGATAACCCATAGCAATAAGACGACGCGGCGACGGTAGGAAGTACAGTGGCGAACATGTGCTAAGCAATTACAACAAACAAAAGGACACATTTCTAAGAATTTTATGGTACGTACGAAATATTTACGACTCTGTATCAGTATTGTGTTTAAAGGTTAGTGAAATTAATTTTTATTGGGGTCTAAATAACGATGTATTGTTTCGCTATTGAGAGTGGCTGCAACGCTATAGTGTTTCAATACAAGAGTAACAATGTAAACCAAACAAACCTTAGCAATTTCTACATTTTAAGGAGTTTTTCGATAAATAGAAGTTCACTATATAGAGTTTACACTGTAGCGTGTAACAAAATTCGTGTCCGACCCGTAAAGTGGTTATTAGGTATCGTGTATCGGTTCTATTTATGTAATAATTTTTAAAATACTAAGCAAAACCTAATATATTAATTGTGTTTAACGACACTGTTGGTGGTAAGAACGTGGACTACTGAGGTCATGACCTCGTGTCTTAGGTACCCGATAGGTAAGAGCTATCGAGCGCTATTGCCCGCACCTGTGTTGCCATGTAATTTTCGACATTTAATTTTAAAAAAAAATCCGTGATGTCAGGATATATATATATGTATATAGATAGATATATATATCGTTTGCCAAAAAAAGCTAACATCACGCTCTTAGTATTATTAATCTTTGAATTATTTATTAATGATTTTGTAAACCCTTCTTTATTTTATATTCAAGTAAATGTATTTTTTATTTAAACTTTAAATTATATTAGGTGTTAATAAAATACAAATGTTAATAGTGACACTGAAGTTCATTCTCTGATAATATTTTATTGTATAATAAAATATTAGTGAGTAAAGGACGGTAGCATGAAACAGGCGCGTTATACTTTGTTCCGTATTCGAAAATTCTAAATCAGTGCTTAATGTGGTATTTTGTACGTAAAACTTATAGACTCGAATTATTTGTGTGTAACTAAAAATTTTTGCACATCAGCTCGAAGAAACACATGCTTTTTAAATCCTCTTTGTGATGATTATTCTTGAAATTCTTTCTAAGTGACATTGTGTTGACCTTGTGTTAGTTGCTCAGCAGCGGTTAAACAAAAGGATTCCAAGATACTTTATAATATTTATCTTCTATCTATGAACCTGTCCGTAATTTTTAAACAAATCTCAAAGTAATCGATTGGCGTAGTGGTAACACGCTTTTTACTTCACCATCTCAACCGATGTTACTAGGTTCAAACCCAAGTATAGTATACGAGACGCAATTTATTAATATATTTTTCTGAGACTATTGTGAAATACGTAGTATAATGAAATACTCGTGTTGCAAATCGACTAGAGGTGGAGCCACGGATAGCATTACTTGTAATAAGTGCCACAATAACTATCACTATCAATGCTTGCATCCATCCGAATCTAAAAAGGATTTGTCACATGATTACAAAAAGAAATGGAACTGTCCGGAGTGCACAATGTCTCAGCCACGCCATCTACACAAGGATAGCACACCTGTGCGTGGTAATATATCCGATTCGCAATGTAATGTGAGTGATAATATAAACTCTCGTAGAGGCGGCTCTGCCACAGTCAATTCTTCCCCTGATGATGAAAATAAAATTGATAATAGTATGTGTTCCTCAACTTTTCTGAAATTAGTTAAATCTATTATTAACTCAGAAATCTCAAGCTTAAAAGAAGAATTTAAGTCTTCAATGATTCCTCTGGAAAACGAGTTAAAAGCTTTAAGACAGGAATTTTTAAGTGTCAAAGAAAGTCTTGATTTCTTCAACTCAAAATTCGAAGACTTTAATTCGAGAATCGTACAATGCGAAAATGAAGTTAAGCTACTATCAAGTAAATTGTCGGACGTTGGCACTCTGAAATCAGGCTTGGAATCCATTGAGGCGGAGAACAATAACCGGGATCAGTGGGCACGTAGATCAAACATCGAAATATATGGGATCCCTGAGAAGAAAAACGAAAATTTGTTCGCCATTATGCAATCAGTGGCTGAGACAGTGGACTTGAAGTTAAATCTAAGCACTGATATTGATTTTATTACCAGAGTAGCCTCAAAAAACACCGAAAATAAGAAAACGAAGCCAATTATAGTACGATTTTTATGCAGGTGGAAAAAGGATGACTTTTTATCACAAGTCAGAAAGCTTAAGCTTAAATGCAGTGATATAGGGTTTACCGGTAATAATAATCCTATTTATTTCAACGACCATCTCACTAGTGCTAATAAAACACTGTTACAAACGGTTAAAAAAATGGCTAAAGAAAAACGGTATGAGTATGTATGGGTAAAAAAAATGTTGCATAATGATACGTCGTACAAATACTAGTCCAGTTTTGCACATTATTACTCCTAGTGATTTAAAAAAAATTGTATAAGGACTATTTTTGTTTTTCATATAGTTAATAATCAATTTCTTATTATAATTATAATTTTGAATCAATTAATATTTATTTTATGTCTAATGAATCTTTTCTACTTATTGGATGTAATGAGCGAGCATTTGCATGATTCTTCATTTTGTAGCATATTATTGTTTGATTTAAGAGTGGGGTATTCGATCGACGTTATACTAAGATCTTTTAAATGTAATGAAATCGGGCTTTATCTTTTTTATGTCCAAAAGTCTTTCGAGGTTTATGTGAAACTTATTGGTTTAATTATTATTATTATCATTGACTATGAATAAAAAACTTAGTATTATTTACCAAAATGTACGCGGACTAAGAACAAAAACAAATTTATTTTATAAAAATCTGATTCAGATGGACAGTGACATAATATGTTTATCCGAGACATGGTTACATGAAGGTATTTTTGATTCCGAAATTTTTGATTCGCGGTATTCTGTGTATAGAAGCGATAGAAATTATAATGCACGAGGAGACAAAATGGGCGGCGGTGTGTTGATTGCTATCAAATCGAACTTATCCGTTTATTCTTCTTCCCCTATAATAATTAATAACTATGCAGCTGAGGTTATTAAGGTGGCTGTGGTGATAAGATCAGTTCCTCCTACAAAATTACATATCTATTGTTGCTATTTCCCTCATTGTAACTTTCAATTTGAAGCACTCTGCGAGTTGTATGAGATGGTTTCTCATGAACATATGTGTTGTCCTGGTGACAGGTTTTTGGTGCTGGGCGATTTTAATATTTCTGCGGCTGTTTGGACAAGTAACGGGAATCATATGAACATTGTAAATTGGAATAGTGATAATCATTTAATTAACTCCTTCTGTAATTTTCTTAATTTTACTGAATTTAAGCAATACAATTCAATTCCAAATTGTAATGGCAGGTTCCTCGACTTGATAATAGGCAATTCTGATTGTGTAGTCAATCGATGTCTCTTTCCTTTGGTAGTAGAGGACGACCATCACCCTGCATTGCAGATTCAGGTCATCACGGTAACGTCATCTCATCTTTCTTTAAAAACATCGCAACGTACAATACGTTTGTTTCGACATGCTAACTACGATGCTATCAATGACGCTTTAGCTCAAGTGGATTGGTATGATATACTTAATGATTGTGAAATTTCTCATGCAGTTGATACTTTCTACAATGTCATTAATTCGATAATTTCTAATCATGTCTGCGTCAAAGTTATAAAACATGTCGAAAACTACCCGTGTTGGTACTCGAGGGCCTTGATAAAAATCATTTCAGAAAAGTTGAAATATCATCGAAAATGGAAGATATATAGCAGGTTATCTGACTACGACTCATTTAGTATATTAAGAGACCGCCAAAAATTAGAGCAAATCAGATGTTATGATTATTATATTTATAAAGCTGAGTTAAAAATACGCAGTAATAGTAAATATTTTTGGTCATTTGTAAAATCTAAGAAATCATCTTGTGGTCTACCTAATAACCTATTTTTAATGAATCGTACTGCTTGCGAGGGGAATGATGTATGCTCACTTTTTAATGATTATTTTCGATCCGTTTATGAAATTCCTGTCACCTCTCCAACACTTAAATGTTCTCCTGGTAGCAATAGTAATTTGGATATTGGCAATGTTGAACTGTCGGTAGCCACTGTTAAAAAGTATCTGCAAAGGTTGGATCTTAATAAAGGATATGGCCCTGACGAAATACCACCTATATTTTTAAAATTTTGTTACAAATCCCTTGCTTATCCAATTTTTATTCTGTTTAAAAAATCGCTACGTAGCGGTGAAATTCCGGAAATATGGAAGAGATCATACGTTGTTCCCATTCATAAATCTGGAGATAAGCATAACGTTCAGAACTATAGGCCAATATCCAAATTGTGTACAATTGCAAAATTGTTTGAAAAAGTTATTTATGACAAGATCTTTCCCCTCGTAAGAAGTACATTGATTAATGAACAACATGGTTTTGTGAATAGAAGATCTACTGAAACGAATGTATGTGAGTTAACACATCATGTGACCACAGCTATGGATAGAGGCTATCAGGTTGACGTTGTGTATACTGACTACTCTAAGGCATTTGACAAAATATCGCACACAATCTTATTGCATAAACTAGAGCAAGTTGGTATACATGGCGACCTGCTTCGTTGGTTGTCCTCATACCTACGCAACAGAAGTCAAGCGGTGACGATCAGGGGCTTCTGTTCTACTTTTGTTCCAGTTTCTTCTGGTGTACCGCAGGGCTCTCACCTCGGTCCGTTACTGTTTAATATTTTTGTAAATGACATTCATAAAATTTTTGATCATACATCTATACTGTTATATGCTGATGACATGAAAATATTCAGAGCTATTGCTAAGTCTTCGGATTGTAGCTTGTTGCAAAATGATCTTTATAAGTTGTATAGTTATTGTAACGAAAACTCACTGAAAATAAATATTAATAAATGTCGCATTATTTCTTTTACACGAAAGCCAAATCCAATATTTTTTAATTATAAATTGAATAGTGACACTATTACACGAGTGACGGAGGTGAGAGACTTGGGGATATATCTAGACAGCAAATTAACATTCAAATTCCATATAGATTATATAGTTGCAAAGGCATATCGAATGCTTGGTTTTATACTCAGAGTTAGTAAAGATTTTAGAAATGACACAACCCTTATCCTATTGTACAATTGCTTTGTCCGTTCATTGTTGGAATATGGTTCTGTAGTCTGGAATCCGCAATATAAAATTTATATTGATACAATAGAAAAAATTCAACATAAATTTATTAAATATCTTAATTTTAAATGTTTCACATTGGATGTAAATCCGCCTAAAATGACTTCTCTATTGGATCGTCGAATACTGCGAGATCAAAGTTTTTTATATAAAGTAATACATAATTTAAATGACAGTCCTTTTCTTTTGAGCAAAATTTGTTTTAGATGTACAAAACTGAACACACGCAATAATGCCTTATTTCATTTACCCTCTACTCGAACAAAGTATGCTCGAAATGAATTTATTTATCGCTCTTGTAAGAATTACAATAGGAAGTTTAATGACTTGGACATGTTTTCTTCTTCGCTCAATACATTTAAAAGAAAAGTTAGTATGCATTTGTGAATTTAGTCATTGTGTTATATATATGTTTTTTCTTTTTGAGTCTTTATAATTAATATTAATAATTTACTGAATTGCTTGTTTACTGCTATACATGAATTAGTTTTAGGTGGAAACTTGATTGGTGTGTGTACGGGTTAATTGTTGTATAATGTATGTGGTGTTTACTGTATGTTTCCCAAATAAAAATAAAATAAAATAAAATAAAATATTTCTAGTTTTTAATGTTTTTAAATATTGTGGTTAAGTTTTATCAAGTGATAATAGCACCCATCAGAACCTTGTACAGAAAAAAGCAAAATTTCTGTCCGATCTATTATGCTAATAGCTATTTAATTTTCCGAATGAATTAGGGAAACGTCCCTTTCGCGAGATCTACGGAATAAATTTTCTTTACCTATCAAATTGCATTAGCATTTTAAAATTGGGTGATGTTGTAAGGAAAATAAAATACACATTAACAGTTTGCCAACTGTTTTAAACATTTAGAACTGCTTTCAATAAAGAATCAAACAAATATTTTTGGGAACAGAAAGTTTTCTTACAGGTGAATTTGAATATAACCAGCTATTTTACAGTTCTACAATAAAAGTAGGCGAGAACGTGGTCGGGCTTGAATTTAATATCGCTGAATAACACGAACTGCAGCAACGCTTTAATGCATTTTCTCATATTCTCAAGCATCCACTTATGCCACGGACCGACTTACCGCGTTTTGCTTTCGGAAATATGAAAAATTGGAAATTGGCTTAAAGATTATTTTTACAGGAATTGGTTGCAGGTGAGCTTACGAAGTGGATTTTTGCTCTCTTAACCAATATTTAGTAATGGTCTTATTGCAGTGGTGGAGGAGGTATAACTTGTCAGATTATTATATGCATGTCTACCAGCTATGACACAATTATCTAGCTTTTAGATTTTGGAGTATGAGTGAGTCAACGTACGGCCGAAGTCAACGTTAACTCAGCTTAAGTTTTATAGTATAAACGGCATAATTAATTACAGTAAATCTATCAACCCATCCAGTTGTATATGTGGTCTGAGTTGCCTTCAAAGTATCTTATGCTTTGTGATGTAAATTTTCATAGGAATTTTTGATTTGTTAATTTACAGCTAACTTAATAAATATTTTATTAATTTTAATTTATTAGGAAGAATAAAAATGGCATCCAATGTACTTGAAATTTATATGACAATTTATCCTATAATATTCCTATTATTTACTATCCCTAAATAGTTTGAATCGCAATTAGTTAAACACATTTTCCGTTAAATGTTATCTAATAGACAAAACTCATTTCTCTTCAATATGTAATTGTTTGCAGCAATCTTCTCATCAAAACTGCAACTGGGGTAGGCAATTACTTTCTACAGTTAAATTACAGATTTTTTATTTAAAAATGTAAATCTTATATTAAAACATTAATAAATGTAAAACAAAATGGTATACAAATGGTAAAACAGCGCGGAGTTAGTATTCGTTGCACGATGCAGGAACATATTCCGCAGAAAAGTTGCTGAAGTTGCCGTCAGGGCCACTAACATTGTTGCTAGGTGCTAAGTTGGAAAAGATAATATTAATAAATAGTGGAAGATAACAATCCGTTTCACGCAACAATAAGTATCCCTGAACTCCATTATATGATATACAAGTGACCTGTTAAGACTTGGCAAAATACCAAATGCTCTCACTTACAACGTGATTATTTTGGAACAAATACTGGGCAATTTGTCTCGCAGCGCAAATATCGGCTAAGCTGGGTTAAACCATGTGTATAAATTGGCTTAAATAACGTACGATACTCCTTGGCTTTTGGGATTCACTTTACAAAATAGATTAGCTTAGCTCTGAGAAATGCTAAATTGAGTTAAAGTAGCCCCGAGAAGGCTAAGCTTTTCTTTTCACATGAATTAAAATGAAGATATTTGCTCTTTCTATTAACAATTTATTAGTTCAACTCATATAAAAATTGTCAATTAAATAAATAAATATAATTTCAATGAATATTTTTATGTATAGTTTTAATTTTCAAGCCGCTTGCTTGTATATCTGCAATATTTGTATTCTCATTAGAGAAGTTATATAAAAGTAGGACATCTATAAAAACAACAATATACGCCATATTATAATACATTTTTATCACAATATTATGTGGATAGAAAAATATAGTTGAGCAATATACGACGTAAAGAACAATATCAAATGGGCAAATGATAACACGTTACAAACGTGTATAATTAATTAATAATAATTATACACATTTGTACGTTAATTTCTATATTCGGATATGAGAAATTCTAATTTAAAGTGTGCAAGCTCGTCTGGGTAGGTACCATCCACTCATCGGATATTCTACCACAAAACAGGAGTACTAGGTACTGTTGTGTTCCGGTTTGAAGGGTGAGTGAGCCAGTGTAATTACAGGCACAAGGGACATAACATCTTAGTTCCCAAGGTTGGTGGCACATTGGCAATGTAAGCGATGGTTACCATCTCTTACAATGCCAATGTCTATTGGCGTTGTCTTACCGTCAGGTGGGCCATATGATCGTCCGCCTACCTGTGCTATAAAAAAAACACTCAAAATTCTAATGAAAAAGAGAATTTACGATGGATCGCGTTAATTGTATTTTTAAAATTATTATAGATTTGTGAACCCTTTTACGTATGCTGATTGTTCTATACTAGATGAGTCCTTAAAATCAGATTTTCCAACGTAAAAAAATGTTACCTAATTTAATTATGTAATCCTCTAATAAATACATCAGTAAATAGATTATTGTCTAAAGATTTTGATAGTGTAAGCGAGACGTAAAGTTCTTTGTGCCTATAATTGTAATGGCTACAAACTTGTACATTAATATAAATAATTGAGAACTTTGTTGTCAGAATATTTAAAGTGTGGTTGGTTGGCAAACGGGTTTGTTTACTTCTGGAAAGCTTCAGAAGAAGTTTAAATTTAATAAGGCAAATGGTTTTTTATTGCGACTTTTTCAGTCGAAAGGAGTTCTAGGCGACTTTTTACTAAATTGAACAAGATGTAAAAAGTCATGACATTACAACAAATAAGCAATTAGTAAATTATTCTAAAATATGCTATCAGTTCGTGTAATAACATGTTTCTATAGTGACATACACAAAACTCAGCTAAGAGAAAAGGAGAATGCGTTCGTATAAAGAGAGATACTTGCATCAAAATTGGTTGACTATTACTTATTTATCTTTAAATGCACATAAAAAATGTTTATTTAAAATAATCGAAATCGTACCACGCCTTATACCTGAAATTCCATCAACCCGATTAGGCTACAGCGTATGTCGTCAGCGGATATGCATACCTAAAGCCATATACATACATTCAAAAAACGTAACTCCCATTTCTGGGGCAGCTGGGCAAAACTATACTTACTTAGTCCGCGGTTTTGTTCGCAAGACCTGTATAGAATATATAATATACTTGTAGAATATTTCCTATGAAAAATATATGTTTTACAATGGCTATAATCATGAGAAATTTCATTAATTATAAAGAAAATTTATTTTTATATATACCCACAGTGAGTATTGTCGAAAATTGTAATTATACATTCTGATCGAAAAATCCTATGAACTATATTTGACGTCTCGACCTGTTCCCATTTTATTATACGTATAGGTTTTATGAATCTGCTTGTTAGGCATTGCTAATTTTTCCTTTGAACCGACAGCGCGCATCGCCAGTAATTGGAGTGGTTGCTGCAATAAGCTAGTCGGGTAGGTTCAAGACCTTCCAAATCATTGATTAAATTATTATTTAGTTTATTTGGTTTTATTAAATTAGTCGTATATTTTTAGGTCATTGATAATAACAAAGGGTACGTGAAATATTATATTACTAGCAAATAAATTCTAATAATTTAAACAACGCAATAATTACCATAACTTACATGAGATATAGAAAACGGTTTCCGACTTCATCCGGTTTGAGTTCTCTTACAAAACTACCTAAAATACATTATGTACCTTTATCATCAAATCTTAAAAGCTATATTATTATACTAGCGTACGACAGCAATTTATCCACCAAAGTAAACACACGGTGGCCAGATTCATCTCGTCGCCAAGAAATTCAATTATACCAGGTAACTCGAGTACATGTCCTTGCTTCGCTATATCTTGGTTCACATGAAATATGTACAGAATATTACACTGTTTCACCTGATAATAAGAGCGATAATAGAATGCGTCATACAAAAACGATTTGACATACTAATATCGGTCGTTATTTGTGCTAGAACATTAAAACTGCCTTGGTTCATGCCACAGTTAAGATAGAACAAAGATTATTTGACTCAAGCCTAACATTTTCTACCTTAATTTATACAAAACTAGTGACCGGCTTCACCCGAGTAGCAGAGTAAATTTTCCTAAAAAAGAAAACTGTCGTAGTATTGTATCAGCTTTTAGCCACAGTGGGCGACAGCGGGGTCGCGGGTTCACGCGTTAGTATGATCGGTGTGGGACCGCTTGAATTTATTTAGTGCGCAATCGTTTCCATTTTACGATAACTCCTAAGATATTAATTTAAATTCGATGGTGTAAAGGGCAATTATAAAATAGATGATGCTTAAAGTACATAACGTATTTAATTTGATAAGGATTAATATCATATCCGTTTTTATAGCTTTCCAATTATCATCGGTGGTAGAGCTTTGTGCAAGCTCGTCTGGGTAGGTAACACCCTCTTATCAGATATTCTACCGCAAAACAGCAGTACTTTGTATTGTTCTGTTCCGGTTTGAAGGGTGAGCGAGCCAGTGTAATTACAGGCACAAGGGACATAACATCTTAGTTCCCAAGGTTGGTGGCGCATTGGCGATGTAAGTGATGGTTAACATCTCCTACAATGCCAATGTCTATGGCTCTTTACCGACAAATCGCTACAGGTCTCGGCTTTAAAGTTGACACACAACTCAAAGTACGAATGTAAGCTATGAACAAAAGTCGAATGTTCTTATTGTTCACAGTCATGCACTTAAAACTTTCCCGAGTAATACGTATAAGTTTTAAGTGTTTGGAAATATGTTCGTTTTAAAATTACCAAGCTTTGTTACAAAATAAATCACAATATAAAATCTAGTCAGTCGATTATAATTTACTACTAAGTACTGCCAATTCGAAGCAATTTAGTCAATACAAAATATACTAATTGCCCATCAAAATATGAACCCTAAAAAAATCATTCACACATTCTATTTAAATAACTATTAACACACTGTTAAGCCATATATCTGGTTCCTTCAATTCGTTTAATTATGAGTTGTAATGTGTAACATGTAGAACTCAAGAATCGAGATGCCCCAGTGCACACATGCATTTTAAAGACTTGAAGCGCGTTCTTGTTTCAATTTTAATCAAATATGTATCTTTTCCTAACTACTATGACTGGTATTTTGTTTTTTGATCTGTTGGAGCAAGATCCGGGTAGTACGGGGGATGTCGCAGACATTCCAATTGTAGCTCATCTAACTTAGTGGTTGTTTGTTGTGCAGTGTGTGGTCTTGCGTTGTCGTGAAGCAGCAGTGGCCTAGAGCGATTGACCAATCTCGGTTGTTTAGCAGCTAGTTCTTCCTTCATGGTTTGCAGTTGCTGACAATAGAATAAAGCTGTAGTGAACGACACCGGCGCTAGTCCACCAAACACTCACAAGTAACTTTTTCTGAGTCAATTTTCGTTTAGGGCAGGATTTGGCTGGGTCCCCAGAGTTCAGCCATTGCGACGAGCGCTTCCGATTATCGTACAGTATCCACTTTTCATCACAAGTAATGATTCGATTTAAAAACTCTTCAATATTGTGTCGGTTGAGCAAAGTAGCACAGCAGTCGACGCGTGTTTGCAAGTTCGATTCACTCAACTCATGAGGTACCCATCGTTCAAGCTTTTTTTACTTTCCCGATTTGCTTTCAGTGGATTAATACAGTCTTACTACTTACCCCGAAGCCTGCAGGTATCTCTGAAGTGCTTTGTGATGGATCCACAATAGCCTTTAATTCTTCATTTTCCACTTTGGTCTCCGGCCGTCCACGGGGTTGGTTCTGGAAGGTCGAAATTTACAGAACGAAAACGTTGAAACCAAAACCGTACCGTGCTTTCTTTTGCAAAACCAGTATCGTACACATCATTAATCCCTCGAGATGTTTCTGCACCACTGGTGCCACGGTAGAACCACGGTTTTCCATTGTGCGGTAATAAGCGACGCCAAAGAAAAAAATAATGAGGAAAAAACAAATGAATGACTGTTTTCAAAACTCAAATGTACCAGCTAAATGAATTTATAAATTTGAATTTGGATCAAAGTGGTCAGTACGACAAAACGCTAATTTCATATGTTAGGACCTAATATTTACAAAACTATATAATGTACTTACATTACAAGTAAGTCAAGTAATATTTGTTCGATAGCATAACTGATGAGTGGGTCGCATTTACTGATTTATTCTAAAGGACTTGCCCAAAACTGGCCACTACATAAAACGCTTACAATAAAAAAAAAAAGATTTTCAATAATAAAATTACTTTACAGCGTCATCTATATGTTAACTACAAAACTATGTCAGATGAGTGCATTACTAGCACACTAAACCACTTCAGTACTATTTATAAATAATATAGAGGGCGCTTACCCACATAACACCAATAAAATATTGTAACGGATCGATTATAGTATAAAAATTACTAACGATAAGTACGTACATAGATAAATGTGGTTCTGTTTTAAGTTGTTATTATTAAAAATAACTTAACGCAACTATTATAAATAATGTTATAAAAAAATATAATAATATAAAAATGTATAACTATAATATATTTATAAGTTACGTTATAAGTTTCATTTTTTAATTATTGCCTTTCGTTTCGCTACTGACCGCTAGATGGCGTTCGTATTTTATTACAAGTGAATCATAGTACATTAAGAATATAGTACATTAATTAAGCACGTCATATAATTTGTGTTATACAAATTATTTCTAAGAATATAGTTCTTAAACTAAAATATGATAATTAATACAAAGCACCGTAATATTTTTTTCCGTTCGTTTCAATATCTAGCGTCGCAGCCACTGATTTAAGAAACAAATATATTAGGTTTGCCTAAATTATTGTGATTCCGTAGGGAGCTCCTCTTGGCATTGATGAACTATTGAAAGCAGGTACAATCATGAAGAGGGTAAATTCGTTATAGTATGCATAAATTCTAAGATTGCAATTTAAATAAACATAAAGTTTGCCTAATAGGTAAACTTCTAAATAAACTTTTCAAATCCAGCTGATACTCATCATGAGTGTTATTGAAATTATAATATTATTAGTAATATTTAAATAAACACGCTTAATTATTAATGAGTTTCTATTTTGTTCTTGGATCTGTTCCTTTCATCTGTCGCCGCCATAGTTGCTGCAGTAACGCCTCCTTGCCCGCACCAATGCGCGTGCGCATATAATGACATGCAAAATTATCCCTCACAGCGGTCTGGCAAATTGCAGTTTAACCGTTGGTAAATGAGTATTTTATATAATATACTTTTCCTTATTTTAGCTTGCTTACTTTGCATGTTTACATATCGCAATTTTTATATAAAAATAGCTAAAGTTTTGTTATATTAATAAAATAAATGTAGCCTAAGTTAATTACATTTTATGTTTAGTATCATTGTTTATATTTTTTTCATCAAATTGTTATGTTTATAATATGATTAAAGTGTTAATAGGAGTACTAAAAATAAACCAATAAGAATTCTTTATAAATTAAATGAATTATTATTTTTCGTTTACGCAACTATTACAATTGTTCTTTCCTGCACTCTCTTAGGTTAATTGATAGAGAATGCTTTTATCAATGTTAAAGAAAACTATAAACAAATAATATACTCTCTTTACTTGATAAAACCTTAAAAAATGGTAAAAGTAGTTACTTTGAACAACTCTAAAAGAATGAACGAGGTTTAGACGAATATATTGAAAACAGTTCTTAATTTATAGCTTCTTTTAATATGAATATTTTTTAGTTATTTTTATTTTTTAATAAATTAGTATCATTAAAATGCACGTGCCTCACAATTTAGTTAGTAACCTCGGTATTTTAAATTTATTTAAATTTTCCTTTTAGTAATACGTGTAACTTTAATTGAAACGTCATCGGTAATTATAGGAATAAACAATAGCAATTTAGGTCTGATTGTATAACATGCTATTAGTTAACTATAATCGTTTATTTTTTATTTTTGGCATGATCACTTATTTATAATGTCTCATTTCATTAAAAAACAGGTATAAGAGAAGTATTAGGTAAGTTTGACTTTTACTAAACACAGATCTGAATTCAAACAATTTATTATATACGATTTCTTAACTAGACTTAGATATATAATACTTACAACGAGGAATACGAAGACTTCATAAATTCTAAGCTCATTAGATATATAGCTTGCTCGCGGCAAATTGTTTCGTAATTTCGTCCTCAGATTACATAAATTATACGTATCGGCAGTCGGAATGTCATTTTGTAAATTACAAGGCATTAATACAAGTTTGTCATAATTGGTCGTGTCACGCAGCGCCACGAATGCTGGTTCGTCTGGTATCCTGGTCATTAGGATCTTTAATATCTATTTAACCAAGATTTTCTTTTTGTCAACATTTTTAACGTATCAAGTTATTCATTTGTCTTTTTAAAGTTGAGAATGATCCTTTATCAGCTGTTGTCCTCGTGAAGTCACGAATGCTCGTTGTGTCTTATTTTTTGTGCTCTCTGTTCTAAAAGCATATCAAAGAAACCGATGACGGAAAAGAATAATGGAATAATACAACAATGAACATATTTTTTTAACTTTAACTATAATAGACAGTAAATGTGTGCCAATTTATTTATTTAAGAGTCATTAGCAATAACGACAATACATTCTTAAAAAAAACAATACATTCAAAGTCATAAAAATGTATACGAAGGTACAACAAATAAACAAGATAATTTTTCATTGTATGTTATTTCATCATATTATTCTGGAAAGCTTTTTAACTAACCACTAAACTTATTCTAAAAAATCGACCAACGAATATAAAAACATCTAAAAAAGTCAAGATTATCGTATTATAAATTATAGGCCATTTTATTTATTTATTTGTTTTATAACTATTACAGATATGTAACGCCGTGAGGCACCGCTAGCATAAGTATTTGTAAATAAGAATTATACACTTATTATTTATACATATATAGTACATCTTGGAATAATAGACATTACATATTAGTTCCCAAGGTTGGTGGCGCATTGGCGATGTAAGCGATGGTTAACATTTCTTACAATGCCATTGCCTATGGGGGTTGGTGGCGACTTACCATCAGGTGGCCATATGCTCGTCCGCCTGCCTATACAATAAAAAAAAAGCTTTATTAAAAGTATAAAACTTTGTCTTATTGCCTCTGCTGATGGCTGGGGGGCTGGTGCATTTGTAGCCGAGAAGATCGGATTTAAGATTTAAAGGGCAGATGCTGCTAGCATTTTTGCCACTATTCCACGCCGTCATGATTTGTACAGTAACTATTTTTAATTTATCTTTGTTATACTTTAAGTCGTAACGTTCGAGTTCATAAATAGCTTCGAAACCTCTATACAATATGATTATTAACGATATCATCAAATAATATTTCGTAAAAAATTTATCATGCTTTCAAGTAATCTTCGATGATTTTTTTTCTATTTAAGATTCCAATATCACAAGTTAAATAAAACCACACATATATGACTCTTTAACGCACACACACAGAACAAGTTGTTACTTTCATCTGAAGTCATTGACCGAGATCACGAAAAATTATACATATATGTAATAAAAAGCACCGTGTCGATATACCAATTATTTTTATTAAAAAGTCACCAGTGACTTTTATCGTAATCGATCCTGTAGAGCTAATTTAAAAAAAGATAAAAACTTCTATTGAACATGATAGTGAAATGATAAAAAGTGTTATGCGACATCGACTGAAATGATAATAACACATAAATGATTTTTACACGTAAATAGCGTATCAGTATTTTCAAAATTTCACAAATGATATGTGAAGTGAGTTCTTATAGATTAGCATTGCTGATCTCAATAAGATAATATATTCTTCGTCTTCGCAATAAATGTATACATGTAGTGTATTTTCAAGGGTTATTTAATAATAATATATAAATTATATTATAAAAATGAAAAGTTTGTGGTACTGAAGTAAAAACTGTAAATATCAAGGACACAAAGTAGTGGTATATAACAAATAAAGTTTTCTAAATATTCAAATCATTAATCAAAATGAACGTGACCTCTTGGTTACACACTTTCACTGAACGTAACAACGGATCGACAGACAGGGCGACGCCAACAATTGAAAGTGAATTCCCTAGAAACGACTATGATGAGGTTTTATTTAACTATGGATAAAAGCAACTAAGGTTTTTTATCGACACACATTGAATAGAAGAAATTCTTAAGATCTATTATCGAATAATTAATATTATAATGATTGTCGGTAGCTTATTTATTGGATGTGACACACACGATGTTACACCGAGGCTTTTTTTATTTATTACCCTGTAATATATCCCCATCGTGTTTAAGATCATTATTATCATATATCATAACAAAAAATACATCGTAATAACTGGAGAGAAACTCTTAACCAATGCAGACATTTTAAAATATTATTTTACTCTTTTTAAGTAGTTTTGTTACTACAACAAAAAAAAAACTAAAACAACAATCAAAAAGCTTTCGCTCTCGCTTATTATGGACAAAAAGAAAAAAAGTTTCTGTAATGTTCGATTACTTTTATTCATTTGTTGTTTCAAATCAATTTTAACAATTATTCTTCTCCAATAAATATACTTACAAATATATTTACATTGTCGAAGTCAGTTTAGTTATTTTGTCGATAACTTTAAAACAACAATCAAACATCACTATGAATCTTGTTCTTCTGTACCTTTGTTCACGATTACTGTAAATGAACAATGCAATGTTTCTTTGACATAATTATTGTATTATAAACATTGGTTTGAAATATAAATTTCTTGCTCTCTCTTTCTATACTAGCTTTAACCTCTAAACTAATTAATATCAGTCATTCTGAATAGCTATATTATTGGGGTGAGTGCAGTAACATTTATTTGCTCAGATATAGTAATAAAAATATTTGGTTGTGTTTCTTACAACATCCGTATCATTTTATTCCTTCCGTGCAGCAAACGATGTTTATTAAATTGATACAAGTCTACCATACAATTAAGGTCTTATTTTGTATCGATCTATTCGTGGTAATGATTACAATCTGACCTATATGCATACGAGTAGCTCGTTAATTAGCGGTCGCTTTGCGTGAGTTCACATATTTTCCTACAAGCTGTGCCATCGACGTTCCATTTGAAAATAGTGTTTTGGCTATCCCGTTGGCAAATATATTGTTTATCTTTCTATAAAGTTTTCCTTATTTTAATTATTAAATATATCGGATTTTTATGTTTGTATTCTAAACTTTCGCAATCATATTATGTAGTTTTTTAAACACTTTTTACACACTATTTTACACAGAATTACATATACCTATATGAATAAAACATAAAAGGCAATTGTTACCAGAACTTCGTAAAGACAAAATATTGATCCCATATTTTTTCAAAAAAATCTTTCCAAATACGTTTGCTGGGTTAGGTACTTATGTGTTATAAATTATAATAAAATATTAGCTAAAACTATAAATTTTTGAAAATTTTTCGTTCGTATATATCCTAAACATTACATGATAAGGTATCATTTTATTACATATTATATAATACCATTACATATTATATAATATCATTGATTATATATAATTCATCAGTGGAAAGTGTGTACTGAATATCCAAAACGGCTGGAACGAGTTTGTGTTTTTTGTAAGAGTTTGAGTGGAATTAGTATGTACCCGGTAAGCGGCACTGCGATCAGGTTCCAGATATTTTTTATCGAAGAAAATAAAATTAATGCAATTCTAATACGGGCAGCTGAAAATATTATAAAATACCTAATTTTAATATATCACATAATACGAATCGAATGAAATGGTACAAATATGATGATACAGTACATAATGACGTATGCCGATAATGATGAGCCAAGCTAGTGGCGTAATTTGTAAAGGCAACCATACGCGATAATTAAATATGCAAGCAATATAAAAGACATATTGTTTGAACACTCTGTGTGTTTTTAAGCCGCAGTATAATTTCAGCCTTGCGTGCAACCTTGTATGGTCTCTGTTCGGTTTTTATCAGCGATTAAGCGACCGCTGTCTCTTGATACTTGTTTATTTTTTTCAACTATCAACATATTCCCGATTTACACAATTATGATAAATGTTATTATGAAATCTATCATTTTTATGGATACTGGTAAAAATATAAACATCGATTTAAGGTACGAAAGAAATGTAAAAAAATAGTGAGCTGTGTTGTAGATTCAGTTAGATCCAGAAGTTGCTTGACGAAGAACTGATTATGAATTAGGTAATGTAATATATTTTTAAATACTTTTTAATTAAAATATTTTTTGGAGGTTAAACAAATACGTAGTTATATTCTAAACTTTACCTGTTATAAAATTCCGCGAAGAATTATAACAGACTACTTACAAAACATACGACATCTATATTGTTATATAGCGTATATATGTCCAACCTTAAGCCTTAGCATAATGATGGAAAGTTTCCTTAAGATTATTTGTTGTAGGGCTAGGTGGTACTGCTTTATGCAAACACTTTTGGGTAGGTACCACCCACCCATCAGATATTGTGCCATTAAACAGCAATATATATTGTTGCGTTCCGATTTTAAAGGGTACGTGAGCCAGTTTAAATACAGGCACAAGGGACATTTGTTTTCGAGGATGAAAAAAGGTTGAATCCAGGAAAAACAAACAAGTTTACGATCAAAATTTACCTCTTCATAATCAATATATATAAAAAGACTTGTCCTGACTAACTCATCAACGCAGAGCCTAAACCACTGGGGTTAGAGACTTCAAATTTTGACAGTTGATTCATTTTATGATGAAGACTAAGAAAGGATTTTTGAAATTCCACCCCTAAGGAGGTGAAATAAGGGATAAAGCATTGTATGGAAATCAGTCATTTTCAAAGTACGAAGCATGATATTTCATATAAAAGCTTCTGGTTGGAAATAAATAATTACGCAAATCAGTTTTTCATAATTCACTACCTAAGAGGGTGAAAAAAGGGTTAAAAGTTTATATGGGGAGTTGGTCATTTTTAATGTAAGAAGCATGAAATTTTATATACAAGTATTTCGTTAGATATAAATATGTAATTCAAGGTTTTTGAAAATTTACCCCCAAGAGGGTTAAATAGAAAAGAAATAAGAAGCATGAAATTTTGTATACAAGCTTCTAGTTGGGAATAAATAAATACCTATTAAGGGTTTTTGAAAATCTACCTTCCAAGAGGGTGAAATGGGGGTTGAAAGTTTGCATGGAGACTCCGACATTTTTGATATAAGAAGCATGAAATTTTATATACAAGCCTCTGGTTAGATATAGATAAATATGTATTTCAAGGTTTTCAAAAATCTACCCCCCAAGAAGGTGAAATGGGGGTTGAAAGTTTGTATCGCGGGTCCGTCATTTTTCATGTAAGAATCATGAAATTGTATATACTAGCCTCTGTTTAGAAATAAATAAATACGTATTCTTAAAAACTACCCCGTAAGAAGGTAAAATACGGGTTTGAAAGTTTGTATGGTGGGTCCGTCATTTTTTATGTAAGAAGCATGAAATTTAACTTTAAAGTAATTTGTTATTTTTAAAAATTCAACCCCAAACGAGAGAAATGCGTTGAAACATTCGTATAAAAAATTGGTCTGGTCTGCTTGAAATGTACTGTTTTCACAGCTTAAATAGACCATAATTAACATATTTTATTCTTTTTGATCATGTCGCGGGAAAAGCCGCGGGTGAACCGCTAGTATTATTATAACGATGATAATCAGCACAGAAAAATTATGAATATGTTATTTATATTTATATGTTGGTTGGTATTAAATATCAGTGTGATAATTAAAATTATTATCACCAATGATAACCTCTGCTAAAGTAATCGTTGAGTTAGAGCACGTAATATTACTTATGGTAATTTGCACTGTTCATTATATCTGTAACTTGTAAGTAAAAATGAAAATGATGTCTATTAACACTTAAAGGAAAATCTGAAAATGGTAAATATGTTATATTATACTGTCTCAAAAGTGTTACATTTTGCCGTATTTATATATTGCATTTAAATACTATGTCATATTGGTTACGATATTTAAATATATATTTATAAATGTTTATTAAGATAAAATATATTTCGAAATGCTTGAAATATATTTGAAAAGATATTTTTTATTTTTTTATATACTTATTTATTGCAAGGTTTAACGTCATTCGACTCTTAGTCAATCATTTGTTTAATTTCCTGATCGATGGAAAATCGACCGAATATTTTCCAAGAAGGCCTAAGAATAGATTTTCTAGGCCACTCATCCCGCTACGATTTGATATTCTCATAATTAAACGTCTAGAGAGTTATTGGCATGCGTTCATGTACTGCGATAAAAATTTAATAATATTTTGATACGACTTAAATAATCAGCCAGGAAATTTGAAACTACTTGTTATTTAATTTAAAAGGCCAACGAAACCAAATTTACATGTATTATACAGCAGGGTCGATAATTTATAAGAGGTAAGCATGCAAGGGATTTGTTTTATTTTGATGGGAATGCTCTTATAAGTCCCGTTGCAGGAAGAAGATGGTTAATCAATACGCATACCATCTAAATTTAAAATAATAATTAGTGCAATATATTTTTCTTGATGCGTACCTTACTGAATTTTTTTTATTTTTATAAAGTAATACATTATATTTTTAAACAAAATGTCAGTATCAAGATTAATAGAGCGTGCCACACCCATTTATTAGCGTACTCCAGCGACTAGCATCTATGGTTTAGTATTAGTAGCGACCAGTAACTAGAAACAATATAGGCAGGTCGACGAAAATAAATAGTACGACTCAACGAATGTGGGCGCTCACTGGTAGTGCCGAGGCGAAAGTCTCGACCAACGCTTCGGCTTGCGTAACTCTAAATAAATATAAAACATCTACCCATATTAAGACAGACAATTCGACCGGTTTCGGCGGTGCTATTTTTCGCGGTTACTATTATGTATCCAGCCATTAAGATAGTCGTGCGAGTATATAATAATTCCATCCTCTATGTTAGTGTAACTGCGATAACGACCGGCACACGACGTACTGTGCCTAACATTCGGAAGTCTGACGCTTAAGACGCTGTGATCTTCAAGTGCTTTGAGAATAACATTTGGTTTGAATGACACGTGGTTTTAAGTGCGGTGTTTTAGAATAACTTTTAAACGACGGTAAAAAACAGGATTTGCTTTATACAAGCTTATTCTAGAATATTACTTGACAAAGCCGAAATTAATCGACATATTATCAGATACGCTACACTGATAACGGAGTACGTGAAGATATTTCAGTGAAAGCAGGCGTTTCTGGTACGTTAACAATATAATAAATACTAAGTATTAAGTATATATCACAGTCTTATATACGCCTAGCACAACTAACTACATAGTTCGTGATAAGAGTAATGATTTATAAAACGAACATATTATAAGTTTAAAACTATCGTTATTGGTATTTGCATTATCGTATAGTCACGATTGTGATTAGATTATAAACCACTTGTAGCACTCTTCATAGTTTTATTCATAACTTATCAATTCCAATAAATCTGTTTCAATTAAAACAAAATATATCTTTATTAATCATTGTCAATATCAGGATATTTTGAACATGATACAACTGATAACTTTAACATTTTAGCATTAAATATCGTATTCAAGATATCGATAAAACTATCAATTTTTTCTTTCTAAGCTTACTTCATACTTATTATAGTTAAACAAATATTTTAGTTTGAAAGGCTACATTTTAACAGAATGCGGATGTTGCTATTATGGATTAGTGTCAGAACAGATTGATGTTTATTTAAGCTCAAGTACTACTGCCAGTTGGTGGTACATGTGCCGTATATTTTCGTCACTATCCAGCACGAGATAACTTATAAATATGAATAAAGAACATTTCACATGTCAACGGTACGCGTCCGTATTTGAAACCTCTATAATCTATACCTTGGCCAGAGATAGACGTACTCTATTCATTGTGCCATTTTGGTGTTGTAATTAAGCTATAAATAACCTATTACATTTAGTATAGCATGGAGAAGAAATATATTGTGAGACGGTCTTATAAGGCCCTATAAGGTCCTAAGAAGGAGTAGCGAATTGGAATTGTTTTGAGGTTACCGTTCTTGAAACAAAATATGTAGACTAATACCCCCTTTAACAACATTTGAAGCCGTACTTTAGTTAAGTCACAGCCTGTAATTGTTCAATTGCTGGACAAATGTTAAAGAGAGTAAGCTTATTAGCAACATGTTCCAATACGCGTTGGTGGATATACTCACACAATTAGGGGAGATTTTTATCTGATACAGGCAGATTACTACACGAGATTCTATCCTTCACCACGAACACGAAATTAATTAATAAAAACTATGAGTTGACCATTGTTTATTATTAATTTATTACAACATATTCTAACCACTGGGCCATATTGTATCCTAAATGTAACGATATATTAATTTCTTTATTATTATTTAAATCACTAAAACAATTTTAAGAAATGGGATGTAATTAATAAGATGTACTGGATTGAAACCGGCAATATAATGTATAGGTCAATTAAAAACACATTCGTAATCATAGAATCTTGTTTGTATCATAATAAAAACAAGTTGATAATTAAATATATCATTATTAATGGATCCAGTCATTTTTACCTTGAACACATTATTTCAAATTGATATCCATAAAAATAAAATGCGGACTTTTTACTAAAAAGCATTAACAATCAGACGTTGTAAAAATGTATGATTAATAATATTTTGTTTCTGGGTTACTGTTCTATTTTTAAGTAAAATGAAACGCTTCACTCGAGATATTAATAAAAATTATGGTCATACTGAACTCCTGACAAATTTCTGCCACTGCAGTCATACTCTATGGAGACTAGATACAGGACATATAGTGTGTGCAAACACTGCAGCACTCTCTATTACCTCACTCTATAATGCGATGGGACGCAAATCCGACACAACCGGAAAAAGTTCAGGCGCAGGATCAAAGGTTTTACGAGTTCTCCGATCAATAATATCCTTATTTCCAACTTCCAAACTCAAATTTTTTCGACAGAAAAACTTACTAACGTTTTATCGATCCGACCTTGGACATAAACCCAGGACCTCGTAGTCAGCAGTTGATTATATATATACTAATATAATCAATTTATTAAAAAAGAAATAGCTAAATTATTTTTTATGAAGACTATTTTAAAAAAATATGCCTAGCATAGTTATCATTCATAAATTTATTAATGCAGTCTACACAATGTACGTAATATTTATATAACAATTCAAATTAAACACCAGACCAATTGACATTAATTGAAATAGTTATTTTGTATTCATGGAGAAGGTCATCAGCATTTATGGATGTCAAGCAATATAAGTTATGATATTTTTAAATGATTTTATAAATTCGTTGATTTAAAATACATCACCAATAAAGGCTAATAATGATTATACCCTCAGGAAGCGCTATACACAATGTTTTGTCTTTTTCTTTTAAAGGTCAAACTCTTGATGACAGAAAGAGATAAATCTGTCTATTAACCCTGCTAGACAATGTTAATTTTTAAGATATAGGTATATTATAAAAGATTTAACACTCAAATTTGACTTATATAGGGTTTTCCATTAAGGGCGCTTGATCGCGCAGAACTTCCATCGTAGCGTGTGCTGTGTGGCACGTAGCGCCGTCCTGTTGAAACCACATGTTGTCCAGATCCATATTCTCGATTTCAGGCCAAAAGAAGTTGGTTATCATCGACCGGTATCGCTCACCATTGACGGTGACGGCCACACCATTATCGTTTTCGAAAAAATACGGACCAATCACGCCTCCGGCCCAAAATCCGCACCAAACAGTCACTTTCTGCGGGTGCATTGCCACTTGGTGAACCTCGTGTGGATTGGTCTCGTCCCAAATACGGCAATTTTGCTTGTTGACATAGCCATTCATCCAAAAATGCGCCTCGTCGCTGAAGATGATTTTTTTGCCAAAATCGGCGTCAACTTCCAACTGCTCTAATGCCCAGTCAGCGAACACACGGCGCTGTCTATGGTCATTAACCTTGAGCTCTTGGGTCAGCTGGATCTTGTACGGGTGCAGGCTCAAGTCACAACGCAAAATTCGCCAAGTTGTCGTCTGCGAAAGGCCGAGTTCCTGTGCGCGACGCGGAATTGACTGCCGCGGGTTTTCGAGGACACTGTCGCGCACAGCGGCGATATTCTCGGCAGATCTCGCGTTACGTTGACGCACGGGAACCGGCTGATTGTTAACTGACCCGGTTGACTCGAATTTGTCCACCAATCGACGGATAGTCGACTCGGCAGGACGATCATCGCGACCGTAAAACGGGCGAAGTGCGCGGAACGTTGCTCGAACTGAAGACCCATTTTCATAAAACAATTTTATGATTTGCACGTGCTGCTCGACACTGTAACCTGCCATGGTGGTTTGGGAGGACGGAATGAATATAACACACTGCATTTGACAGCTGTCACTCAAACAAAATGGCCGCAATCAGCTGTCAAAGTTCAAGCGTCCCTATTGGAAAACCCTATACAATAAAAATCTGTTTCATAACACCCAGATTTTAAAACGTTGTGTTTTGGTGATGAATATTAAAGTATTATGTTCTTTCAAATATTTTGCATGTATAAACTTTTCGTAAACAATTGTGTTTAAATTAGTGCTTAACTGAGTTCAACATATTATATTGTATATATATTCAATTAGTTAAAAAATAAATTACTTTGAAGGCTATAAATCAGAAAACCAAGCATTTTATTTTTGACGAGCCGGTTGGCGTGGTTGGTAAGATACTTGCCTTTCACGCCGCAGGTCGTGGGTTCGATTCCCACCCAGGACAGACATTTGTGTGCATGAACATGTCTGTTTGTCCTGAGTCTGGGTGTAATTATCTATATAAGTATTTATTTACAAAAGAAAAGTAGTATATGTAAGTATATCAGTTGTCTGGTTTCCATAGTACAAGCTCTGCTTAGTTTGGTATCAGATGACCGTGTGTGAATAATGTCCCAGGATATTATTATTATTATTATTATTATATTTTAGTGCGGGCTTATAACTTAAAACCTACTATATATATTATATTTTTGCAATTTTATGAATCCATTATAAAATAACACACATTATAAAAAAGATATGGGTCATATTATTTGTTAATGCTTAAGTTAACTAACAAATGCTTGCTCCGATGCCATTATTTCCTTACAATATTTTACGTTACAGCCGCACTAATAAAGCACATGAAAACTCGGTGGTGCTTAGCGGGTTTGAACCTGCAACCTACGGCTAAGATACTGTTCTTACGCATTGGCTAGATGACCAGTGGCCATCTCGGCATCTCAGTGTGTTCTTTTCATACATATTTATAAACTTCATATGTATGTTCAATAAGAAGTAAGTTTTTGTTCGATTAAAGACTCGTAAATTGCAAAATAACCTTCTGTCCAGATTTTTTATATTACTGCCAACAATTAATTCAATCTCATTTTATATTATTATTATATAAGGATTGCGTGTCGAGAAACTTTTATGAAAGAATCAATAATAATAACCAGACGAAGAATAACAAGTCCGCACCCACTCTATTATCTGCCAATTAAATGCATTTGTAATGTTTTCCAATAACTGGTAAGAATAAAATAAGAAACGTGTTCCCAAGTACGTTCTATATCGCGATCAAATAAAATGTTGCCGAAATACAACTTTGAAATCAAATTGTCTTTTATTGCTTAACCATTTTTAATAATATTATTGGGGAATGTATAAGTTAAGTAGCTGCTTCGCGTCACTTCATTCACGTTAAACGTTACGACTCCGCCGCTGAGGGATATAGAGTGATGTTATATTATATCATTATGCTTGCTTGTTTCTTAGTGGATCTAAGGGAAAAATCAATTCTTTAATTGTACTGGTAGATCACAGAGTTGTTTGAGATTAACGCTTTCAAAAGGAATAACAAACTCTTCAGCGTTACATTAGTAGTAACATACTCGTATAAGGAGATCTATTTTTTTGTAATGCCTTAATGAAAAAACTACTAAACTAACACGCATAAATCTTGAAGCAGAAGTTGCAGCGCGTTTTGAAGACGGTTTTATTATATAATATTATTACATTCGTAGATGCGTTTCACAGTTTCACCCGCTTTAAGCTCTTAAACTAATTACGTGACAATTGTGAATTTCATGTTCTTGTATAATTATGTGAAACTCCTCGAAGATAAAATTAAACCCACTATACACTTATACACTTTTTTATTTGAAAACAAGAGAATTAAGAGTATTATTTGATTTAATTAACTGTTTTGAATTTTAAAATTTGAATTTATTGTGCATATATAATTATAAGCAAATACATGGAGGTATATAATGTCTATTTAAGAGTTTACGAGTTATGGAATTATTTACGTAATATCTAAGAACAAGTTTTAACGACAACCAAAAATATTAATAAAATTAAAATCAGTACTATGATTTGATAAAATTTGTAACAATTATAACATAAAGATGAATTAAATAAACAAAAAAGTCAAAATAATAACATGTCATAAAGTAATTGACAAAATTGCATGTAAGGGACTAAGGTCTATTCTCCATCTGAGGAAGAGTTTGAACCCAGAATCTTCGGTAAGATTCAGGTGTTCGTAAAAACATGACATTCGTCACTAATATATTAGAACTAAATAGTTCACCTTTTGACTTTTAACAAACTATTAAAAGCATTCCAATTCTAGGTTCTAAAATATGTATATTCTCATTATATTTGATAGCTTGTGATTTAATGTAACGTGAACCATTTCAAAGCAACTAATGAAAATAGAATAAGAAATAACAGTACTGCTATATTGAATTTAGCTTGCGCGATCTATAAATAGTAATCTAATTTTGGACTTTCGATCGTTGGTATACGGAAACCTAGCCGCTCATTCGATTACATTGATATTTAAATCATATTGTATAAGAATATATGATATAGGGGTTTTAATATCTTATATTGAGATTTTCTGTCGAAAATTCTCAGTAGCAGCCCGATGTCTGGAAGTTGGAAGTGTTTACACTCCCTTGCCTCGGAAAGTACGTAAAGCTGATGGTCCTGCGCCTGAACTCTTTCCGGTCCTGTCGGATAGCCGTCCCATCGGGTTATAAGAGTTAAAGAAAAGAGAGTGCACCTGTGTTTCACACTTGTGCATTATAATATCTCCTGCGCAGTTGGCTAATCTTTCTTGAGATTGGCCGCCGTGGCCGAAATCGGTCAGGAGGACCATTATTATTATTATAAGGGTTTACTCTGCTGTACTAGAGTATACTGTGTAAAATAAGTAACTCTTGGTGGAAGAGCTTACTGTCTGGGTAGTTATCACCAATTTATCACTTATTCTACCGCTAAACAACTTAGTACTCTTATGTTTACTACTTAGTATTGTAAGACATCGTAGTTCCCAGTTTCGTGGCGCGTTGACGATGTGAGGAATGTAAATAATATATGAATAATGTAAAAATAGAAAAACTACTTTAAAATATGTATATGTACATATATGTTTTCGTGTCTGTATATCCAAATAATTTCAAACTATCACGCTCTCAATTTCAAAAAGGTACAAAGGTACACGTACGATGACGTTATAATAAACATTATTAATTGGCATTGACTAGACACGTGAACTAAACATTGCGAGTTCAAACCCGGGTAAACAATACTAAATTTTAATATGAATAATTTGTGTTTATAATATATCTCGTGTTCAAGTGAAAGAAGACATCGCCATGAAACCTGCACGTGTTTCATGAAAATGTTTGACATATGTATTCACATGTAGAAGATTTTTTATAATGAACTATAAATTTTCTCCTTAGAGGCCTTATCTCAGATATGGGGCATTTACTTTACTTTACTTTTAAGGTGTTCTTTAATTGTCAGAATAGTCAGTCAATCAATTTTAAATAATGATTGACGAATGATTGATGAATCTAATTAAAATATGAATACTAATGGCCAGTCATAGAAGCTTCACCATTAACTTGATCTCTTGTAATTAATATCAAACACAAAGGGATCAATCAATTTGCATGATGATGCCAGTTTTATGTTTTTTCTTAGAAATGTTAATTGCGATAATTATACTGAATGTTTTCATTTATTCTTTAGTTATATGGGCCACCTGATAGTAAGTGGTCACCAACGCCCATAGACATTGGCAGTGTAAGAAATGTTAACCATCGCTTACATTGTCAATGCGCCACCAACCTTGGGAACTAAGATGTTATGTCCCTTGTGCCTGTAATTACACTGGCTCACTCACCCTTCAAACCGGAACACAACAATACCAAGTACTGCTGTTTTGCGGTAGAATATCTGATGAGTGGGTGGTACCTACCCAATGTTCGTGGATTCAAACCCAGCCCAGGCTTAGCCCAGCAGTGGGACATTCACGTTCTGTTTCTGTTACTGTATATGCAATAAAATTAAATTGCAGTTTTCATTTGTGTGCAACCTTAAAGGCTTATCAATTGTCGAACAATGTATGTCTGTTGCTTGTCTTATTGTTATTACGCAATGATCGCTTATGACCTTAGTTTTATCAGCACTTATTGTTAACCAAACATCGTGTGCTCATTCATGTTAAAGTTAATTTGAGAGTGACTTTTCTAATATATATTTCAATCCTATACAGTTGTAGATTTTAACATAAACATATCTTTACGATAACTTTTGTAACATTCATAGAGAGGGTTTTATATACCAATACCTTAGTATTATACGTTTTAAAGGTATAATAAATTATTGGTGTTGTAGCTTGTGCGGCTATGAAATGCTGTCTTTTCGGACTGTGAGAATACGCAAATAGCGAGGGTATCTGTTTTAGCGTACAGTGCACTTAGAAATTAGCTTTCATCAAGAGTATATTATTACGTTATACTAGTTTGCGCCCACGGTTTTGCCGACTGTGAGGCGGGCGTAGGTGCTAGTTACCCCATGACCTGCTTTGTTCCACTCACAATGTTTTTGGAAAAGTTCATGACGTTCAAGTTGATTATTTAAGACATGAATGTATAGCAAATACAAACGTATACGCAAACAAGCACTTCACTCACTTTCGCATTTGTAATATTAATAAGAATAAAATTATCGAAAATTTGTAAATAAATTTATGACAATTAAATGTAACTATTTGAAATTTTATTTTGACTGTATATATCAACAACGTATATATCTTGTATTGAACAAAAATATAATGGAGTTGTTATTATTTTAATAGAATAGCTGTATATTTTATATTATGTATATGTATTGTTATAATATTGTACATTGTCGCTATTTGCATTCCACAATCGAATCATCACTTTTAACCAATTGCTACAAGCTAAATGGCGGTGACAATAAGGCCAACAATTTAATTAATTCGTTAAGATTTATGATAAACTTTAATAGACCAATGATATACAGACGCCTTGTGATGTGATGACGAAGATTAGATTCGATTTCTTAGACTATTGTCACATTTTCAAACTGGAGGGAAAAATAAGAATATTAGTAATATATTGAAAACAGAATAGAGTTTATAGTTCTGGCAGTAATAAATGGCTTATTTTTCTGAACTAAATATTATATTATAAATGTATTTTAATTTGTCTTTAGAACTTTTATATTTGTATTATTTTGATTAGAGGACTTCTAATCAAAATTTTCGTTATTTGGTTTTATGCAAAGCTCTGTTTAAGGAATATCAATTTAACTTAAGATATTTAAAAATCGCGACGGTCTTAGCGGTTACTATGTTATTAAAGTATGTTTGATCTTTCAAGCTGTTTTATCAAACAAAGTAAAATGGCCCGTAAATCTCCCATCGCTCGTCTAAGACCTCCTCTTTAGAAGAAGGCTTGAAGCTTATTCATTCACCATGTTTCTGTACTGACGGGGAGTCAGTTATTTACATCTAAACTTATTTCATTCAAGTAGTTCATAACAGACATTATTTTTATATTTTAAATGTAGGAATGAATTAAGCACGTAATAAAATCATTTATTGAGTTAAATTTTAAATCTCATGTTATTCAGTTAGAGAATATTAATCTCAAATTTATTAAGTACTTAAATCGTAAGGCTCTGCTGCATTGTCAAGATATTCCGAAAATCCCTCTTTAGAAAATCGTCGATTGGAGAGAGATCAAATATGTTTATTTAATTTGATCCGTAATTTTGTTGATTCTTCTTATCTACTAAGTAATGTTATGTTCGTATGATGTAATGTAATAACGTTATATTCAGATGTCCCATTGTTAAAACGCGCTGTCAATCCCTTTTTTATATACCAAAAACTAAAATCAAATTTGCCCAGAACTTTTTTATACTCGGAGCTTGTACAACAATTATTTTCAAATTAAGTCTGTAATTTGAAACTTTATTGATTTATGTATTTGTTATGTTCATTAATTATCTGGTGCGGTTTGTTTCCTGCATTTAAATAAATAATAATAAAAAACTTATTATAAATATTTAGATTTATTTGAGTTTAAATGTATTATATATTATGCCATTTAAATACTTCCTATGTACCAATAAGTGTTATGATTACGTGCACATTATATTAATACCAATAAATATTCATACTATGTGCCGTAGTGCGCAGTTTTAATATGCGTGATAATAATGATAATAATGTGCGATGATCGGTTACAATGTACATTTAAATACCTTGATTTAGGTAACTATCTACCTACTATAGCTGATTAAAGGGAGTTATGGAAAATAATATCTCTAAAGACTCATTAATACGTAATTCAAAACCAGCTTACAGCAAAGGTCGATGAACTCGCAATACGATTTACAATATGTATTCATCTAGTGTTCGTGTCACAAATAGTTAACAAAAAGTAACAATAGGAGTTGCATACTTGTGACATATAATATTATTAGTTAATAGAATAGTTGCTAGGTTTCGTGAAACTGTTATATAAAAGATCAAATGAAATAAAAACGTACCGTGAGATTTGGCGCACCTTGAGAGCTATATGTCTAGCAATGGATATAATGATTAACAAAACAATGTTAGAAATTGATAAGATACAGCTTTATGTTGGTGCTATATTGATGATGTTTAAAAAATATGAAGCCTAAATAGCTTTAGAACTTTCAATTTGCGTGTAAATCTATTCACAATACTGATTTTTATGTAGGCTTGGTTTAGTTTTATTCTAAATGGCTCTGTTTTTAATATTATGTGATCGAATAAGTCAGGTGTTTTTAATTTTAGAATAAGGCAAACATGATGAGGTCGATATGTCCTTAAATAAACAAACGTGCTTCATGCTTTATGCTAGAGAGGGAATAAATTGGTCATAATATGGTTAGTGCCATACGAATTATTAAGGACCATGTCTGCCACTATATTAGCGCTGCATTGTCAATTCCCTGCGCTTTGACTTTGTAAAAAAAATTGGGTTACTATATTATTTTCTCATGTCTGCCTCAATACGACGAAAGTCAGAGAGGCCAACTTCCATATATCCTATAATTTATATTGATAATCTGGGAACAAAATTGAAAGTATCTATCAATATCTTAAAACTTTACTTGTAAGTTTCATGAGTAAATTAGACGAGCTAAGTAGAGCAGGCCATGAACATGAAATAAAATTTGATTAAAAATCGTATTATTTAAAACCTCAATGTGTTTAAAAATGAAACGAAGGGATTCGTCAAATATTTACATATAATATATGTGCATGTAATTTTTACAAAATAATTTCCGTATGTTATTGCTTATATGTTAACAAAATTTACCAAGATCGAAAACAAATATTCAAAATTACTAAGCATATTTTTATGTAACAAAAACATTTGAAGATACGATTGCCGAACCCAGTTTTAATTTAATCATCTTTTCTGAAACTCCACTTTGCTAATATATATAATAACAATAATTAATCATATTTATACTTACGAAGAGCTTTTTAGATATGGAAGTAATTACCAATATATATTTATAATGGTTTTTTCAATATATTTTAATCAATTTCTTTTAATCAAATTAAATAATATCTTCAATCACCTACCTAAATCATAGGGTATAATACTATTTCTCAGATAAATCGCATTTGTATCTTATACTATGTGAAATTGGCAAACGAATTTGTGCTGTTCAAACCCAATCAACAAAGATTAATGCAATTAATTTGAGTGGAAGTAAAATGTTTCTGTCCCTATTTCCCGTTGAGGTCATCTATGCTTACCACTTGGCTACTATTTAAGATTGTACAATAAATATGGTTTTGCTACTTACCGATAGATGTCGTTATTATATCGTATTGCTTATGGTTATTATAAAAACAGAAAATGTTGTAGTCATTTGTATTGTAACTTGTAGAAAACATTTTTATTGGAAAGATTTCATAGTAGTATTTGATAATATTAGATTCTAATGCATTCAGTAAAAAACGTTATGTCTACTCACTAATAGATGTCGCTATTGAGACAAAATATATTTGTGCTTGTGTTTCATGATAAAAGGTGTCGTTATAGTTCCGAAGTACTATTGGAAAAATATAGTTTTGTTATCATCTACATATTATATTGTATCGACTATCGAGTGAAGTAGTTTTCAAATAGGTTTAAAAATTCCGTATAATTAGTATTAAGAAACATCAACATAATTAGGTGTGGATGAGAACCAACTTCTGTATTATTTTGCTATTCTTTACGATGTTTACTACACTTTTTGAAATATGCGCAACTAAAAAACTGCCTAAGAAAAATACGCATAACGCAACTTCAAAAATATTCCATACGTACGACGTACTACAAATACATAACGGATTATTCAGATCAGCTTCTAAGTAAAAATTGCGACATTTTCAATGGAAGTAAATATCTGAAATCCCAATCACGAAATGTATACGTTATCATTGTAAAGGCTTGACGATTCTGTGAAAAGTGACGTTAGCGTGCGACGTCACAGTATCGTCATGATCGTACGCGACACGCCGCTTCAAGGTCAATCGTCGGGGAAACGGAACGATTATAAAATAGTCGTAATATATTAAACGTTACATAATATTTACATGTTTATATTTAGACATACTAATTATAATACACTAATTATGCACAATAATAGATTTAATTAATTGATAATGTATTATTTATATGAAAGTTAACTTTAACACGGATCTAAGTAGGCGTGAGTCGATTCTACGCAATTAATGACTTCATTTAGTGACGTTAGACAATGCATCGTTTCTAAGATATTAACACTGGGATTTTACCAAATCTTATCTGTGGTTTGTGATAATCACGATTGAACTATTCTGACTTCGATTATAGATAATATAGATCACGAAGCATTTGTCATAATAAATATTTCCATTATTTATAAAAACCTATATCATAAATAAACATAACTATTGATCGTATGGCAGATATAATTACAGTTATAAATAGGTATCAATGACGGAAAAGCGGTCAACGCCCTAACGTCGAGGATAATACACTTAGCTTGTAGAAATAAACGTGTTTCCTTTGCAGTTTCTGTGTTTCCTTTAGTCGTGTTTATGTTTTTATTGATTACTATTTTATTTAATAATTGTTATATTTGTTATTATTTTACTGATTTATGTAAAAAAAAAGTGTGATTATTTATAAAATATTTTATGAAAATAAAATGACCTAAATATTTTATAAAATTAAAAGATGTATTCTTCACCTAAGGAACCAATTTTTGTTATACGATACATCTTCATACGACATCTTGCTTAACCTCATTGAGTCACACAAGATCCTGATGGTTTTAGAAAAAAATCCACAATGTAATTGTATAGAAACTTTGCAAGCGGATCTGACGTATCACAAACGAGGCCAATGATTTAACTTTTTGTTTCATTTTTCCATTCATTGGCAATTTTTCCGCTAGAAAATTCATTTCGTCAATCGGTTTTCCCATTCACAACGAGCGAAAATTAAATTATTCCATACAAACGGAATTGTATACAAACTATACGGATGTGCATTTCATTACTCACTGTCGATATTTATACTAATATTATAAAGAGGAAAGATTACATTTTTTGTTTGTTTGTCTATTTGTTTGTTACGTTTTAACTCAAAAACGACTCGAGTGATTTTAAAGATTTCATTTTCATTTTCATTTCTTTCATTATTAGAAAGCTACGTCTTTACCGAGTAACATAGACTACATTATATTTTCAAAAAAAATTGAGATCCTTACCTAAAATGGAACAATGTAACCTCTTGCGTGCGCTGCGAAAACTATCGACGATTTATAAAATAGTGTTTTATATATTAATAGTACTCATGATTGCTCACAAAAAAGTCCGGGATGGTATATGCCTAACTATTGTAGTTAAGCCACAATAACAGTTTTTGCTTAAATTATTAAGTTCATTACGGGTGAAATCGAATACTGATGACATTGGTATGATGATATTATTAATCCTTATCCATTGAAATGGTTTTATAATTAAGGTTGACTATGTAAAAATGTCCGTCTTACGTTTAGCGTGTTAAATACTAATTTACGTATTTACGTTAAATAATAGTTTTTTAATTTTCGCGGACAAAGTCGCGGGTGTTGTGCTAGTGCATAATACAATAAAACAGTTGTAAATTTTACAGTGGAATTTGTATGAAGATGATGAATATTATTTTCTATTTTTCCATGACCTTATACATATAAACTAACTAATTAATCACTATGAATCATTTTATTATTATAAAAACTTTTTCATACCGTAAAATTATATCAAAAGAAACTTTTTTTTGTTACGAATTGAATTATTTTACTTCGTATTAAAACTAATTTTAAGCCACGGAGAAATTTACATAATGTGTGTACCTGATTTATACATTCGTTATATATTTACATAAATGTAAACATTACATAATTATTATCTATAAGGAATAATATATTGTTCCGAGTTTCACTTTAAGTTTTATGTTATGATTTATTTATTACTAGCTAGCTTTTCCTCGCGATTTCACCCTCGTAGTTCTCGTTCCCGTGGGAATAAGTAGAAAAAATATACGCTATATTTTATGGCTAGGCTGTGTTACTCACTGATAATGTAGCTTTCCATTGGTGAAAGCATTTTTAAAATTGGTTTAGGGGTTTAGGCATGATAGCGTAACAAACATAAGTCACATTCGCATTTATAATATGAGTTAGGATAAGAAAGCAGACATGCAAATGGGCCACCTGATTGTAAAATATTTTCACCTTCGTCCAGATGTTGGTAGTCTAAGTAAAATAAACCATTTGTGGGGGCAGCCTGCACAGAGTTTGCCTGCACAGTTAAGTATTTAACAGGCATACATTAACAATAACTTCAACAATATGCTTTTCAAGAAATAATATAAAAAAAAATTACTATATAAAATAGTTAGGTGGACATATTATGGTATAAATATAAGTCGTATACATTTTATGTCTCTAATACATATATCTATATATACATAACATAAAGTTTTATGTTCAAGCGGGAAATTAAATTAATACTTATTTTTGTATGAAAATAAAATCTAACAAATTATCAAAAGTCGTAGAACAAAAGTTGTTGCTTGTGACGTTAGCTATCTAGTCCTGCGAGATTATTATATATATGTATCAACTATGGACGTTCAGGGCTTAGAAAATGATTTTCAATAAATTTGGATGTGAAAAGTAGGTATATAAAGTTCATTCTTGATTATCATGTTGTCCATGCACTATAAATAAAATAATGTGAATATACTTGTATAATGTGATTGTGAAAGTTATAAAATCAAAGAATTGCGAGAGCCAATTGCATATATTCCAATCTTTCACAGATAAAAATCCCTAATATTTAAACACGGGGTATCTCAATTTTACCTTAAATATATTCGTTCTATAGAATAGGCTTACACACATACCTATCTACTGGCTGGGGAGAGTGTTGATCACTTATCGTAATAAATATAATATTATTAATTTATAACTTTTATTTATGTACTTGAGTTACGAAAACAGAAGCAATCAGAGAACGGCTAAACGAATTGGCGTAGGAATCAGTAGGCTGAAATAAAAGTAGGCAATAATAGTAAGAGAAAATAAAGAAAATATAAAACGTATAAAAGATGTGGCGCCAAGAGTACAAACTTTTTTTTTTTAATTCTGGAATCTTCGGCTGGTCTGGATGGTGTTCCGCTAAGCTGTCAATTACATGGCCGTCTCAATTATAAATCGCCACTCTAAAGTTACAGTCCAGAATTTCCTTTGTAGTTGCCATTTGTGTCCTATTCACCAGTTAGTTTATTACGAGTTAGTATTACCCAACTTTCGTTTATCCAGTCCAAGCAGGATGGCATGTCACTTATAGTTATTATTAGTTATTCATCAGTAAAACGAAACAAATCAATATTTATAACGCATTTTAAAATTACAATTGATTCACATCGATTCATAGTAATTTAATCGGCTTCTTTTCTCCGCATTATCGTAATTTCAGTGATTGCAGGTTTTTCCATTTGGAATTTAGTTTAACGGATACAGTCAAATGCTTTTCACTGACTCAGATCGATGATTTAATCACTAGTATCTAGACCGGAATGCCACCGTGAATTTTGAAATTTCATGCTCACCGTTGACATTTACCATGAAACTTGACTATTCAATAGAATTTTAAATCTATCATTGGGAAATCCCAGTACAGTTTTTAATATATACAATAATTAACTTTAGAATGTATATTTATATAATTTTAAAAGTCCTTATCGAAATCTTGATAGCCGAGATGTGAGTCTGGACTTTGTTAATTTTTTAATTGAATAACTAATACAAGTGGACCACCTGATGGGAAATGATTACCACCGCCAATTACACAGGCTCACCCACCCTTCAAACCGGAACGCAGCAATGCTAAGGATTGCAGTTTGACGGTTAAATATGTGATTAGTAGGTGGTAGGCTATCTAAAAAAAGGTGATTCCTATCTAGACGGACTTGCAGAAACCTCGACCGTCGAATGAGGTTTAAGCGCGAGAACCATTGATAAATTGATTATAATTCGTCTTATGTTTGGCTATAAAGAAAAACACAAAATAGCGTCAGATGTATTACATATTTAATAAGTCTTCTGTTCAAAAAGAAGAAGAAGTCTTAGCCCTGTAGTGGGACATTTACAGGCTGATACAATGGAGATCGTTGCCTAAATATCAAATTTTATTACGATTAGTTCAGTGGGTAAATTATGATGTTGTAAAAAACAAATACAGTTACTTTCGCACTTATGATACTCGTATAATAGTATATTAATATATGATTCATAAAATATACATATATAGATTACTTCAAAATATCTATTTTTATTTGTAAAGTGAGTCGCATTAGAGATATTGTTTACTAAGATTAGTAGATATTTTTCATCATATATCAGCAACACGAATTTCACGATTTTTACATGTCCTTATAATTCAACTCGTTAACATTTAGAATACCATTGCTATCCTGCAAGCAAGATGAAATCATTTTATCTTTGACTTATTCATCATTTTTATTTAATCAATACTTTATTGCAAGTATTAAATATTTATTATATACAAACACTACAGAAGGTAGGGTTAATGCTAAAATCCTCAACCAGCCAATCTGCAGGAAAGTGCAGGAAAAACGCTTGTATTTTGCAAAAGAAAAAATAATATAATCATATAGTTAAAATCATATTATGATATAACATGAAATAAAATACTAGATAAAAAGAATTAAAATATGTTGTAGTATAATTTATAACAACCGGCAGCAGTACTACCGGTTGTTATTAATTGTTATTTTAATTCTATTCGTTCTAAATATTTATCATTAATTTCCTTTTTTATGCTACTATTCTAACTAAACTGAGTTTTATCGACTATCCAGTTTTTGTCTATCTTATACTATTATATAAAAAAATATAACGATACTATTTCAAAATACATCTAAAGTAACTTAAACAAATAAAGGGCTTATGTCATTTTCATGGTCCATGATTATTAATAAGGATTCAATACTGCAATAAATCTATAAATAGCCTTATCTCAAGTCTAACAGCACGAGAGTGAACAATTACGGTGAAGTCATAACTAAACTGAGGTGACAAATATTTGTGTAATCTGTGAGTAATAAGTTAAGAAACGCGATATAAGGTTTTTCTTTGCGTATTCATATTGGTGTGCTTTCGATCACGTTCTCATATGTTTTGAATTAAGTTACAAATCGGTAAAATCAGGTACGAGAAATTTACATAACATTTAGTATTATTTCTTCATATGTAAACAGTTGTATGTTAGTGTACTACAGATAAAAGGTTTTGTTTATTTAAAAGTTACAGAAAGTCGTATTAGCCACATTATGTTTCATACCCATGCTTATAGTCATAGTTAATTTAAAATATATCAACCATATTAATTGCGCAATATCGTGTCGAGATTTTGCAATTTTTTTTTTTGCTCTAAACATATATAACAAATTTGCTCAAACAACTAGGAAGTGCTATAGTCGTGTTAATAATTAAATATTATTATTATTGTATTTCAAATAGGTACCCTGGCAAATTAACTTACTGATTGTAAGAGACTGTAATGTTGGTTAAATAATTAGATAAAACTTAAAATTGCGTATGTTTCTGACTAATAAATCATAATTGACTAAGCTTTGTAGGTCATACAATGGTAACGTCTGTGACCCATCGAGCGACAAAAACATTTACGGGAAAAACTGATTACAGAAATTTAGAATAACTATATTTAATAATTTCATAAGCGTTTGCACGTGATCCCTAAATGCAAAACCAATAAATACTCTATTTTCTTTGTAACCATTGGACCGTGAATTAACAAATTTATTACTCGTCAATAAATCCATTATATTTGTCAAATATTGTCACAAATATATAATAAATTACATATTAAAAACAATATTGGAATATCTATACAATAATTATCTGCATATTTTTAACAACCTATTGAAATGGTATAATCTAATAGTTATCTAAACGGAATTATTAAAATAAACTAAATACTTAAATGAGAGCTTATTTCTTCATTAAGACGAAATATAACGAAATCTCTCTCTCCAAATTAAATCATTAACATTTGATTTAAAAAATAACATTTTATGTCATTAATTGTATTTGAGTTACCGATGAAGAAGAATAGTGTTGAAGTAACGAGTCTATGACAATTTTAATGATTATGGAAAAAAAAACTTCACTGACTACAAGTGAACCGTGAAACGCTTTCATAAAATTTCATAAGAATGCCGTTAATTGTACTACTGCCATCTGCTCCGTGATTCATATGTGAAAGCGACCTTCACATTAGCCAACAAAACAAATAATATTATAAAATCGACTATGACTCAGAGATTCCGATCTGATTCGGATGCCGTGGCCATGTTTCAAAAATTTGCTAACTGACTTCCGTAAGGTCAACTTTGATTCATATTTTATATTGACATATATTCTTGTAAAGTTATTTAATATTTGAATGTTTAATAGAAGGAATAGTTATAGTTATGCAAGGGTACTGTTTTGCACTAGAATAAATATTTAGTTAAAATTAAAATATAATCATATAAACCTATTGAATTAGGTAAGTATTGAGGTAGAATTGGTTTCATATGTATTTAGGTGAGCGAAACAAATTATCAACAATTAGCCTTTTCTAAAATAAGGATTTTATTCCGTGCTTTTATTAATCAACGAGATAATAAATAAACATTCGCCCATCGATCTATTCACCCGTACAGTGCTAAGGGCTAGGGCACATGTACAACCCGCCCTGCGCAATCTTTCATGTATTTTTGCCTTTACTAATATTTGTCATTTTAAGATAATAAACTAACAATATTCACGCTCTCTGTTTAAAATATTAGTATGTAACCTATGACTAAAATGTGTCGTCAAGGTTGCATTCAAGCATTTCTTTTGTCAGTGGGTATTTCGCTTATATCGATATCGGAGTTCCATGGAACGGAAATATATGAGATAGTTAAATAAGATTTTGTCATGATGTCGTGAGTCGTCACGCATAAAGTAGGTTTTTCTTAACATTGGTAAAAATTGCAGGATATGAAAGTAGTTTAGTCATGGTACTGCAATTTGAGATCTGAGAGGATAGGATAAAGGCTGGAAACTACCTAATGGCCGCTTAAGGACACAATTTTTTTTTACCTTTTGAACTAAACTTTTTAGTGCATGACATAGCTGTAAAACCAAGAAACCTTTATTTCATAGGAAATCGCGAATTTTTCATTTTTAAGTAGTTAGATTTTTAAGTTGGAGACTGAATATATTTTTTTCTTTTTCATATTAAAATCAATAAGTAGCATTAATGGCTATATAGTTATAATACTAATCATAATTACAGCTTATGATGAAAATATTGGTGACAGATTTTAAAGTGTAAATAAGATGTAGATTTACATCTCAAATCTAACCCGAACATGTACGAAGTTGTGAGAAATGCTTGTTAATAAATAAAAGTAATAGTAACCACACGAATACCTGAACTTGTCCAATAAACTCAATAAGGTAAGTCGTTATTATCTAAGTAACTTGTTAGCAAATGAAAGTACAGTAAACCTTGCGGATTTGTGTTCCGGAACCGAAAGGAATCTTGTCAATTGCGTCATTTCCGATTATTTAGCTTTAGGCTCGCATGTGCAGCGAATTTATTTTAGATAATTTTACATTTTATACATATATGTGGTTTCTTATAGTATATGAATATACTACTATAAAATAAATATTAAATTATGTATATAATATAATTTTGACATAATTTTTAGTTCATAAATTAAAAAATACAAAAATAATATTTAAAGTTAAATTCTGTTAGAAGATATAAGGAATAATTATATAATTTCTTACAATAAAATTTAAAAAATGTAAGAATAATTAGTGAAATAATATTATATATTATTATATTTGCACATTTCTTGTAATATATTACGAAATATTAAATGTAAATCGAGAATTACGAAGTCAGCGAAGATCGTAACACAAAAAAGAAGATCATTATTGTATCGTGTACAATTTCTACCTATAAGGTTTACAAGTCCTTAAAATACCAATACTTAATCGTATATACATAAATACCAATACTTAATCGTACATACATTACATCGTAATTACAAAAAATAATCTTAAATTTTTATATAACTGTTACTGTAATATTTATGTGCCAATTTTGTCCTCTAAATATTTTCTAGGTTACGCACTATGATGAACGAAGCGCCCGTGGCATTGCGTTCTATAAAAAAATCAAATGTTTGCGCCTGACTCATAACACTTCGATATTTTGTAATAAAAGAAGATCAGCTTCTTAAATTTTACTGGATTTTAGGATTTTAATAATTAAACATATATCAATATCCTCCATCCAAGTTCAATGCTCTAACGACAAGATAGAATCAAGAAACAACCTCATTCAAGGTCTTCATTCATTCAGTTATACGTCATATTCATTGATGGTTGTACGAGTGTGTTCGTGACTGTACTGTGTACACGCCGTTTGAAACGCAATGTGTACCGAAGCGGTCTTTTGATTGTGTGATATCAGTCAATACATTTACGCATACTAACGTAAAGAGAACATTTATGTGTTCAGTCTTAGAAAATCGATAGAGGTCTTACGGAACAGTAATTTTACTTGTTAGATTTATTAATATAACGTTATAAAAATATTATACTTATAACGTTATACTTAATATTTATTTTTCTATAAACAATACAATGTTTATGACGTTTAAGTGCGTCACAGAAAATTTCATGCGAAGTCGCGGGTAAAAGTTAGTAATTTGTATGCGTGTCCGTACGCGCATGCATATTTGTGACAGGACGCTCAACAATAGCCGGAATAGGAAGCGACAAGCAAAATGGCCGTGCAGACTGACTCCCCAGACAAGTTCCGTAACCAGGTTCTTGGCACGGGACTTACTTTTAGGGTTGTGTTTTGAAAAACTAGACTAAAACACGCCGTTACGCTTATTTACATAAAATTTTGCGAAATAAAATAAACTGAATATACAAGATAGGCACGCCTTAATTGATTTATTTAACCATAACTCGATTAACCGGTTAGTCGGTTCGAACTGGTATTATCTGTGAAAATGATGTAAAAATCCATTTAGACGGAATCGTTGTTAGCGAAATCATGATTTGTGATAAAAATTCATCGCTAGTGAACAATGCTCCCGGCTTCACGCATAAACTGTTACTGCCCTCATTGTTACAGATGCGAGAGAAAGGAAATCCTGGTTCATTTAGGTATTTATTGAGTTCAACTTACGTAGGCGTACCTACAAATAATAAGAAACCTTATAAAAAAATTGTATTAAGATAACTTAGTTATCTTTATTTATACCATCAAATTCTATCTATGCAATATACAACGAAAGTGAAATAAAATTACATTCACGTAATTGTAATGCATCGATGGATTGGTAAAACCACAAAAATTACATATTTCAATGTATATCTGTCACACGTCAACAACTTTTTCTTTGTACGGTTAATTACATTTGTTTCTTATACGTATATACATCGTTTTCAAAACTCAAATCATCTAAATGAATTTATAAATTTGAATTTGGAATTCTTAACCAAAGAGGAGATATTTCAGGTCAAAGTGGTCAGTACGACAAAACGCCAATTTCATATGTAAGGACCTAATATTAAATAAGCTGCGTAAGCCCGAAAACTTTCATTTTATTTCTTATCTTTAATATTTTATACAATTAACAATTATATTATCTATATTCCTAATATTTGCATAGCATTTGTATAAAAAATAATGTGTATAATATGTATGTTACTTATTTTTGTAATTCTTTTTTTTGCTTAATCTGTTTTTTTTGGCCATAGCTGGAACTTTTAATAAGTTAGAACCTACTTTGTAACCTAAAACATGTTTAGACTTGTTTTAGTCTGACCTTTATTGAATACATATTATATTTTCGATCACCTGAGCACTCCAAAATGCAATATGAAGAAGAAGAAGTTAAAACAATAAAGGATACATTCTTTTACAACAAAAACAGTTCAAGCGTGCATTTTATCGTTTTTTTAAAATAACATTAAATTTTCGATGATATCTGTATTTACAAAGATGTAGACGGGAATTTGTTAATTTATCTTTTATGTTAACTATTTAAAGACAAATTATAACATATACTGTTTATCTCAACTATTATGAATTTCATAAAAAAAAAATCTTTCGACTTTACAGACAAATTAAATTTAACAACATTTTCTTTATACATTAAACATCGATAATATCAACGATTGCTCTGCTAACCTATTGTATATGCATCATGATGTTGTAATGAGTAAATGATATTATTAAAATATTTTTAATATTTTAACGCGCCTATCCATTCAATATCGGAATGAAACGTAAATTGCATTTAGTGCATATATGCATATAATTTGTGAATCATTTTAAGATTTCGGTATATAATAATATGAATGGCAGTTATCGTTATGACCTTCTCATGAGTTCGTCATGATCTTGTCAGTAATATGACAGGTTATAATTTGAAATACGGACCAGTTTTTATAATTCGACCTACCTTTCTCATACATGCAATTCACGTCCTTAATAGTACACTGTCATAAGGAAAATTTTAGAAAATCGTTCAACAGAAATATATTTGTAAGGGCCTTTGTATGATGGTAATTCCTCCTCAAATATCTAGGGCACGAATTGCTACTAGCCCGAGGCTTTAAAATCAAACCTAAATACAAAATTATTAAATGCAGCCTAATGATCGGTTAGGATGCAAAACGCAACAATATTAAATTGTTTGTCTGTGCTTGTGCGGCTCCTTTCTTTTATTATATCGAAAAAAAAACTGAACTTTTTTTTTTTTCAGGTGCCCGGAATCTACTGCTAGCAGCTTTTAAGGTATTTTTTTAATAACTATTATTTTTTTTTCCTTAACAAAAATAACAAACATTAATGTGATTAATTTAATTTAATTTAATTATTAATTATAGTATCTATATGATATTACTTATCGTGTTTTATTTAATCTGTAATCATTTTATCAATGTTAATATTGACAGTTACGTACAGCTTTCATAATATTGTGTAGATGTGAAAATTCGAATTGATTTTTGAAATATTTTTCGTGTATCTATTTTTGAGGGAATTATTTATTTTTATGAGCCATCACACATGGTATCATGTGGCATAAATTGTTAGAAATAAAAGTGCACGTTGGATTAATCCTTGGTAACGCGAAAAACATACTAATAGGATTGTCAACATGTTAAACGAATGGTCGCTAACAGGAAAAATTGTTCATTTAAAGAAATTTCAGGTAAAAATTTCTTTTTTATTGTTATTATTTTAATTATGTAAAAATTATAATGCCCTAAGCTACTCGAGTTTTTTTATATAGGTAAAATAAAATCATATTAGCGTTAGTTATATTTGAGACAATAAACTATTTTTTCTAAAATATTACAATAAAAACGAAAGGTTTTTATAATTAGCATATTATAAGAGTTATAAAACGTAAGAAATAAAAAACATATTGTAGGGACTTTTTTGCGTAAAAATGTGTAAAACTTATTTTAAGCCTCAGCTAGACTCACATCTTATTGAAGTTATAGCTATTACTGATATTTAAAGTATTATTCCAGTATATTACTTTTCTCTTTGGTACAGATTATATTAACAATAGCAAGCCGTAATTTTTTTTTTTTATTGTTTTATGTTAGTACTTAAGTTATCGTTTTGGTTTAGTAAGCGTATTTGGTTACGGAACTTGCGATCTTTTCATGTTTCACATCTCAATGACAAAAGTTTAAATCAATACAAATTGATTTAGCCCAGTCAATGTCAAGTCAAAAGTGAAAAGTCAAAAATCTTTATTCAATCTTTGTCATAAGTCTACCACCGGTTCGTAAATTACCACGTTAGATTTGAGAAGAACCGGCCAAAGAACTTCGCAACTATTACAATCATAGGCAATTACACAATTGCAGAATAATTTATTTTTTTTAATTTGAAATGACGATCCACACCAAACTCGTTAGAAAAATATAATATAAGTGAGTCGCATCTCCCTTGTCGGTTGATGGGTAATGTTAACCTGAAAATAAAGAAAATCCACGAGGCAGACATCCACAGCTCTGCGTTATGTTACGTATGTATGAAATTGTAGAGGCAAAGCCCTACTACGTGTACCTAAGGTCCTCCAGACCGTTTTCGGCCACGGCGGCCAATCTCAAGAGAGATTAGCCAACTGCGCAGGAGATATTATAGTGCACAAGTGTGTGCGCAAACACAGGTGCACTCTCTTTTCCCTAGCTCTCATAATCCGATGGGACGGCAATCCGACACGAACGGAAAGAGTTCAGGCGCAGGACCAACGGCTTAACGTGCTTTCCGAGGCACGGGAGTGTAAACACTTCCACCTTCCAGACTCCGGGCTGCTACTGAAAATTTTCTGACAGAAAAACCCAATAACTATTTATTTACATTTTATTATTTATTTACGTGTACCTACTATGTACGTCGTTAGTTCGATCTAGAACTAAACATAGTCCTAGAAGTTTTCATGAAATTATGTAAATAAAAATAATTGTTTGCTGATTATGTAATCAATACTTGTTATTAAAAGCGAATAGCTAAGAGTAATTATTATTTTCATTGCATTTTGTATTTATATAGAATATTTTATTGAATCCTTTAATGAAAAAAAAATATTATTTTTTGGAATTAACCTTCAGAATATTCGAGGCTTCGTCAATTTTCTGCATTCTTATAAAATATCTGAACGTCAGTCCAAGAGCCAAACAAGAGTACAGATTTTTTTTAAACATTTTTAACGACCGTAATTATATCTTTTATCTTTCACATTTTCGTAAATCGAACAATCCAGTTAGACAAAGAATTAACTTCACATACAATTTTAAATTCATATAAAACTTAAGCAGTTACGAGCTCTGGGTGTCAGAGCCATTCTAATTTTCTATATTTTCAGAAGAATTTCTGAAGGAAAATGTGCCAGCCCGTCTTGGTAGGTACCACCCCATCACATATTCTATCGCCAAACAGCAATACTTAGTATTGTTGTAATATTTAAAGTATGTTCGCAAGCTCCCCCAATCATAAATTATAAAAAAGAATACCTTACATTACACATTACGAGTACCTAGCTGTTATTGTGTGGATAGATATTAAATTATTTCTATTTAGTATTTTTATAAATCTTAAAACAATTAATTAATAAAATTAAGGGCAGGTTACATTGTTGTAATGTCGTATTCACCGTTATAATAATTATTTTTCTGCACATGTGCGCTACCTTGCGTTAAGAGTTTTCACACACGTTTTCTGTACCACAGACGATAATTGCAGAGGGTATATACAGCTTTTGTTAAAAGGGAAACTCAAATTAAAGAGATATATCTCTTTCAAAGTATCATAATATTGTTTCATTTGTGTGTGTTTTTTACAATATGTATTTGGATCCCTCCATATTTAATAGAAACGTAAATTCGTTTTTTGATTATGATTTATGATGTGGTTATATACATTTTTTTAATATCAATAATGAACCATTTAATAATTATACATGTACATATTTAAAATATGAAGACTGTCATATGTAGGATAATATTGTAGACTAATTAATATTATTTAAAAAATATGCTTAATTTTGAATTGAAATTTAAGTTGCTAAAAATTACTACAATTCTAGTAATAACGTATCTGTATCGCGATCGCTTCGTTGATGATGAACAAATCTGGATCCTCAGCAAAAAGACGATCGCTTTGCTCTCAACTTTTTATAACGATAATGTCCTCCGATTTTAATTATTGTCGAGCTAATTACGACATAATTTTAAGAAGCAGTAATGTTTTAATTGTGCACCGTTCTCTTTATATTTTCTTGCTAATTAGTCGTAGTGTTTTAATTATTATATTATCTGTAGACAAATAAGGGACAGCCTAAGGTGCGCGCCGAAATTTCGAATTTTAGAACGATACGTTTAAAATCGCGTGATCAAAGCGCGATGGTGGGTTGTCTCGATTGCGTGAGTTTGTGTAGCAAAGCGGTTTTTGAACGTGCAGCGATTTCGCACAGTTCAAAGTTTTAAATTCGAAAATGGTAAAGAAGAAAAAAGCTGAGAGGGCCAACCGCCGCGGTCTGCCCACCCAGTCGGTTGGCTATACGGCTCGCAATGCCGCACCGCTGCGGTCGTTGGCGAATACCGCCAATTCCTCCGCCATATCTTTCCCTAACCTGTATGTCTTATAATCCTTTCCGGAAACAATCAGAATTTAACTCTATCCCCATATTTATTGAATATATTGTCCCTTACAACGATATGTTGCTAATTTTCCGACAGAGATAATGATTAAATTGTTTCGGCATGTCAAATCAAACGAAATTATGCTGTTATATCTTGTTTAATAGCTGTACCTACATTTACGTCTGTTTTGTACATACCTTGATGATACCCTCTCACGGAAACTTCCTTTATAATAAATTCTATAAAAACAATCTATTACTGTGGATATGTTGCACTTTTTAACAGGAGCAAAGTTATTACTATAAAAAGTAATATATTAATAAATATATATGAAATGGTATTACGTATTATTTAAATTATCAATTATAATTTATAATTTAAACAAATATAACTTACATATTTCTTTAATATTTAAGTCAAAACATTACCGAAGCATTAATTTCAGCATACCTAGGAAAAGGTTTTTGTAGAAATATTTCTTAATTTAACTTATTATATATTTAAACAGTAAGAATAAAATGGTCGAGAGATCGATATCCATAAAAGATAATTCATTACTCTTCGTATGTAAATAGTTATATAAATGTTGATATTTTCTATTTCGCCTTATATGTGTAAAGAGATGCCTATTTATCAAACTAAGATGTCTAATTAGGATTTACATTAGCTCTTTGCAACATTGTTGCCGGATGATCTTGGACGTGCATCTATGAGGAACTCGTCTAGATAGCTACATATTATCATTGGTTATCTGGTTATCTCGTCTCGGTCTATCGTCGATTAGGATTAATGTTTTTGTTGCGGCAATTGTGGTTAACATACGCAAGGATCTTGTGCTGGTAGACGCTACGTTTTTATATTTATTATTTTTAATTGTTAAGAAAAAAACATGATTTAACAAAAAGCATTTAATGTAAAACTAGATAAGATATGAAATGGACTTATGCTATTGAGAAATGAAGACGGAATATTTTGCATTCATATATACTTCTTGATATTATATTGACTAAATTTCTGGTCTCTTGTTAATCTAGATGTTGACATCGGGGTCCTTGTGGGCAAGGAAATATATTAGTGCAACTGGTTAGAGCTTTACTCTTGTGCAATGTGTTATACCATATCTGCCGCAAAAAATTTGGTACTTATGAAACGGTGAGGGAAGAACAGCTTGTGCGAACCTAGCTCCCTACAAATTTAGCTCTACAAATGTACAACAATCAGTAAACTGCGTAAACTAGCATGTCACTAAACTTGTTTATTTAGATTTAAATCATTATATACACAAACAGTTTAGAATCGAACGATACTATTTATTTATACGATTTATATTTGAATAATACTATATATTTATAATGTTTATGTTGTTCGAAATCTATAAAATAATTAAATATAAATCCGTATCTTTCAAACAGGGATCCATTCATGCACTAGTTCACGTTCCCTTGTAATGCCACACGTAATTACACTTATGTAACTAAAACAGCTTTAGTTAATATTGTTTCCTTTTTTATCGGCATCATTATTGTAATAGCCACACTTTTATCTTGCTATCTGTAACAATCTCTTCCGTTTTTACTTTTTTTATTTCAGAGCGGTATCTGCACGTTTCATAAAAGATTTTATATATTTTACCCTCTAAGATAGGTTAGGTACAAATTTATCAGTTTTAAATAATCCATATTTTGGTCAATTTATAAAGTCTGAAATTTTCTTATTTTTTCATAATATCGTTATGATCTGTACGGGATAGAAAACAAATAGCGCGGTCTTGAAAATAACCGCCGAAAGAAACTCGTATATTTCTTTGATTTATTTTATTTACCAACTTTTAGTAACTTTGTGTCAGATATTCTAATAATATAAATAATATATAAAATAAGTTTGTGAATTTATTTCAACAATGTTTCATACAAAACGTAAACGTAAATATAACTTTCTTGTATATGTAGTTTTAGGATAGAAATCATTACAATCATTTAAAAAAAGCTCTATATGACATTTATATTCAATAAGTTTAAATTTTGTATTAAAACACATAGTGCACTCTATTACTATTAAAACAAGTTACAATTAAATGTTCTACTTCTTAAATATATTACCTATATGTATATAAATTTCCTCGAAGTAAAATGAGTGTAGCATGTTCATTACTCGTTCCAGTCTTAACTATGCGTAGGATTATTTAATAAGCAATTATTGTATGATGAATGTCATGATCTTACGGACTCGTTTTACGTCAGACAGTTACGTTGTAATATTCCACTGGGATCAAGTAAAAGTCAGCCGTCCGACCTCTGATTCACCGTCGCTGGTTAAAGTTCGCGTTAAAAACCTGTTTAACGTAATTGTTAGAATTAGTAGTCATATCGAGCATAAGTCGATTGAGATGAGAACAACAAATATCAACGACAATTGCATTGCCCGACAATAATCATACAATTTAGCAAAGCTTTTCCAATTTTCAACAATATTCGTCAAATTATTATTAAATTTAATAATTGAATTATTAAATTACAATTGATATATTGTATTAAGTAATAACTAACGCTAACTCTTATTGTTGCTACTAGTAATACTAATATTATTTGCAAATATAACCAAATTTTTCATTTAAATACTTATTCCACCGGAAAGGGGCGTATTGTTGACGCACAATTTATCAAACACAAAAATCCAATGATATGTCTATTGACAACGTTTCTAAAAGAAATTTCACGGTCTCCACTTGTTAAAAATTTTATTGTGTTGTATGCAAAGGACGAACAATGTGCGCATCGCTTATAAAGCCGTCGGTAAACTAACTATAACAATGCAGCAGTGAAATATTTACAGCAATCGCACGCTAGTTTTTGTGGCGTAATTTTATGGCCCTCCTCGGAACGGTTCGAACTCTACTACCGTTAAAATAAAAACAAAAGTTCCAAATAGATGTTTCAAAATATACAAGATTGAAAACAATACATCAATTTATTGCCTCATATATAACCTAGTGAAAGTTAACTCGGGTATTGTTTCAAATATTCATCTGTTAACGATAAACAAAACAAGAATCGCGGTGTAAAGAAGCCGCTCTCATACAGAAGTCGGCTATTATAGTTGCCAATAAACTGTTTGCAAATTTAAACAGCCTTTTTATGGTTCTATATTTTACGACAACTGTGGACCAAACGAGTTTCTAATTTGGAAACTTGTTTTCGATTTTTGAATGCTATTCAAGCGTCGTCAAATTAACAGTTACAATAACTTCACAAAAGATAAATATTACTACTCAAGGCCACAGTAAATTGTAATATCTTGTTTTTATTTATTTTTAGTATTTTCGTTTTAAAGGAATAAAAAATATTTTTATTTATAAATATAAAAAAACTACTTAAATAATGTGACTATTGTTTATTATATTTCACTATTACTACATGGTATATACTACAAAGCAGTCACTACAGTACAAAGTATTATAATATATAATAAAATACATAATAAATGAAACTCTATAAGAAATAATGTTAAATAAAATAATGTATCGTTGAAAGTGAGTGCGAGTCCTAATTTTGATCCGGCTTATTTTTTACGCTCGGCGGGCCACCGATAGAGGCATCATTGGACGAGATATTTTAATTGCAGTCACTCTGCTGATCCGGGTATAAACCCAGGTGACCAAAAAACTAACATATGTAACAATGGTCTAGTTTTTTTTCACAATAAACGTATCAAATTGTAATGTTAGCGATAAAATCAGGAACAACATGTAACGATAAGCTACCGTTCTGGTGTTTAAATTTTTCTTTGACTACAAATAACGTAATGTACTATTGTTTTATCTATATAACTAAATATATATCTAAATAATTTGATTAGTATAACTGCGGTTGCTACTGCTAGCTATATATCAATATTTATTTAATTTCCTTATAAAGGTAAAGTCATTGATGTCTGTAAAATCAAAATTACAATCTTTTTTAAATGAATATGGCAGTTTGCATGGTACCACAATCAAAATATCAATTATTTTATTTTTATCTATGTGTTTCTGTATTCGGGGACATTTCAGTACATTATAGTTCCGTGTCTGAAGTATAATCATAAAGACTGAAACTATAGCAATTGAAGTTGGTTTTTTGTTGGTGTACAATTGTACGTACATATATTCCGCTAATTTAGACATGTATAAATAGGTAATCATTGTTATCATTCAAAACTCTCTCGCAGGTTTTTTTTTATTTCCCTTGGGATAGAATGAAAGTATTATTTTGCTTACCTTAATATTGTTAGGGTTTCGGATTAATATTATCACCATGCATAATACAGCATACAATGGTAAAATCGCAGGGCACAGCTAGTGTATAATAAATTGACGTTTTGACAAATGTTCTATACAAAAACTATTAAAATCAAAATAATTCTTCAGATCAAAGTTAACTGATAACTGAAAAGTCGTAAAACTTTCAAAAGGTTTGCACAGATTTATAACGATATAACTCTATTAGTATCTAAATGAATAATAAGATAAATTAGCTTCTATCTGAAGTTATGAAAAAAGTAATTCTCATATTATATTAATTATAATTCTTCTGAATTACAGATACATTTTATTAAAAAAGGTTAACCAACTATAAAGTTTTTTTTTTTAACATTGGTATAATTCGGTAAATATAATTAAACAAAATTATATTTTCACTGTATTAAAAAAAAAAAACTGTTGTGATGTTTATTTTTATATATTCATACGAAATTCATAATAACAAACTCTAGAGTTATTGACAATGTTTTGCAAATCGTACCAGAGCAAATATTAAGTTTAATATTAAATAAAAAAGGTAAAATGTCTGGCTATTGATAAAAATTATTAATTTCTACCAAAAATCTACAAAAAACGGTGAAACTTTAGTGTTAATAACGATAATTTTTCGTTACTAATTATGGAGATAAAAATTATAATTGACTAAACTAATTTTGTAAGTGCTTTAAATTTGTGTACTTTATCTATTTCGTTAATTACTTTTAAGCTTTGTTCACACGTTTATTACTCATAGAAAAGGTTTTACGCTGTAATGAGTTACTGATAATAATTAACGAGTTTTTTTTTTAACATTGGTATAATTCGGTAAATATAATTAAACAAAATTATATTTTCACTGTATTAAAAAAAAAAAAACTGTTGTGATGTTTATTTTTATATATTCGAAATTCATAATAACAAACTCTAGAGTTATTGACGTCATAAAAATAAAATAGCTTCTTCAGACATTCTTAACTTCGCCTTTAAAAGCACAGCGGGTAGCATCCTCCTTTCGTCTAACAATTATTTGTTTAATAGTTTTATGACCAACATGTCTTGAGCACTTGATTGTTTTAACACGACGTTTTTACAAAACATTGGGTTGAGTCATCCATTTCAGTTCAATAATTCGATCTTGTGTTTTGCAAATCGTACCAGAGCGAATATTAAGTTTAATATTAAATAAAAAAGGTAAAATGTCTGGCTATTGATAAAAATTATTAATTTCTACCAAAAATCTACAAAAAACGGTGAAACTTTAGTGTTAATAACGATAATTTTTCGTTACTAATTATGGAGATAAAAATTATAATTGACTAAACTAATTTTGTAAGAGCTTTAAATTTGTGTACTTTATCTATTTCGTTAATTACTTTTAAGCTTTGTTCACACGTATATTACTCATAGAAAAGGTAACGCTGTAATGAGTTACTGATAATAATTAACGAGTTATTTGTTGCATTTTTTTAAATTTAAATAAACGATATTCTTGGCTTTTGTTTGACTATAATCCCTCGTAATTACCCTCGTAATTATTGATTCTTAGTAATTATTCGTAGTATTATATGTTTCTATGTAAGTAATTACTTATCGTCTATTAGTGAGGATTTAATCTATCTGAGTATTGTATACGAAATCAGGCTTAATTTGCATGGCATTTTGTTGTAATGTTAATTCCTTAAGACAAAAATAAAAATACGTTTTACATCTGTAAGCTCAAAGTCATCTTCTTGGGAAATGAGCAGTAGGACATTTACGGAATGTTACTTTTTGATGTGTAAACATTATTTAATTAAAATTTGATTTCTTCTTTATACGATTTTACTATATTTTATTCTTTTTTTAATTAATTGTTAAATTCAGTAAAATTATTTCGTCGATTGAATTATGTCACTAATGATCATGAAATAAAGTTAAGGGGTACTTTTTAAAATACCTACTACAAAATTTCCTTATTCTATTTCTTAATTAAATTTATAAATAATTATTAAAAAAATATGGGGGTGGAATAATCTCCAAAGCCCAAATCTTCTCATTAGAGAGGAGGCTTAAGCCCAACAGCAGTTCTAAAAATATTTTATTATTGAATTTAAAACTCCACAAGCTTATTACATAACTTTATTCTCCTTAAAATAATTTTGGTATATGGAAAGAGTCTTAACGAGATAGGTTAAATATATAATAATATTTGATTACAGTAGTTTTATTACGTTTATGTATGTAATTTATTGGAGTATTTTTTAAAAGTTGTTGGTAGTAATACCTTTATGTTTTTCTACCTGGTTTTGTCTGCGGCTGCACCAGCATGTGATAATAGGGAATACTAAGTTATATTATATGTCCTTTTTTGTGCCTTTGACAATGTGTTTTCAAAATTTTATGATGATTAGTATTAAGGACCTGAAAGCGTAAATAACAAATTCGCTTTCGCAATTATAATATTGGCCTGTTTGCCTTATATATAAACTATAATAATTTAATCAATAAAGTTTTTATACAAATAAAAAGTATGTAATATTGTAATAATAATGAAAATTGAAATCGTTTTTTTGTTAAATAATAATTATAATGTGTGACAAAAAATCAAATTAATTATGAAATGTCTCTTTTAGTATATAACCGTTCTTAACCATATAATCTGTTTAATCGTTTTCATATAAATTTAGCTTACCTTTATTTAACATTATTATGATAAATGTTTAATTTAAGGACAAAGTTAATACAATCATTTATTTTTGATTTTGATGATTGATTGCTATCCCATCAGATTATGAGAGCTGAGGAAAAGAGAGTGCACTTGTGTTTGCGGACACACTTGTGCACTATAATATCTCCTGCGCAGTTGGCTAATCTCTCTTGAGAATGGCCGCCGTGACCGAAATCGGTCAGGAGGACATTATTATTATTATTATTATTATTATTTTTGATAGAATGATTTATTTTATACTTTATAAATTGATAGTTAAATGTTTGCTGTTTCTTTTTTGTATACGTTTTGTATAGATAAGAACTTTCCCTTTAAAATCCACGCGATACGTAGGAAATACCGATATAAGTATAATTACTAAATATAAGCATATTTATTTTAACATGTACATTTTTATTTAAGGTCAAATAATGAAATATTAATCTCATCTCGATCACATATAAAAACTTTAATGTGCAAATGATGCAATACGTTGCAGGAGTGGCAGAAAACACAGTCAATTGCTCATGTGATTGATAGTATATAGACTAATAATCATTTAAAAATCAATTCTCATCCTTAGTTTGCAAAAAGTGACGCTTTTACACGTGATCTAATACTTATTAAGGAAATACAATAGCCCAGCCCTTTTTCCATAAAGATTATCTAAATATAATAAACATATATATATGTATATTATAATATTTTGGCTTTAAAGTTTTTTAATTATAATATTAGCTTTTCCTTAATTATATCCTTATTTATTTTATAAGTTATAACTTTGTTTTTATCTTAATGTTGTTGTTTGTTTTATACGTGTATAATTAATATTAATTAGATTGCAAATTGTCAAGGAAAATGCTTCCAAAATATAGATCATATTAAATGAGCAATTTTTGTATATACATACATATATTTAATTTGTGGATCTCGGAAACGGCTTTAACGATGTAATTTTATATTTAAATAAAGTTGGCTTATTAAAGTTATTGACATAAGCGTCTTTTCTAAAAAAAACGCGAGTTTTCACCATTTTTTTTATATCTAATATTTATAGCCGGTGGTCATGGTACTTAAAAATAATTATGGATATTTAAAATACATAATATAATTTTAAATGTTTTTACTTTATATTTTATAAATAGAACATCATAAAATATTTATTTTATGATTTTTGAACGCAGTTTGATCGTTAAATTATTTGAAAAATACACGATTGACTAAGAGCATTTTAATCGCGGTTTTTTGAGATGGTTCCGTTTTATGAAAATGTTAGTGACCTGCGTCACATTACACGGAACCCAGAAAGTTTAAATAACTCATTTATCTACGTTCTCAGAACAGCACCTCTGCTTTTCCTGTAATACTCGTGTGTACATGCAGATGAGGATGAATGGTCATTCATATTAACACGTATACAACAGAGTGCTACTACTACTACTACTGATGTCGTCATGACCGATTTCGGCTATGGCGGATAGGTAGGCGGACGAATACCACCACCACCTGATGCTAAGTGGTCACCAACGCCCTTAGACATTGGCAGTGTAAGAAATGTTAACCAACTTACATCGTCAATGCGCCACCAAACTTGGGAACTAAAATGTTATGTCCCTTATGCCTGTAATTACACTCACTCACCCTTCAAACCGGAATACAACAATACCAAGTACTACTGTTTTGCGGTAGAATATCTGATGAGTGGGTGGTCTACCCAGACGAGCCTGCACAAAGCTCTACCACCAAGTAATTATTATTTAATTAGCCAATCGCGCTGGGCATATTATAGTGCAAAAGTATGTGCGCGAACACAAATGCACTATCTAATGGAACGGTAATCCGACACGGTCGGAAAGAGTGTAGGCGCAGGAGCAATTTTTTTTAATCAAGGAAATGTGAATTAACGTGTAATTCAAACGCATAAATTTTAAAGATTTTTAAGACTATAAAATATATTTTTATAAGATAAAATATAAAAAGCCCCTAGGTAGAGAAACTGGGTTAACCGATATGAACAACATTTACGTCACTCATAGACATTTTTCTTGGTATAAACGCTATAAATGATACCATGTTTTTATTTAACAAGGATTCTCTTATTTTAATTCTAAAAATAGCTAGAACGTAATTTTAGATAACGGTAGTGCGCCTGAACAATCACGTATTGGAATTACCTTTTAAGTTAATGTCAATATTTTCTAAGTAAAGGAAGTTTGAAAATTTCGAGTTAAGGACGGTGACGTTTCTTGTGACGTTTGTTTTACGTCATATTTATCTTATACTATCAATATAGCCTCGTATTTAGTGTTTGTCTACTTAAATGGAATGAACTTATAACTTAAATGGGTTATTTTAGTTTTTTTTGTATTCAAAAAGTTTATATGTATATTATTGTTATAATTATCATCGTTTGGCAAATATTAGTGACCTCTTATTATTACTATTTATAAATATATGAGTCCTATATATATAAAAGACTATAAGAAATATTGTAGACGTTATATTGTAGATGGTTATTTCGGCACTATTTAATCATATCAGTATATGATGTATTCTTAACAGACAGCATGGCGTCAATTCTTATCGATGTGTAATCGTAATTAAAATATCAGACGCTTTGATAAATGGTTATAAAATGTATAAAATTTGCAGAATTTATCTAATATTACTTAAATATCAAATCTAAAAATACTAAATAATCTTTAGAATTTTGAAGTACTTTTATACGTAACTTTTAAGTAAAAGCTAAGCATAGATAATACTATTTTTATAAGTTTTACTTATACATCTTCTTGATATATTCGTATATCTGTAGATATAGAGCTGAGTCGTTGTAATGTTTAAATTATATTACCTTGCATGTTGCATTCTAACAAAACGTCTGCACACTCGACGAATATCTGTAACGTGTGACTCGAAAGAATTTGATGAATCGATAATTATACGACGACGCCGTGCAGTCTGAAGTTTGTTACTTGGGACACCTAAAAGAATTTATCAAATTATCAACAGGAAACTCCCTGCTGATACGGCACAGGTGTTATGTGCCACGATGGGCGTTCACAGAACTGAAATATGACGTAATTGGTCATCCGGCTACATCACGGAATAGTAAAGTACTCGCTAAAAAGCAGTGTCATGCGTAATCAGTTTATCACATCGTATGGTACGATTTAGGGTTTTTCTATGGTGATGATTATTCATTTTTGCATAATGTATTTTATGACTCTGTATCTACATGATATCTACAGTAATATTATAAATGTGAAAGTAACTCTGTCTGTCTATGTCACAGACGCTTAGACGCTTTCACGGCTTAACGACTGAATCGATTTTGAGAAAATTTGGTATGAAGCAAACTTGAACAATAACAAAAGACATTGGCCTTTTTTATAACCAACACTTGCCCCAAAAGCCTATTCTTAATACGCGGGCAAAGCCGCGGGTGAAATATAGTATAATATAAAAATGAAAACAGGACTTTTCGATTTTCGTTATACGGCGAAATTTATTTCAGTTTGCCATTATTTCTTTATACGGATATTAACTTGTAGGTAATAATGTGATGTCTTTGATAAATTCAATTTTCCTCAAGATTAACAGAAGGTATGTGTGAGCAAATATTGAGATATTAATCAAAGTTGATATCACACCGTAACAATGACATGTACTTGCCTTTTGTATAACTACATAAACATAAATAAACAAACAGCTATGAATATGTATTTAACCATAGAAGAATATTTTTATTCATAAAGTATTATGTTTAACCTCTTTTATTTTGTTTTTACATCCGTAATAGTTTTCTCAAAAGTACAAAAATGTTGTAAATACCCAAGTACTTTTCAAGATTTCAATTAAAACGAAACAGCCGGATCTCGATGTAGCGTAAAACTTAACGTAAACAAAGTCGATCAGAGATCATGTCCCTTCTCATTCATAATTAATACAAGTCTACGCATAAATTAATACTAATTGTTTGTTAATATCATTGATAAGTAGTTTCTTTACTATATTGGTGCGAACTTGATGGAAATCCTGTTACGATTTTGATCGACTCATTTGGTTGTTAATTGAAAAGTATCTACGTCATGGTTTTTATATTAATATACTGATTTATTATTATGAATATGTAAAAGTGAATACCGGTGTGGAAGGTTTTATTAATGGAAACGTTTTTTATTTTATATTTCCAGTAACATGTGTTATACATTAAGCTGGATATGAATTTATTAGATTATTAATTTACTTGAGATGATTATTTTAATATTAAAATGTATTATTATTTTTTCATAATCGACTTCTTTTATTACTTTAGTTCAATTGAAGAATTTTTAAACGTATTAAAATAATTTTAAATATCTTGCACTTTTCTTATTATTAATATTCTATACATATATACATTCATATAAATTATTATATATATTTTTTATATATAAATTCAATTGAATTTATTACGAAAAATATGTAAAGTCGAAAAATCATACGATTTCCCTTTAATCAATCAAATGTAAAATACAAATAGGTTTAAATTAATTAAGATAGGAATGTGATAAATTTAATTTATTGAGAGAAAGTAAATAAATACGCCATATAACGAATCCGTCTGACTCAACTGTAATTCAGGGACTGACTGCGTTACGAGTTTGTTTAATGAGTCAAATTTGCTGTAATGTAATAACTGGAGGAAGTTTAAAGATTAAAGTTTGCATTAGGATACAAAAAATAAGAAAATCTTTACAAAACAGATAATAGTAATTAAGCAGAGGGCAATATAATATTTTTTTTGTTTTTTCTGTTTTCAAGATGACAAAATGTTATGACGCTCTTTTTGTATCAGCTGAAATTTATTTCAGAAGTTCGTTAACATATTTTTTAAGTCCTTCTCATTTGGTATTTGCTTATACTCTCGTTTCGTGAGAGAATAGTTATATTATTTGAAGTTTTATCAGACTATAAGTAATCAACTGTTAGTCGTATCACATATGGACATCATTTCTGACTCCATAGTATAAATAATCTAATACAGGAATAAAAATCAATTGCGTCTTTTTTCTTCGTGCGCGCAACACGGATATATCGTACGCTCATTGCGATCTCCGTTAAAAAGTTTCACTGTAAGAAAAATCTTCAGTCTCAACCCTTGACTACGCGGGCACAGTTGGACCCCAGTATACAGGTGCTGGCAACTGGGTGGGATCGAGACCCGCCCTCCGCCCACCATTGGCCGCCGCGGCACCGCACCTGAGTACCCTGCCGGCTATTCGTCGTCCCGCGCCCCACTGCTATTACCACGTGCTCGGTGTACACTAGGCTTTATCTTACGCGCCGTCACACCAATTCATTTAGTTGCTCACCCGACACGACGCGTGCGACATCAGTTTTGGGGATGTCAATTGCGATCGACGGTTATGGATTACGCTAAGATCCCAAATTTCGCGATGTTTAGACCGGCCGGTACTGTGATAGTTAGAGTCAAAATGGAGGTGCCGGAGTCCTTCTGCAAGCCCGAGGCGTGTCCCAGATCGGACTACCCTCAACCAGTGCACAGGCCATCAAGCTGTGAACAATGTTCTAGGACTAGATCAAATAGCCGAAATAGTGACTGTGATAGTGATTTAATGGACAGAAGTCGACCTTACAGAGCGAGTTCAGCAAGAAGCAGTAAGCTTTTTTTTTCAAATACACTAATTTTAAGCATTAGTTTTTCAAAAAGTATTTTTATGAATTTATTAATTTAATCAAAAACATCAAAATAAAGAGAGAGAGAGAGTTCAAATGCAGTTTTCGGTAACATAAACGGTAAATATAATGATATAAGAAAAGTTATTCTCGTAATAATTATCGTATAATAAGACATGAATAACTAATTCAGAAAATCGAATGTTTCATTGTTGCTACTATATATATGCAATTGAGCTTACAATATAATTTCGCGCAAAAACAGGCATCGCTCTAGTTATGCAATGTTAAACATGAAGATCAGAACTAAATATCCAGGTTTAAAATGCAATTATACAAGTATACTGTTACCGCAATGACATATCTAACTAAATGTTTGTATCCTTTAAGAGTCGTACAGTTATGTTTGCGCGTCGGAGGGAGCAGTTTCGTAATTAATAGGTAGGCTTGCCTCTCTATATAGGGCCATGAAATGATTTAAATGTCGTGCCATTAAAATACACATGTACGAGATCTGACTATAACTTGTCACCTTTATTTTATTTTATGGCAATTAAACATAATGCACTTGTAATGTAATGTAAAGTTTTTTTTTTTTTATGTAACAATAGCAAAACGCAATACAAAGCTTCTGTTAAAAGTTTATAAGTTTTTGTAATTTTACTTGATGATGAAAATAAAACGAAATTAAAGTTTTATAATAATTAATCAATTAAATTAATTTCTGGTCGTTATAGGTCTGATACTATTCAAAGTAAAAAATATAAAATTCATAAATGTTTGACAGTTTTTGTTTGCGTAAATATAATTGAAGATATCTATATCTTATTCACTAGTTCTTAAAAATGCAATAGTATACTTAATAAATGTGTCGTTACGTAAAAAAAAACAAAATATTATGTCCCAGGATATTATTATTATTATTATTATATATTATATAAGTATTATAGAAAGTTACCAACAAAAAGTGTTAATGAATTTGAACGGTAAGCAAGATACGTATGCACCTACATACAATACAGGATCAAGGGTAATTTGTAAATACATAATAATAATACATGTTGTAATGTAATTATTTTGATCATAACGCTATGTTTAGTAGGTAGGTATTAAAAAAACAATTAAACAAAAAAATGTAATACGTAGAGACACGAAAAAACATACAACTATAATTGTTCTAGCATTATCCCGGAAGTTTAGTCGATGCATTTCGTAACAAAACTCGATGCAGAAATTAGTGATATTGCAATTTACTTGTTTGTTAAATAAGGCGGTATCGTGACCGTTCCTTTTAAAAAACCCATTCTGCATCCGCTATTAAAGAAAAAAATCTTAAAACCTACTTAGGTTTTGTCCCGCGCTTGCGGAATACTTTAAGTTTTTCATTTTAAATTATTTATGCATGTTCCTATAAACTACGCAATAAAAAGTACGTATGTTATCTAAATTAAGTTATTAGGAGAAGTCATACAAAACTTTTAATTTCAAACAACTAATACATCTAATAAAATATAAGCTGTCTTTTAAACTAAACTACGTTAAAAATATTTTTGTAAGATAACTTGTAAAAATAAGATAATTGCTCTGGAATTTGTAATAAATATCAAATAATCGAAATCTATCTTAAAAGATTTTAACGAAGTGAAATTAAGCAAAGTTTCTTAAATGGCAATAATAAATATACTATAATATTTCATGCGTTATTGTTTAGTCAAGTAATTAATTTTATTGTATGAAAAACTTTTCCGTTTTGGTAATTAAAAAACAGAAACCAAAAATTACGCACTGTTATTTAAGAACAGATCATAATTGTAATCTGCCACCCAGACATCTTCAAGGCATGTATCCAATTTTTATTTTCTTGTAAAAAAAGATAAGTACATCCCTTGAAGCAACACAATTCATGTATCTTCAGTTTAAAAAGTTATCAGTAAAATTATGTAATATCAGTGGTTATGTCATTAAATTTAATTCGAAGAAAATTTGCGCTTATTTCGTTAATTTCACGAGGTCAATCGCCGATGGTACAGCGTTATTACCATTTAGAGTGATTTTCATTTAATGAAGTATATATCACCACATATCGTCAGGTAACCGCCGCCACACGTATTACGAGCGATAATCGCTCTTATTATGCTGTCAAATTTTACGACCTTATCAATTGTCAACCATTATACAAATAGAACAACCTACTTTATCAAATCTGTAATATTCCTTAAATGCTAACATTTTGCATTATTCAATAAAAAATATTTGTACTTACATATAATAATAATTGTATGTGTTCAGCATATACGATTATTTTTATAAGTACAAATATTTTTACAAATCTGTGAGTGAATGAGATCGTGAACGATAACGAGTCTGGTTTTGCAAAAGATACAAAAATCATCAATAATTTGACGCGCATCATTTTGTAACAAGCCGCGAAGACTGAACTCGCTGCGAAATTTTGACGCATTTATGTTCAGAATTTACATAATGATTGCGGTGGCGCCGACCGCGTCCAAGCCGAACGGTGCAAACTTTTCTCGGTTTTCGAGCCAAAATTCTAGTTAGCGGGCGCGCGATTTCTTTTTAAAAAGGTTAACAAGGTGCTCTCGTTTGGGTCGTTTTTCGTGCTGCGCAGCCTCCTTTTGTGTACGAGCGAGCTGTTAAAAAATAAACGAATTCTTTGTTTCTCGGGTAGTCGGTCCGACCTCCGACGCGGTCCCTACTTTTTTATGCCCCCTTATAACCTGTGTATTACCTACGTGTAGGTATCTACGGTTTTTATGGTCGCTCGGTCAGCTCTTCAATGGGCTAAGGAATTCGATCGAGTCTCCTCTTTGTCCATTTATAGTTTTTTTATAGTTCGTAATTACAGATCCTTAAATGAGCGACTATTGAAAGTTTGTAATTTATTGACAATACAAAACCATTTTTGAGCCTAATTACAGTTTCAAAATTTCATTCTGTGCCGTCATTAGCTAATTAATGTCGCAAACCAATCGACTTACGCCTCGCTTTTACGTAAAGTTATTTAAAGTACGGTAAAAAAACAGTTTCATTAAATAAAAAAATTAATATATTAATGGGCATGTATCCGTATCACACGGTGACTCTATATCTTTTTACGAGCTGACCTGTTATTTTTTTTCTGGTTGAACTTTTGACGGCGGCGGCGGTCTCGCGGTTGCTTGCTTTTGACCGGCGCACTAATAAAATGTTATGATCGTGTGTTTAACGCGTGTTGTGTGTCGGACCTTCCTTTTGACATGATCGTTATTACCCGACTCCGCCTTTGCGGTCGCCTTTTGTGTTCCGACTGTAACAACGTTGTTATTATGTCAATTAGGTTGATGCCAATACAGCGTCTATAACTTAATCAGTGCTAGTTAATTCGTGACATATATATAGCTGCAATAGAAATTCGTTTACGCGAATAGATTTAAATTAGTGAGCGTGATGGTTGATCATGCGGTCTCCCTCAGATATGAACGAAAGGCGTGATAATCGGGATCCGTTCACAGGGCTTAGTTAAATAATAAGCGGCAAGCACCCTATAACTATAATTTTCTTTTATTTGACCGCCGCGTTCGCCGCGGGCTAAATAACAAATCGCCACAAAACTGGCTAACAAGATGCAAGAACAAAAAAACACGCACACAATTTTACACGGACAACAACCGAGTTTAGTATGTTAAAAGTTAGTATGTATATATTATACATGTAACAAACATACTTAAAAATACGAATTTTTTTTTTATAGCGTAAATAATGTCTTTGTATTTTTTTAAGCCTTGAATTTATTTTAAAATCATAATTAACTAGCCTGGTTTTATTTATCGCAACAAGGAAATATGCAAATCCCACATGTGTTATGTGTAGCATGTTTCACACAAAAAAATCGTAACCCGGCCTACGATAGTGCGAGTACAAAATAGTGTAAAGATTTGTAACATTAGTCATAAGACTCGAGACAAAACACACATGATTCACACATTGAGTCAAAACACTGAGAGCCATCAGTGAGTAACAACGAAATGCGTGTCGATTATCTAACTGATGCACTTATTTTAAGGTCAATAACTTGTAATGATTATGAACCAAGACCAAACGTTAAAAGTATATTAATTTTGTACAAATTGCAAACTAAGACATGCACTTAACTGACGCCTAAAAAAAACCGTCCATCCAGCGAGATGGACATTGGCGTTAGAGATGTGCAACATTTTATCGATATCGGAAGTATGTCCGGTTGGTTGGCAGCCACCGTTAAATTGTACCGCATTAGTGATTCACACAAGTTCACCGGACAATTAGCAAAGGCTGTCCACCTCTGGGCCGCGATGTATTTATTCATCGGATGTTCATCGATTACCATAATCGACAGCATCGTGCGTGCCGCATACGGAACAACGGACTCCAGCGTTTTCATTGATGAGATGCATCAGAAAGTAAATTGTTTAATATTAAATCTTTTAACTCGATCGCAGTCAAATATATGTGTTGTAACCGCATATGTACAGGCGATACCACATTATATGTCATCCTAGAGTTTTTATCAACACTACTCTAGTACATACTCAAATATACACCACGATCATGCTATAATGAAGCTTCTGCTAATGCAAATTAAAATGTATTTTCAATTTCCTAAAATAAAGCTTTATTTTCAGGATACGTCAACGTCTGCGCAGCGGTGTGCTTGGTCCTACTTGTGGGCGGTCTCTCGCCGCAGTCAACAGCAGCACCGCACAAACGAACCATGGATAGACAACGCCGCTCTGCGCAGGAGAACAGCCTTTGGGGAAACCCGTGTGACTATGACTCTAATGTGAGTAGGAAATGTATTTATACTTTGAAAGCTATATATAGATATATATAGACTGCAAGATAATCTTACTAATGTTATAAACGCTAATGTTTGTGAGGATGGATGGTTTTTGTTACTCTCTCACTCAAAAACTAGTCAACGGATTTGAATGAAATTTAGAATAGAGATAGCTTATATCCTGACTTAACACATAGGCAACCTAAGCCTTCCTGCCGGCTCCCATCACGCTTATGCTTAGCCACGGGTAGAAAATAGTTAAACTGTACAAAAGGTTATTTTTGTACAATTTGCCTTATATATGTCTATAAGGTCTAATCAAGTTTTCTTTTTTTTCAGTCAAAATCAGCAAAATATACCGCAAAACTTGCAAAAGATGTCGCATCACAAGCAAGAAACGCTTACGAGTCAACGGCAAAGTACAAAGATAAATTCGTAAGTGTTATTTTATATATAAAATAATGATTGTTCCCTTTCATTGATGGATCCAATGCAGTGACGAGACAATCGCAACGTAGTATTCGCGTTCGCATCGTTATGCCCGCCGCGTCGTTCTAAATGAACGGACGCGCGCTGCGACCGACCAATACCAATAAAACTTTGAACTAAGGACATCGGCGCATACCTTGCGAGTTTAATATGATTTTATCAGCCTATGAATGAAAGTGTCTGTAGTAACTAGCTGACTACATGATGAGATGAAGAGTGAAGTTAAAGTTGCCCTATAAAAAGTTATTACTTTGTATATGTTGAAAAGATTCCCGTGAAATTCGTCCATTAACGATTCCTCGCGTGCACCATTTTAACGTCATTTTCTCACCGCGTCGGATAGCGTGGAAGAGAGATTGCATCAGCTCGGGCGCCGCCGGTTTCGCCTCTGTACGTCCGGCTGCGGCCGCTTCCTCCCTTTTAATTATAATTTCGCACTGCTTTCATACGATGCCTCATCGATTCATCACTTTTTGACAATATATAAATCTTGAAATTAAAACTATGTAGATGTATTATTAACATAAACAAAATACCTATTCATTGCCCACCGATGCGCGAATAATCACATTTACATTCAAAGGCCAAACAAAACTGAGTTACTAGAAACATTATAAGACAATCTGTCATTCTGCTCCTAAGAATATTATATTTCCGAATCGGAAGTAAGGTGGACCGATGAACGAGCAATAATGTGATGTCGTTGTCGCGCCACGAATCATTTATGGATGACCTTCTACTATCTTATTTATTTGTGGTATCGAACGAAACGGTAGTTGAATACATTTCGATTTCAATTGGTAATAATAAAAATATGTTGAGTGTAAAGCAGTCAATGGAAATGGAACAATGAGTCGGTTTCGAATAAGTTCATCCAATAGTGGTGTGTGGCGTTGGTGTATGAAGTATGGTGGCATTTGTAATAGGCTCGCCGGTCGTAACGACGGCGACGTCCTGTCCGCTCACTGCTGCCTCCCCGTCGTAAAATGACATTATCGACGCACAGTAGCCGGAACGAAGTACAGGACGGTGCGCATACGTATCGAATACTGATTGCGCATTAATATTGCGCGACACACCTGCCCGATGATTTTTTTCTGTCTCTCCCCTTAATGTCGGTCATTCGTTACTAATGTATCATATTTATTGCGGGTTAGACAAAGCTTGAGCTCGATGAACTGCCATTGTTAACGCTACAAGGACGTTTACTTGCTATTTGTTTCGGCTCGGCATTTTTTCTTCGCAATTGGATATCAAATCTGTTTGATTATAAATATCAAACAAAGAAAAAATAAACACCAAAAAGGAAGTCAAGTGAGTGGAATCTTGTAACATATAAAACGCAATATCCAAATTACTCGCGCTATCATATCTGTCGTCAACCCATTCCTTATAAATAACTGGCCGCGCTGTACCGAGAACGCAATAACAAATTCAACGAACCCTACCGGTACTGTGTGACTCCGCACCGGCCACCGTGTGAATGTGCTTTTGGACCGTACCGGTGTCAAATTATCGCATCATATTTTGACTCTAAAACTGCTTAGATATCCATCAAAAATGTTCACATTCTTCACTTTATAATAGCAATGTGTATCGCGATAACCCGATCCTCATGTAGGCTCGAGCATGTCCATGTGTGAGGCTTATCGTGTCGTAATGTTCGATATTATATAAACATTGAATTATACATCACATTTCATACAATATGTACATACTTAGTGCGATAGCGATGTTCACACGGGCGACAGGCTGTCTGCGGCGGTGGATGCGTGTGAGAACGTGTGCTGTAAATATATGTGCCGCGTATGTGTGGGTGCATGTTTATTTGATAAGCTTCCGATGTTTCGAGCTAGATATCCGGATGCTATGTCATCAAATTTCTAGGTGATGCCCACCCACGGTATGTTCGAATGCAGACGTAGCAATTTCAGAGCTCTATGTCTCGACTATGGGAATATAACTTAATGACATTCTTTAGATATATTTGTAGAATCACTATCGTACTAAGTTAATATTTATTTTACTAAAATTATAATTCAATTAATGGTATGTTTTAATATAAATGAAAAAGTTAAAAAATAAACTTTTGCCATTGATCATACAGTTATAACTTTATACGAAATTCATTTATAGTCTTATCTATCTTTAATTTTTTTCACTTTAAGAATTTGTTTCATTTAAATATCTCGCATTCTAATTAAAATAAAATGTATGAAACGACAAACATTTGCAATTAACTGAAAAAATATGTGTAAGCGAATAACGACGAGGTTTCGGATATGGAGCGCAGGACCGGACGAACACCTGCACTTTGTTATTATGAAGTGCACAAATTCCATTTGTACACTATATTAATTTCGAAAATGACATATACAGAAAAAATACAATTTCTAGCGTTATGTACTATGTCATTTTTACTTCCGAAGCAGTTTTTTTTTAATTCGATTTTTGATAAACATTGACTGTTATAACGATACTTTGATTAATTCATAAATCATTTAAGTGTACATTGTTAAAATCTAAAGTGAATATCATATATACACATTTAAGTTTGATAATTCTGCTTATTATACTTTAAACTTCTCATTTTTATCTCCCCCTAAAATGTTTTTGAGTATTAGAAAAAGCTCGTTAATTTCCACATCGGTGCTTAGAAATTTTCAATTGAATTTTTATTGCATCAAAACACAGATAAGATTGATGTGCAATACGGTTTTCGGAAGTTTGTCATGATTTGGAAATGTTTAATTAGCTGCATTGTTGAGCAACAATATTTCAACCAAATCAGCGCCTATTGGGAAGGACAACGAATTTCTATCAAATCGGTTGCATCTGCCATCAATTGTTTGGTTTGATGTCGCTTTTGCAACTTTATTGCGAAAATGTTAAGGTTTAAATTTCAATAATTAATCGTTAGTCACGTATGTTCTAGACAGTGTCAAATTTTTATTTCGAAACGGTTTTGTTACGTGACATGTTGGTAGAAGCGGCGGTCAGACATCGTATTTCAATCTCATCTTTCACATGACCTTGACTGTCCCATAAAATTGATAGCTGTCATAACTACTACTGTTGCAAATAAATACATTACTTCCTAGTCTAAATTTACGTAATAAATAAATTAGAATTATAATAAAACACGTACCTTTAAAATCGTGGTGAAGAAGCAATAATGTTGTTTGCCATCAAGATGACCACTGCAAGTGTCTTCATTCCGAACTTATTTATACCGGCTGCAATAGAGGAAACAGCGACACATCTCATCTTCCGTTCAATCTTCTTTTTCCATGAAAGTTAATCAACGCTACGTACTAACTAGTACATCTATTTTTATCGTTCAAAGAAATCAACGGGACCCGTAGCGTGACAAAGCTGATTCATACTTGCTGCAGAGACTATGGTTTTGAGCATCCATGGATAGATCGATTTTTAAGAAATCTTAATTAGCTTTCTTATTCACAATGTCAAGTAAAACTCTTTTTTCAGCCACTAATTTTTCTTTTAATTCATTTGTCGATTCAACGAATGCCGTCAGGCAAAAACTTGCTAAAAAAGGAATTGATAATACGTTTTACGTTTCTCATTATACTAAATTTTTAACAAACTAAAAAAATTAACAAATAATCATATGTTAATACAATTATTTAGCTGATTCACGGAATATGTATATTTATTTTTTGATTGATAATTTTACTCAGTAATTTTTCTATTGTTTTAGGCATTAAAGCTTCACAGTTACCCAAGTTTCGATGAGCTATTAACGGTTTGGAGCAGTGATGACTGGCTTCGAAATTTCACCTGGTTCCCTGAAGAAGGCCTGCCTAAAGAGAAAGTGCTTTATCACGCTATGCCTGCCGAATATATGGATAAATTGATGGTAAGTTATATCGAATACTAAATGAGTCACTAAACTCTTTCAAAAATCATTTTAACTAACATTGTAAAGAATTTATATGGAAAGTAATGCTGTTATCTGAAACGCTTGTCTCGTTAAGATAATGACGGTTACTTAACAAAGTCGATCTGATTGTTTTATAATCGAAGGGCGGCGAATTCGCTGATGCCAAAAACGTGCATCCGTATAAGTTTTTCAATCGATTTCAAAGAATCGACATCGTCGGTGGCACTCATTGTTGTCAGCCGACTGTCGTTTACGTGAGAACACAATGGTTTTGCAATGTGGACGCTTTAATTTCATATGTAATCGACGAATTTGGACTGATAACGAGATTTGAGTAATGAGACTAATAAAACCAATCACTGAATATAAATACGTAATAATAAAATCGATCAATATTAATTGTCCATGTGGCGGTTAAGGCCCTTTTTGTATTAAATATAATGTATCTTAAACATATTTGATTTAAATTGAGACTGTTTAAGAACAGCATATTCACAATATTCACTTATTTAACAGCTACACTTCTTTGTAATTGTAATTTAAGTATCTGTATAACAATGTGCAGAGACCCTGAGATTCAATAAAGCCGAACCTATTAGGACTAGGGCATTTTCTGCTGATACGATCAGACAGTTTAATAATAACGTTAATATATTGTCCACAGAACAAAATCGACCAAGTTTTACCGTCGATGTTCAAGGGATTGAAAATGGTGGTTGCAGGGTTGTACTCTATATCCAAGGAAGGTCTTAATGATGATATCTTCTCAGATGCGAGCATGAAACATAACATAACGGAGAGCATGCATAACGTGCGAGCTGTTCTTTGTTTGTTTGATGTAAGTAATTTATAATAACAATTAAAATAAAAGTATTATAATTATACTAAGACTTACTATTAATATTAAATTTTTATCTTTTTTGCAGGAAATAATGAGATCGCGCAACTTAGAGATTATGCCCTTGCCTGATTCTGAAATCCCGGACATGAAGAATGTGGACAAACTCTCCTACGCTTTACTGGTTTACCGAGACACTCTTAACTTTTTGGAGTACCTCGCCCAAGTGTTCCAGACGATGTACGACATGGACCCTGATAAAGCTGATTGAGACCAGATACATCGGTTGTGCTAACTAATGACTTCGCTGTAACTAGCGAAAAACTGCCCTATTTCACCCGAATTTTTGGGCTATTTACTTAATTTAATTTTTGGTGCTTTTATTTATGACTTCTACGTAATTTATTTTACGTAGATAATGCTGTTCGTTTGACAATAGGCACTGCCTTATTTTATGTAAGACCGTCTAGAAAAATATTATGTATCTGACGACTTGTATTGTGATGATTTATGTGCTAAATCAGTATTTAATGTTGTGAGTAAAGTATATTTATTAATGTGTTTTCGTGTAAGTTATTTTTGTCTCAAGACGGTCTTGTCTTATGCGCGTACTCGCCCTTATTCGTTGATCCAGTACAATGAATCTCGTAGTTCAATTGTTTGCACTTTTGGCTGTTGATAGTAGAAAATTTCTTTGCCATTACATTGCCATTTTGGTCTAGAGTGAATTAGTTCCTTTTTAAATATATATTTTTTGTAAATAGTGACGAATTTAATATTTATTTTTATCAGGCAGCTTAACATTCTAAATTTTCCGATATCCTAGTCAAGGTGTTAACTATTTATTTCTCGATTGTTCTTCGTAATTAGTAACATTTTTCTACGGTATTATGAGATTAGTTAGTATGATGATTAGTATTAAACCATTCCATCAAACTCTGTTGATGTCGATGTATTAGCAAATTATTTAGTTAATGTGTCAATGGCTGATTAATAATAATTGACAATATCTCTTTGACTTGTGATTGTGGTCGTGGCTGCGACAATTAATTGTAATTATAACATTTTATTATCTAGTTTCATTACTTTAATTCGATACTTTGTTAACTATTTATATTCCTGTTACAGAGATCCAATGAAATATGACTAGCTTTAATAGAGTGGTTAATTATATTATTGTAAAGTACAGATCCAATTAACTTATGACTTAATCATTATTTGTTTAGTTCAAATAGTATTTATATCTATACAAACATTAATGCTATGTTTGTGATATTAAATTATTATTACATTGAAGATTTTACTGTTTTATTTACCTTCAAACTAACGTTTCTCGACTATTGTTACAAATTATGTGTATATCATGTTCCTTAAAATTAACCGTGGAAAAAAATATATTTGTTTTTATTTACAATATAATTTATAAAAATTAAGATTTTGAAACAAAAAATTTTGCAACCGTTTTGATCATAATAAAATATGACATATACGATCCCTATTCATTAGAAAAAGATTTTTTTAGTAATGTAAAAGTGTATTTTTTCTAGAATTTACCTCCAATTTACAAAGAAACAGACAAATCTTTCCTTTTTATAATATCACTAGTATAGAGATATTAAATTCTATATATCATTCACTTAGATTTCAACTTAGATAAAAATATTTATTAAATAAATGAAACATATTTCATAATATAACTCAATATTTTATGAACTTAACAAAAAGGTTCTATTACAAATACTAAAAAGTAAAATAAAATGACAGCCTGTAAATGTCCCACTACTGGACTAAGGCCTCTCGTCCTTTTGGGTAGAAGATTTGGTGGTTATCCACCACACTAGCTGGTTGATGGAAACACATGTGGCAGATTTTCTTTCGACTCGGGCGGGCATCCTCTCGATGTCTTCCTTCACTGTGGGGCATGAGATAATTATAGAATTACACAAATTAAGTACTTGAAAATTTTAAATATTACTTTAGTATATTTTTAAACTGTCATTAATACGAAACCAAATATTTTTATTTTTACAAAACTTCTCGTTCCTCATATTAAGTTCCCATGCGTCGAGACTGGAAACAATTTCACATCTTTACACAAACCATTCACAAGACGACACGTATTTGCATTGGTGACTTGTCGCCTGACGAATTAGAACTCAAACTGAAAATAATAAAAAGCACCAAAGGATCCCTATTCAAAGAATTTTCAACAACTTTGAATCAAGGATTTAAGGTTTAAAATCGTATGTCTGAAAATTATGCTTCTGAAACCGTTCCGATCAAGAGTCGGCCGACTTGTTTATTTAATAAGTTAGTAGTAGCAAGCTGTCCCCGGGAGTCCTGTAGGTGTTAGGTTTACTTAAGGATTAGATATATCTATAAAAATCTTTGAGCTTGACCTCCTACCGCACTTTTTTTTCTTTTACATTTCGTAATTATTAAATTATTTTTCATTTCAAATTATTTTAAATCCAATTATTGAAATTAAGGTATCTAATGATCGCAAAGATATAATGCTAACTTTGGTCGTATTATATGCGTTCGTGCATCGCACATCCGATTGAGTCAAAAGTTTGTACCGTTGCTTGTTGTGAAGGTGCATGAAGCTTTCTGAAATATTATCATCAATATAAAAAGGGACACCCGAGACATAATTTGAAATTTTTATGCGATAATTAATTTTAACTGATTTCGCAAACATGACCAGACAAAGATGCAAGTTCAACATTAAAAACATGTGAAAACAAATTAATGTAATTATCCGATAGGTTTATTTTTGTACGCTATTCATTTTAGCCTGATCGATAAACTAACTGACGTGACATGAGATGAGAAAACAGAAATAACTAAATATGTATCTAACACTGTGCACACGGAGTAGAATTAAATGCTAAGAGATGCACCTCGAGTTCGTTTTAGTTATTACAAGAAATTAAATTTTATTACCCCCCTCTGGACCTTAAAGGCACAAAATATTTTCACATTCGTTTAACGATCCGTCGGCGGGTCACAATAACGTTTAGGGCGCACCGAACGCGCATGCGCTCTTTATCTTGCTCACGTTCCCTTGTTTTATTTATTAGAAAGATTTATTATTTACCGCAGGGCACACACACGATGTGTCACGAATCTGGGACGAAAAAACGAGGATATGGTAATGCGCGACCCGTCGCACGTGACAATCTCTTTTTTTTAATCTCTTTTTCGATTGCTGGGATTTAACCAATTTCCTATACTTTTGGCAGAACATTGCCATTGCATTGCAATATCATATTCGAAACAAATAAAAGACTAACTACATACTAAAAAATCATTTATGTATATTGAAATAATAAAATAAATTGTTTTTAAAAAACGTCGAAGCGCATGGTATTAATGAAATCGTTTAACATTTCACATCAAATAAAAACGTTCTTCAAACCTCCGGCTTTTTTAGATGTAAGTCATTGCTCTACTAACTGATATTTTTTTCAGTGTACTTGTGGAAACCCTGTCAGAACTCGGGACATGCAAGTCATACTTACATATTGAAAGTGAACGGCCTTAAATCTTTTTAACGTATGGGGAAGTCAATTCAATAACGTCACAACTTGGAAAACGGATTTACTTTTTTCAATTACATAACTTCAATTAATTAAACAAATTTAAATATATTTTTTTTAAAAAACCTAAATCCCACGACACTTACGCATTGCTTAAAAAGTTAAATACGGTCGTGATTGAAATCATACTTGACCTGCGCAAAACCACACGTCTGCCGTGACCGAGTAGACAAACACACATACAAAAAGACATGAGCAACACTCGTTGTTTGACATTATCTGTTTACTTTACCCACTAAGCAAATACAAGCACCGACGTATAATAGCAAAGTTGAAATTATAAAAGGTAGTTTAAAAAAAAAATATGTACAGACTTTCGGGACTACGTATCGTATATATATATATATATATACTTAAAAATAATATAATATACTATACTTAATATTGACTGCCTCGTTGGTCTAGAAGCTACATGAAAGGCCACAGACCTGGTGATCCTGGGTTCAAATCCCAGGTCGGGCCATTCAAAAGTTATTGAGTTTTTCTGTCAAAAGATCTCAGTAGCAACCCGGAATCTGGAAGTTGGAAATATGTACACTCCCGTACCTCGAAAAGCACGTAAAGCCGTTGGTCCTGCGCCTGAAATCTTTCCGGTCGTGCATCTGTGTTTGCGCACACACTTGTGCACTAATATGTCCTGCGCAGTTGGCTAATCTCTCTTGAGATTGTCCGCCGTGGTCGAAATCGGTCTGGAGGATATTATTATTATTATATTTAATATAAAAACACTGGTGAAAAAATAAATAAATTTTTTAATGTTAAAAGTTAAAATATTCATAATTAAGTCACGTATATTTAGCAGAGAATATGCTCGTAGCATTTCCGGTATTTGTTTTCATGTTTACTTTTGTATAAGTCGATAAATGGTATTTGCTTAAAACATTGCGAACCGTTAAACTAATACTTTTGTATTTCAATTTGTTAGTCATCAAAATATACATTAGTGTCGGGTAAAGATTTGGCCATATCAGGAGCGATAATCGTCATAAAAGTTTTTATTTGCTTGTTAGTAACTGGATTAATTTCTTTTTAGTATAGATTACACGAAGTATGTAAAGCCATGTCGGACAGCGGTAACATCACTCACAGTTGTCGCCACATTACCACCATTTATCATACCTAGGTCTATGTCTGGCTCTCTCTTCATTTAGCTTAACTATAGTTTTACTTTGTAGTAATTGCATCAAGCAAACACCGACGTTCCTTGTCATACAATTAAACAAATACCGCTGGTGTCAGCGCCTTTCTGTTTTTGCTAGCTCGATAACATTCCTTGCTCTTAAAAACAATTTATTATTTTTAGAAATGTTACAACGACATATAGAGATTAGACTATACGATCAATTTACATGATAAAAGCATAAACCCGAATAAGACAAAAAAACCACGACAGGATAAGAAATTCATCAGTCTTTAAATGCATTTAAAGATAAATAAAAAATTTAATGATATATATTTTTAAATATTAATTAAAACAAACTGTAAATAACAGTACTTACCAAATTTATGATTGCATTAATGTGATTTTACTTTGTAAGTATTCTAATACAATAAATTGTTCAGCTATGTTATAATTAGCACTGAAAACAAGCTCCAAAATATGTTTTTTAATTAATGAAACTGAACTGCTTTCTTAAAAGTAACACGCTTCCTACGGAAATTATAGTGATTTATTAACACAAATCAAATTTAATAAAATCTTGAAATAAAGTCGTACCAATTATTGTTTTTTCTCAAAAGGTCACACACGATTTGTAAACGCCACGTCCTTGGTGTAGTGAATCGTCTAAAAGTCACAAGAAGTCCTGTTTTCTTAGTGACATAAGACATTATTCCATAAACAGCCACGCTCTCAAATCTATGACAGGAAGTTCGGCGCGTGCCTTTCTTCAGAGATTGCCAAGCGTTGGAATTACATATCATATTTATATATAATTTTGTATCAATTATTACACGTGCAGATTAGCAATCGAATATTGTAGGTTTATACCAAGATCATTTTTGCAATAAATATATAGTGAAACTAAACCACTAATCTCCCGCTGTATAGTGGTGATCATACTCTAGGATATAAGACCTTACAATTTACAAGGCGTTATTATCTTTTTTTTTTTTTTAATGCGGACTGTGGACGTGCCTTTCGGCCACCTGATGGTAAGTGGTCACCAACGCCCATAGACATTGGCATTGTAAGAGATGTTAACCATCGCTTACATCGCCAATGCGCCACCAACCTTGGGAACTAAGATGTTATGTCCCTTGTGCCTGTAATTACACTGGCTCCCCTTCAAACCGAAACACAACAATAGCAAGTACTGCTGTTTTGCGGTAGAATATCTACTGAGTGGGTGGTTATATTTTATGTAAGAAAGATATAAAAGTCGTTTTAAAAGAAAAACAATAATTACAACTTTTTTATATGTATGTTTAAATCTTCGTATATATTAATAATACATACAATATACTTTTCATTTGGTTGACTTGCAACTTAGCGCCATTTACTGAAAATATGGCTTCTATTTTTTATCTGGACTTCTGGATTAATTTACAGATTTTTATTATTAAACATAGAATATCAGGAAAAATGGGGCAATTTATTGTAAATAGTTATCACCGCCCATAGACATTAGCAATATAAGGATAAAAGTATCTTAATTAATGTTAGTAAATAACTATATACTATAATCATATAATAAAATTTATATATACAAACAATTTAAAGGTATAGTGATAGCTATTTGTCTATTTAAATATTTTCCCTAAATAATCAATTTAATAAAATTAAAATCTTATTTTTTCAGAACTGTCGCAAATCAACATCACCACCACTAGAAACTTCGCCACTCGCCCCTAATAAAACGGGTGTCACCACCAGTGCGACCCAATTGACCACCGCCCCACCAACCATCTAGATCTGCAGACTATGCGCCGTCAGCCATGGGAACTAAAGTTCTATGTCGCTTAGCCATGTAATTACACCAGCTCACTCGCCTTAAAAGGACAATAAAACAATATTGCTATTTGAAGATAGACAAATAAATAAGCGGTTGGTTTCCAGTCACATATGAAGCATTAAGGATGTTATAATAATATCATACACAACCGCTTTTAAAAGAGTCTTATTCTATCCTATTCCACAATATAATTTATTAATATTTTGTATGTAATTAGAACAAACTGCATTTTTTTAGACGTAAAATGAATGGGAATTAATTTCTATCTATTACAAATTATAACAAAATAAGACGATATTAATAACATCATGGAAATAAACAATAATTTCAGTTTTTCCCCGTTGGTAACTCCTGAGTATGACGCAGTCGTTCCGGCTGATTGTTATCAGCAATTACCGTAATCAAATCCAGTAGAGTACTGCGAACAATAAACACCTGTTAAATTGTATTTTAATAATGGTTACTTTATATTATTTTTTTTACAAAACTATGATGACGTACCTGCAGTGTATTAAAGAAAAAACATTTTTAAATTTAAAATCCATCGTCAAATTAAATAAATGGTACAGAATCGCCTTTAACCCAAAGTATTTTATATTATTGATTTCTTATTTTATTAACTATAATTTTGGTTAGTAAATATCGTAACATAGAACTAAAATTTACAGATTATACATTACAAAATAAAAGTGTCTAGTCATGTCAATACTTGAATTTTAACTAAAGATTCGGTGGTTCAAATCCGGGTAAGCGCTCCTCAGTTATGCCATTTCAACAAGACTGTAAAATGTGGTATGGAATTTATTCTTACACTCTTAAATAGTCCAAAATGAATGCACTCGTGCTGACAAAGTGCGTGTGCATTAATGTGTTTTTTACATCTAAAAGTAGATGATTATATAGATAACACAAGCTAAATTAAATCGTAAGGTAGATAATACGTAATTCACAAAAAATGCACGAATTGAAAAAGGGGATTTAATATTTTTCTGTTGAGTAAATTGTGTGGCACATAATTATGTACAATTATGTATCTACATTTGTAGACCGTCTTCTACTTGTAGTTATATGTATATATAGAAATAAACAAATTAGTTTGATACTGGGATATACAGTTTATTAACTAATTAGTATCATAACTAATTAGTATCATAACTAATTAGTATCATAACTATAACTATTATATCTTAAATGACTAAATGGGACAAGACTGGATGTTAAAGTTCGAAATTAACAGAACAAATCAATGTCCTTAACCGGACACAACATATGGTACTTTGACATTTTCTTTATAAAATATCTATAATCATCAATTAAATAAACAAAGATACTTAAACGTGCAAAATATATTATTTAGGTCAAGCACCGGATACATATGCATTCTTAAGAGACCGATGAAGCCTTTCTCACGGCACCACGCGACCTGTGATGTCCTATGATTCACAATGCAGCGAAAAAAGTTATTTTAGTCTCAATAAACAACCCTACAACATATGACCAAATAAACCTAATGGAAATGGAATCCATACTCTTACGAAAATCTTAGCGTAAAATTATCCTTATTTATTAATATCAATTAAATATGTATCTACATAAAGAAATAATAAATTGCGTTTTTTATCAACACAGACACATTTTTCGTATTACATGAATTGATAATGAGAATTAATTTATCATATTGAATATAACATATATAATGATATAACCACTTATTCCACCACGTTACTCTAATGGTTCCCCATGGTTGATTATTAATATAAGTCTTACAAAATATTATTTGATAATAATAATTTTACGCTTACGCTTTTATTACGACCGCAATATTTTTTTACGAAAGATATTTCATGAGTTATTTTGTTCTAAACGTAATATGAATTAATTATCATAAACTTTTCATTATATTAATAGATATGAATAATAATTTTATATTTCTATTGTATGTCGGACATTTGCAATGGCTTGATTACTCTTGCTAATTCGTTACGCTCTTAGGGCTCAGACTTCAATACTGAGTCACCGTACATTAACTTATGATTTTAAAAAGATTAAGGTATCGGGTGAGACGGACAAAGGGAAAAGATGTAAATTAAAACATAACGGTATTATCAATCAAAACAATACGAGGTGTTCATTTCGATTGTGTTAATTTGTAAGTTCATTTTTAAACTGCAAAGAACAAAATAGAATTTAAATAAAAATTTGAAGCACGTAATGACAAGTATATGAGTGGAATCCTATAACTATTATTTGCTTTTTTTAAACTGTCATTTTTCTTTTAGAGACAAAAAATAGATGGAGCAAGAAATAAAAGTTTTCAAAATTGTCGTTTTAATTGCAGCGTTTTGCAATTTTGTTTATATATACCTATATTTCATTTTATATTTTTGCTATTTATCGTTATTTTAATTCAAATTCCTTGATGGAATTTTCTCGGGATATCTTTTCCAATATGGGACGTTGTAGCATAGTTTTTAGTTAATTTTTGTATGCAACTTTATAATAAACGTGTTAAACGCGATCTGTGTAATGCACTTTTTTCTAGAGTAGTTAATAAAAAAATGTTACAAGCTTGCTGGTATTTAAAGATTTTTTTTTTTCTATTTATAATCGTAAAAGTACGTGTTTGAAGAAGCTTATTTGATAAGGATTCATTAATATATCATATCATCGTATATCAATAAAAAATTAAGCAATAAATTAAAAATCTGCGTCATAAATAACAATAATAGGAAGTGCCACTCACAGATAAAGAGGTAATTAAACATTGAAATATATAAGGTATAGTTAGTTACATCATTCGGAATCTCTCACGTCAATGTTTCATTGAGAACCGAGTCACGTTGTGGCGCTTGCCGTGTCTTCCGATTGAGAACTTTCTTCCATTGATGTGTTATAAATATATTGCATTTGTATTGCTGAATATAAGATAATCAGCTACTTTATTGATGTCTATCATTGAGATATTTTTATCAGTATTATTATTACTTCATGTTCAATGAATTTATGGATCATAGTTAATGCTGCTTATATGTTTATAAAATAAGTTTCACTGTGTTTGATTAGTTAGGTCTGCGTGGCTATTACAAAATGTCTAATTATACTAAACGGACAATCGATAATCTTTTCATAATAACAAGGTAATAAAAATGTTAAATGACAATTAGCGTCCTGATTTTGTGATAAATATACACCTACCTTTTGACGGATTAATATTTTCTTATTGTTTTATATAAGGTCACAAATTTTTAAACCATTACAAATTATAATCTTCAAACATATATTTTAATGAAATAGCCACGTTATGTTGTAAAGAAGGATATAACACTAAATGGTGGCAGATATGAACAGTTACAACCTGGTACAAATTCAATTAAATTCTTGCTCATGAAATTTGATTCACACTAATGAGCCATGATCAAAAGCCCACTTTCGTGTCCCGGATTTCGATTGAAACTTTCAGCAAAAAGTTTCATTCTCCGAATCGTTATTCAAACTGAATAAGGTTTTTTTTTTCTTTTTTACTAACAGGACTTTATTGACTATCTATCTCACAGTTTTTCTATGAATAAACTTCATTCACAAATATGTCTGAATTAATTTTGTAGAGTACCGTTTCAAGACTTCGAGAGTACCAAAGTAAAAAAGAGAAATAAAATTCACACAGGCAAAATGACATTCTGATTTCCAACAAAAGCAGCATACATATACATAAATTTATACCAAATGAGTAAACTTAATTTAAATCTAAAGAGATGTAATAGTTTGTTGAATAAGTTTTCCTCAATAGTAAATTGAAATATTTAATTAATTAAGGATGTTTATATAAATTAACTTAAGAGTAGGTATATTAAATAAAAAATGCATCTCGACTGTTATTATTGGAATTTAATATTACTGAAAACAATTAATCATTCCTTGAATATTATTAATGTATCATTTCATTCCCGAAAATTAAACATTAGGAAAAAGGCTAAATATTAATATAAAATGAATAGTGAATATGAACAAGTGAATTACTGGTATGACGATGTAATTAACATTTTCATTGTTAAATGCATCGACGGCAGCGGGATTTCCAACACACTATTTAAGACCAACTTGATTTACGAAATATATATCTTACATAAGTATTGTATTTTTCAAGGTGATCTCGAACGAAACGAAAGTGATTCATACATATCCGAGTTAACATAAAAACTATGATGAGTAATTTTATTATTACAGTGCAAAGAGACAAATCGCGTGCCGAAAGTAAAATTTGCTATTATAAGCTCAATCCTTGTAGACAAAAAGTCTTAAATACATTAGCGAAGAATGTAATTTATATTATCTGTATTCCAGTTTTTCGTGCCTCCGTTATGCAGTAGAGCAATGAACTTGCCATATCTAATGTTGTTAATAAATAATAAATTTAACTAAATTATGTCATAACCATAATTTGTAGATTGTTTTTAATTATTGCAATTCGCAGGTTATGCAAAATTGAAGTTTTAAGATGTGAAATATTAAAAGGCATGTTAAAAAAGGCATTTTATATAAAAATAACTTGAATAGCAACCGCTAAGCTAATGAGAGCAAAACAGTACGAGCTGTAATGATCATTATGTGCCATGATTCATGGGGTAATACGCAACTGATTCATCATATAAATATTCTGTATTATTTTCACCTCAAAATCGCAATCGCAGTTAACTATTTGTTAATTTATATGAAACCTATTACAGCAATGGTATACATTTCTTTTAAAAAATCTTAATACCTTCTCTATACTATAACAAAACAAGTAAGTACTTTGTATATATATATATATATATATATACCGCCAACTTACAAAGTTCATTATGAATTATCTTTTAAATATACCAATTCTGCAAGTAATGGGAGCTTCCTCTATTTAATTTCGAAACAAAATTGTCATCATTGTCGTAGAGGAAACATCTGTATAGTTTTATATCTTATATATTTACGTCATTATAAATATATATGGCTCTATATATTCCATGAAATATGGATTCAATGTAACTGAATGAATGACATGATACAAATAGCAATTCACAATTAACTGTTAGTGATTCACAAAGCACATACATATTTAAGTGCCTCGTTGGCTTAGTAGGTAACTTATGAGGCTGCATATTCCGATCTTCAAATCCCAGGTCGGGCATCAAATTGTATTATGTTTTATGATAAGAAATTTTAAGTAGTAGTCGAGTTTCAAGAATTTGGCACTGTTCAATTTCCGTGCCTCGGATAACACGCCAAGCCATTGACCCCGCACCTGATATTTCTGCACTAATGTTTGCCATTCCATTGGACTATGAGCGTGAACGAATAGGAAGTGCACATTCATTTGCACTCAAGCTTGTGCACTATAATACCTCTTGCGCATATCGATGGTCATTGAGATTAGGCGCCATGACCGAATTTCGGTTAGGATGACATTATTATAAATAATCTCTAGTAATATATGTCCTAGTAGTTTGATGAACAACTAGAACTAAGTACTGAATGCCTTTTCGCATCTTGTCAATATAACTGGTTTATAATTTAAAAAAAATTAAAGACGAAATCAATATTTGAATTTAAGTATGATAAAAATGTTTAAAATATTTGATAATAAATTGTTTTATTAAACTAATAAATGTAAACATAAAAACAGCTATTTAACCGTCATCAATTACAAGCGACAAATCTATTTTACATCCTATACCGTCCTATTTGAACGGTTCTACTCTAAAAAATGTTTTATCGATAATAAATTAGCAACGCTAATTGGAACACCGCTTGACATGATACCTTCTTTTTATCAACTCAACTCGAGCTTGTAAAAGATCCGCTTAGTTCGAAATCACTTGCTTAAGATAAACGTCTAAAAAGGTGTGAGGTCTTTTTTCGACAGAAGCAAGAATTACTTTTTTTTAAGTAGAAGATTAGTGGCTATTTCTTTAAACAAATATATTGTTCGTTTAAGCTTCAGCTGTAGATAAAATTTCTAAAGCGTCACGGATTGTCGAGTGAGGGACTTAGATAAATAAATTCCAAAGGACGAACGATATGTTCCCATAGTCTGAGTTTGTTTTGACCGCGTTAATTGTTCCGTAATCTGTTATCGTGTGAATGTGTTTTACGACACCATGACACCGTCTTGTTTTCTCTTACCGTGTTTACTTATAGTTTGCGGGACAAATTACAGATTTTGATGTTTTTTTAGGCTGCCGTGTCCTTTCTGCTTTTCACGTGTTGTGTTTACTGCCGCTCGACACGGTGGTCCAATTATCGTGATATTTTAGGTGGTTATAAAGAACTTAAGGATAAATATGAAATGATGAGGTGATGAAAAGTTTTTTTTATTTATAATGGTCATGACTTATATTACGTTTATCAGTATTATGGATCTTTAATATTTTGTTTCAACTATTATTAATTTACATTAAAAAAAACTTGTGTAATCATCAAGGATTATTTATTTGCTAATGCTTGACTTATTTACGATAGTTATAATGAAGCAAATAGTACCGAAAGTACGTAAGCCGCCGGAAGGTAAGATGATATTATAACTATGTGTTCTCATTGTCGGAGATAATTCCTGTCGACAATTTAATGATGTTAAAGATTAGTATCGTATTACTACGAGTTTTGTATTTGTTTGAAAAGTATATTACGATATAATAGACTAGTCACAGTTAATAGTAGTAACATTAGTATTCATGTATTAAAACATTTTGCCCTGTTAAATATGATTGCATAAATTATTTTCATTAATTTGAATGGCAATCATTTTACATGTGAAATTAATATTAGCAATTTACAAGTGCTTACAAAGCTTAAGAACGAATTTACTAAATCTTATCGGATCAAAAAGATGTAAATACAATATAACAAAGCATCCGTAGCATCGCAAAACACATTCACTATTCAAATTTGAGAACATGTCGTGTAGGTCAAATAAAAGAAATTTGGTCCTTTAACAATAACATAATCGGAAGCGACCGCGCCGGCGCCGGCCGGGCGACTGCTTAGCACAATACCACGAGAAATCATTTAAATCGGTCAAGGGAATACCCTAATATTATTAAAAAGGACCTGTATATTGACTTATTTACGCCACGTTTGAAAATATTTACTTAACTCAAGTACACACACACACACATAACATTATATTAAGCATTCATTTTCACTTCTTATTATAATCATTTTGATGGATTTTTCTATTTTGTAATAAAATAATGGAATAATTTGTTGCATAGGTAACATCTGGTTTGCTGTTAATATATATTACATTTTGTATAGTACATTTTTGTAATAGCCATTTGATATTAAGCTCGCACATGAACTATATGAGTGTTTTTACATCTCCTAACCATAATGGGTTTATGATATCGAGACGGAACCCTATTGAAAGATTTAAACACATACACGTGTGAAATCGGGGTTGACACCACTAGAAAGAAATAAATAAATCATATTTATGATACTTTGAAAAATATTGCTGCAGTATATAAGCGTTGGAAAAAAGCAGGAAAACGTTATCTTCAAATCAATAAAAGATTGAAAGATAATATGTATAGTTTTCAAGGTTCTATACAGAAATTTGATATATTGTACAAACGGTTTTCAAATATTTTATGGTAATAATTATTAGTAATAACATACACTCATACTTCCATCGGAGTCCCAAGTAGGGACTCCGATGGAAGTATGAGTGAGGCAGTCCAATAACAGGCAAGAGGCCCATAATATTTTAGATCACATGGTTGACAGGGCATTGACGGACTGGTTTATACTTCTTGCAATTTCAGTGTATATGGCCGACAGAAACCACTTACCATAAAATACCTAAAGGTACCATAAAATACTTAAACGTACTTATTAAAAAAATCATCATTTAGGATATACGTATAATTGTATATCTGTAATTTGTAATATTAATTACATAATTACTTATTCAACCATATTTTATTTGGTTAAATTGTAATTAATATGTTATCACTTAATTAATTCTTTACAAATAGGCCATCAAAATGAAAATTGCAACACAACACGTCAGACGAACCGTTTCAGAATTAATTGGACATAATTAATAAAGCGTCTAAAACAAACTCCACCCAACTCCCGACCGATCTTGTGTGTTGAATAATTTTATTTGTTATACCCGACCTTTGCAAATATAAAAAATACATTAAAAGTAATAATACAACCTTAACACAATAATTTTAAAGTCGAAATTTGTATGATTTTTGTCTTATGACTGCATAATGTACTTTATCGTAGTGTGTATCTAAGGCTTTTTTGTTACAACATTCCGGACAAAACGCGAGTTGTAAAGAGCACCCGACGATACCACCCATTCATAAGGACAGTGGTGACCTATTGAGAATGATCATTAATAAAATACTATTAAGGATATCCCCTCACAAAAATAGTTAACAATTATTTTTATGAGTAATTATCAGGCATTTAATGTCTCATTAGTATATATTACATTTGCGACTATCATTACCATTGTTATATCGTTATTTAAAAATAAAACAAAAACATTTTTTATGTTAAAAAGAACATTATTTTGCTTTACAAAGTTAAAGACCTAATAAAATTAGTAAATTATATTTTAAGGATCATAAACTTAGATGTCACAATTAATTTTATGACCCCAAAGACATAAAATAGCTACAAAATTAGCAATTTCATTTATTTGTCACGATGTTAAATCATTTTAATTTATGCTAATCCACGTTATGATATCGCATGAGCCCACACGCGGTTTGAGACAGCCTCTTGTAAAATCGACTTTGGGATTGAGCGTTGCTTGTTTCTTTTGTTGGAGGCTTGGCCTTGGAGTCTGAATTTACGAGCACCTTCCACTAACATAATGAGCGTCAGCACTACTATTAACACCTTGAACTCAATGAAGATGTTCAGTGAACTCTTAAAATAATATGCGAAAGACAATGAATGAGTTTCAATGCGCATGCTCTGAAAGGATTTTTGTTATAAAGTCAGAACTTTAATTATTTTATATAAATCCGCTACTTCTTTTTATATCAATTTTGTATTTTGCATTGCAATTTGACGTATGATGTTATTTTTTAATTGACTATAATTTATACTTACACGATGATTTCTGAGATGCTGTTTTATTTATTGAATTCTATGTACGTGTGTGTAGAGTAATCATCTTGAAATCAATATAAATAATAATTATTTACGACCAACCCAGTATTCACATGTGACTTTACGCACGTGATCAAATGAATTCTAGAGAATCGTTACCAATGGCATATTTCTTTTATTTATTTCAAGCGTAATTATCAGGTTATGATTGCAAAATGTTTTTTTTAGTACAAATATAATAATATAAATACGGAGATGAAGCGTATAATTAGCAAATAGCCAGTTTGGTTACCGATCTCGACCCAACGCCTCCCTTGACACCTTTTTCAATAAATCCACTGTCAAAAAGTCGTTTATGATTTTTAAAAGATTTCAAACATCTGAGCGTAAGAAAAAAAATAACAATTTATGAGCACTTCACCCCCGCTGTAACCATTCAAAGCCCAATAATTGTAGATTCTTTTACAGTAGTGTGCCGTTTATTTTGTATAGCCGATGAAGGCACCACAGGGGAAAAAAAGCATTCAACCAAAATCACAGGCGCCTTTAATCACCGCTATTGAGATCTATCGCGGGATCAAAGCGCGCGCGGCCCCATGACGAAATCGCACCTCAAAATATTGTCATAAGGTCTAATTTAGTATTCGACACGGTCACGCTCACTCGGCTTTTTTGCGATCGAGCGGATGCTCGTGTCAAACGCTTTAGTATTTTGAGTTTGTTTTGAAAATTCTTTTATCTGATGCATTATTTGCTGTTTCCTTTGTTACGCTTGTTCATCTGCCTATATCTGGGGGCGATTTGTTGGTGCTGGGGGTTGCGAGTCGCCTTCGTGCAATAATTTAGATGTCAAATAGTAAAGTTTTTGTGGGTACAGTGGGCGAAGATCATTTCAGGGTTATTTATGACTTTGACAGCTTTTAGCGTGTTGTGTGAAGGAATCCGCGGCGGCTTTGAAGCCGGCCACCGAGACTCGTTGGTGGCATTTCCGTTCTTGTGCTACATGTGATTTTTTGCAAGCGTCATGTAGCCAGTTCGAGCGATGCGTGAAGTTGCATGTTTTTATATAATCATCAAGTTACATGGTCATATTCTTGACATTACTGTCTATATTACTTAATGTTGGATGCTAGCTGGGAACTTCATTTCCCGACGCATTTTTTGAAGCTTATATAATTTGTAATTTTTCATGTACAAAAATTATATTATTAATGTATTGATATTATATCAATACATTAATAATAGAATTATATATTAATTATTATTTATTCTAATTAGTAGATGCACACATGATAAATATACTGTAATGAATATTTATTTTTTGTTGAGGTTAAAATAAATGCGTTTCAGTGAGTCAATGAATATCGAATCCATATCATATATTTTACAGAAACTTTACATCAATTTAATTCATTTATGTATTTAATCAGTACAAATAAGTCTTAATTTAAACTTCTACATTTATTAAAAATATTATAAAGGCTTAATATCTACATATACTAACATATTTATACAAAATATTTAGTACATATATTTATACTTGCATATGAAAGAGCAGTTAAATAAGATCGTTAATCATTGTAATAAATAAAGGCTTATAATTATTAGGTGTAAATATCAGTTTATAAGCTGTAGCATTACCAAGCTCACTACACTTCGTAGCGCGATCGTCTATAAACCGTTACGTTCGCTACTGAAGTAAAAGACATCAACGACTTATAATAAATGGCGTGTATCTCTAAGTAGCACAGAGCTTAAGTAAAACATCGTCCTAAACAAAATAACTTCGTTCAACAAACTATATTTAAAAAACACTTATATAAAATTGAATGTTTATTTTTCAAATATTTTATTTATACATATATTTCACTTTGCCTGCACTTTTAAGATTTATATCTTACTGACACTGATGTATTAGGAAAAGTATTGATTGTTATTACAGGAATGAATTGTACATCAATTATTTATTTTATAGTAAAAGTTAAGACATAATAATGTATCGAAAAACAAAAATGTGCCGTTAATATTACAAATGACATTTTATAAGATGTGTACGTAATAATAAGAATCTACTTTTTAGGCAAGATTTTTTTTATATTAATAGGTAATTAAATAAATACGTATAATATTAAATAAACAAGTTTTTTTAATAATAAATCTCTTTTACACTATGTTTATACTACTGGTATTCATCAGTAATTTTAGTTAATTAATCACCGTTATTATTATTATGTATGTACTGTTAATGTGACATAAAATAAATAAAAAATAAAGCTTGTTGCGAGAAACTCTAGTCTTAAAAAAGTAAAGATGAAAGGAAATGAAACAGCCGAAACACCTCATTATTTCTTGATCACGTGTAACTTGTGTCAGTTTAAAACGTTTATAATGATAAAAATAATGATAACAATTACCAAAATTATACGTTTAATTAACGTTAAGTAAGAAAGTAAGTGGATAACCGCAACAGAATTCGGAAGATGTTTCATTGATTCGTTTCTTCTGCTGGCTAAAGGTTGCCGTCCATATTAAGATTTGCTATCACCTGCACATCTTCTGTATGCAATTTAATTATATATATCATATTCTTATTAAGTAGTGATTTAAATTAAACTGAAAAATGTTGACGTAATCACTTTTGGTTTAAATATACAAAAACAGTCGTATAAGTACTAGTAAACTACTACTAATAATAAACACTTACTAAGCATATGAAGTGTTAAATGCGTTACATACAACCTTTAATTGTCGGCCATTGTGCGCACACCTGTCTGCGCGTGCGCACCCAGCTGCTTCTCCATTTGCAATTGTTACAGGCGACGGATTGTAACGAGATTAAATCAATGTCCTGTCGACATATGCTGAATATCGATTTGATAAAATTGATTTCTGGTTTAGATTTGTAAAGTGATTATTTTGAAGAATATCTCAAATATAAATGAGTTCATTTTACTATTGTAAATTAAAACGTACCTTTAAAAAATAGCTTTAGATTTCATAAAATACGCAATCAAATTAATTATTTATTAAAAGTTGTTCAATTAATAAAAAATACTAATTAGTGGTAATATTCTTAACGATTAGGATTTTTTAATTATCGGTATTGTTTAATTTCTAATTATATACATTTTTTATCTGAACATTTCACCTGAATCTATATTCATATTTGAAAATTATATATTTTATTGGTACAAATAAATATTGCATACCTTGTATATAACAACACATATATAAAATACTTTTTAGCAGTCATTCCGCATAGACAAGCAATCATTAAAATCTAAAACAGAGCGACACCTCCAAAATATCAAATTACTCTACCGATAAAAACCCTGTCCAAATATTTAGTATAATAAAACCGATTTAAACTTAATATATAGCACAATCAGAACACTCAATTTGTATTCACTCAGTATAAAGGTTATAAAAAGATTATGTTCGTCATTTTAACTTCTTTTGTGAGAAATTAAAGTATGCGTCCGCTTACGGCGACCCTCACGTAGAAACACGGTATAATCTGTGTTTTTAATAAATTATGAATAAATCTTAAAAGCTTCATCATTTTTAATGGCTTAACAAAAAATAATATGAACATTCCGACTTTAGCATTAACGTCGAGCTTTTCGCACATTTCTACTTGTAAATAAAAGAATATAATTCATATAGAAAATGATACATTAAATAAATTAACTATACATTTACATATGAAAACGAATCGTCAATAAAAATCTAAAATCGATTTCGATCAAACATAAAAAACACATCAAAATCAATTTACGATTGCATCGAATAACTCTAGTCATAACAGAGACTGCCATTCGAACGCATCATAATCCTAACGCCACTTGTCAAAGTGGAGTCTTTATAATATTATGACAATAAAAAAGTATTCATTGAGACAATAGTGGAGTTAGGAGCACAATAAATTCTGACACGGTCCATTTATCACGCGCGATAATCATCGGGAGCGCTGCGGCTCGCACACGGGGCGAAATTCTTTTGAGGTTTATTCAACCAGTTATGTCAAATTTAGAACGATTTTAATGAACTCGGCTTAACGATTTTGATCTTGAAATTCTTACATTGATTAAAGTAATTGTTAATTATTATAATTATAATATTATTATATATTTATTTGTATTTAAAAAATAGCCTATGCCACAATATTTAATTTCTTGTTTTAATGTTTGCTATATAAAAACTTTATGTAAAACAAACATCGTATACTTATGTTATAATCATTTCAATCTTGGAAGGGTGATTTTTTTTTTAATGTTTGAAGACGTGAAATAGCTACTAACTGCAAACCCCTCCGTGTGAAACAAACAAGGGAAAACAAATCAGCCACATTGTACGGCGAACCAATCGCGTCAGAAGCAGCGGTTCCTTTCACGTCCCCTCGCTCCAAACTCAGTTTAACTTTACGCCCAATTATTCGATCTATTATCCCCGTATAAACAACCTTATTTACGACACACACACAACTATATTTTATTGCCACTAAAATATGAAATTGCACATTAGTATACCTTTCACATCCGAGATTCTCATATCACTGAGGGACATAACTCCAGATTTAGTTTTAGCGGATGTTTTGTGCCGAGATGCCTTGATGCGTTATTTTTATGGAAATATATATTACCACCACCAACTGGTATGGACGGTGCGGTTTATAGCTTTCGCCATTTAGTTACCAAAAGTCATGATAAATGCGCCGTAACTCTTAGCATTAGACATTTATAGACATTTTAGAATATTATTTAGTTGAAGATGTGATGAATAAAGCGTTTCATAAACTTTGCTTTAGTTTCAAATATAAAATAGATTTGGAGTAGAATTTGCCAAAGTCTATTTGACGTTAAATATGTGAAATTCATTATCTAACACTAAATATTATAAATATAAATAGCAAAAAGTACTTTTTTATTTTTGTGGCAAAACTTATTCAGCTTAAAAAATAAATCATGTAAATAATATTTCCCTTACTGATTGGTAATTATCCAAAAGTATATTCTATATATACAAACGCACTAACTTTTCGAACAATTCCATCTTTTGTTTTTGTAAAAATGCACGAAATACTTTTATAAATGTGACGAAGAACAAAAATTCTTTTTATAATTAAAGTTGATAAAAAACAAATTCAAAATAAATTTGCTCAACATTTTATTTTACATTAAAAAAGCTTTACTGTGAGCTAATTAACATTACATTTTAGCAAGACGAATTTCACAAATGAGCGACTCATTAACATAAAGACTTTTGTTGTCCGTTTACAGCTCGACCTCCTTTTGGTCCTAAGTACCTAGTAAAATTGCTCAGTCTTTAAACATTTGTGTCATAATAAATTATATATTATATTATCGTGCGTTCAGTTACTTTTTCATATAAATTAAAAAAGCGACAACGTGATTCCAAAATTATTTTGTTGACGACATAAATTTTCTAGTAGTGACTAATAAAGCGTTCCGCTCTGGTTTATTCGAGGCACAATTACAAAGACAGCCTTTATAATTGCCGCTAATGTCTTAATTTCGGGAAAGGACCTCCACCGGACAGCAAACATACCGCCCTCTGAAAGAATCCCACTGAGTGCACCCAGGTGCTAGGTAAGTTATCACTCGCCTACAGTTGCAGTGTGCAATAAATTAGGTAATTACTTGACAACAAAACCGTGAGAGATCGCGCCGTGGGTGAGAGCAAAACCCGTAGCCCAAATAGCCCCCCGCTGGCTCAGACCTCACCGAGCGGGCGAAGGTATATCGAACACTTCTGTCACATCAGACCGCCTTTGTTCATCCAAATTTGCTATCCCTTTTCGCCGGCTGAAAATGCACTCAAAAAAAGAGAGGAGCATTCGTCGGCGGAGCCTTTGGGCCGCGCTCATCATTTTTCACGTCTTATTCAATAACTCGCTGCGTAGTCGTGTAGATAGTGATCGAGTTTTGAAATATTTCGATGGGAGAGCGCTACATTCCCAAGGATATGGTGTTACTTCGCGTGCGGAATGTTGGACGTATATTGTTATTGGTATATACCGAACCGCACTGTGTGAGTGACTTGGTCCCTGTTGTCATGTGAAATTTCGGCAGCAAGCTCATAATTATAATGAGTTAAACAAAATTAACTACTATTGTAAATAGCTGTATGTGTAGAAACATTTATTTATTAATAATTTGAAGTTAATATATTAGTTAGATAACTACTATGACAAAATAATTAATAGAAAAATCAAATGCGTATAATTCGTAACCACGTGTTGCACGATTGAACCCTTGATCAACAACTGATTTGTTTGACATTTTGCTACTATTATAAAAGTCCAAAGCATACATTATTAAAAAACAAAATAATTAAATAATACACTACATTATTTCTGGTTTTCCATTATTGAATTTTCTGTAGTTCATAAGCGCTTAACCCAATTTAATAAGCGCAAAAGTATTAGACCGGATATGGCGAGCCAAATTCAATAAAGACCTCAATGAATCATCTAATTCTTCATTAGCATCACTGCGCACATTATGTACCGAACACAGACGCGTCAAGGTGTTACAAGTCCTGTAATGTCATTTACTTGCACACGACTCGAAACCTTTGTGTATAACATAATAGCAGGCCAATACTTTGTTTGCTCCAACAATTGTAAAAATGATTATTCGCTGCAGTCGGCTACTTTAACGGATTAACGCTTTGTGATAGATACATTCGGAAACAGTTTATTGAATATCAGGTACAGTTACATCCATTGAGAGTTTAGCAGAGATGCTAATCTGTAAAACAAAGTGGTTAGTTTTGCAAACTGACAGTTTTTGCTACATCTTATCTTATGCGATCTTGTGGGTTATGGCTTTGATGAACCGCACGAGTCTTGTAAACAGTAATGTGACAGATTTGGTACTTTGTATTGTGAAATTTTGAAGATTACAGTTACCATAATCGAATGTTTAGTTTTTTTTATTAACATAATTTGAAATGTATTTTTAATGTTATAAATTTTTTTTGAGTATTCGATAAATTCTGACATGCGGGTTTTTAACCCGCTAAAATTAGTAAAACAATAACTATAAATGTTTCATGGCATCCTTTTATATTAAAGACAACGTTTGAAGCTTATAATTCTATGCAGTAAAAACGTTGTTTAAATTTCTATCAAAATTTTAAAATGATGATTTTTATTCTTCTATTATAACTCGGTGGTAGAGCTTTTACTCGGTGGTAGAGCTTTGTGCGAGCTCGTCTGGGTAGGTACCACCCACTCATCAGATATTCTACCGCAAAACCAAAGTACTGCTGTTTATTGTTGTGTTCCGGTTTGAAGGGTGAGTGAGCCAGTGTAATTACAGGCACAAGGGACATAACATCTTAGTTCCCAAGGTTGGTGGCGCATTGGCAATGTAAATGATGGTTAACATTTCTTACAATGCCATTGTCAATGGGCGTTGGTAACCACTTACCATCAGGTGGCCCATACGCTCGTCCGCAAACCTATACAATAAAAAAAAAAAAAAAAAAAACTAAAGTGCATTAATTTCATTATAATATACTACATGTTAACGTAATGTTTAATGTCTATAAATATTTTGACAGTAACTTCACTAAATTCAGCGGTTTGTCAATGCACGTCTGAAGTGATAGATTTTAAGAGATGATATGGTACCGTATAATAGTATATATATATATAATGGTATTTCTATGAATTAAATAAAATCATCAGTAGGTTTGATTTTAACTTTTATTTAATAATTTCATTAACGAACAAAAATTTAAAAGTAATTCATTACTTAAAATTAATAATTATTATATATACTCACTCGGTGGTAGGGCTTTGTGCAACTCGGTGGTAGGGCTTTGTGCAAGCTCGTCTGGGTAGCTACCACCCACTCATCAGATATTCTACCGTAAAACAGCAATACTTGCTATTGTTGTGTTTCGGTTTGAAGGGTGAATGAGCCAGTGTAATTACAGGCACAAGGGACATAACATCTTAGTTCCTAAAGTTGGTGGCGCATTGGCGATGTAAGCGATGGTTAACATCTCTTAAAATGCTAATGTCTATGGACGTTGGTGACCACTTACCATCAGGTGGCCCATATGCACGTCCGCCGTCATATACCACAAAAAAAATTGTTATTAAAAAATATGCATATTATGTAGATAACGTATATTTTTACCAGCAGTAGAACGGCGATTCGCGTACAAAAAATCTGCACGCAATCTATTTCATTTTTGGTATTGAATTTGATTCGATTCATTGTCAAAATGCTCGAACAATTTAACAATTGCAAGCGGTCTATTTTTCAATTATATTTTTTATTTATTTGCATTTAAATCTACTATTTGTAAATATCATGCAATATTTTCCTCAATTGAATAATAATTTAAATTATTTTTTTCGGAAAATTTAAAAATAAGTAACAAATATATAATCTTTCCGTAATATTTTTAAGGAAAATGAAACGTTAAAATAGTAAAGACAATGATCACAAAGTTCATTCAACGGTGTAATTCATAAAACTTTATCAATGAACGTCTTCGCGGAACTCGACCACCGCTGAAAGAGAAAAACGTGAAAAAAGTTATACAATATAAACGAACCGTTCCAAGGCGCCAATTTGATGAAATCCGCCTACATCCGGTGGCGCCTAGGAATTTAATATATACTTCAGCTTAATAATACTCCTGCTAACGAATGTTTTATAATCTCATGTTCGAGATGAAAGATACCGCGGTCAGTCGAACCGCTGTCGATGAGATAAGCCATAAATTCTGAATGTTTAACCTCTTGTTAAATATGCCGTCGAATTAAATTTGTAGATTCAAAAGTTTTCCAATAACGTTGAATATCAAATGTATGAAATTTAAAGTATTGTAATTTGTGCAAAGACATAAATCAATTTGTTTGAGAACACAAAAAGTGTTACATTTTTTGCACCTAATCTACAGTGTAAATTTATTCTGTATAACTTAGGTATAGGCTTCCTGTCGACCAGCGAGCATAAGAAGACAAAATTGAAAGTTCAATTAATATCGATTTTAAAGATTAAAAAACAGATAACCACTCTTATATTATTTTAAAGTAATGGCTTGGATTATATTGTATTAGTCTAAAATGGCTACTTCTGCCATCTAGCGACGAATAGCAGAACTTATTTTATAAACAATTCAAAAATTATATTTTTGAATACTGAAATACTGAAAATAATGTTGATTAATGTTTTTGATACGGTGTTTATTTACTTTTGCAATAAAGTATAAAATAAACCTATTAACTCCAGTCGTTATAGTTGTCATATTTTTCACATAGATGGCGCTACTTTATTATGATATGACTAAATTAAATTTATTTTATCATAGTTACTTAATAAGCCATTGACCAAAATATTATTAGATTTTATCATATCTACATACCAATTTAAAAATAACTTTAAAATCGAACTTACATGTTATGTTTAGTCCTGTAGACTAAACAAAAAAAAACGACTTGACAAATAGAGTCAATGTTTTAAAAATATTAAGAAATCTGTACACTTATAATGTATAATCACATTTTATCTGTCATGGACAAAAAATAATTTACTAATCTATTAATCGTTTATGGGTTACAATTCAACCCACTAACTAGTTTTGTTTACAATTAAGGCGAAACTTTACTAAATGACCATAACATCGTGTTGATGGGCCGAAAACTCAATTTATACATCTAACAAGAGAATCACGTCTGAAGATCGCTATCGAGCAAGGACCGCAGTGATATCCTGTCATTTCTACCATTTTAACTCTTTAAAAAAGAAATCAAATGGCGTGTTTATCTCCAATCGGCACCCTGTTACTCGTTCCATGTGAAGGTTAACACCGATTCATTAAAAAACGACGCATGTAGACCCCCAAAAGACTGAAAAAAGATGAGAGAGGTCCAAAAAGATTACATTTTGGTAACCGAGCGGCGCCTAGCGGGTGCTGTGGCGGCGTCTGTGAATGCGAGGCTTTTTACACTATACGATATCATGAATAACATTTTCTCAACTGAACAATTTATTGTATACTAATTCCCTAATACAGTTTTTTTCACATTTTTCATTAGTATCATTTTAAATATAAAATAGAAATTAGTAAATGCTTCCCTAAAATATCTATTATATATATATATATATTTTTTTTTTTTTTTTTAAATATCTATTTTACACGAAGGTTTAAGCGTAGTACATTAATGTAATTCCAATCAAATAGACTCAATAACAATAAAGAGGGGTGAAAATCGTTTCTACGGTCGTGTTGTATAAATTTTTAGATATTTTTACAGATATTCGTCGGGCGGCGTGTAGTTTTGTTGATCGTGGGTGCTCGCGCGCACCTAATTTATACGCGTTGACTCCGACACGGTCCCCTATTGCATACACACATCTAAAATCTGGCATTGATCGTTGTTTACATATCACATTAATAGTTAATTTATATATTATCGAGTCTTATTCATATCATTCATAACAGAATGTACCAATAAGTAAGTGTCTATTACATTTTTTCAACTTAGTTGTTAATTATATGAAATTGCTTCTTATGTAAACTTTTATATGCTAAATTTTTATATTTAACGCCCTTGCTAGCATAAAGAGATAAATAAATAGAGGTTCGAGACCACATTTTCTCACACAGTGGAAACCTTCAAAAATGTTCCGGGCCCCTTGGAACCGGCTTACGTAAGGATACGGGATCGTATTAATATATCGCTTCCTCGGCCCCTCCCGTGCTGAGCTCCGCTCGTGGTTCGCCCATACTTCTTGCTGGTGCATACGGCAATGCGATGCCATCCCGGCTGCCGTCCTCCTTGTGGGCTGTCCGAAATAGGGTACGCGAGACCCCCAACTCATGCTTCCACAATCCCAGGACATAATCCTGGGATTGTGGAAGCATGAGTTGGGGGTTTAGGCCCCTGCGCCCTATGTTTTAGTCTCCTGGCATCGGGGCTGTAGGTTCAAGCCCTTGGTGCAACCGCTCAGGATTGAGGTTTTGGGCGGATATGTTAACCGTATTTTGGTAAGATTGTTTTTTCGGTCGAGTCGGGTTACCATCCCACAGGATTATGCATGACATCAATGAATGACAAAATAGAGAATACACCTGTCATTAGATATACATATACTGTGCATTATTACATTTTTTTCGCAGTTCTCTAGCACTGACACAGCCGCCTTTGCCGATATCAGTACGAAGAACCATCATCAATTGCTCTTCATAATTGATCTCCTTAAGATATTATACAGTAACAGTAACAGCCTGTGAATGTCCCACTGCTGGGCTAAGGCCTCTTCTCCTCGTTTGAGGAGAAGGTATGGAGCTTATTCCTCCACGTTGCTCCAATGCGGGTTGGTGGAATACACATGTGACAGAATTTCAGTGAAATTTGACACATGCAGGTTTCCTCACGATGTTTTCACCGTTAAGCACGAGATGAATTATAATCACAAATTAAGCACATGAAATTCAGTGGTGCTTGCCCGGATTTGAACCCACGATCATCGGTTAAGATTCACGCGTTCTTACCACTGGGCCATCTCGGCTTTCTTCTTCGGTCTTGGGCTTAAGATATAATCATTCATAATTCCATTTAATATATAAAAGAAGCTCTTTATATATAAAACGAATATGGGGTTATATTTAATATTGACATGTAAATGTAGAAATAATTAATAACATATGTGATAATATAATGACTATTTAACAAACGAGTGAATACGCCCTTTGTAACAATGACCGATATTCAAAATATAGCTATCGAAGGTATTTTAATTTAATTCGGACCTAATCTAAAGCATGGAGTATTTAATCAGATCAATAAATGTAAACGTGACCGAACGTAGCGTGTTTACACGTAGCACCGCACCCACTTCAAAGCGAAAATATTTTCGTTAAGACCAAAGATTCCCAAACTTATAGATACCTTTTTAACTGGCCTTCTTATAATTTCTAAAATAATTTTATATCAATATTATAAACGTATATAAATTTACAACTACATAATTGTGTTTGATGAGTTTTGAAATATAATGTAAAATACCTATATGAAAATTTTAAAGTTTTGAAAACACTGATTTTAAAAAATTATGACAGGGATGCGGTCAGGTGGAATGTTTAAGGGTTGTGATAATAATCTGTCGTCAATGTATGAATGAACATCTGAGATTCTAGATACGTCATCACTTATAGATAGAAAAAAAGAGATCATATTTTTTAAGGTGAGTTTTTGGTCATTTTTGGAGCATTGGAAAGGTACTGTTTATAAGTATCCGTAACGCTTCTTTGAACTATTCATGATCAATTGAACTGTTTATCATGCACTTGCCCTTATGCCATTAAGGACTAATCGGACTCTTTGGTTGACCGTTGAATGATGTAAAGTCTCCTCGTAATAGTTTTTGCTGGTGGTTCGGTTTCCCGCCACCATTCGTGATGTTGTACGTAATACATCGATTGATGTCGGATTCGGTACGAAAATTCTTCGCCTCTGACGACACCTATAGTTTGTGATAGGATGACTTTTTCTACTCTGCCAGAAACAACGCTATCTTTATTTATTTCATAAGGTACACCTGAGTTCACAAACATAAGAAATACAATTTAAAAATGTAACTTACAAGTACATTATCATTTAAAACATTTGATTCAACTTACTTTGGTTATTTTTATGACAACACAAATTATAAAAAAAAATGTCATCTGAGTTAAAAAATTTAGACAATAACATGAAAACAGTCGTGTATTTATTTCAGAACGACTTAAATACAATCCTAAAGTCGACATCAATAAATTTACAAACATTAAAGTATTCAACTTACATTACTTTTTTATTATCTGTCTTCAATTCTCACTTATATCTATATAATATAATATAGGAAAACACGTCGTTGTCATTTTTTGTGACATCATTACACACATCAGCACGCATGCGCATATTGAATGCAGTTTAAAATGACTTTGCGCATCTTGTTTATCATTAGAATCAATTATTTCTCCATTTACGTGTCTGAATGTGTCGTCGAGTCCTCAATGCTGGCAATTTTGTTGAACATGATCGCTTTTTATGAAGTATTAAAAGTATGTTGCAATACAAAGACCGTTTCAATCAGCCGTTTGTGTACCTTACTGCTATGTTAATAAAGATTAACGTAAAACAACAACGCGCTTCGAATCTTTACTGTATATAATACGTTTAATTTTATGCATGCCATAATAATGAACAAGAAAAACTAAACTCTTGCGCGTATTTCAAAGATTGGACAGTTATTTCGGGTCATTCAAAGAATTCGCTTGGACGATGTAACAAATATTTATATGGGATTTATGAATAGGTTCCGCAATTTGTTTGGTTGATTGTTCCTGAGATTGTGTCAATACTGAGCTTTTGTTTCGACTAACAATTAATAAATACCGACTTAGTAAATAACTTCGTATCTGTAAAATTTTATCTGAATTCATGGATTGTAATGACCTTACTTACGTTCTATTGAAATAATTTGATGAAATTAATTAACGTAGTATAACAATAATCATCAAAGTGCTTAACATATATTTTTCAAACATTCCGATATCGTATTTAATTAAACTCTTGGCATGTATTATTATATGCTTTTAGTTTCTTTGCCTGTTTTGCGTCCAAAAAACATAATTATATATAATAACAAGTCTTATCCGTTTCCTTACAATATTTTATGACATTTTTATAAAACGAGTATATTTTGTTTTTTCGCAGATAATTCTAATTATATAATAACATAATTGTAAAAAATAAAAAAATCATGCAAATTATATATATAATCTGGTTAATAGGAAATCTTTGTAAAATTTTGTAGCGAAGTCAAGTAATCGATAAGAATGTGTTTTATGTCAATATTCATAGAAAACACTTCTAATTAAAATTTAAAGTTAATGGCAAAGCTATAAATTAAATAAATATTTAAGCGATCTTCTAAGCTATTTACTCTTAAACTTAATTGTTAACATTAATTAATTAAGACACATACAATTAATTATTATACTTCTCATATATACAAGATTATATGGATATATAATTATGAAGTTGGTAATGGTTGTATTTGTAACGTAAAATTTATTTGGTGAAAAAAAGTTAATACTAAGCCTCTTTCTTCCTAAGTTGAGATTATATAGGACTTGTCAAAAACATAGAAGCAATCTTAAAAATTAGCCGAAAAGAGTTAATATACAAAGCGCTATGCAACTTTAACAAAAAAGTAAATGAAACGTGACGTAACAAATCTTATATAGCAGACAGTCTGAGATAAAAGAAACCCAATATTGGTTAGTTGAGTTTGTTTATTGATGTAAGTATTTAGTACACCAGTCCGATATTGCTCCATACGATTTATTTAGCCAATGACAAAAGAAGTGCCAATGAGATGGAAATAGCAAGTGTCGCCCACGTTCTCAGTAAGGTGTGGGTAAAATTAGAGAGAATGCAACAATTAGGGCGATTACAGGCGTTATCGGCACATCCTGTCTGCAGGAGCGTAGGCGTAGTATGGCGTACACTGCCATCCACGTACTAGTGCAATGCATCTATTAAAGGATCCATAAAAATACACTATATCATAAGTAAAATGAATTTGACATATATATAAAAGAATAACTGTCTGACATATGAACGCACAGCCTAAACTACTGAGCCTAGCACTATAAAAAATAATTATGAAGAAGGAGCTTTGAAAATTGGTATTGATTAATTCTGAATTGTGATGAGTTAAAATTAGAATTAAAAAATGTATATTAATTTAAAAAAATTACAGTAACTCTTAATAATCTAATTACTATATCAGTTTGAAATGATATACATTCGGTGTTCCTTGTTAAATAAAGTAGGCAGACGGGTCAGTGACCGAATTCGCAATGGCTAATACACGGCGAGTGCAAATGTGAAAGTGTGTAGGAATTAATTACTATTTACATACTTCGCAACGAGCAATAACAAAAATAATAAACAATGTCATTAGGTCGTGTGTGGGCAGCTTGTGATGTTCCTTTTTCTTTTATCTCTTTGACCTGTTAATTTATATAATTAACATGTATTTTGATATTATTCGAGGGTAATAATATATGGAGCTTAATATATGAAAGTAATAAAATTATTATTATAAAAAATATAATATATTTATTTCGTTATAAGTTTTATTATTCTACACACATTTATAGTATATTTACTAAAAATAAATATAGTAACTTATAAAATTATCATTAAGAATAAACATCCCGTTTCATAACAGGACAATCGTATTTGTGTAATCTCATGCCACTTAAAATCGATAAAAATTAGATCATCCATTAGTGATACAAATCGATTGATGACATAACAACCTACCTGACCTCTCGTGAACTTACATATACTACTTAGCCTTGAACAGCACCGACAGCCTCCAACCGATACAAAAAAATATCCCTCAAATAATAACGCCACTTAATCTTTGATGTAAGCGCGCTCGCAAATCACAAATCCAGCGGAGATTAACATCCATTATTTTGCATATTATTGACATTTACTACCACACCGCTTTATTTATTTATGTCCAGAGTTATTTGGGAAGTATTTTTTTAAGTTGTCCACATAAAAATGTTGGTAGAAAACAAAACGAGTGTTAAATTTATGGTTGGGCCGATGTGTGTCAATGCGAAATTTATATTGTTAAGATCTGATTTAACTTCGGATGTTTTCCGTTTGAAATACGGTCTTTGTGATGAGCCCGATGGTTTCATATATGGATAATGAGATATGTTCGAGGATAAAGCATTAGATTGCAGATAAGCGGTGTTAATACAAAACGTTGTATGCAAACAGCTTTGTTATTGTCGTAATTTGTTCTTACTTATAACTATAATTATTTTTATTAAAAATAATATAAAATGATATAAATATATATACCTAACTATAATTGTTTCTAATAAAAACTATAATTATAGTTAGGCACAAGATATCATCGTAATCTAGTATTTCTTCGTTATTGAGCCTAAAGTTGTAATAGTATTCTTCGGGAATCAAGAAAAAATATGTTTTGTACTATAACTTTTTATAAAAAAAATGAGACATGTATAATTACATATATTATGGCTCATGTTTCAATTTTTGCCATTTTGAAGTAACCAGGTATAAGTTGTTCATATAAAATTAATTTGAAATACGACTATTGTACGAGTATCATTGACGGAATCTTTTACTTTCTTACGAATTTATTTATAATGGCTGAAATTTCTATTAATTTATTTATTTTAGGAAGACAAACAGATACAAAATACAGAAAAACACTTTAAAAAAAATCAAATGTCATTACATATCAGATTATTGAGTAAGTAGCAACTAAAATACTATTATTAAAAACGAATAACAGTCGAATGTAAAATTATAGATTAATTAAAAATTGCATAAGCTTTCATTACATCGGTTAAAAGAGAATTTGACATAATTTTAGTTTTATAAAGCCTGAAATATAAAATGAACTCCACGTAGATATGGCATATTATGGAGCTTATTGTATAAACTCAGATTTTTAGTGGCAGAAAGTAAAAATCACTTTCTAAATCAAATACTGAATCAACTTATTTTATTAATTGTTTTTAAATTATCACGAATTTCTCTAAAATATTTATCGTTTCATCACTAAAATTTGTACAAATATATTTTATGCATATCTACAGACATTTTTATGCATACTACTTAACATTTTTTTCTATTTGGCAAAGCGGTTTACCATTAGCGAGTTGATAAAATAAATATGGAGTAGTTTTAATGGATGAGTTTTATATTAAGATTAAATTAATTTCCTCTAACTTACTTCCGAAATGGACAAACAAGTCTTAATTCAAAATTTAGCGGAGACTATAAAAGTTTCAATTAATTATTCATTAGTCGTAAAGGTTTAATGATTCTTTAAGAGGTGACCAAATTGGTTACATGACATCATCGTGAGTGGACAGTGAAAGTTCATTAGTAGCGGGAGACGCAAAGAATTGACAGAACTAATCTTTAGTTAATCCTATCAATGAGTAAATGAAAGTAAACAAACAAATGAAGAAAAAAAATGGCCTATTATAACTCAATCAATTGACAGTTATGTTGATGGGTTGTCTTATAGCTCATTCGAGATGCCGTGATGTCCCAATGGGGAGGGGAGGCCTTAGTCAAGCAATCGTACAATTACAAGCTGTTACTATTTTTGTCACTTTTTCTGATCTTATTTCATTTGGTTAATGTAATAATGGCCAAGAAGGTCCATCCTACATTTAAATACTTTAATAAATAAATAACCAGCCTTCGTAAGAACATTTTTAACAATGTGTACTGCAAATATCCATTCCTCAGTCACTATTAATTGAAACTTAAAGAAAAAAAAATAAGAAGAATATTAAAGTAACAACAAAGTAAATGCTTACTGCTGGACTAAGGCCTTCTCCTTTTGAGAAAATGGCTTGGAGCTTATTGCACCACGCTAGTCCAATACGGATTCATGCACTTGTGCCAGAAACTAGTTTCATTTAAATTAGACAAATGCAAGTTTCCTCACAATGCTTACATTCACGAGGGTAATTATAAACATTAATTAAGTTCATGAAACTTCAGTAGTGCTTGTCTGGGTTTGAACTCACAATCATCGGTTAAGATTCACGTGTTCTAACTAATGGGCGATCTTAGCTCTTAGAATAATAAATTCTGATAAACTGAAACCACAAATTTAGCACTGAAAATATAAATGCTAGCAATGATTTAAAACTTTGTTTGTGTCCACTAAAAACAACTATTTTCTACTATAGTTCTTTACATGTGTAGCAAAACCCATAAATTGACTAATCGGCTAATCCTCCAATTGTGTGAGCTGAATGTGCAGTAGATGACTTTAAATTAAATAAAATAAATCTTTGCCATGCAGTAATATTACTTAAGATTTTTTGTATTGGTCAAACATGATAATGTTAATAAGAATTTCGTTATCCATTAAACCGAAATATTCTGGTTTATCCACGTAAAACAAATTCATGCCTATTTTTGTTGTATTATATTTAAAAGTGAACTTAATCTGTATGTTATAACATGTTTTTTATAAATATATACATAAATTATACGACTTTACTCTGAGTAAATGATTCACCAATATGACGAATACGTACTCTTGATTGATTTCGGCCACTGTGATCTAATCTCATAATATTATAGTCTGTCTGCGCAAATATAGATGAATGAACCCTTTTCCCCTCACTCTCGTAGTCCGATGAGACGGCAATAAACACGACCGCAAATAAATCAGGTGAAAGACCAACGGCTTTACTCGATTTCCGTAACACGGGGGCGGAATAATGCGAACTTCCTAACTCCGGGCTACTAAGAATTCCTTGATAGAAAACTCAATAACTTCCTGTCCTTCAGACCGGATTTAGATATATACCAATGGGAAAGTTAGCGTATACGATAAATGTTACGATAACAAAGCTCGAGAAAGATTTATCGAGAAGATCTTAATTAAACTATTAGTAAAAATATGACTCTTTATTGAATTTATACAATTATGTTTTCTGCTTATTGCTATTATATATGCTTGTGAAAATATATAATTCAGGTTTGACATTAAAATCACTCTATTTGAAAAAAATAAGTTGCCTTAATATCAATGACCTTAATAGTCCGATTTGTAGCATAGATAAAAACGGACAGTAAATGTTCGGGCGTCGAAATGTATAACTAAGCACTGAATAAGGTTTCCGCAACACCATCATGTCATTGACATACATTAATCTGCCCTAAGTGGTATCATTAAATAATATTATGCACCGTTCCTTAAGCGTACTATATTAGAATACTATAATACCTTAAGCATACTATAGTTAGCTATGGTAAATTAATTTAATTCAATTAAATTTTATTTGATTTGATTTTAATTTAATTTAGTGTTTTGATTAAATTTGAATTAATTTAATGTAATTTATAATCTGTAAAATATTATTATTGTAATTTTAGCTTTTTTATTATTATATATTTTATTATCTTGTATATATGATCCTTGTTTGGTCGAAATAAATGTTTTTATTATTATTATTATTATAGTAAGCTAAGGGAACTATTTTCTAAAGAGAGGTCAATCTCGTCACCCTTTAGTTGCAATAGATTCCCTCTTATCTGTTGGAGGCGTGCCCCGGAGAGGCAGGTCCTAGTCCGCGAAGTCGTATATGACCTCTCCCTGTGAGCAATCGTGTCGGTGATGCGCCGCACGGAATCGGCGCGGAGGGCCGTATCCTCCTTTTGTAAGATCATCATGGTCCAAAAGGAGACGGGAACGGGAAAGGGCCGATCCTGCTCGGCGGAGACAACGTCAGCGTCATCCCAGACCTCCCACAGCCCCAACACCCGGGTCTTAAAAGATAGGGCGTAATCATGGGGCCGTGGATGGGTGAGTTGGGGCCTCACGTGTTCTATTTCAAACGGCCCTAAAGAGGACAGCAGCCGGGATGGCCTCGTGTTGCCGTAAGCACTAGCGAGGAATGCAAGGGGACGAGATTATCTTCGCCCCCTGAGGAGAGCTCCGGCGAGCCACGAGCGAAGCATAACACGGGAGGGGCCGCGGATGCGTTATATCAACATGATCCCGTAGCCTCTCCGATTCGTGCCGAGGACGGCCATCGCAGTGTTTGTAGTGGGAAAGAATCCCACATAACCCGTATCCTCCCTCAAGGGAGCCGGGTATTTTTGTGAAGGCTTCCACTGCGTGAAAAAAAAATAAAGATTCCCTCTCATCTATAGGATAAAGATGAGGTTGATAAATTTGTAAAGCATGCGGTAATAACAGGAAAGGCTATTAAAATGAGACTATATAACTCGGAATACTTAAAAACATATAAAATATCCTTTGTAATCTAGAAATATATGGAAGAAGGATCGTCGAAAATGTAGATATGGTATAACACTGTTCAAAACTAGCGTTCATATTGTTCGTGTTTTGAAAACTGTTACTTAACAAAACTATATATAACTTTATATACTCGGTGGTAGAGCTCTGTGCAAGCTCGCCTTGGTAGGTACCACCCACTCATCAGATATCCAACCGCAAAACAGCAGTACTTTGTATTGTCGTGTTCCGGTTTGAAGGGTGAGTGAGCCAGTGTAATTACAGGCACAAGGGATATAACATCTTAGTTCCCAAGGTTGGTGGCGCATTTGGAGATGTAAGCGATGGTTAACATTTCCTTACAAGGCCATTGTCCATGGGCGTTGGTGGCCACTTACCTTCAGGTGGCCCATATGCTCGTCCGCCTATCTATACAATTAAAAAAAACACATAAGATTAATATATTCTATCACCGAAAAGTAGTCACCTAATTTTGAATCCTGTATCAAAGTCGAAAATCTTTTTTATTTATATATTTAAATGCTTTATTGACCACCATAAAGTAAGTGGAACCAAAGGCGGACTTAATGCCTGAAGGCATTCTATGCCAATCAACCTTTCAACAGGTCAAACAGAAACCCATGAAGGCGGTAATTAATAATTAATAGTACACAAAAATATACATACTGATATATAAAACTATACAATAAATAAACATATACATACATACATACAGTATCTCCAAAATTAATATCGATCTAAAATATCTATAGTATAAACATATAAATAAATAAGCATTATAGATGTCATGAGAACTAGGGGCTTAGGAACTTCCTGACAATATGTGCTCACGTAGACGACGTAGACGTAGGTCTTGACAGTAGATTTAGAGCTTTCCTAATATGTTCGGGTACTTTGCTCCATAATCGGACAGCTTGAACGGAGTAAGAATTAGAAACGAAACCAGAAGTATGAATAGGAACAGAAAGAAGGTAAGAATCCTTAGAACGTAACTGAAGATTGTGATTATCACACATAAATTTGAATTTCCCTTTCAAATAATCAGGAGAGGGTCAAAGAGAATAGAGAAGATAGTAATCGGAAGTCTGTACGTTGTCGAATTGTATACCATTTTATCACGATATTGAGAAATATGATCGAACTTACGAAGACAGAAGATGAAGCGCAAAGAGTTATTTAAGAGACGGTCAAGTTTATTCAGATGAATTTCGTTGAGGTCGTAATAACATACGTCTGCATAATCAATTATGGGAAAGACCAAAGCATGCATAAGTGAAATCTTAGTTTTGATGGGAAGGAAATTTCGAAGTCTATTGAGACACCTTAACCTGGCTGTGACTGAGCGGCTGATTTCGGAGATATGCACTGACCAACTGAATGTGAAATCAACATGAAGACCAATGTCTTTTACATAATGGCGGTAAGGAATTTTGATGTCATTGAACAAAACGGGAGGCAAAGATGTTAAGCCTAGATTAGTGACAAGGCGTGAGCTCCCAATAACGATCACATTAAGATGGATTGACCATTATTCCAAATTTTTGAGACCAAGCGCTTACACTAGCTAGATTGTTATTAATTGTTGCGACAGCACCACTTATATCATCCAACTTGGTTTGACGGTAGAGCTGCAAATCGTCGGCGTATAAATAATAAAAACAGTTAATGTAAGTTGTAAGGAGATTAATAAACAGGGAGAGAATAAGAGGAGATAAAATGCCACCTTGCGGTACGCCGGTATGAAGGTCAAACCAATCAGAGAGAGATTGATCCAATCTAACTGCTTGCTGGCCGCGAAGATATGAGGAAAAACACTCCAGAACTGATGGCGAAAACTTAAGATGCTCGAGTATAGCAAGGACAATATCATGATCAACCATGTCAAAAGCATTAGAGAAGTCGATTAAGACTAAAATGATAACCATTCTATTCTCCATATCATCCCGAACATCCTGTGTGACCTTTGGAAGAGCGGTAGTAGTAATATGACTGGACCGAAAACCAGACTGAAATGAACTAAGAATATTTAACTTACCTCATCTTAACGGAATGGATGAAAGAATAGAGTGAGATGCCGCAATTTCCAAATTAAATATGAATTTAAATTATACCGGTGTTTTTCAAAATCACTTAGCAGAACCGACCGCGATATCGGCATATACTGTTTATGATATTGTTCTAGCACATATATAGATTCTCTAAAAATAGATAGCTAAACAATGTTATGCTTTGAGATATGTTGTAGATATACTGTATAAGGAAAGGTATTAAAATACTGTTTTCTAAATAAAATACCCCCATTAAATAAATAATTAAGAAAAATATTAAAATACTATACATACTGTTATGACAGTAGTTATTATTTTTATATACTTGATTTCGTACCGATGAGTTTGTAGAGACCCTAAGCCGTTATAATAATACACGGAATACAGCCATTACCGTACCATAATATTATAAAAATGATCCGTGCCATATTTATACACATAATTAAGTAATAAGATTATTTTAATAATCGTATCGACTTCGTAAAAATTACTTGCAGAAATAAAATTAACTTATTATTCTATTGAGCTGTTATTACAGTAAATAACTTAATAATTATTCAAAATTTTTAAATATGAAGCAATTATGTGAATAAAGGTTGTTTCAAAACGATTATTATCATTATTGAATAAAACGTTTAGTAATTGCTTATAAATATGGTTTAAATTATTAAACAAATATTTCTGTTTTTCTACCCTTCGATAAATATTGTTCACCAAAAATTTACTTTGTAATTTATATAATGAAAATGCTTTGTTCTGAAATAAATTTTAAATGATTTACATATATAAGCTTACAGTTAACACAAAATATGTAATTACAATAAATAAAATGCTTGTAGGAACTATAATACGTTTATTATAAAACCATATTATTTAGTAGCATTGTTTTTGTATGTCTATAACATGGCCTGTATCCAGGTATAATAAAATGTCACGATTTTGTACTTAAATCTAGATCTATAAAATCAAATACAAGTCTACAATAAATATCAAGGTCTATAAATTAAATTACATTGAAAGGTCACCATGAATCGCTTTGTAATGAAACCCAAACTCGTCTCCGTCACATTCGTTTCAAGTCATGGTATTCTGTTCCTTTGAAAAACTGTCATCACAACAGTAAATATAATGCGAATATATGTAATTATGTAAGATATTTTAAAGTATAGTATTTACTACGAGTGTAAGTGAAGCTATTTACCACAATTGGTACGTTAGGCTCCGCCCACACGTGTCGTTCACTGTTTATTGGCTGCCGTATCCCGGGTTCCGTAATTGATTCCGTTATGAATGTTCGTATTGAGTTCATGTAGCTATTAAATACGGATGGTGTTTTGAAAACTATTACATTAAAACAAGACTAATGATTATTAAGATTTAAGGAACACTTTTGTTTTCAACTATAAACTTTTATATATATTGGATCTTAGTAGGTAGTTAAACTTTTTTTATGTAAAGAGTGATTAGGTTTAATATGTTCATTAAATTTTTATCTATTTAGCTCTCTCCTTAAAATAAAACAAACAAATGTAAGTACAGCTTACCAAACATAAATAATGATCGCAAAATTCACAGATACGAAAACGAAATATTTTCAGTATTAACTAAAACGATCCAGAATAAAGAAGAATAAAAGGGTTAACTAATAAAACATTTCACATTTCTTCCTAAAAATTCAATATCGTTTTGTGGTATCATTAATCACACTATATTGAGAGCAGACCTAATCTCGTTTTATTCGCATCCTTTATCACGCCCATGCCTTTTGCCCTCCGACCCGTTACCTTTACCGTTAATTGCCGATATTTGAATGCAATAACGGTTGCATGACAGTTAAAAAATGACGCATCAGACGCGTCACACAATGCATTGATACATCGTAGTCGAGTATATGGTTGACCGTCTCGATTTATCGTGTTATTATCAAGCTGACAATATCGGCAATAATTTGCATAATTCGAGACTGAGCTCATTAAGGAGTGTTTTAACATGTTTTAAATTCAGTTGCCGAAATGTTATATGAAATGTATTTAACTATTCAAGACTGACGACTTACACAGAAACCTTAGACTATGACTAGGGTAGCCTTTAAATATATTTACGACATAATAAATAACTTACTTTATGATTGAAATTAATATCTCTAATTTTATTATGATATCTACCTTTTATGTGAATGATCATAATAAGCGCGCCATTTTAGAGCTAATTTAATAATGGGATAATAATAATATTAACTGTTCAAAACTCGTAAAAATGAATATATCCTTATGAAGTAATGATCGCGATACATCGGTTACCGTTACAACGTCAACGGTTACATCATCGCTAATCGAAAATTCACAACATGTTATCTTAAATTTCAAGCCTCACGAAATGAATCATGTCCGTGGAAATGAGGCACTGATATCGAACTTCAATTTCGCGCTCCCGTAAAAAGCAAGCACTTTTACTTTTTTATTGTATAAAATTTTCTCACGGCGGACACTGACTCATCTTATCCGCACCGTTCCGCGTGACGGGCCCCTCAATTATGACGTCATAATGGCGATCCCGATGATAGAGATCCTTTCTTAAAATTCGTTTTTAATTTAGTGGCATGAAGGCAGTGTATCTTGTTAGCTCGGTTTGGCAAACATTAGGTCCATTTAGATTAAGCTGATAATGATTAACATTTAAACATTTTGTAGTGTTGAGATTTGCTGAGTTACATTTATAATTTAAAGCGAATCGATTCTCACGACTGTTCGATCTTCTTTATTTAAAAATAAAACAATTAATTTTATCCACCTTTAAAAATGTCTCGAAAAATATTTAGAACATGTTTATTTGTAGATATCATGGTTATGTGATAAATATTTGATGTGGACGCGTGAGGTAGGCGCCTTACCTATTTTAGATGGTCCTGAACGTCCTGACGAAAGCCGGGATAGCTTCGATCTGCCGTACGCACAAGTGAGGAGTGCCCTCTGCCTCCTGAGGAGATCTCCTTCAAGCCACGACAAGAGCACAACACGGGAGGGATCGCAGATGCGTTATATCGACACGATCCCGCAGCCATTCCGATCCGTGCCGAATAAGGCTATCGCTATGATTTTACGCCTCAAAACAAACGCCTCATAACCCGCTCCGCCCTGGCCGGGTACATTTTCAAAGGGCTCCATGGCTGAAAAAAAATAAAAATTTCAGCAAGCTTTTCGTGAATATAACGATAAGGTTAAAATACAAAGTGCTCGGAAGATTTTATGTGCGGCGGAACTACGTGATATTTCTAGCTGCTTTATGCTTACACACAATGGCGTTAACCCGCATATCGTCTATTACGACCCGAGTGTCCAGAGTACAATCGCGAGGAGTTATAAATAAGTATAACTGTCCGATATAGCCGAGAAAACTCCATTTCGCTGAGCAACCGGCGCATAAAGTTTTGTACGACTCAATAAACATATTTTCAATTTTAGTGGCGACTGTCCTCTCGGCGAGATTGCATCGTACACTTTTATATCTAAAATAATAATCTTTGTTATTTCAGTTAGAAAACATACTAGCTTACATAGTTTACTATAATATATAATTGCTTCTAATTAAAAAAAAAGTTTATTAACTTTCTATCGTAGTAACTGAAGTCGTGAAAGTTATACTATAGCCATACATTTAATCCCAAACACATACAATTCGCCCAATAAATACCTATCGATCAACTGAAGGTAATTAATCAAAGAATCAAATAAACACAAATGAATATTTATTTAACAGTCAAAGGCATCATGTAACGACATTAGAGTCGTGAGACTCCATAATTTTAACATCCCACAGAGGTTTATGATTCCATCAATACCAATTTGGCTAATAAATCCTTAATATAGAAACAAGATAGCATGTCACTGTGCAAACATATTAACACAGAAATATATTGCTAACGACATATTATTTCACAAACCAAGCACCATGCACCCGAGTAGGCACACACCGTTGATTTCGCAATCGCATTAAGTTATGGCGGTAAATCTCGTTGACACTTACTGAGTTATGGCCTACACACTCTAAAGATTATTATAGAGAAGCGCAAATTTATACTGTCATTGTTCCTAAATATTTAAAAATAAATATTGAACATGGATACATGGACTATGTATTAACAAAAGTATGTACATATATATTACCCATCAAAAATCTATTACACCGTGCCTGTACTTTATTAGAATATCAATGTCTATTTTAATTTTAAGAAAATATTATTGAATTTAGTATTAGAAGGTTTACATATAATTTGTGAATTAATTTTTTGTTATTAAAAATTTTAATGCGGAAATAAAGTTTGATTAAAGGCTGATGCTACTGCAAGTAGCGAGGATCATATTTCAGCTATAAATTCTAAATAATAATAATTTCAACAATGGTGCAAAATTTTGCATTTTAGAAACGACTTTTATAAAAACTCCGGTCTGATTTCGGTCTTGCCGACCATTTTTAAGGGAGAAGACTAGTTGTTAAAATGTGTGCGTAAAAACAGGTATACGTACTCTCATAATCCGATAAGAAGTCAAATCTGACATGACCAGAAATAATTAAGGCGCAGGATCAACAGCTTTACGCGCTTTCCGAGATATCAGAGTCCAGTTTCCAATTTCCAGTTTCCGGGATGCTACTGAGAATTTTCCGACGGAAAAACCCAGTTTTTTTTTACTGATCAACCCAGAGCCACGGGATCTGTACAAAATTAATGTTAATTAATGTTAAAATTAAATTAATTAATGTTAGTACTATATACTAGTTACTACACTAACGTGCGTTGTCAAACTACCAAAGTAATCACTAAAGTCACTTAACTCAATTTCCGTACTTATTAATAATAAAAGTAATTATGAAAATAATTAGTAATTTGTTTTGCTGCACAGTAATAACAATTGTGTTTTTTTATGTTTACTGAGTCACATTAATGAAAACCAGATATATAACTTTATAACATAATGAAGGAATGAAAAAATGTCCTTACATATGAAATTGGCGTTTTGTACGGGAGGAATATAAAGTATTTTTTTTTGTGAAATATATTTAATTAATCAAAGTATGCACTGTTGTTATCTTTGCACTTATGCCATCTCATAGGTAGTTCATTGATCCCTTTACTAAAAAAACCATGGGGGCGAGAATCAATAAACTCTTTGAAGGCGGTTTGGACTGCCGTATCGGAGTTGAATTTTTTTCCTTGTAAGAAGTTGTCCAAATTCCGGAAAAAATGGTAATCTGTTGGAGCAAGATCCCGGGAGTACGGTGGATGTCGCAGACATTCCAATTTTAGCTCATCTAACTTAGTGGTTGTTTGTTGTAAAGTCTTGCGTTGTCGTGAAGCAACAGTGGCCTAGAGCAATTGACCAATCTCGGTTGTTTAGCAGCTAGTTCTTCCTTCATGGTTTGCAGGTGCTGACAATAGATATCTGCCGTAATCATTTGGCCAGATTTAAGAAAGCTGTAGTGAACGACATCGGCGCTAGTCCACCAAACACTCACAAGTAACTTTTTCTGAGTCAATTTTCGTTTAGGGCAAGATTTGGCTGGGTCTCCAAGGTTCAGCCACTGGGACGAGCGCTTCCGATTATCATACAGTATCCACTTTTCATCACAAGTAATGATTCGATTTAAAATCCCTTCATTATTGTGTCGGTTGAGCTAAGTACACACACACACACAGCAGTCGACGCGTGTTTGCAAGTTCGATTCACTCAATTCATGAGGTATCCATCGTTCAAGTTTTTTTACTTTCCCGATTTGCTTTAAGTGGATTAATACAGTTTTATCACTTACCCCGAAGCCTGCAGCTATCTCTGAAGTGCTTTGTGATGGATCCGCTTCCACAATAGCCTTTAATTCTTCATTTTCCACTTTGGTCTCCAGCCGTCCACGGGGTTGGTTCTGAAGGTCGAAATTTCCAGAACGAAAACGTTGAAACCAAAAACGTACCGTGCTTTCTTTTGCAAAACCAGCGCCGTACACATCATTAATCCTTCGAGATGTTTCTGCAGCACTGGTGCCACGGTAGAACTCGTACTCGTAAATGTATCGATATTTCATGTGTTCCATTGTGCGGTAATAAGTGACGCCAAAGAAAAAAATAATAACGAAAAAACAAATGAATGTCTGTTTTCAAAAATCAAATGTAGTTGCTAAATGAATTTATAAATTTGAGTTTGGAATTCTTAACCAAAGAGGAGATATTTCAGGTCAAAGTGGTCAGTACGACAAAACGCTAATTTCATATGTAAGGACCTAATATTTATAAAAAAACATTGTCGTATCGCTTATACCTTTTAAAAAAGATATTAAGCATGTGTTGATTAATGCATAAACAGAAATTTAAAAAAGCGCCTGGAAACCTTCCACCGTTAGATAAAAGCCTTCACTCTAGTTAATGAGAAGAATTCGAATCGCAATAATTCATTATGGTCGACGTATATTTATGTTTAAGTGGACAATATTTGTTTAGCAACCAGGAGTCGGAATCAATCCATAAAAAAGGCCACGACTGTTTTGTCAATATTCCTAATTGTTTCATGTAACTACTATGAATATAGAATGAAAATTGCACGGCATTTTTTTTTTACCATATTAGTTAAACTCACTTTCGCAAGAAGACCTCGCCCATCACGAACGATTAAGACGAATTGTAAGTATAATACATTAAGTATTGCCGTTCATTAATGAATGAACTCAGTATAGTATGAATAAGGTATCCCTTGCAACGATTCTTACATGTTGTCACTGTAATATATTTCTTTGATGTTGTCGAACGAACAAATATTTTATGATTGAACTATTAAAATTGCATGTGGAAGCATATCTTAAGATTATATTGTAATAAATGTTTTCTTCGCCCGAAGAAAAATGGACGTTGTTTTAATGCTCTTTATTCTACATAAAAAAATCACACGTAGTAAAGTGTAGTAACTAAACTTTACTTAAACGGTGAATTACCTTTCCTATCAACCAAACTTGCCAACATATTTTTATATGAGGTGACAAATACATATAGGCACAATTTAATGCTTCCGTAAAAGGACCCATATGATAAGTTTCCTTCAAATTAATGTCATTGGAGCGAGCATAAATATGTCTCACAATACCTTATTTTAACTACGCCACAACTAGTGCACATAAATTTCATCTCAGATAATGTTACATTAGCGCACACATCGCCTATATCGCGACAGATTTTGTTACGGGCAGTTAAATTTTATTTCTTTATGATGTTTTATTATTTTATAAGCGATGCGAGCCTTTGTGTTCTTTGTTGCAAATGCTAGAGGTGGTCCTTGCCCGCGACCATTTTAATGCAAACATCGCGTAATAAAACGCATTAAATTGTTGTTGTGAATCGAACTTTGTTTACGACTCGCGCACAATAACGTTGTCAGTTTTTTCTGTAAGCCAGATAAATTACTTAGTCGTGTTCTTCCTGTAATAAAAACGTCTTGTCCTTAATGAATAGTTATTTTGATCATATCGCATGATATGTGAATATTTGAAGTTGTAAGGTAATGCGCGGTGCAGACGGGCGACTGAGATTCATCGCAGTGCAACGTTCTGCGATACACGTGCGGAGATAGCGAGACGAGTCTCAAGATGTATGCATAGATTTAGGCCCTTTGTCCGGACCACTATGAGAAAACTTCATATTAACAACGTATCCCTTCTGAGTTATGTTTTAAATCATAATTTAAATCCGGATCAAAATTTACTTATAAGAATTTAGAAAATAAAAACAATTATGAGAACTTTTATAAACTGACAAAATTTATAATTTTCAAACTGGAATTCATAACTGTGCTATAAAGAAAAAAGACAATAATTTCAATATGTCTTCTAATACTTCCCATATATTATTATTTAAATCAATACTAACCAGAACTTCATGTGTGAAATTGGTTCCCTAACATGGCTTCAAGGCTCATTACTTACTTAGTGATGAGTTTTTAAACGATTAAAAGCCTAAATTGATCCTTTCCGAGTGTCGGTGTCATATGAATAAGTTGATTTAGTGCATTCCGACACGAAATACTAACGTACAATATCCAATCACTATTTAAATATAATCATAATAATTGTTTCAATGGTAAATAATTTACTATCGAATAAACTCATTAATTTCGTTATTTATTGTTAGAAAGTTACATTTCTATTCGTTTATATCTTTATGAAAAAAGAGAAAGATAGCTTTTAAGGACCTTAAATCGCTAATTAGTTTTAATAATTAAAAACATACATATGTTGTGTAATTTACTGGAAATATTAATGACTATTGTAAAATTAGACTAGTATCGTCAATTATCACTAATAAACAAATCTAATTAATTTAAAGTATCGTGATTTATTTTATCTCCTATTATTTATTTAAGTTGTAAAATACATTCCTTAAATTATTATCTTTAACAGGGAAAGGTCTGTCCAGCTATAGGATATTTACAGATTTATTTAGTTTTACTTTAAGGACTTCTTTTAGTAGAGCGGAAGGGCTATTGTGGAACATGTGGGTAGCATCCGCTGCCTACTCCTCTAAAATACATTTTGCAATAAATTTACAATGGCTTAAAATTAACGAGTATTGATATTCCATTGTATTGATGTATTAAACACCCTTTTATTAATTTATGAGACTTATATTTTATGTTTGAATTTAAATTTATACCTAAAATATAATTTAACTTAATAAATGTCTTACAAGTATCCTACATTTAGGTTTATTTATTTATTTGAAATATTTTTCAAAGAAATATGAAAGAACTGAAAATAAATATTTTTAAGATTCGGTAGCATTAATTAAAATGAATGTATATTATTAAATTTAAAATTACACGTTATAAAAATGATGTTAAGAAATACGTAAGTAACATTATTGCGCGCGTTGAGCTCTCATAAACCGCAATCCGTTCGTAGTTCATACGAAGTTTAACGCGTATTATAAATTATATTGAGTAAACTTACCACAATAGCACATCCCACATACTAGACGGACATTACCTAGCAATAGAAACATTTAAAATAACTAACATTTTCACCAGTTATATAAACTCCATCTTATTACTTATACCTTAAAACTTGAATTCAATTACAGTATCATTTAAATGCTACATAATAGTATCTACGAGTTTTCTTCGAGGCTCTATAACTCATGGACGTCGCTCCTGCTATCGTGACAGTGTCCCAGTAGTGAGCAATTACATCGAGCAAAACCCACTAAAGCGTTGCCACCTGTTCTCACCACGATATTATTAATAATTTCCTTTAATATAATACCTGCAACGCAATAACGTATTTAATTGGCAGGTCATACAGAATACTTTTGCCTGTATATTAAACACACACTTATATCAAAAGAAAATGAGTTTTAACAGCAAAGAAATATAGTATATTATTAAAAAGTTATGAATAGTTAGTTCGATGTAGGATAGCGACCCACGCGCTTTCGTTCATAGAAAATCCATAGCTTTGTTTTGTAATGAAATTGTTAGTTTATTTCTTCAAATAAACGACGTCTATTTGTGAATGCAGTAGTTCGTCCAGATAAAGTTGAAATGAATGGGTGGTCTTTATAGTGTGTTTATTGAGTTTAATCAAGTATCCTGTTATAAATGATATAACAATGGTTCTTGTTTGAATTATCTATTGGTAAAATATGAATACAACATACAACACACTTCCATACATCAAATAATAATATTTATTCAAAATATGTAGCTCTTGGTAAAGTTGATAGTATTTTGCAACAGTACACAGCCGCAGTAATAAAATGTAAAAATATATTGTAATTGGTCATAATATTATCAAGTTAATAACATTTTATTCTTTTAACACGCCGGTTAGTCATTCATGCATGAGTCCGAATCACGCAAAATAACGAAAAATCTTAATTGTTATCTAGTCCTAAATATAACATGTGATGGTTAATTTTTATTTATTTATTTCAAATAAGCTGACAAGCAAAATGCCCCCGTGACGGTGGGCGGTCAACAAATATTACCAATCTAAAAAATATTCCTAACACCAACTTAGCGTCCCTGTAAATGCGCTGGCTTACTCATCCTTCAAACTAAAACAAATCAATACACAGTATCGATGTTTTGCGGTAGAATTAATTGTTTATTTACTAAAGTCTGAGATAAATTCTCCTCTACCGGAAATTCCGAATACTATACTAATAGTTATATCATTTATCCTTATGAAAATAATATTTGTCATCATCATTACATAATATAATCAATGTCCCATGCTAAAACGTAAGACAATTGTCACTACGTAATTTATACTCTAAGTTGTCATATCTTATTTATTTATGTGTACTTAGAATTCAAATTACGTGGCAAATCTTTTAATATTTAGTACATAATATTATTTGTGCTATTATTTATGATGTGAAGAGAATGATAAACTGTAGATCGAACATATGCAACATAGAATTTAAAATATATAAACAACAATACTATTTCACATTACTATATTTAAAGATATTCATTAAATTTTGTGGTTTATATTTCTAAAGAATGCATTTTTTTATTTTATTTATGTTGGTTTAAGTAATAATGTCCTCCAGACCGATTTCGGCCATGGCGGCCAATCTCAAGAGAGATTAGCCAACTGAGCAGGAGATATTAAAGTGCACAAGTGTGTTCGCAAACACTGGTGCACTCTCTCTTCCCTAGCTCTCATAATCCGATGGGACGGTAATCCGACACGACCGGAAAGGGTTCAGGCACGGGAGTGTTACACACTTCCAACTTCCAGTCTCCAGGCTGCTACTGAGAATTTTCTGACAGAAAAACCCAATAATTATTTTTTTGGCCGACCTGGGAATTGAACCCGGGACCATCGGGTCTGCGGACTTATATCTAGCCACTAGACCAACGAGGAGTGATTTATGTATATCTAATTCTTAAATATAATTTCAATTTTCATTAAGGTCGATTAATAAGAAAAATAACTTTGTTCGGGTTATTGAATGAGCTCTTTTCTTCTAATTTAATTAACAATCTTTAGTTAAGCACAAGTACATAGAAAGCATAGGTATCGAGATTTTGTTCAAACAATTGCGTATACCACTTCATCCGTCCCGTTATAATAAGCCTACACGAATTAGAAGCCTTCGCGCGTGAACATTGTTTACATTTTAAAAACAAAAGCTATGCTTTAACAAGCAGCCAGTAGAGGCTGTTTAGTTCTAGAGGCTAATATACAAGTAATGTGTATAACAACTCAATAATTTAAAAAATATATAAATATTTTAGTTTATATATTGTTTAGTTTTGTCTCTTACATTTTTCCACCCCACATAATATTTACTGCACGTATATTATATGCCACAGGATATGTATAATACACTATTCTGTTTAATAAAAATGAAGAAAATCCAGTGGGACCGGAAATATTCTTCAACATTTAAATATAGCTTTCATATACTGCTAGAGAGAGAAAACAAAGTTCTTCTATAATACTGCAACAGTCAACAAGGAATAAAACTCAAATCACATAATGTATACCATAATAAGAAAAAGTGATTGATAGACATTAGAGAGAAGAAAGTGATATCACGGAGAACCAGTTTAATTTTACGCCTGGCCGAGGGGCGAAGTACATCGCACCTTGCAAATGATACAAACTGTACAGACAAAGCCACAGAAATCTGAATATAATGCTTGATCACTATAAGCCTAGCTCTTGGAATTATACAATAGTGGTCATAATATATAGCCTTAAGAGAAAAGTGGGCCTGGGAAGTATGTGGAACTTATTTAAATATAGCTGATACAGGATGTTTGGACGTTTCTGCAAGCCCCCCGGTGGTGCAAGTGTCTATGGGTTGTGGTAGTAACTTTCCATTTGAAGGGACTGTGTGACAGGTAGAATATACAACATCAACGAGGATAATGGTAAGAGAAATAATGATTTTGTTTTAAGATGCCGTAAACATAATAAGACATATGTACATACATATATACACATAATACTCACGTGTCGAGATGGCCCAGGAGTTAGAATACATCTTAAGCGGAGATTTATTTATTTATTTTATCGATACATTGTACATACGTTTTCATTAAAAACTAAATTATGGTCTAGTACTATTACAATCATCTATAGGGTTTTCCAATAGGGACGCTTGAACTTTGACAGCTGATTGCGGCCATGTTGTTTGAGTGACAGCTGTCAAATGCAGTGTGTTATATTCATTCCGTCCTCCCAAACCACCATGGCAGGTTACAGTGTCGAGCAGCACGTGCAAATCATAAAATTGTTTTATGAAAATGGGTCTTCAGTTCGAGCAACGTTCCGCGCACTTCGCCCGTTTTACGGTCGCGATGATCGTCCTGCCGAGTCGACTATCCGACGATTGGTGGACAAATTCGAGTCAACCGGGTCAGTTAACAATCAGCCGGTTCCCGTGCGTCAACGTAACGCGAGATCTGCCGAGAATATCGCCGCTGTGCGCGACAGTGTCCTCGAAAACCCGCGGCAGTCAATTCCGCGTCGCGCACAGGAACTCGGCCTTTCGCAGACGACAACTTGGCGAATTTTGCGTTGTGACTTGAGCCTGCACCCGTACAAGATCCAGCTGACCCAAGAGCTCAAGGTTAATGACCATAGACAGCGCCGTGTCGTTCGCTGACTGGGCATTAGAGCAGTTGGAAGTTGACGCCGATTTTGGCAAAAAAATCATCTTCAGCGACGAGGCGCATTTTTGGATGAATGGCTATGTCAACAAGCAAAATTGCCGTATTTGGGACGAGATCAATCCACACGAGGTTCACCAAGTGGCAATGCACCCGCAGAAAGTGACTGTTTGGTGCGGATTTTGGGCCGGAGGCGTGATTGGTCCGTATTTTTTCGAAAACGATAATGGTGTGGCCGTCACCGTCAATGGTGAGCGATACCGGTCGATGATAACCAACTTCTTTTGGCCTGAAATCGAGAATATGGATCTGGACAACATGTGGTTTCAACAGGACGGCGCTACGTGCCACACAGCACACGCTACGATGGAAGTTCTGCACGATCAAGCGCCCTTAATGGAAAACCCTATATTACAGGTATATACAGCATTGCAGTTGTCCGGTTTAGATAATAAAGATAATATTAGGTCCTTACATATGAAATTGGCGTTTTGTACGGGAGGAATATATGTCAGTTTTTTTTGTAAAATATATTTAATTAATCAAAGTATGCACCGTTGTTATCTATGCACTTTTGCCATCTCAAAGGTAGTTCATTGATCCCTTTACTAAAATAACCATGGGAATCGAGATCATCGAGAATCAATAAACTTTTTGAAGGCGGTTTGCCGCATCGGTGTTGAATTTTTTTCCGTGTAAGAAGTTTTCCATATTCCGGAAAAAATGGTAATCTGTTGGAGCAAGGTCCGGGGAGTACGGTGGATGTCGCAGACATTCCAATTGTAGCTCATCTAACTTAGTTTACTCGGTGGTAGAGCTTTGTGCAAGCTCGTCTGGGTAGGTACCACCCACTCATCAGATATTCTAACACAAGTTGTTGTGTTCCGGTTTGAAGGGTGAGTGAGCCAGTGTAATTACAGGCACAAGGGACATAATATCTTAGTTCCCAAGGATGGTGGCGCAGTGGAGATGTTTTTTTTTTTAAGAAATATACAAACCACTGTCTTTGGGCGTTGGTGACCACTTACCATCAGGTGGCCCACATGCTCGTCCATACAATAGAAAAAAAAAAAAAATAGTGGTTGTTTGTTGTGCAGTGTGTGGTCTTGCGCTGTCGTGAAGCAGCAGTGGCCTAAAGCGATTGACCAATCTCGGTTGCTTAGCAGCTAGTTCTTCCTTCATGGTTTGCAGTTGCTGACAATAGATATCTGCCGTAATCGTTTGGCCAGATTTTAGAAAGCTGATGCTGACTGTTTAGAAAACTCACAAGTAACTTTTTCTGAGTCAATTTTCGTTTAGGGCAGGATTTGGCTGGGTCTCCAGGTTTCAGCCATTGCGACGAGCACTTCCGATTATCGTACAGTATCCACTTTTCATCACAAGTAATGATGATTCGATTTAAAATCCCTTCATTATTGTGTCGGTTGAGCAAACTAACACAGCAGTCGAAGCGTGTTTGTAAGTTCGATTCACTCAATTCATGAGGTACCCTTCGTTCAAGCTTTTTTTCTTTTCCGATTTGCTTCAAGTGGATTAATACAGTTTTATCACTTACCCCGAAGCCTGCAGCTATCTCTGAAGTGCTTTGTGATGGATCCGCTTCCACAATAGCCTTTAATTCTTCATTTTCCACTTTGGTTTCCGACCGTCTGGCTCTGGCAACGGGGTTGGTTCTGAAGGTCGAAATTTCCAGAACGAAAACGTTGAAACCAAAAACGTACCGTGCTTTCTTTTGCAAAACCAGCGCCGTACACATCATTAATCCTTCGAGCTGTTTCTGCAGCACTGGTGCCACGGTAGAACTCGTACTCGTAAATATACCGATATTTCATGTTTTCCATTGTGCCGTAATAAGCGACGCCAAAGAAAGAAATAATGAGGAAAAAACAAATGAATAACTGTTTTTAAAACTCAAATGTACCTGCTAAATAAATTTATAAATTTGAATTTGGAATTCTTAACCAAAGAAGAGATATTTCAGATCAAAGTGGTCAGTATGACAAAACGCTAATTTCATATGTAAGGACCTAATATTTTAAATTAATTGAACTGAAATTAAAACAAAAACAACTTCAACATTAAATTCAACATTTAGAATAAAATAAAAAAGGGCATATTATGTAACATTAATAATTAATTTGTATAAGTTTGATAGATTTTTTCTTAAAACAAGCAAGGGTCTCTTGAAAGATATCAATGTCAGGGTCGGTTAAGTTGTTGTATGAATTAATAAAGCGGTTTAGAGGAGAGTACTTACCAAGATTACTCTTTGAGGGACAGGGTAAAAAAGTATTTTGTAGCGGATGTCTGGGAGGGAGGCGATGGGTATGTATATTGATTTGGTGTAATAAGTCAGGAGAGTCAATGCTGTTGTGTGATTTTGTAAAGTGTTGTTAAATCAGCTACAAGCCTTCGTTTTTTAAGGGGTTGGATTTTAAAGTGACTGAAGCGCACTTCATAGTCTGCTCTATATGGACAGGTCTTTGTAGGCAAGGAACCGCGTGAAAGAGCGCTGGACTCGCTCTATTCTCGAAATGTGGGTTTTGTAGTGTGGGTTCCAGACCGAAGAGGCATATTCAAGAATAGTACGCACCAGGGCATTAAAAATCATTATAATGCAGTCGATTCTAGTGAAATCCCTGGTGATTCGCTTGATGAAACCCAATATCATCCATCCTCTAGAAATTATTTGATTATAGTGTTCTTTGAATGTGAGCTTGCAATCAATTATAACATCGACATCTCTGATGACTGAGACTTCTTGGAGTTGCTGGTTATTTATATATGACTCCGATCTAATTTAATTTTTTTTGCGAGTGAATTTTATTTGCGCCCACTTAGAAACGTTGAGAGTCATTTTATTTGCTTAATTTGAATGTATAATTTACCTCGTAGTCTGCGTTGTAGGAAAAACAAACCAGCTTGTGACGCATGAAAGTCTACCGAATGTGGTCTACGCACCCGGTTTGGAGCAGCGTGGTGGAATATGTTTATGTCAAACCTTTTCTTCAAAACGAGAGCGACCTTAAGCTGACCTTAATCCAGAAGTAGGTAACAAGCTCTTACAATATTATGTAATACTATAAGCATTTTTATAAAATATTTCATTTTTTTTTATTGATAATGGTCATAATGAAAACTTTAATTTAATTTGACATAAGCGACCTTATTAGCATTATACATGAAAATTTTTGTACAATTTTGTGGACGTACACGTAACTTGTACTATGATTATCATTATGTCCTGTAATAATTATTATGAATATTTATTAACTATATTACTAGTTGCAATAATTAAAATTGACTCTACGGCACCGTGGTAAGTCAACGTGTATAATTATTGAAAGCGGAAATTGTTAAATTAATAAATTGATTGATTTTATTAAAATGTCAAGAAATTTGTTAATTAACTTATACATATAGTTTTTTAATCTTGATCTTATCGTGTTTTTACATTAATTCGACTGAATTTTAAGGATTTACAAATCCAAATCGTTCAACATAGGAAATGTAGCGAATATAATGTGTCTAACTAAGAACGATGTGATTATTACGTGACAGAATATTTAATATGAAATTATAATGTTAATGATGTAGTTAATATGCTTAATCTACGAAAAATCTTAGAACATACTAACTGGAACGTATATAGTTAATTTTATTGATACATTCGTAATTAAATACCATAGATGTTAATATGACGAGATATTACATAGGGTTAAAGTTTGAGCATTGTTACGTTGTGTCAAAACGCAATTAGTAATGCAAATGTACATAATACACTTCCTTAAAATACTTCAACTAATAACTACCTAAGGTGGGCTAAGGCGGACTTCTTATTAGATTCAAAATTAGAAAATGTTTAAGCTGCCAAATTAAACTAAGTTTTGCAGTTATAGAAATATCTAAAAGTACAACTTTCTATTACTAGAAACCAATAATATGTACTTGAAGTTATTACTTTAGTTATTAAAAATTAAAAAAAAAAAAGTAAGGACAAAAAGTTTGATTGATTGAGTTATATTTTCATTATACCAATAAAAAAAAAACAACTTTTATAGAACATTTGTCGTTTTTGATCCAATCTTGTAGTTCGTAGTTACTTGAAGTTTTTACAAAAGTGTTTTAATATTACATACTCCAAGGACTCTTCTAATGGTATGTGTGGTATATACTCAATAATAATTAATCGTACTATTTATTGTTGTCATTAATCGAAAAGGGTAAATCAATAAAAAGCATAAAACACAATGGCGTAAAGTGCTTATAAAGGATGCAATAACACATAGATTCCTGTGTTTGCATTAATCCGAGGCAGTCAACGACACTACTTGTTGACGATAAATCATTTCGACACAATTAATGGTACATTGTCGCGAACACGCCCGCTCTTAATTACGAACTAGCAATGAGTGAGATAAGCCTAACTAGTCTGAGTAAAGCCTATTTGCGACATACGTATTGCAACACCAATTACGTCAATAATAACCAAATATTTACTTATATTATGACCGCTGCTTCCAGATTTTTACGTCTCGCCTTCTACACGAATAACTATTGTCCCATATATACGTTCTAGTTATCTACATATATATTATAATAAATTGTATGCAGAGTCTTAATTAATCGTGCAACTCATAAAACTAAACATAACTCAAGCTTTATAGCGGCTTAAAACTGTTCCGAATTAAATAAGCTTCCGCTTGATTAAATTATTTCATGCTCGAATTTATTTTTTCAATAATAAGGATGATGTAAAGTCAATTTAATAAAAAACAATAATTATACCTACACTCTAAGCATATTTGAAAAGAGCCTTCAATACTTTTAATGGTCTCTTAAATTATAATTATTTCAACAATAATTATTCCGATGATAAATTTAATCCACGCAAAGTAATAAACGCCGTATGGCATAACGTGACATCATCAAATTTATTATTAATAACATAACTACAATAATTTAATAAACTAACATCAAGTTGAAACCTTTCTGTAGCTATTAATCTTCTAGTCAGCGTTAATTGTGCTCATGATTTATATAGTTAAAAGGAAGCAAGGAATCTGTTGTCTGTAGTTTCGTACTATTGGTTGCCTTTTATCTTTTTCCAACTATCCAAATTCAGAATAGACTAGAGCAGGACAGAAATTTAAGTTATGAATTTTAGAATACTAGCTTTCTGTTACGAAGCTAGAGTTATTTAGTTCAGCGATTCATCTATTACTCATACATAAATACATCCTGTCATTAAAAAATAAACATGCATAGGGATAAAATATGCTCGTATTTATATTTAATATAAATAAGAATATTATATACTTTAGCTGTAGCAGGATTTATCCGAAATCGTGAAGTATCCTATTTAACCATTTATGAAGCACACATATCATAGATAATATGTATTTAGAAGATATATAGAACCGAATATTTATACAATAGACTTAACTAACTAAACACAAATCAAAGTAACAAGTCATTATTACTGTACAAATCATGTCCGCTTGGAACGGTGGCAAGAATTCAAGCAGTATTTTGCCGCCGAATTACAATTTCGATACATTGAACATTCTTTAATATTTTACTTATATCGTAAAACCGGATACTATGGTTATTATATATTATGACAAATATATAAATATGCTACTATTATTTGTATTATTTTAATGAGTATGAAATAAAAAAAAAACTAGATAATGTATCCATAACGTAAACAAATAAAAACTTGATCGACTGAAAGTTTGTTATTATTACGAATTTATTTCCTAGTCCTGTTTTAAAATATATCCTGTTTTAATATATATATATATATATATATATATATATATATATATATATATATATATATATATATATATATATTAAAAATCATAACAATAAATATTTTCAAATATTTTATAAATAAGCAAATTATGACAAATTAGAGATAGCAAGCATTAAATCTTCAATAGGTATGAACAAAAGCTTGTCGCAGTATACAGAATTATCATCAGATTGTCCTCATTTATTATGCTAAGTTACCTCACAGTTGAAGGGCACATTTGAATTTCTATTCGCAATCGTATAGTAGATTCAAATATCGACAGGCGTGCTTGGCCAGTGACGTCAGCAATGATGCAATCTAATTCACATCAATCGTGTCCCGTCAGACGGATCAAGCTTAGAAATTATACTAAGCACGAGCCGAACCACGGCTGTTGGTCCAACACATTTTTAATAACAAAAACTGTATTATAACGAAATTTATTAAATACATTATTTTATAATAGTTATATAGTGTTGTAATCATTTGGTGACGATAATAACGACTTGCCGAAAGTAAATATAGTATGGGTATATTCGAATTATATTAAATTCCCTATTGTGAGAACTACAAAAAAATGTACTGCTGTTTTCGCTATTATTGTACGATATACAAGACAAGTAGACAAGAAGTTGATCGGGTAATGATATTTAATACTGTTTATTTATTTGATTTATTAATTTACTTAATAAATAAGCAAGCAAAGGACCCAAATTATAAAGAGTTTTTTATTTAAATATCACGAGTTGACTAATTCAATTGTTATATTATGTAGAGCTTTAGACGAAACAAGACAGATTGGGTGATGATCAGACATCTTATCAGTAAATCTTTTACGTGCAGAATACGGTGTAAGAATAAAAACCACGTAATGAGTTATAAGGAAAGACACTTTATTTGCGACAGACAATGCACATGGGAATTATTCTTTCATTATAATCAATACTTACATGTAATGATACTGTTATAAAATCTTATTATAATTTTTCATATATTAAATCATACTCATATAGAACCGAGATGGGTCATTGGCCAGAACACGCGAATCTTAATTAAAGATTACAGGTTCAAACCCTGACAAGCGCTACTAAGTTTTCATATATCGTAGCTTCATTTGTATTTTTAATTCATCTAGTGCTCTGGTGTATCTGGTGAAAGATAAACCTGTGTGGAAACCTGAACGTTTCGAATAAAATAGATAGTTATATATTTTGATTCTTTTCTACTTTAAAATAATACTTATTTATGCTTAATAACTAATTGGATAACTAAGAATACGAAATCGAAATATAAAATTTGTAATTAGATACGATTTATGCTGTAGCTTTTTACATATTTTTATTATTTTCATTGAGATATTAAAATCTTAAGCATATTATAACCAATTAGAATATACAAATTAAAATGAATAAACAAGCTTCAAATTATTCTAACTGTTCAATCGAGAGATAAGCGAGTTGTTTATTCACACTGACCTATTGCTTTAAACTTTATACTGACATTTCATTACTATACTGTAGATAATATTGGATTTCTACTTCTCCTTCGTTTATAACACTTGGCCTCCACAGAGCAGACTGTCTAATGAAGTAACTAGACTTATACTTGGCATAGCTAATCACGATACTTTATATCATACTGGTATTTGTTTCGAATATTTTTAACCTTTATTTTAATTAGAGCGTGTGAACCAGGAATTCAAAAGCAAATTACAAGTTAACGATTTCCTAATTTATTTGATAAGTAAATTGTAATCCGGTCTATTTATTTGATTAGATCGTTTCGTCCCCCGCACCGAGTTTACCCGGCTAGACGGGTCGTTTTATCGTGATAACTTTTGACTCAAGCACAATGTAAATTCTAAGAAAAAAGAATAAAGTGCGAAATGTCTAAATATTTTTTCTAATGTAGATATTTCTGTCTCAAATTAAAACACAATGCCGTTGTAGCAGTCCTTATCGCTTAAAATATATAAACAATGAGTATGTAATTTATTTAATAATTTTATAAAAGTTAAAACATTAAGATTGCCAAAATTATTTAAAAACTGACATTTTATAACATATGGTTTATAAAAATAGAGCTAGTTGAACATTCTTAAGCTATTGGTAAGCAAAAATTAATAAAAACCGTAATATACATTAGAATATTATTGGATAGAAATAAGTCTTAACGGTTATGCCATTTTCTGCATATTATAGGGCATATGTGTTAATATTTCCTTTCAAATAACGCAGACGGTATGCCGATTACTGCGTTTCAAAAGGCGATTCATTACATTCCAGTAAATTTTATTTGAGAAGTAAATATAAATCACATATTTGTCATAATAAAGTCCCTAACACCAAGACCGGTTCGTATCGGCTTACAGTAAACTCCTATATTATTGCAAATGGCATATCAATATCTATATTTCCATAAATTAAATTATATATTTTTAATTTACCTGGTGATTCAAATATGTGACATAATTATGGAAATTATATTTCTATTCCATCAAGGAAAAACATTAAAAAACATTGTATAGACCATAGAGGAAGCATTGTTTTTACTAACAACACTTAAGAGTACCGTTTTAAAATGAGCGACAATTATTTGTTAAATTAAGGCTTACTACGAGTTTAAAAATATGTTTTTATACTGTATCCTAATTTTTTTATTGTTTAGGTTGGTGGACGACCATGTGGGCCACCTGATGGTAAGTGGTCACCAACGCCCATAGACAATGGCATTTATTTTATTTATTTATTTATACTTTATTGTACACCACAACAATTTTTTCATTACAATAAGTTAGACAGCCTAATTATTATTAGGCATTGTAAGTAATGTTAACCATCGCTTTCATTGTAATGTGTCACTAACCTTGGGAACTAAAATGTTATGTCCCCACCCTTCAAACCGGAACACAACAATACAAAGTAATTTTGCGGTAGAATATCTGATGAGTGGGTGGTACCTACCCAGACAAGCTTTCACAAAGTTCTACCACCGAATAAATAATTAAATAAAATTTCATGTTTTTCCTATTTTTGAAAACTTACCTTGTTTTTGCCAACCACAATATATTAAAAAATATTATTAGGTAAGATTATTGGAAATATTAAAGAAGGTCAGTTAAATATAAAATGAATTTAGAACTTGAAATGATTAATATTTCGTAATTCATAATTTATATCAATTATGTTTTAATGTTTTTGCTACTTATTTTACTCAACACCACTTTATTTTACATTTGTATTTGACATAAAACTGTACTAATTTTAATGCGCAATTATAAAATAAAATTTTAGTTATAAAATATAAAATTGTTTTTTAATTAACAAAAATGTAAAATAAATGTAAATGGGATTGCGCATTTCAATTCGTGTAATAAACGAATTTTATTTTTTTTACAGGTTATGAACCGTTTCTAAGCAACATGTTACCTCTTTACGAATAATAAGAGCCTATGAATAGGAACCTCATGTAATAGAATGTTAATCAAATCAAATTGAATTCAACAAAAACCGATAACATGGACTCTGATTAGCGCTAATGATTGAATTACATGATTTTGTTATGACGTCAACACATCACCAGACTAACAGGTGCCGTTTGTACAAATTTTCAATATTTATGTTGTAAATTAAACTATTATTTTACGTATATTACAATAAATCCAACTATACCAATTTTTTCATTTTATCAGTCTCGAATCACTGATTACTTACGATAAATAAACACAATTTTTCATATTAAGAAAATACATACTGATTCCGAATACTTTCTTGTATTCTATGAAGTGCCAGTATGCTGCTGCAGTGTTCAAAATACGAACGGATGACCGTTGGCCGTTGGAGCAAACGAGTCCTTTACGTAAAGATGTATCGATGACGTAAAGATGTGTAGATGGCGAAATAGAAGCTGTAAAGCCGGGAGCTTTGGCGCACTTGGCTGATGATGTTGTTAATAAATTGACTTTTAATTTATGCCAACTTTATTTCACTGAAGGATCATAATAAATTATAATCAAAACTATTATAATCATAAGTGGACTAATTAATTTTGCAATATGCTTGCAAAAAAAATGTACTTGTATAACAAGTTTCTATTTAAGATAAAGCTACTTTAAAATTCAATATTAGTACAATTTGACTTAAGGAACAACCCGTAAATATGTTACTGTTTTAGTATTTATTTTGCAAGCTGCTCCACTGCAAATTGACTTACGATATAAACATACTTAATGTAAGAATTTACAATATCGTCCTCACGATTCCGGCCACGCCGGCTATTTTCAAGGGAGACTAACCATCTGCACAGGATGCACATCATCTATAGTATACAATTCTATTCCGGCGCAAGACCAAAGGCTTTACATGTTTGACGATGAAATTTTGTTACTGGATCGACCTGATAATTAAATCCTTAAAAATTAAAACGGAGATAGACCAGCAGGATATTATAGTGCCCCAGTGTATGCACTTTGATAATCCGTTGGATTTTATAATATAGGTAGGCAAATGGTCGTAGTAGTCCCTCCCACCCACAGACATTGGCACTAATAATAATAATAATAATGTCTTCCTGACCGATATCGCTCGCGGCGGCCAAGCTCAAGAGAGATTAGCCAACTGAGTGGGAGATATTATATAGTACTCTCTATTCCGGCAATCCGACACGACCCGAAAGAGTTCATGCGCAGGACCAACGGCTTTACGTGATTTCCGAGACACGGGAGTGTACACACTTCCAATTTCCAGTCTCCGGGCTGCTACTGAGAATAAACCAATAACTTTTTACTAGCCCGACCTGGGAATTGAACCCAGGACCTCCGGGTCTTCGGCCTTATATCTAGCCAATAGACTTACGAGACAGTGTTACGTCGCTAATACGGTACAAACCTTGTCCTTACATTGCTAATTCGGTACAAACCTTGGCAATTAAAATTTTATGCCCCTTATGCTTGTAGTAACACTGGATCACACAGTCATCCATTCAACCAGAACACAACAATACTAAGTATTACTATTTGGTGATAGAATATCTGATAAGTGGTAGTTATAGCACCAAGTGAAATGGCAATCTGACATGACCTGAGAGAAACAGGAATAGGGCAAACGGTTCTGGTAGACACGATGGCATAACAATACCAACTTTCTATTGCTGTATAATATTACTGAGGATGACTTAAGAGAAAACCTCAATACATATTATTTCGACATGGCCCGTGTTTTGAGCCTAAGATCTATAATTTGTAACCGCACAAACTAGACCAATGTGGTCGAGTAGGATTATCATACTCCTAAGCAATGTAGAAAAAAATACTTAGAATATTAGTATCATTTCTTAAATGTAGGTTGCTACTAAGCAATAGAAAATATAAGTAGATATAATAGATAAGTTTTGAAAATTACAGGAAATAAAACTAACTAGGAATCATATTCTAGTTACTAATCACTGATACGAGTACTTCAATAGCATGTAGATTGGCCATTGATCACTATGATCCAATAACACTGATCGAACGCCTACAACATGAGAAGTGTGCTATTAAACGGTATACGATTTATCAATAAGAAATCATTGCGGTATTCGATTATCAAAAGAATCAGTGACAACTTAAACGTGGTCGTTGGGTTGTTGGTTTGTCTAAGTAGACACACTCGTCTACTACTTCTACCAAACATCAAAACTTAATTTAAGTTTTAAAAATACATAAGCTGTGTCTGTGTATTTGATAAATTATTTCATTTATATTTCTTAAAACGCCAGTGTCTTTAGGGAAGTGTGACCAATTACATTCAGTCAGATCCCTTGTACAATTTAGTACTGTGTCAATAACATTTTTTGTAATTTAATTTTATTAGTTCAATTACATTTTAAACGACAATATTAAAAATATATATTTTTGTTGGTAATTTCAGTACAATTTTTAAATCGAGTTTATTTGGTTGAGACTATTTGGTAGTGTCGTGATAAAAGATAAATGTTATTTATGATTTCATATTATACCATTTTCATAATAAAATGTAAAATACAAATTTGAATCAATTTAAGTAACCCACAAATCTTTTTATTTGAAACATCACTTCAATTATCTCTTGTAAGAGATAATTTTAAAAATGAGATGCAACGTAATATCTCCATCGAGAAATGTTCACTTTTAAATAAATTAAGGACATTCATTTACAAGCGGCACGTTTCGTTAAGTATGCAGTGAGATCGAAGAGGCATTTAGAAACGCTAGTACGATATATCACAGCGGCCCTTTGAATAATAATTACATCACTCAATTATGACATTTATGTATCAGTAATAAAATTGATTTTAGGCTGGTGGAATTTTTATGAGTCGAGGTTCACGTGTGTACAGTATGTACACAAGTACCAGCCTCACAATTTTACCCGAAGGCCACATTTTCCTTCAGTACCAACTACTAATTGACGACTCGTGTCAGAGAAGTAAGGGCCGAATGATGATATATATAGAGCTGTCATCTTCACAATAAATAATGTTAGTTAGTTAGTTGTTTAATTTTTTTTAAATAACCTTTTCAAAATAAATTACCGTTTATATTGTATTATTATGCTGTATTATATAATTAGTTTAATGATGGTTGTTATTTTCATAATTCAAACTATAGTACTACTGTAACTGACAAATAGATATTTGTATCTTATGTAATTCAAACACTTAAAAAAATCTGTATTTTTATTTTAAAACGTTGTAACAACTCTAAAGAGATACTTTGTACACAAAATCACAATATCCGCGAGTATACATGAAATGCGAGTCGAAACGTAACTGACATGAGCGAGTAGAACCGCGTACCGACGTATAATTTGTCAGGCAATTTAAATAATATCCATAATCACATATCTATTAACGGCACAACGTGTTGATATTGAGCTAATGAGGTGCAGCTCTACTTGTTTGCTGGCGTTCCGTATACTCAAATGTATATTTTTATAAAGTATGTACTCTTGATAATGATATATGCGGCGGAACGGGTTTCGTGCGTAATTAGTTACGTTAATGTAAGTGGTACTGGAAGAAATAATGTACAAAAAATGTATTAAAATGCAAACTGTATCCTTAATTATTCGTCAATATTATGTTTTATTAAATAATTACGTCGAAAGTAAGTATTCGACTTGAATGACTTTGATTTTTTAAATTTATTATATATTTTTTTCTTTTAAAACAATCAAACAATAACAAAAATTCGAAAATAATTCTTAACGCGAAATATTATATAGTACCCAAGTACTAGTTGTAACCCTTCGCATGTAGTTAAATATATTTTAATAATGTATTTTTTATAACTAATTAAAAATATACTATGTCCTTCAAAATAATAATTTTCAACGCTATTTTTTAGAATCGGACCAGCCGTAGCTGTTCGAACGTCATTGATTAACAAACTATCAAAACAAAATTTATATATAGTCTGATTCAAATCGGTGTTTTACAAAAATATTCATACATAAAGCTAACCGGTTCAGAATGTAGATTGAATCGCAAAAGATCGAGAAAAACTCAGTAGTTACTTTTATATATATTACATCATATATAGGCGGACGAGCATATGGGCCAGTTGATGCTAAGTGGTCAAAAACGCTCTTACATATTGGCAGTGTAAGAAATGTTAGTCATCGCTTACATCGCCAATGCGCCACTAACCTTGGGTTGAGATGTTATCTCCCTTGTGCCTGTAAGTAAACTGGCTCACTCACCCTTCAAACCGGAACAAAACAATACCAAGTACGGTAAGATATCTGATGAGTGGGTGGTACCTACCCAGACAAGCTTGCACAGAGCTCTACCACCAAGTGAACATGCACATTAATAACAGTTAAATTTTGTGTATCCTGCACGAAGATCAGCGAATATATTTCCATGCCTTTTTAAAATATATATTCTAGGTATATTTATAGAATAATATATCTAGTATATATATTGTTTTTATTACATTTAGAAACATATAATATAAATTTCACATATATTTAGAAACAAAGACAGAAAATAAATAATTTTCTAATAACTAGTATTATGTTATATTCCGGCAACGCGGTGTTTATGTCGATGTCGATTCATAATTGACTTGTCGTGTTGAATTACCATTTATTAGTAGTTACGATAGACTGTGCCTTATTATCGACAGCTCTATACTTACTCTCGACGCACCTGGCTGTCACTAGTCAGTAACGAGATTTAATCATTTGTCCATTTTTGTCGTCAATATTGATATATTCATGCCGTATATTATATGAAATAAAGATATCGAAAATGTTATTTTTTTAAATATCTTTTAGTATCTTCATAACGGGTTTACTGATTTTTATAAAAAAATATAAAACTTCGTTTAAACTATACGTGGTTTTTTTAGGGTCTATAAAAATATCGTGGTTCAGAAATCTTTTTGGAGCATTTTTTGTACCTAGAACATACTAACATTATTTTTAAAAATAAAGATAATGTTATATAATATAAATATAATTATTTATTTATATTAATAAAACCATAGAAATATTAATTGTCAACAGTCAGAATGCTAGGCTTAATTTTTAGTTCACTCTCTTCTACGAATATTATTACACCTCATTTGTGAGAATTAGTTTAAATCTAGGTCATAGCTTACATATCTATATTAAAAAAAAAGTAAGATATTCCAGTATATTATATGTATTCATGAAAGTCAACGTTAACTTACCTTATCAAACATCAAAACAGACATAATAGAAGAAGGATATACACCAGTAGTTACCTAATTGCTAATCAATTAAGCGTGTAAACGGAATATAAATATATAAGACAGTCGAATCGGCTTCTGACTAATAGATCCGGTAGAGCAACCGTGTCAGGTCGTCAACCCACAAACTAATATCGAAAGCCTTGCAAAAGTTAACGAGTCAATATCAATAAAAATATTCACACGTCGGTCTATTTAGAACGTTATCTTGCAATTTTTGATGAGAGACATTCAAAGCTACCTTATTTTAATAAATAAAAATAACTAACTAATTAAATTACTAGCCGTTTTGTCTTCCTCCGTCCACTGCGGTATGATTTCTAATTTTGTCGCATATTCACAAAATTAATGTATATTTTACTTATCTTTAGATTTTGTCCTAACTCAAACTCAACAAAACATAATATTTAAATAATTTGTATTAGTCGATTACAGGATGGATTTATTCAGCTATAAATTACCAAAAGAAGTTCCGCTTAGTATACTTGGAAATTGAATTTATTCTATACTGATTTTGACTACTTTCTTATAAAATAATAGCGCCTAATTGATTTTATTTCAAGAAATTCTCGGATCGGCAAAAGTTAGGATACACTCAGTGATACACTCCGCTGACTCGGAATCATTTCATTTTTATAATAGCTATTAAAAAAGATGAAAAATCAATCAATCAATCGCAATCCACCGCTGCCAGTACACCAAAACTCCCAGTTTCTCGTATTTAACATCCTATCGAGTCCAGCTTCTTTAGGTTGTCGATCCACAATATCCACTCTAAGATTCGTTTGGAACAAACGGCATATGTGAATAGCCTACTGGTAGTTTAGTCTGCAGATCATGCAGGCTATGCCAGTTGCTCTTTTTCCGGTTCTGTACCCGATAACCTCATTACTGATTTCATCATTCAAAGATATAACGAGGGTCTTGATTTTGTAAAATATGAATTTCAAATTTATAACCAAGTAGCGATAAGACATTGTATTAAAACTATCTAACTAATCTAATAATATTCAAGGATGGCCGCGAAGGGGACAGTACCGTTAACGAAAAGTAAACAACTATAAATAGTTTGCATATCTCTGATTAGATAAGGTGTAAACGACAATTGCCGTACCGACAAAAAAGCCGCCGTAGCGAAAATATATTGAAGTCAGTCATGGATTTCCCCTCAATCATTGCAATTATTGAGCCGGGTTAATCTAATTGTTTATTTATAGTACGTTTAATTGAGTCGTAATGTTTTTGTTATATACGGATATCCGGTATCCTTTAAGCGTGATTTGATGTTTTTTCCTCTGTTTTAATTGTTATCAATGAATAGACATCGTTAACAATATTGTTCCAATAGTATTTCTTTTATCTTGATTTTTGATATATTATCATTTTATTTATCAATAATTATAATATTTTCTCAAAAATGTACGTTTTTATTTTGGAGATATACCAGGTTTCTAGTAAAACGTAAAAAAAAATGTATATTTATAAATATTTTTAAAATTCAAAAATATTCTTGATTATTTTTAACATTCTAAAGTTTATTAGTATTATTACACTAACTACTATATAGGAGTATAGGTAGCCTCTAAGCTATTTCAAATAATAAAATAATGTTATATTTATGACAATTAATGAACAAGCTTCCATATTTAATAATTATTAAATACATACTTACTTAACTTTGATAGGAAAAATTTAAAATTGTCGAGGCGAGGAGGGGTTCTTTGCCAATTGATTTTTATTTAGTTGAATAAATATAAATCCTCAAGACATTTTTGTTGGTTTTATGTTTTTCTAATTAATAACATTTCGTTACACAAGATTCTTGTTTTATCAAACTATAATAATATTTATTACTCATAATCCATCTCTCAATAATTTACAAATTATAAGAACAGAATGCAGTATTTTTATACATTATTTATTATTTTAGTCCCATAGAGCTAATTATTAAAAACGTACATAATAATTACTCACATTACCATGAAAAGCTATTATAAATAACCGATCTTCTGGTATGACAAATAGTTTCATGACGTCATAATTGGACCAGCCATATTTCATTTCAATACCAGCTTCTTCCGGGATACATTTAAATATTAACTATGAATTTTATTACGAACAAATATTATTGTGACGCTTGTAAGTGTCGTAATTTGTGTTGTTCAATTTGTTTTTTCTTACTTAAATTAAGAGAGCTTACTGCATTAACACGATTATCAACTCATTGTAGTTGCGTCACCCATCATCTTGTGGTTTTCTATTTAAATAATATTTTTGAACATTACTTGAGTCATTGCCTCATCCTAGGAAACCAACAGATAGTTCATTTTACAATTATTAACGTAATACATCTAACGGATACATTCAGATTGAGTCAAAAGTTTTAAAAGATATAGTTTTCATACATCATATAGTATGATGTATAAAAAGTATATCTTATAACACCGCAGGCCGAAAGCCTGCCTTTAATGAGCCACTTTTGTGGTTCATTAAAAAAAAAAAAATAACTTCTGAGCTGTCGGTATTTTTAATAAAATAATGTATTATTACTTCAGGCACTATAAAAATTATCATCAGCAACATCGACTTGACCAAATATATTTTAAAGCTGAACGAACTGTTTGTTACATTCGGACTTGCTTCACTTTCGGCGATATATCTCAATGTCCTACTTGAGTCATAATTAACTTTACAATATTTGTGATAACTCAAATAATGTATTTTTTAATATTAACATAAAACTAATAATGTAATTTAGAATAAAGTGTAATTTTATAACCAAATAACAATGACTGTATACTTAATTTAATTATGCACTGACTAGTCAGTCGTCACGAAATTAATAGTTCACGTCTTAGTGCGACTAAAATAAAAGCACGTAATTTCAAGCTGCAAGTATAATGAATAGCCATTTCAAACGCTTGCAACAGTACGAGTTACCAGATTTTACAAATTACTGGACGGTGTGTACACTCCGGTCATCCTCCTCAATAACTGGCTGTAAAATAAAACGATTATATCACTCCGTCAGTCTTAAAGCTATTTCTGATAAGCTGATATTAAAAAAAATATGTTTTGGACCGCCAAAAAACACAATTCTTTTTCCTTAACGAGTATTTTTAACATTTAAAACCGACATTTAGATAAAAAACGAATAAAATCTATAAAAAAAGTTAATTACTAATTATTGATTTGCAAGTCTATGTACTGATAAAATAAATTAAAAACCCGAATAAGAAGTAATTTTCGCATACAAATAAAAACACTAGCAACTGGTTTGACAATATTATTGCTACCGAACATGATATTAGGATGCTTTATATATTTCATAGACTAAGATATGATAATAACATTTTATGAATCTACCTACAAAATCGAAATAAACAAATACATAATTTTAATTATCATTTACTTTCTATCATTTGATTTAAATGAATAGTGATTTTTATTACAATGCGAATACAATCAATATGAAAGGTCCCTCCTAGAACAAGAAGCGGTGTCGCGTTCACTTCGAGTAAAAGTCAAACATCGCCTTCTCGAGTCTTTACTATTTTTTTATGAATCCCTAGAATTTCAACACATACCTTCGCGTTGAAGTTAGGCAAATATAATAGGGATACCTACAAGTACCAAAACTATTACAACTATCAATCATTTGCAAATAGTGTTACGAAATAGCAAATAAAACAAGGTAGCGTTCTTTCACCTTTGCTATTTTCTATTTTTATTAATTCTGTCTCATCACTTCTTTCCTGCTATTACCATCTTTATGCCGATGATCTACAGTTATACGTTACGACACCAATTGCATTGCTAATGCTATTCAAACATTAAATACTGAAATTGAAAAAATTGCAGTATGGTGTATGGTGTTTGGTGTTTCATATGGACTTTTAATCAATCCGAACAAATCGCAGGCTGCTATTATCGGTAGCTCCCAGCAATGGTACAAAATTAATCAGTCCCGTATCCCTCCCATCCTTCTTAATGGTAGTGCACTTCCACTGTTCCCTTAGGTTAAAAATTTAGGGTTAATTATAGATAAGTCGCTTTCTTGGGTCCCTCAAGTGGCAGAGGTGAGTCGTAAAATTTTCGCCACCATTGGCTCTCTCAGGCGCTGGAAAAAGCTTATGCCGTATAAAACCAAACTCGCCTTAGCCAACTCTCTGCTATTGCCCCTTTTGGACTATGCCGACTTGGTCTATCTGGATCTTTCTGAGGAGCTGTTAGATAAACTAGAACGCTTGCAGAACATGTGTATTCGCTTCATATTTGGTTTACACAAATACGATCATATCTCCCAGCACCGTAAAGTATTAAAGTGGCTGCCAACACAGTTGCCTCGAAATATGCATGTTCTGTCCTTACTTTACACCATACTCTAACATCCTCAAACTCCAACTTACCTTAAAGAGCGTAATAATAATTACATAATTATTATTTATCAATATAAGTATGTATTTCGTATATAAGAATACACATTTATACATATATGTATAAATGTATATGTATGATTATATATATAAGAGTATTTGTGTCATTATGTTATATATTTTATTAAGTTTATAAATATTTAATGAATTTTATGTATAAATTGTTCGCACACTATGTCCGATCAATTCTCCTGGCTAAAAACAATATATGTTTTTATTATAGAGGTTGCCTGGAAGAGATTACTGTAAGTGATAAGGCCTCCTTTGCATACTATATTATGTAAAACTTGTTCTTTGTATTTGTTATGTTTTCGTAGTGTGTGCAATAAAGAATAAATAAATAAATAAAGAGGCAATAAAAGTTACTATGTTTGACATCAAACTTCAAATTTAATAATCATTAATTTTTTATTATTTATGAACAAAATGATCTGTAAGAAATAAATTGCTGGTCTTATATTATTTGTGCAAAGTAGAATACAAAATAAAGATTATCTCAAATTTGTCGAACATGCTCCAGTTGATTTAAAGTATATTTTAATAATATTATTATATATGTAAATATTAAATCTATAATAAACATAGCTATAAAATAAAAAATACATATTTAATAAATCAAATGTATAGCTATATAAATATACATATATAGCTATACATTTATATATATATAATATAATTTGATAGTTTATGGTTGAATACTAAATAATTCAACAGCTACAACATAATATCCAACTAATCTTCGAAACCTATTCTCACCAGAAAAGGCCGATATCCTATAAGGCAATATTGATAAGCTACGAAACCAAGTACACAAAACCGTACTGTTCGTTATCATTACCACCTATTCAACGGAATCTATTAATAGTAATGAGCTGTTGCCATTAGTAATCCCGTTGCAGAGCAAGCTATTGTACTAATAAATTTTAACTTAGTCTATGTTTAGTAGAAACTATTTCAATCAGTGCAGAAAGAGAGCTATGAAAATGCAAAACATGTTTTCTAATCAAAAATAAATAAAACTAAGTAATATTTATTTATTTATTGTTTTTTTTTTTATTAATATTATTAAATTAACTTCTTACGGTGATTGTATTATGTAAAGCAATTAAATTATTATAGTGCTTATCGCCATTTAACTACTTGAAATAATATTACTATTACAATATATGAATTAAAAATAACAATATTTGTCTTCACAGTGCAATTTCTTCTCTTCCACTTAACGCCAATCTCAATTCTCTCTTATCTGACTGTGTGAAAAATTTCAACGTTATTCACATAAATGCCCAAAGAATTCCTCATTTTATTATAATTTGCTCATTATCCTGACTTGCTTGCGTCTTTTGAGTCCCGTAATATTCACGCCATTTTAGTATCGGAATCATGGCTCAAGCCCTGTTTACCGTCAACATCGTATTCGTTGCCAGGTTTCCATCTCATTCGTAATGATCGTAATAACAGGACTGGTGGAGGTGTGGCGGTCTATCTTAGATCCTACATTCCTTTTAAAATTGTAAGTTCGTCATGTCAGCCACCTCCTGTTGATTCTGCTGAACACTTACTAGTAGAAGTTTCTCTGAACCAGAAAAAAATTCTGCTTGGCGTTTTTTATAGTCCCTCTCTATTAACGAATTTCTTTTCCTCTTTTGAAGTTCTGTTAGAAACGTTTGTCCCAAATTATAATCACACCATATTAATGGGCGACTTCAATACATGTCTTCTGAAGGGTGATAGTAGGGCTAATAAGCTTATATCAATATGTGAAGCGTGTAATATGCATATTCTACCCCTTGCTACCCACAGCTTTTCTAATTCCACCCCTTTTCTTCTGGACCTTATAATTGTATCATCTCCTGATCTCGTTTTCAAGCACGGTCAGTGTCCAGCCGATGCATTTTCCTATCATGATTTAATTTTTCTATCGTATAAACTGCGCCCTCCTAAAGTTAAAGCTAAGATCCTTCTGCGGCGTAATTTTGCTGGGATGGATGTTGATAGACTATGTGCTGACGCCCGTAATATTGATTGGTCAGCAGTGGAGTCGGCCTCCGGTATTGAACATAAGGTTGATGTTTTCTGTTCCTTGCTCACTCAACTTTATGACGTTCATGCTCCGATTCACCCAATGAAGTTGAAACACTTACCTGCTCCCTGGCTAACTGAAGACATAAAAAGTAGTATGCATAGGAAGAACGTTACTAAGTGTAAATATAAACTACATAAATCAGACGAAAATCGTAGAAAGTATCATAAAGCTAGGAATCGCTGCAATACATTTTGTAGGGATGCACAACGTCGCCATATTCATACTTCAGTCGAGAACGGCGACTCTCACAGAGTTTGGAAATTTCTTGAGTCTATTGGAGTTGGTAAATCTTCTCAGAATTCATCTGTTCCTAAGGTTGATACAGAACTATTAAATCAGCATTTTTCTACTCCTTCGAACTCATTTGATAGTTCAGCTAAATCGCGTACTCTCCACTCACTATCTACAACTCCGACTCCTCCTTATCCTCCGTTCGTATTAAGTCAGTTTACTGTAGGTGATGTTAAGAAGAGCGTATTGTCCGTCTCATCCAATGCCATCGGTAGCGATAATGTGAGTCGTACTATGACCATTCCTCTTCTTGATATTATCGCTCCTGTGATCACATACATTCTAAATGAATGTGTCTCATCCTGTATATTTCCTGAACCCTGGAAGAGGGCTAATGTTATACCTCTACCAAAAAAAGGTAATCCTGTTTCCTTGTTTGATTTTCGCCCTATCTCTATTTTACCTTTTCTGTCGAAAGTTCTTGAAAAACTTATTCACTCTCAATTAAGTCTCTTCCTAAACAAGAACAGTTTGCCCAATCCCTGCCAATCTGGCTTTCACCCTGGATATAGTACTGTTACTGCCCTTATTAAAGTTACTGATGACATTCGATGGGGTATGGACAATAAGCAACTCACCATTATGACTCTGTTGGATTTCAGCAATGCTTTTAATAGTGTTGATTTTGATGTCCTACTTAGTCTGCTGCGTTCTCTTAACGTATCCCCTGCAGTTATTGACTTGTTTCGCAGTTACCTTCATGGTCGTCGGCAGCGTATTCGTACTGATGATATATACTTATCATGGTGCGATATTTCTGCTGGCGTACCACAGGGCGGCGTGTTATCACCGTTACTCTTCTCAATTTTCATTAATTCGATTACTCATAACCTATCTTCTCTCTACCACATGTATGCAGACGATGTCCAAATTTACACCCAGTCGACTTTGGAAAACCTTCCTTTGGCTATCGCAAGGATGAATAACTCAATATCATTCTTGAGTGGAGTAAATCTTTTGGCCTTAATGTTAACCCTAGCAATTCTCAAGCCATATTAATTGGCAGCCGTAAACAATTATCAAAAGTCAACTGGTCTTCCTTGCCATCAATAATGTTTGACAATATTGTCATCCCGTATTGCGATTATGTTAAAAATCTGGGAGTGTTCCTTGATAATACTCTTAGCTGGACTCGCCATGTGAATGAAATCAGCAGGAAAGTGTTTGCAGCTCTGAGGTCTCTGCTTCGTCTTCGACATTTTCTTCGAATTCCTACCAAAATTATGCTCGCACAGACTCGACTCCTTCCTATTCTTGATTACGCTGACGCAAGCTTTGTCGTCTTAACCGAAAACCAATTAAATAAGCTTGAGCGACTTCAAAATACTTTTATTTGGTTTATATATGGATTACACAAATATGACCACGTTTCACAATTTCGTTCTCGTTTTAATTGGTTACCCATCCGACTTCGCCGGAATATGCACATCCTTTCTATTATATACTGTGTATTGTTTCACCCTGTTATTCCCCCTTACTTGAAGGAGAAATTTTTATTTTTAGGGAAACCTGGAGAACTTCTCCTTTCTTCGAAGAAATTGATTTTAAGGGTGCCCATCACAAGTCATCCTTTTATAATAATTATTTTACAGTACAGGCTATTAAACTCTGGAACGACCTCCCTTTAAATATTCGGGAGACGAAATCCATAAATATTTTTAAAAAACTTGTAAACGATCACTTTTTGTCTCAAGTACCTTATCACCGATAATTTTCTTTTATTTTTATTCTTTTTTTGGATTATTTTTCTTTCTTGTCTCGTGTTGTTTGAGGACTTATCGTTTTTAGTATCGTATTTATTGTATATATTTAAATTATATACTTGTAATTTTAGTATGTATTGATAATATAATTTATATATAGATATATTATATGTGTATTTTTTATTTATATTGACATGTATTTATTAGTCTGTTTTTGGTATAGATTATTATTATAATGTTATTTTATTTTGTTATTACTGCACCACCTACCTCATATCCTATGGGTTATTCTTTACAACGTTGGTTGCCTGGAAGACATCGCTATGTAGCGATAAGGTCGCCAAAATTGTATGCTACGTTTATATAGGCTGTCTAAGTTATTGTAAAGAAAAAAATGTTGTGGTGTACAATAAAGTATAAATAAATAAATAAAATATTTGATTATTTAATTATCGTGATTGATGACCGGATTTCTTTATTACAATCTTGTTGAAAAATGTTTCACAAATTATGTTTCCAGCTACTATTTAATCAATTTTAATTCTTTATTGTCATTGATAAAAGAACAAAATGATATCATAATAAATTATGCCCTTTGACCGATTTAGGAGAAGTGCCAATTGCACATGCTATATTGTAATGCACAAGAGTGTGTGCAAACACAAATGGACTCTTACTCTCATACTATAATGTGATGACAATGCGACACGTACGTAAAGTGTAGATACTGCTACTTCCAAACTCCAGGATGCTGCTGAGAATTTTATGAGAAAGAAAAAACATATTTTCATCGGTCGTGTTTTAAACCCAGGACCTAAAGATCGGCTGCGTTACAAGAAAACAAACTGGAAACAAGACCAACGAGGCAGCTATCGTCACAAATAAAATTTATAAAATATACCTACCACAACTAGAGCCAACACTCTGCCCATCGCAGCTATGCCCGCTAAACAAGCTATGACAAATTTTTACTACTCCCAAAAACATATGCCATAAAATTATTTATTTGCGCAACTCATTAGAAAAAAAATCTGATTCTTCTTCTTGAATCTAATCTCTATTTTATAAAACTTAAGCTGTGCAAGACGGCTTTTAAGATCGGCTTTAATATATTATAAAAAGGAATGTATGTTATTTTATTTACCACTATTGCTTAATATTTTAAATAATAATTATTTAAAATTATTATTTTAACTTTTTTAATAATTATATTTTTTTTCTTTATGATTATACATAAAATAAAATAATAAATAATATTACTAAATAAATTAAAAAAAAGAGATCATTATAATAATAAAAGCTAAAATTAAATAAATAATATTGCAATATATAATTATAATACTTATTCATTAATTGTCATCGTTTTTAGCTTTCCTTCGAATCTGATTGCTTCTTCTTACCTTTCAGCATTGTTTAATTAATTTTAATGAAAAAATAATAATGTGCAATATTATTTTCGGACAGATTGTCACATCTGAATACAACCTACGTAATAATTCAAATTAATTAAATGCAAAAAAAATATATTTCATAATTCAAGTTCAAACAATATCATTTTCTTACTTTATGGGGAAAATTTGTATTCACTTGCAACATAATTCGGTCATATGTGGGCGTGTCGATGTATGTAACTTACAGTTTCACGTACGTTACATACATTGACAACTGTAAGTTTCACGTACGTTACATACATCGACACACATTAATTCTAGTTACTTCAATTTTGAGCGAAACTTTGTATGACACTATCCTTCTAAGCGTTATTATTCTATGCCTACATATATCATATGTATTTTTCTTAAAATATATCTTTATGACACTAGCATGACGTACGCTGACAATTATAAGCGATAACTACATCAAATTATTGTATATATCTAAATCATAGATCTTAAGTTACACAAAGCACAGTTGCACTACAGTTACACAACAGCATATTAGGAACTATATTACTTAGAACTTATTATAACTGCATAATAGTTACAGTAACCATAATTAAGTTTAAAAAAAATTAAAAACATTCAATCTAGATTAATTTATTTTTCTTGCAGCTTAAACCTTTATTAAAATAAAGAACATTAATTTTTAACGTCTTGGGATAACAAATATTATATACCCACTATCTTGTAACCTGGAATAGTCTTAGATATTTGAGTAAGCTCGTTAAAGAAAGAAGAACAGATAAACGACCCCATATTTTAAAATTAGCACGAATGTATCATAATAATTATTTATATGTCATTGCTTAAAACAATCACGGGTTAAAATCATTGTTTTACCTGTGTAGTAGTTAGTAAATTAATTATTTTATTTTATTATATTAGTAAATACATACACGTTTATATCAATACTTTGTTCCATGGTCAATTTTTAAATATATAAAGGTGTTGTTTTATTGTACTAGGGTAATTATGATATAATGATAGATGAACACATTATATCTTTAGTTCACAATGGATTGACCACAGTCACGGAAGAGTTCTTTATATTTGTTCCGAGTCAACATATGGCTGTAGTTATAAAACACGTCCGTGTACACTATTTTACTAAAATAATATGTAAATACAAAATTTACGACATTCCTGAATTCATACAAATGTGATACAAGAATAGAATAAAATGGCACATACAAATCCATGTACATCATACATTAATACATGTACATCGAAAAAAGTCATACATTTATAAGCTATCATGAAAAGCATATGGTTTCGATTAAGAGATTATCATAAGAACTCTGCATGTAATAGTGTTAGGAATTAGTGTTTTAGGTTCAGGTGCAGATAACTTCTTAAAACGTTTATAAATTACTTATACATTTTCGTAAATAAATATACATAGTATTGGGTACCAATTCATATATAATCAGAGATCATTACACGATGATTGTCTACTTACAGTATTTTACTCGGTGGTAGGGCTTTGTGCAAGCCCTATCGTCTGGGTACCACTCACTCATCAGCATATTCTACCGCAAAACAGCAGTGCTTTATATTGTTGTGTTCCGGTTTGAAGGGTGAGTGAGCCAGTGTAATTACAGGCACAAGGGACATAACATCTTAGTTCCCAAAGTTGGTGGCGCATTGGCGATGTAAGCAGTAGTTAATATTTCTAACAATGCCAATGTCTATGGTGACCACTTAGCATCAGGCCCAAATGCTCGTCCGCCTACCTATACTATAAAAAAATTCAAACAAATATAGGTATCCTTATCATAATTCGCTTTAATTAAATTTCTAGGTATGTATCATGGAATTATGTAATAATCTTTTAACTTTTATCAGTTTTAACATAATACATTAAAGGTAAGTCTGGATATAATATTTTATAATATATATAAAACCATATTATCCCCCTATTGTAAATAAGTTCATCATGAAAGGATACATTTTTACTAATATCAACTCTGTTGGTCTGTGTGTTACGCTTTACGCTAAACCAGAGAACCGATTTTAATGAAATTCGATACGATCTAAGCTTGAATCCTAGGGAAGGACATAGGATTTTTTAACTATTACCTGCCCCTTTCTCCCCTCCCCTTTAAACGCGAGTGAAGCCGCGGGTGAAAGCTGAACTACTATAAATTAAATAAATTACACTACAATAACATAGTAGTAGGCCTTAACTGACTCTTTAATTTACGCTGTTAAATACACAATACTATATATTATACTACAGCGTAAATTGTATTGCATATTGTTTCAACAATATTGGTAAGGGTCAAATTAACAAAACCACTTAAAAATTCGTTACGATTTTTAAGCTTCAGATTTTATTATCAGTTTTAAAGAGAATTCAAATTATAATATTTAATGTATAAGCTAAAAATTTTATTATTACAATTACACATACTTATTTTTATTCAAATTAAAAACTACCAAAGGTTCGGAAACGTATGCTGAAAAATTCCTTAGAAGAACCGGCGTAAGACACTCGGCGGGGTTTTTTTGTCTAACATGTAATTGGTCACAATTTTAAATATTATGAAAAAATAGCCAGGAGGCGGTCGTTTCAATCTCAAGGTGTGTATCATGCAATCATCTATGAACTCACTAAATGTTTCTACGATATATACCTATCGTCCTAGAAAATATAACTTGATGTCTTCTTCATATATAATGTCGTTGAGAACTATCATAGTCAATTTAAAAAGAACCGTTATCTATCCGATGTTTTGTTTCTTAAGGTAGTGATTTGCACAAATGATCTTCATTTTTACACTGATGCGAATTGCTTATTTTTTGCGAGCATTCCTTCGAACTTGTTTTTATTGAAACTGGCATATCCTAATTGGATTATTAAACATTAATTACCGGTCAATCAAAAGACAATAATCATAAGAATTCGATTGGGCGTATAATGACAAGTTTTTTTTTTATTTGTCAATGCTAAAGTTTGAACAGTGTTGATAATGTTATAAATGTGTTAATAAAATTATAAAAAATTAAGCACATAATAGTTAAGTATATTTTTAAATTAAGCTGATGTTAATCTGTGCTTGTTTTTTTTATAATTGTGATTCGCCAAATTCTTGAGTTAACTATACTTAAAACTCTATCATATATTTACAAATGCTTAACTTTATGTGAATGTTACTTATTATATTTATAATTTACATTGATAACATTTCTGGTGTCTATTTTACTTTGAGGAAGAGGATTAACAAGTCCCTGATTTTAATTTAGTTTGACGGTTATTAATAGTCATACACTTCTTATTAAATTATTATTACATCACACAGTTTTATATTGTCCTAGACCAACCACAAAATAAATAAACTTATTAATGATATGTTTAGTATTATTATTGATCAACAATGATTGTGAAATAGTTGGGTATTTTTATCGCACCTCTAATACTGACCGCAAGTCCACAATATAACTACTGTATATGTGTTTACATTAACTATTGACGTCAAGACAGAACTGACATAATACGACATAAGTGTGTGTTTCCTCAATTTCTATTTGATAAGAATAATATACGATCGGGTAAGTCACTGAAAGGATAACATTATTTGGTTTAAGCTACGTCATTACGATTAGCCTTTATTTACAGACCAAAGGATTACGTATTGCTTATCTGTGTTGTCTTTTAGTGATTTGTGTCAATCATTACCTAAAATAGAAATGGCTCAGACGTTGTCAATATACACCACATGTTATCTTTGAGTATTATTTGAAATTAACTTTGTTCTAAATTTCGATATAGAATGGTATGCGTACCAAAATTGCATACATTATGGTGACAATACATTTTTCTTATTTTTTATAGAAAACCGATCTTCACGAACATAAATGAAATATAACAGTATTTATAATTTGCTTTAAATAACTTGACAATGTAACCACTAAAAAGTAATAAATTTAGTAATCATATATTTTATTAATAAAACCAATGACATATGAATAGTAGTAAATAATACAAGTAAATGAAATTAAAGCAAAGTGTTATTTATAAAATAAATATATTAAAACTGTAGATTTTTAAAATTGTTCTGACATAAGCACATTTTCTCAACTAATCATAAAAATTATGTCCTGTATATCGAAACAGTGCTCGTTTATTAGTTTCCTGGAAAACATCGCAAAAAGTACCGGTTGCATGTTTGCCACAGATTGAGTTCGCACCTCACGCATGCGTCAAAGTGCTTGCTATGACGCAATAAAGCAATGGCTGGCGAAGTGTCCGCGTACGTTTGCGCCAAATTACTTGAATGATAGATATGGGGGCTGGCTACTGAGAAACAATAGTTTGGCCGCTTTAAATACCATACCATGTACGGTGTTAGAACCAGCTGTATTTTTTCATTTCTTAATGAATGATTTTCATTAAATTAGGGTTATAAGAACTAATGAAAGTAATATATTATTCGAAGACCTACTGATATTTATCGTTTTATAAAATGCATATAAACTTAATACTTTGTACAACTTTGCAACAAACATTAAAACTTATTACGTCGACATCCTTGGAGAGAAAATATTCGCTCCGAGCGTTTCAGATAAATGCTAAGAGTACATGACCGATAATACCAACAACTTTCTTCAACAACATATCCATATATTATATTAATCTGTAGATACCTAGAATTTAAAGATTTATCACAAACGTGTTATGTATAAAAATCGAAAAAAAAATTAATTCTACGAGAGGGAATCTGAGGATTCAATGATAGACCCCAAAATAACAAAATATTTGTAATAATATTAAGATACATTTGCGCCATATTAAAAGTGATTTACAAGATTTAATTTTTATATTATAATTTATTACAATTGAAAAATAATAATAAATTAAGCTGTGATGCAGAATGCGTGTAAATATATAACCGTTAATGCCAGGTGAGTGTTGAAAATTAATCATAAAAGTACGGCAGTCTGATATCGCCAAATTCTTGAGTTCTATTTTCTACATTCTCAACAAAAAACCTCAATAATTTTTATTAGTCCTGGAATCCGAACCGCAGACCATAAGGTCTGTTAATACTGCTACAGATCATAAAATCTGTAGCAGTATTAACTCGTTATTAAAACAGCAAGAAATTTATCTACCATATAGATATTAAGCGACGAGACGATTGCTTCAAGATATGTTAACAATTTATATTTTAAAATTTCATTAGAAAACGAATATTAAAAATGTAACAAATTCTTTAAAAGACAATTTAAGAATAAAAATATGTTTTAAGTTGATACATTAAAAACATATTTCCTCTTAACTTAAACGCCTACCTAACTACTCTGCTGTAAAGATAAGAGGACGTGATGTGTCATAAGCTAGAAGGAACTTGAGTATTTTACTAGCTTGGTGAATTTTACAGGTTACGCAATGCAAGTTATGGCGGCATCGAGATAGCATCAAATATGTGTGGGCTGTGTGCAGCTGTCTACACTTACGGACTCGTGCAAAAGGCTGAATATTTTTTATGATAATTCATATTAATTTAATGAAATCCCATTTGTTTATTTTTTCAGGTTTCTCAGTTGAAATATCTATTATATAATATAATCAAACCTGATTCTATAAATCATTTTTGTTATTTTTTGTTTTTTTAGACATAGTATTGTAAGAAATGTTAACCATCGCCAATGCACCATGAACCTTTTGAACTAAGATGTTATGTCCCATGTGCCTCTAATTACACTGACTCATTCACCCTTCAAACCGGAACACAACAATACCAAGTAACGCTGCTTTGCGGTAGAATATTTGATGAGTGGGTGGTACCTACCCCGACGAGTTTGGACAAAGTCCTACCACCAGTGTTTTTTTATAAAGGTAATAGTAAAACCATAGTAATGGTGTTTGTGTCTGTAATTTATTTGCATAAGTTATTTTATATATTTCACAAGAAAGTTCATAAAAACGAAACAAAAATGACAACGACCTTTGATAATTTGACTTAAAGGGTACAAGATTTTTTATCATCAGTCATAAAATTTGAGGTTTTGAGGGTCGACTACGACGGTTGTATATGTCTTATAGGTGTTACAACCGATAAAGTACGTTATATTAGTTGAATGAGTATAAATCTTACTGAAAATTATAAAGTGGCAATAAGTTTTTAATGTCTGTATATTTTCACAATAGTTAACATAATAAATAGCCGGGTGCGTTCTGAGTAGGTATAAGGTAATATTCACATGTAAAATAATACCAATACAATAAACTAAAATTAACTATGTTTTATTCCAGATAAGTTTTGAACGAACAATTCTAGAACAAAAAATAGCATTCCAAATTTATTAAAAAGTTATCTTTAAATCATAGTTATATCTATAAATTAAAAAATCAATTAAGTAAAACGACAAAAATCTTATCTGAAACATCTGTTCAAAAATAACCATTCAATTTATAAAATGGTTAAACAATTAGGTTGATATGGAAACTTATAACCAATTCATATTTTTATTTAATCCACGCCACTGCTTATACTGTATGCAACCACCTTTAAAGTGTAGGCGTTCTATCACGCGCTCAGAACTTTCTCACAGCAGCTACGATTTGTTGCCGTCGAGGGAGACGATATTTCTTCCTAAAATACAACTAGAAATACATCGTATCAATGAATCTATTGAAATAATATTTAACAAATTACATGAGGAACCATTTTCAATGAAATTTAATTTGTACTTCATAATCATACCTACAATTTCATTTAAAGCTAAAATTTATAAAATAAAACGGTAAATATTTACAATCGCGGCTTTTGTGAAAAATGGCTCCAAATTTTTATACCATGTTTTTTATCATTAATGAATGATATTTCATGCAATATTGAGGAGGGGGAAAACTACCAAGAAATGAAATACGACAAAAACACATTACATATCTCGAGAACATTTACAAGACGACATAAAAAATTAAATGTTTAGTAATAGTCGTAAATGATAAAGATATATAAAGTTAAAAGACATCACGCGCTTTAGTCAGCCGACGTTATGAACTAAACACGCCACCAGTTTGCATTGAAAGCTCACGATTTGAATGAGCATTTCTGTATATGGATTAATAAAGTGACTGATTTATTGACGACAAGTATATTAACACGTCTATTCTTTGCTTTGTTGCTAAGACTTGTATTAAAAGTATGATGTACGATGATTTTATAACTGGGTTTTAAAGTTTAATGAATTATTTATATTATATGTTTTATTTCTTGGAAAAATACTTAGTTGAACTAACAAGTGAGAAGTAGATTATCTATGTACTCGTTTTGTTGTACGAGTAATATTTTTATTAAATTAATGATTGTATATTATTATTGATATTAATGTATATATTAATATGGTTTATAGTTACAAGTAATAATTAGCCCTTTCATAACATCTGTTTCTGTTTAATAATTCTTGGATACTTATGAATTTAGTATTTATTGAATACGTAAAATAGCTGTGGTTGGCCGCTTACGACAATTACACAATGTAATTTCTTAGTACGACGTAATTAGACAGAATGATCCAGAAAAAAAACGCCGGCTTTTCCGTATTACATATAATCCTTGAGGGTTATGCTTGTATTTTATTGAATGAGGAAAGCATATTTAGATAGAAATGTTTAACTATTTTATGAAAATAAAAATAAGTTTTTTTAGGATAAGTAATAATATACATTACATCTATACTAATATTATAAAGAGGAATGATTTGATTTTTTGTTAGTTTGTTACGATTTAACTCAAAAACTAGTGGATCGATTTTAAAAATTCTTTCACCATTAGAAACCTACATTTTTACCGAGTAACACAGGCAACATTATATTTAAAAAAAATTAGAGAACCTTACCTCAAATGGATCAATGTAACCCAAGGTATCAAAATGTTGCCCATTAAAGTTATTATTTGCGTGGGCTGCGCAAACTATTGACGATATATAAAATAGAGTTCTATATGTTAGTAGTACTCATGATTGCTCACAAAAAAATGATGATGGTATATATGTAAATAATTAGGCTACTTTAGTTAAGCCACAATAACAGTTTTTGTTTTAAGTTCAAATACGGGTGGAATCGAATAGTGGTGATATTAGAATCATGCTATTATTAATCCTTATCCATTTAAATGGGTTGATAATTAAGGTTGATTATTTTCATGTAAACTCCACTTTAAATGATCCAGATCGGACTTATCGTTTAGAAGTTATGACGGTTATAAAAATTCTCCCACTAAGAAAAATGTCACAGTTTGAACGAACTGTAACTGTCCTACGTTTAGTCTATTATCAAATACTAATTTACGTTAAATAATAGTTTCTAAATTTTCGCGGACGAAGTCGCGGGCTAAGTGCTAGTAAAAAATATTTTTGGCTACGTAAATTTTTACCTCAATATAATTTTTTATTTATCGCTATTTTTATTATATACACATCATATTAACTATCCTCTTATATTCCGCATGGTTACATTTAAAGCTTTTTTAAATTGTTATCTATATATATAAAAAGATTTGTCCTGAATGACTCATCAACGGAAAGCCTAAACCACTGGAGTTAAAGACTTGAAATTTTGACAGTTGATGCATTTTATGATGAAAACGGATACTAAGAAAGGATTTTTGGAATTTCCAAAAATCCTTTCGCGGAACGCGGAAAATTCCACCCCTAAGGAGGTGAAATAAGGGATGATTGATAATTGATTGATGGAAGGGTTGATAATTGTATGGAAATCCGTCATTTTCAAAGTTAGAAACATGATATTTCGTATACAAGCTTCTGGTTGGAAATAAATAAGTACTCAAATCAGAGTTTTCCAAAATGCACCACCTAAGAGGGTGAAATAGGGGTTGAAAGTTTATATGGGGAGTTCTTGTTTTTTAATTATAAGAAGCATGAAATTTTATATACAAGTTTTTGGTTAGATATAAATAAATATGTTATTCAAGGTTTTTGAAAAATTAATCCGCAAGAAAGTAAAATACGGGGTTGAAAGTTTGTATGGCGGGTCCGTCATTTTTTACGTAAGAACTATGAAATTTAATTTTAAAGCTTATGAGTAAAAATAAATGAATACGTATTTTGTCATTTTAAAAATTCAACCCAAACGAGAGAAATGGGTTGAAACATTCGTATAAAAAATTGGTCTGATCTGCTTGAAATGTACTGTTTTCACAGCTTAAATAGACGATAACGAACATATTTTATTATTTTTGATTATGTCGCGGGCAAAGCCGCGGGGAAACCGCTAGTAGCGTATATATAGCCAAATAAATCTCATAATAGTCTTCCAATATTAAAAATGATACAATAAATAGCATAAAGAGCTTATAGCAATATGTTTTTGTGTTATAGTATTACTTATTTTGTTATATATTATATCCAAGAAAATATCAACCATACAATGTTAATATTCTTTTTTATGATGATGTATTCAAGTCATTTTAAACTTTAAATATTACATGTTCAAATAACTATGAAGTAGCGATATTCTTGTGTGGAGACCGTGGACTGTAATGTTAAAGTTCGATTAGACACCACTCACTTCTGACTTTTCGAAGTTATATCCATGTTAATTCGTTATTTTGTTTTTCGCTTTAACGGTATAGGAAAGCATCGTAAGGAAACTTGTCTGTCTGATAGGACTGTTTTCTTTCGTCTTCAACCTGTGCTGAGCCAGAGGTTGACAGGACATGAAGGGGACAGCTTATAAACAGGGCTGATATTTTGGTATTTTTGTATTATTTTGGTATTTTTACCATCGGGCCATTGAAATTATTTTATTTTTATCTTTAACAAAATAGTACTTATGAAATTTCTATCTTTAAAAACGAACAAAACTTCGTACATATAAACAATAATTATAAATAATTAAAACATTGAGATTCATCCGATATTTTATCATCTTTGGGATTCCAAAAAACCCCGACATCATTATATTTTAGTTGTACCGAAAAAGCCCTAATAAAAGTGTACACATTTCTATCTTGAAAAAGTACAGCAACATTTTCATTTGCCAACCGGCAAAAACTTGTGCATGTGTGCACATTTTTCCTCTCGAGGAATAAACTTAAAAAGCCTATAGTAACCATTGAGTTTCACCATTTAAATGATAGTAGCCTATGTCTATTCTTACCGCCTTATTCATAAACTTTACTTAACTGGTGATTAGTTAAACAATATTTTGTCTTCTTCTTTCGTATGTCAAATCAATAAAGACAGAAAGAGACAAATCAGTGTTTAGCTAAACAGTAACTAAGCACCGTTTATGAATAAGGCCGTTAGAGTTTAAGCCTTCTTACTGTATAACAAATTTTACCAAAATAGGTTCAGTCATATGGCCGAGAAAAAGTGTAACAGACAGACAGACAGAGTTATTTTCGTATTTATAATATTAGTATAAATTGTATATGGTTATAACATATGTATATATTATTGATTGAAATAGTAACTACTTCTACTCCGGAATTAGTCATGATGCTGAGAAAAGGCTTGATAGACTTAAGCTAATTCTACATACGATTACTCTTTGACATGTCTCATTTGGAGAAAACAATGTAAGCCGTTGGAAATAATACTAAGCGAACAAACGGCTCAAATTCCAAATTATTACTTTGTGTCGTTTGCACTTGAATCACTTTGATTTTGGAGTAACAGTCTCCCCTGGTGATAGGTGCTAATTTTCATCCAGAGAATCATAATTGCGATACAACGGGAAAACAGTGCTAGGATCCTTACCACCAATAGACACGATCAACATGTGAACAGTAGTTTTTTTTAATTTCGATTTAAATGTACTGTTTTTAGTCGACAATGTAAATAATTCTAATGTAAATAAAATTAGTACAATCATATCATTAGTACATACATCAATAAATTGTAACCTTTATATATAATTAAACAGGTATTACAACATTGTTTATCGATTAATTATGTAAAATTATTTATTAGACAATTGCTTAGAGTACATTAGAAATCATAGTTTAAAGATTAACAATATGACTGTAAAAGTGTAAATGGTCAAATATCAGACTTATAAATATATTCAAATATAAAATTTATATTATAAAATACATTATTTCGTTTCGGCTTGCAATAACAGAAGATCTTGTATAATGTTTTTGATTTTATAGTTTTGATCTTTCAACCAAATTATATGTCTATTTTCCTTATTAAGACATTATAAATATTACTAAGGGCTGCTGATAAGTTCGCAGTCTGTCTTTTTTATAGCATTGGTAGGCGGACGAGCTATTATGAGCTACCTGATGGTAAGTGGTCACCAACGCCCATTGTAATAGATGTTAAACATTGCTTACATCGCCAATGCACCACCAACCTTGGGAACTAAGATGTTATGTCCCTCGTGCCTGTAATTACACTGGCTCACTCACTCTTCAAACCGAAACACAACAATACCAAGTACTGTTGTTTTGCGGTAGAATATCTGGTAAGTGGGTAGTACCTACCCAGACGACCTTGCACATAGCCCTACTATCAGTGAAAACTTAATCATTTAGGTTTTTATGTGAAATTATCATCAATAATATTGGTGACCATTAACTATTGTTAAGAATTTCAATCGTAGTGATTTTTTTAATAAAAAGGCGGACGGGCGAATGTCCCTCCTGTTGGTAACTGGTCACCATCGCTCATACACATTGGCGCTGTTAAAGATATTAACCATTACTTACATGATCAATGCGAAACCAACCTTGGGCACTAAAATGTAACGTCCCTTGTGAATAGACTTACACTAGCCCAATAAACATAGGTGTTGTGTGGTAGAATATGTTATGTGTGGGTGGTACCTACCCAGATCGCACCAAGTTGTTCTGAAAATCCAGTATTTTATATTAAAAACCATAATATGTAAGCAGTAAGATTTATTTAGTACAGGCTCAAAATAAAAAGTTTTTTTAAAAAGTAATTAATTTTATGTGTTGCTATGTTTTAGTAAAACTTGCGTTTAAGAATGAAATGTCGTAATTTTGTCGTAAGACAGCTTATAACTGGAATTCAATTATGTCTCGTTATATATTTTTCTATATTTAAAATTATACTTTGGCACAACTGCCATTAAAATAATTTACAGTATGAGTGTTAAACTATTATAAGTCCTAATTAGATCAAAAATATTTATTTGAGCCTTTTAAAATTTATGGTATATATGTATTTTTTTATATTTATTATTTTGTTAAATCCGCACCAAAGATTTTAATATATGATAAGATTAAAAGCAATAACTGCTTATACGCTTATTGCTGCTCAGAGTTATAGTCCATTCATCATACGAACAAATCGAAAAGCCCGGCTTCCCTTCATTCATACGCAGGAATATTCACTTTGTGAAACGAACAATCGAGCATTTAATGTGGACAGCAATGAAAATAAATAGAATTCTCAAGCATCCTGCCAGACGGTAGCCACTATTTTATTTAAAATTAACTTACAAAATTCAAATCTACGTATTATTTTACTTTTACATTATAATTATGTTAAAAATATATTATGTTAAAAATATATTCTTATATTATCAAGCAAATGTTCGAAGGTTAAGCCTTTTGAATTGATCTTAGATCTACCTATTATTACTATATTTTCCACAGCCCGTCTACGGGTTTTTTTTAGTGTTGAAAGCTTATTGAATTACCAGCAAAACAAGCGCTTTTGCTAGCGTGGAATTAAGTTTGTGTAGAAAATCCTTTAAATTCTGCTATTTTAACGTACGCAATGCCTGCTTATGTTGTACAAATGTTTTGGTAAGTTGCAAATAGCCATATCAACTGAAAAAGAGCCATTTAGTTTGAAATCACAGACATATATTTACTTCAGTTTAAGATATATAATGTCGAGTATATTTTGCTATGTTTTAGTAAACGTCTAGTTAGATTTATACTGATTCTGACAATCTCTTGTCGGTCTTACCCCTAGAGTGTTTCCTATAAAACCGAAAAAGAGAAAACCCCGCGCTTAGGTACGTAGTACATCAAGTTCGTTCTTTGTGCTTAGCATATAATATATATGTATATTGATTGCTAATGATGATGATATTTTAATTAAATAATATTCTTTTCGAGTGCCGGTTTATTTTTGTAGAATATTTCATCAATAATTCTGTTTCATTTGCTTTACGCAAACATAATTGGTTAAACAGATCCTGTAATGTTAATTGTTATGCTAAAAATAATACAAACAAACTATTTTACGAACGATGACACTAACATTTGCGATATACTTGGTATATACAAGTAATATTTAACCACGACTCTTGCTAAACCTGTAACTAGGACTTATTTGTACTTTAGTCTAGACATATGTCCGATAACTCTTCTTTATTTTACTTCCTGAGGATTTTCGAAATAATTGCGTTTTAAAATGTCTGTATTAGAGGTTAATGTTGAAATTTAAAATGTTTTCTTTGCTAAATAAATATAATATATTTATAAAACAAACTAACAAAATATATTGCCGAAGATAACATAAAACTTCCTACATGTATAACTATAATGTCCTACATGTATAATAATTACGAAAAATATTGCATCACTTAATATTAGGTCCTTACATATGAAATTGGCGTTTTGAGTGGGAGGAATATAAAGTAATATTTTTTTTTTTGTAAAATATATTTAATTAATCAAAGTATGCACCATTGTTATCTATGCCATCTCATAGGTAGTTTATTGATCCCTTTACTAAAAAAACCATGGGGGCGAGAATCAATAAACTCTTTGAAGGCGGTTTGGACTGCCGCATCGGAGTTGAATTTTTTTCCTTTTAAGAAGTTGTCCAAATTCCGGAAAAAATTGTAATCTGTTGGAGCAAGGTCCGGGAAGTACGGTGGATGTCGCAGACATTCCAACTGTAGCTCATCTAACTTAATGGATTGTTGTGCAGTGTGTGGTCTTGCGTTGTCGTGAAGCAGCAGTGGCCTAGAGCGATTGACCAATCTCGGTTGTTTAGCAGATAGTTCTACCTTCATGGTTTGCAGTTGCTGTAGTGAACGACACCGGCGCTAGTCCACCAAACACTCACAAGTAACTTTTTCTGAGTAAATTTTCGTCTAGGGCAGGATTTGGCTGGGTCTCCAGGGTTCAGCCATTGCGACGAGCGCTTCCGATTATCGTACAGTATCCACTTTTCATCACAAGTAATGATTCGATTTAAAATCCCTTCATTATTGTGTCGGTTGAGCAAAGTAATACAGCAGTCGACGCGTGTTTGCAAGTTCGATTCACTCAATTCATGAGGTACCAATTGTTCAAGTTTTTTTACTTTCCCGATTTGCTTCAAGTGGATTAATACAGTTTTATCACTTACCCCGAAGCATGCAGCTATCTCTGAAGTGCTTTGTGATGGATCCGCTTCCAGAATAGCCTTTAATTCTTCATTTTCCACTTTGGTCTCCGGCCGTCCACGGGGTTCTGAAGGTCTAAATTTTCAGAACGAAAACGTTGAAACCAAAAACGTACCGTGCTTTCTTTTGCAAAACCATCGCCGTACACATCATTAATCCTTCGAGATGTTTCTGCAGCACTGGTGCCACGGTAGAACTCGTACTCGTAAATATACCGATATTTCATGTTTTCCATTGTGCGGTAATAAGCGACGCCAAATAAAAAAATAATGAGAAAAAACAAATGAATGACTGTTTTCAAAACTCAAATGTACCAGCTAAATGAATTTATAAATTTGAATTTGGAATTCTTAAACAAAAAGGAAATATTTCAGATCAAAGTGGTCAGTACGACAAAACGATAATTTCATATGTAAGGACCTAATAGTAATGGTCTTTACTTAATATAATTAAGTTAAAGTAGAGTAAAGTTTTAAATAATGAAAGATAACTTTCCTACGTGAGCTTATTTAAAACTTTACTTTACTGTAAGATGATAATAAAATTATAAGTAAAACTTAAAATAAGTTTGACAGAGCTTGTATAGAAGCATAGGGAGTATGTATGTATATTAATGATTCTTACAAGGACGTCATTGGTAATAAACTTGTCATTACCTGTTACATTATTACTATTATATTTACATACAAATATAAAACATTAAACAATATATGAAAATATAATTATTGTGGTTTTGTGCAAGCCGATCTAGGTTTGTAACAGCCACACACATCAAAATCCAACAGTCATTCAGTCAGTCAAACACCAATTCTTGTATTCCGGTTTGAGGGATGAGTGAGCCAGTGTCATTACTGTTACAAATGACATAAAAATTACTGTCCGTTTGACGTTCCGCCAGAGTGATATAACAACTAAAAGTCTGCTATTAGTCTCGTCTCAAATTCAATAGTCTAAATTAATGACGGCACCACATTCTCACCGAAATATATAATAAAGAAACAAAAATTTTAAAAAGCAACTGTACAAATTATGACCGCTTGAAATGGTGGTGAGAATGCTAGCAACATTTCCCCATTGATTCGCAATTCCGATCCTCTGGGTGAAAAATGAACCCTCATATTATTAATAAATAATCACTATTTTATTCATATATACTGCTTTGGGGGAAGAGTGAGCCAGTGTAAGTACAGGCACAAGAGACATTTCTTCTTAGTCCACAAGGTGGTACATCGCCAGATGTAAGGGATGGTTAATATTTCTTACAGAGCCAAAGTATGTGGGCGGTGGTGACCATATTTCCGCGCCTTGCTATGAGCTTGAGTGAATAAAGAGTGCATATGTGCTAACGCACACACTTGTGTGGGTACTATACGATACGCCGTTCTGTAGACTACAAAAAATGAGAATAACAACCATGCTTGAATCAGTCTAGTGGACATCATCATCATAATTACTTCCGGCATACCTGTGAGCCGACAGTCAAACTAACAACACAAATAACTAACATATCCCGCATCTCTTCTCTATATCGGCATCATCTTCAATGTTTTTCGCTAGTGAGTATACTTACATACTGCGCCGGACATACAATGTTCGTAAATCTATGCGTAAATTCGATTAATTTGAAAGTTTGTAAAGTTGTTGTTAGCATTGCTTGAAGCTTTCTACCTCCTATTAACATACGATAATTGTAGAGAATACAAAATAACAAAGGCCAATTTCTGTATGGCGGTTTGCATAGGTATCGAATTTAATTCACACCAATGAATTGTGATGTTTTATATTCGTGAATATTGAGAAATTAAATTGTTATAAATTAAAAACTCAAAAAACTCGGCATTACAACTGAATAAACATTTTCATAAAATCCTTTAATAAGATTGCTGTCAATAAGTATCAATTATGATTTTACTATACAAAATTTCAAATGGCTTGATGAGTATCTTTCTCTGTGGTCCATTATGGTGGAAGTTGACAAACGGTACTTATATTTCATCTTGCATCACATAATATTTTGAGATAAAAACTCCCAATTTCAGAGAGGTTAAAAACTAAGTAGTAATTATTTTTTGCAATTTTTATTGTACTATATATTTACTATCTATGTGTGCGTGGAATGTACTTTTTTGGCCACCTCATTTTGATATATTTTATCATTATTTTATTATCTCGAATTAGTAAAATATCAATTTCTTAACTCTAATAATAAGAGTTTCTTGTCACAGGTCATGTCGCGTTCGTTATCCTAATTCAGTCGACGTGTCGATGGTCTTGCACAGGCTGTGGTCACGAGCTGACAATCAAAACTGATTAAAGGTAAGGTCAGGACTGATAAAGTGTGAAATAAGGGCAAAGAGATGATCTTTATATAGTAATATAGTAGATCACAATTTTTACATTTTCAACTATGGAAAACAGTGATAATCTTTTTTTAAACGACGGTCTACGCAATACTTCTAAAGACTAAATAGTGTAACTCATGAAACTAAAAAATTTTGCGGTTGGGGACCTCCGTTAGGAACGAATTTCGGTGCGATATTTTTTGGACTCAAACCGTGTTTTAAAATGTAGATTTTAATTGATTATATAACTGTATTTTTGTCACACCGAAAAGACCTCCGACCTCCTAAATTCAAACGCCCATTGCATCGCATTTTGTAGCATTTGGTAGGCACAGTATGAACGCTATTTCGTTATATGACGTAACTTTGGGCCACTGCCATTTCACTCTACTGTAAGCCGCGTAAAAAAACTTAGTTCCAAAAACATATTCTTTTTATATTTTTCAATTAAAGTTTTTTTTTTAATTATAGAATTCTATATTTAAAGAAAAACTGTATTAGTATTTCAATAAACAGATTAAAAAAGTTAAAAAAATATTCAAACTATTAAATAAACAAGTGTGAAAGCTACAAACATTACACGTCAAATAATAATATGCCTAGTCACATCTGACAATCTTGTATACAACTTTACTGCAATAATATGTATTAGTTGGTTATGTTAATATGTAATCTACATAATAACATGTCAATTTAAGTTTATATTCAAGTAAGAGTGCAATATAAACGAGTAACATGAATTAGTCGCTGGGACATCCTTTTTACGGAAACTATAAACAGTCCCGTTCAACTTAGCGTTAAATAATTAGCTCTATTACATATAAACGTCAGTACAATTTACGTAAAATAACCGGTTATAAAATATGAGCGTAAAATAGGTCGTACGTGCAGTACTTTATAAAGATTTATATCTAAATTCGAAGAGACGTATTGCAAACATAATTTGTACGTATCATCCGAATCTATAGTGATATTCTATATTCCATGTTATAGTACATATAATTAAAAGTTTTATTTTGACAACAATCAGTGCTGAATTAATACATGATGTTCTGTTTAATAATATTTACAATGTAAATAAGGCATCATCTTTTTTTGCCATTGATTTTAACGAAAAAACTAATATGTACCACTGGGACTAATAGTATCTTTGTTAAAAAACCTAACATTATCGAAACTATTATTTAAATATAATATATTATACAGATCTTTCCTCAACGAAAGACTGGTAAAGTTCTTGGAACATACTTGACGCAAATTAAAATGATCGTGACGTTTTTAGGCGAGTATATCTAAGATATGTATATTATTATAAATATGAGTTTATTACCAGTATAATAACTTTTTGATTACCTTATCGAAACTTTATACATTTTAACAGAAATGTCGTTAATTTATTTTTTCAATAATTAGCCAAAAGTCGTTTTCTATTGACAAATAATCTTGAAAATTGTATAATAAAAAAATGCAATTTATTTGGTAAAATACTGAATCGAATCGAATTTTGTTTTGTTTTCCTCAAAGTGGAAAGTTAGTTGTCAAAAGAAAGTTGTCGTCTGAACATTCCTTCCCTTAACTCTTTTTAGTCTTTAAAAAGAGTTAAGGGTTAAGAGTAGGTACTGTCTCGCGGAAGCAGAACCTTTGGATAATTTTGCTTGTATTTTTCCTTGATGGATGTTTTCAATCTCGTTAATATAGAAGCTAAGTACTTTCCTTTCGAAGTGGTGCAAATATTCTTTTTAATCAATTTTTCGTAGCCTTCAAATGTATTAATAGATTCAAATGTATTAACGTGGTGACCATAATCAGCCGCACTGGACGAGGACCGTCTCCAATGAATTAAGAATGTTAATAGGTATGTCAAATCGGTTGAAAGTTTGTTATATTACATTAAGTTTAATTTTCATTAAGTTTATATTACATGTCCTTTTAGAGTTTTATTTATGTAAAAATCGCTAGCAAACCAAATAATAAGAAATAAATAAATAAATAGTAAAGCTTGTATGTATACAAATACACTAGTTTTTGTTGTAGTCAAAAATACCTATTAGTTTTGATTTTACAGGCATTTAAACTTACGATAAATATCGAGTCCCGCTAACAGTCACGTGACCGCATGTGACGTCAATTTACAACGCTCCACTTATTAGCTTCTAATGAAAAGTAAGACCGTGCTCAGAGCGCAAGCGGACTGAGCGAGTGTTGTGAGATGACGTCACACCGTCCCACGCATCGAGTCGAGTCCGCATCGCAAGTTTACTTCTTTATATCAGAAACTAATTGACGTATCGAAGTAATTCTTTCACTTGTATTTTTTATTTTTGACAGAGAATATGAAGAGCTAATATTCAAAATTAGTTAACATTCTTAATTTTCAACATTGTTTAAATAGACCAGGTTCTTTGTAAATCATGCTTTTTTAAGGGCAGTAAAGTCCTTTAACAGCTTCATTATTTATGGTTGAGCAGATTTTTATTCTTGAAATATTATAGCGCAATTTTCAATTTTCTTCTGTGTATCAGTATTATTTAGTATCAACTCGTTTGTCGAATGATAACTCTTAAGCGAATGACGTCAAACGGTTATAAAAATGGTATACATAGTTTTGAGGAGTAGCCCAATTAAAATTATAATAATATTATAATAAGAATGTAATTATCCATGTAGGCATCGCTTCCTGTCCATTATGTGGACTGTTATACCTCCTTAAATACATACAAATGCTCATAATAACATAGAATAATAAAAATAGAAAAGTAAAAAGTATATCCAAATATAAAACAAAAACATATGTGTAACATTTTGTGACGTTTTCTTCATCATTTACTTCACCTGTCGCAATATACCCATTTTTGATACCTTCAACTTACTCAGAGAGCAGTGGGCGGGCGGTATTTTTCAACACGTCATAGAGTTATCTGCGCGCGACAAGGTCGATTGAAATATTTTGCTGATGATTTTATTACTCATTATTATAAGAAAGTTCGCTAAGATGAACGCTTGATAATATAATATTATTCCATCAAAGTCATGTCGCCGCCTACGTAAGCATGGGACTGGAAACATCAATTCGATACGGCTCAAACTAATGATGAAATCTTTCTCTTAATATGTATTATCTGTAAAATAAAAGCACTGAAATGATTCCTTATAATAATAATCATGTACAATATATTTATTAATAAGTAGATTATAAAAAATTACCTAAAGATACGTTCCAAGACAAGTTATATCTATGTGCCCTGTGTTTAAAACAGGGCGATATTACTGATTAATATGAATCTATGATAATGCTTTTTTAAATTTTATATTATTTACTGTATTATAACACTACTTAAAAATAAATGATGAGGATGATTTATAATACAATTACGTTTTATTCATCTTTATACGAAATAAAGACGAATAAAACGAATTTTTGAAATGCGTCGACGCCACTCTTAGAGGAATCGACATTTAAAACATAGGAATATGATTCATGAAGTAAATATTATTAGTGACTAGCGGACTCGCTCGACCTCGGACCTTGTGAAGTCAACTAATATACTTATGTAATATTTTAGCAGCCGTGACTAACAACCGTTAGCGTTATGTTAATCAGTAAAAGTTATTTTTACGTCAATCTCACGTGAAAATAGTTAGAAGAGGAATTTAATCATATCCCTATAAATATGACATCTTACTGTACCAAAAAATATATACGCTTCATTCGTAATATACTATTAATATACGTATCACCAAATATGGTCCATTCTGACTCACTAAATAAAGATCCAACAGCACTAATCCGAATTTCTCAATAAAAAGTTAAACACTTATTAGCGGCTTATTTGACCGTTTTAATTAGACTATCAACACGATTGTTCAATTAATTCTTTATTCTTCGGCACTTAATTCAATTGATGCAACAAAACGGATTTCTATTTACGGCGCAAAATTAATTTTAATTTACTCACTATACGCAATTTATATTTTGTGAAAACAATTTTCCAGTTCGCAGTTTTATTATTTAACATAATAAACGCAGGCTGTTATTTTTAACTTTAAATATTAATTAAGTGACTGTTGCATTAGTATTGGAGTTTGCAGTAACGGCACATATTCCTTATGCGCCTTGCCTTATGCTTATACGAAAGTTGTTATAATCATACTTAAAACAAAAGCATAAATTATTAAAATATATAGACAGGTACTCATATTTTATTTGAAAATAGTAATTAGTAGATAAATTGTATCGTGGCATTTGTTTACCGTTTCCTTATGGGCTGGTAAATGGGGCTACTGATGGTTAGTGAGGATTACTGCCCATTGAAACATTGGCGCTGTAAGAAATATTAATCATTCCTTGGTCACTAGGATGTCATCACTGTCTCAAGTATCAATAGAATAATTTGATTTACTGAAATATCATCCTTTATTATATATTTAAAAGAAATATGTTTTTATTCCACTACGATGATTGTTTACAACCCCTCGTATGTAAAAATAAATAAAAGTGACTAGACATGCGTGGGCTGTGGTTCGTGAAAGTATTTCTGATTGATTGATAGGTAGGTATAGCAGGCAACGATCTAACTCATAAAAGGACTTAACGAGTGTAACTCTTATAAACTACTTAATAAGTACGTATTTTGCTTGAATTTATGTATAAGTTTAGTAAAATTGAGATCATTGAAAATAAGAGGTTACGTTTTCTGTGATGACTAGGTTATAAGTCTCTGAATGACGTAATAACAGGAATGTATGAATGAACAGTAGTGATCATTGTATTTAATATTATTGATTTAATTTACATTTATTAAAACACTAATATAAAAATTTACCCAAATTAGTGGAACTTGAAGGTGTATCAATTCATACAATTTACTCAACCAGACTTATCGTCAAAACCACTTATTAAAACGCAACAAGATTAAAATAATTACTGCTTGTACCCTCGTTCCAAATACACCCTTGTGTAGTTTGTCATCAAATAACATAACAGTAGTATATACAACAATAATTGATTTAATAGTTTACGGAGAATTTTGAGCCCTCTATAATGCACGTCGATTCTTTCTCCTTTGAATTTTTATTTGAATAAGGCACGTGAGCTGTTTCAATTGTTCTTACATTGTATCTTGTTAAATTTAAAATACGAATAAACTAAACGCACAGCTTATAAGTGTTTAATAAATTAGGAATCTTTTCGTATTATGTGACACAAATCTTCGCATCATAACGAAAAAAAAAGAATCATAAAGATACAATACGTGGATATTGTATCTTTCTTCTCTTTAAAATTAAACTCATAAACATACTGAGTAAATGTTTCTACAGAAAATTAATTCTAACAATCGCTCAAGCTTCATTGAGAATCTATCAAACTTTCCTTATAAATAAAATAAAACTTAATTAATTACATATTGTTAGATACATTCAAAATACATTATCCATATCCTAAAACCTACGTGCCAATAAATTAAGATGTAGCTTTCACCCCGCCGACACAGGAAACCGCTCAAATAGATGACACTTATCTCACATACAATATATAATTTATCATAAGCAAAGTTGATTTTAGGCGTTACACTTACCCAGTAAAGGAGAGAGCAGACTGTGGCCTTGATCAAGTTTCGCACTACATGAATATGTCTATTCGTGTCATTTTTTTCGGTTGATATGCAAATATAGGTACCGCAAAGAGTACATCGACCTTGCGCGTCAAGTCGCCCACAGGCTGTATGAATCAAAGCGTCTATGATATCTAGCGTAACAAATATCAGTGAAGTAGCTCCTAGTGACCTAGTGATTTCCATAAAGCGTGTAGGCGGGCTATGTATTGACTGTATGAAGTGGGTTCAATTTTATACAGGTGACAAGGGTCGAATCATCAGAATTTACGATTCAATGATGCGCAAATTTGACACTTTAATCATTTCCATCCATTGCATATCTAATTGGTTATTCGTTGCATAATTGCCGTGACATATTCATTGGTATTGTTCGCATGATGATCGTTTTATTACATTCAACCTGCATGAACCCAATGTGTTTTGGAAGGAATGCGAATATATTTTTAGTGGTTAAAGTTTCGAAATAAGTTACGTGTATACATAAATCAATACAAATATCAACCTAAATTGTGTTTTGCGCAAACTTTTAGCGAAGTCGCGTAAAAATTATTACAACGAAGTGAAAATAATAATAGTAAGTTCTAAGTGCATTACTTGCAGATATTTACTGAAACATTTAAAGGTGTCGTTCATAGGATTTAAGCGTCAATAGCGCAATCGACGTCCCCACACCTAACACAAGCTGTACGCTTTACGGTGGGGTCCGCTTTACAAGCGCTCACTTTTTTTAACTGATTTTTAAGTACTTAATTAAAATTGTAATGTTTCAAATAAGCGTATATTTTTTAACTTTTAATATAAGAACAAATAACCCGGAAAAAAGGTTCTGACTAAAATTTGTCAATTAATAGTATTAGTGAAGTTTTGTAAGCAATAAGTCTTTTAGTTCGTTTTTATTTTATTGAGGTAGGAATGGCATTGATGATAAAGTACGAGCTTTAAGCGACCATGACAAGTAAATGTTTGTACACATATTACGTCACTTGAGGTATAATAGCACTTTCGGTGGTGTTAAATGATGTTTCGTGTTTAAGCTTATGGCAAAATTATGCTTAATTGAAAAAAAAAACAATTAAAATATATTTGTAATAAATGTTTACTGCTTAAGTGAGTACAATTAATACATATTATAATGAGAATAACTTTTTTATTTATTGTCAATCATATAAATAACAACATTTGAATGCTTAGTAATATTATTTTTTAAGTAATTAATATTATTCATATTTCCAAAAAGCCACCCAGCGGTACTTAAAAAATCAGTTAAAAAGGGGAGCGCATAAATGAAAAATGCCTAAAAATCAAAGTTACCGTTCCTGACCTGAGTGCTTTCTAAAATCAGATCTAACTATTTTTTATACTTAATATATAAAAATTAAGTCATTCTATTCATCATTCCAAGAAAATTAAATTGTTTGAAAATTTTAAATAAATTATATATATTTTGTTTTGTTTTATTTTCGTGATAAATGTATATATTTGTGTGTGTGTGTGTGTTTTTATTTAATTTTACAGAAGTTAATTTTTTAAACTTACTCGAAGTGTAATTTTCATTACCTAGACATGAAAATAATATAGGTACTCCAATAATAAAGTCGTTGTTGTCTGTACGATACGACTACGACACATACACACAAATATCGTGAAACAGAATAACACCATGATATATCTGCTCGAATACGACTTGATTAACAGCTTATTGGCTATACTAATATTTTATTCGTAAACAAAGCTTACGAGGAGTAAGTTCGATATTAATTAAAATAAAATATTTCAAAAAGTATGTTTTTACAAAAAATATCAGTATAAAAAAATAAAGTAAGTAAGTAATAATGTCAATCACAAATTAAGCACATTAAAACTCAGTGGTTGCCTGATAGGTTAGAATACACGCGCTAGAGCGCCAGTCATTACTCGTATATAATATGTATCAGAAATTTGTTTACATATTTTGTTTCAGAATATAACCAAAAACGGTTGTATGAATTTTTGATTTATTGATTTTATTTATTTAGTTTCAGGGGGAAAATATGCTTGTAAGAGATATTTGATTGAGTCACAAAACAAAAAACTAAAGATTAAGGAAAATAAGACTTGTAACGTTCGGTGCGACATATAAGTACGATACAGGCGGAAAGGCCTCTTGATCAACACTTTATTTATTTCTGATCCATAACATAAAAATAAAACATTTGGTGTAATCTTAACACTACGCATGCAAATGCAAGATTGGTAACTAGTATCATATGAGTGTTATATATGTTATAATAGTTCACAAAAACAGCGCGAGGTCTGATGATTTTATCTTTAACTTTTGATAGTGACTATCGTCTCAGACAGGTCCTTGCTGATTTTAACAAAAACTTGTTTTAGTAGAAGTGTAAAAATCGTTGTTATTTAATCTGTTAAATATACTGAATAATCTGAGTTGACTATCTAAGGTAGACAATTGAGTAGATAAGGTAGAGAATTGTTGTAAAAAATTACCATTTAAGGGTTAAGTTTCTTGTTGGAGTAATACTGGTATTTCAACACCAATTGACTGACTTGACGAGGTTTTTCAAGTATTGAGCTTTTAAAGTATTTGATCTTATAATAAGCGTGGTATTGCTGGTATCTTAATATACCACTATATTTTTTATTATTATATATATTTTTTTCTTTTTGTTTTGTCGATTTGTTTAAAAAATGTTAAATTGGAGTGAGCGAAACTAGATTTGTGTAATTGCATCATGAGTTAGCCTATAATTGCGGTGTATAGTGTTAGTAAATGTCATTATTTAAAATTGTTAATTTTTAGGACCGATTTATATAAACATTGTGCATTGTGTTGGCTTCCTATAAAATAAAAATACCACGAAACAGATGAAATTTCGTTGATTTGCGTTTATTCTGCATTGGATTTTGAAAGATTGATCATTAATTGAAAATTCTTTATATTTATTGTACAAAATTGTAATAAATAAAAAAGAAAGAGAGCGTGTCTTTGTCCTTTTTATAAATCCCAATATCTTCCAAGCTTTTCATATAATAACATCTTTGTACCATCTAGTGTCTTAAGCAAATTCATAATTTATTAATATATAAGAGTCCATATCTACTTAAACGGGTTTGAAGGCAGATTGTAATTTTATTGGTCTGTATTTTTGAGATAAAGCTATTTGAAATGCCATTCATCAAAAGTAACAAAAAAGGCGGGCAAAAGTAAGTTGAGGTACACTAGAAGTGGGATGAACGAAGATTTTTTTTATTTTTGGTAAGTGGTAACCAACGCCCATAAACAATGACATTGTAAGAAATGTTAACCATTGCTTACATCACCAATGCGCCACCAACCTTGGAAACTAAGATGTTATGTCCCTTGTGCCTGTAATTACACTGGCTCACTCACCCTTCAAACCGAAACACAGCAGTAACAAGTACTGCTGTTTTGCGGTAGAATATCTGATGGTGGTACCTACCCAGACGAGCTTGCACAAAGCACTACAAAATCAAGTGTTTTCGATAAATTTAAAAAAAAAAACACGAATCTTCTACTTAGTCTCTTAAGTAACATAAATAATAATGTTTTACTACTTCTATACTGTCAGAAAACACTAACTGAAATTAACTAAAATTTTTAAAACGTGAAACTAACTAAAATTTCTAGTAGGTAATTAAATAAATTAAAATAATTATATATCTGTTATGGCAATGGCTAAATAATCTTCGGTACGGCACGTATTGTTTTGTTTAAAGTTCAATAACCTATACATGTTTAATTAATTTTTAAAAATGATCTAAGACAATGATTCACCTTGTTACAATTAACTACTCTATTACTTATTATTATTTCTATACATATTTAACACTTTGCACCTTTTACATTTTGCAAGGTATTGATTTCGTTTCAAAAGAAATGCAGTCATTTTTTTATCCGATCATTCATTTGAAGTAATTTGTATTGCTTGTAATGGTTTTCATAATCTTAAAAGTGATTATTATTATTAAGCAAATTAGCTACGCTAAATATTACTACTGATGGTAATCAATGTTTAAAGCATTTTATAAAAAATAGAACTACAACAGAAATAAACACATACTTTAAATAAACTAACTTACTTTTCTTAAAAATCATCGGCTTCATTTTCGTTAGTAATTCATCTTGTGCTCGCCGGAGAAAAACACCTTGAAGAATTCTGCGAGCATCGTAAGAAAATCTGCCACACATGTATCCAACAATCTGCATTGGAGCACTGTTGTGTAAAAAGCTCCAAAACTTCTCGTTAAATGATTCCATTGAATAATAGTATAATAAAACTACAAAAATCGAAAAACTTTAGAAATATATTTCGAGTAAAGCTATTATCAAGATATCATTTAAACTTTGAAGTAGTTAAAGCTAACTTACTCAATAAAAAGACATTTTCTAACTACCTCAGAAATCAGAGCCGTGAATTATTCTGTCATCATCAGGAATTTCCGTCTATAAACATGCCTTAATGAATATGTAATTTACGTCTCGTCTTATGATGGGTTACGTTCAGAAACGGCGTGTAACTAATTTGTGTGATGGCTACACCGCCCTCCGCCCACAGCGCGCGAACCTCACGGAACAATACCGCCTAGACTTTATGGACTCGAGTCTAAATGTTCCTAATGAGGATAAACTATGAAATTCCATGCCATAAAGAGTTACTGTGACAATCGAAAGTATGTTAGACAATATTGTTATAGCAAAATGGAGTAAACATAAAACTATATATAACAGTTTACTGCAATCTTAGGACATATTTAGAATAAGAAAACTGCATTGATAAAATTGGTTTTTCACAACCCTCCCTACACTTATATAGAATAAGTATATTTTAATCAACGATTCCAAACAGTTTTCACGTTCTTAATTTTCGTTTATCATAATTAAATTATTAATTATATCACCTCGTGCTGGGCTTACCGAAATAACTTTTTATATAACCAGTGAACTGAGTATTCCAAAAGATTTTAAGTATATGTTAAATTTCCACTTAAAGCCTTCATTTTTTTTGTTAGGATTTTTTATAATTTTTGGCCTATAATGTATAAAATATTTAACGTTAAAACTTAGTAAAGTAATTGTAAAAAACACTAATCAACGGCAAAAAGAAAAGAAATAACGATGAGACATGGCGTTGTTTTAAAACAATACACTGTTTATTTAATTAAAACTTGAGGTCAAGTGCCCTTCTTATCTTTATTTTGTTTATATTGCTCAGATTATATTACACTGAAAGGAATCTTTCGTAACGGATATGATTGTTTAAACAATCTTGATATAACAGAATGGTAAAGTCATAAGTACACACGTTACAATTTACATATGTGGACGATTCTATAGTACAATATTTTTAATTCTAGTTAAACTAATTTACGTCACAGAAATGGGATTTGAGCCTTTTGCAGTTATAGGGGAGTCCGTCTTTTTCGTATTAAGGATGACGTTGATAAAATTAATAATGTCAAGAGATATTAGCCAAATGCGCAGGAGATATTATAGTGCACAATAATGTGCGCAAACACAGGTGCACTCTTTCTTCCCTAACTCTCATACTCAACTTATATCGTCTAACGTGCTTTCCGAGGCACGGGAGTCACACACTTACAGACTCCGGGCGGCTACTGAAAATTTTCTGACAGAAAACCCCAATAACTATTTATTGGCCCGACCTGGAAATTAAACACAGGACAACCGGGTCTGCGGCATTATATCTAGCCACTAGACTAACGAGGCAGATTGCGAATGGCTTCATATTGATGGTGATTAAGATGATGTGACACATTTCTTCTACGGCGGCCAGAATCAATCATTACTACCCATTGATTTTTTTATAACATAGATAGGTGGAAGTACCAATGGGACGCCTGATGATAAGTGACTTGTAAGCCCTTAAACATTAATGCCGTTAGAAATTTTAACAATTCCTTACATTGTCCTTAGCAATCTTTGAAACCAATATGTGAACTCATCCTTTCAATCAGATCACAACAATACTAAGTATGTATTACTGTTTGGCTGTAGAATATTTTTTAATAAGTGGTTGCAGGCGGGCTTACCCTACCACCTTGCTGTACAGAATATATTACTAGTAAATGTGTGTGCACACTATATTCCCGTACCTTCATAAGCCAATGGGATACCACAATTTATATACCAACGAGTTAGTCAATTAATTAAGTATAAGTACAAAGTACCTTATGTTATTTTCTGAACCCCTGATAAAAAACTTTAATTTCATGTTGAGCGGTTGCATCGTTAAGACATAAGACCGTAACAAACAAACAAATTCACTTTGCATTTATAGTATTAGTTAGGATAACTTATATTTAAACATTATAAAAATGTAAACTAACATTGATTTCAATCTAAATAATACTCAGAGGACATGTTTAGTGCAGCGGGCATTGCAACTGTCTCCTGCGCTATTTGTCGCTGGTTCACATTTTTATAGGCCACGATATGCTTAGCGTGGCGCTGTTGAGTGCGAAGCGTATATTTATTTATTGATTTAATGGTTTCCGCACGATATACATAGATAGCTGTTGATATAAATAGACATTATACTTGGTCTCGGTATTAAATTCTTTAAACTAAAGTAAATAATATTTTATAAAAAAAATATTTTACAGTTACTGGTTTTTTATGTACAGAAGGTAGGTATATAAATAGTTTCATTACAATTATACAGATAGAAACAAATGTACATTATTAGCTAAAGAATTTACTAAGTGATAGTAATCTACATAGATCAAGAACTACATATAGTACCACTGAGAGCACTCGACAATGAAACGAAAAGGAAACTTACTCACAATCTATCTGATTACAATGATATCGTGATGTGGCGATGGAATTCGAATTGAAGCGCAATTTCGCATAATATGTAGGAAACAGGAAATACAGGACACGTGAGTATGAACAGTCATTAGCTGTCTTGTCGTGTGAAATTAAACTTTTTGTCGTATTCATGGAGAGATTTATGTAAGCAATGATACTTGAGTGATTTTCAAATGTTACTTTCGTTACGATTTCATTTATATGACTTGTTTTTATGAGTGTTACAATTCGCACTTCTAGAATGTACATGATGATATAACTCAAAAAGGTTGGATAACACTCGTTTTGCTTGTATTCTGTAATTGAATCACATGGAATATATATATGAGCAAATAAAGCTGATAAGTTTGAATGCGTTAATCTATGGAACTACTAGTAGGATTTAAAAAAATATTTTTTTCATATGAAAGTGGTATTTTTGGGAAAATTAACATCTTTCTTTGGTCCACGGGAGGAGGCAGGAACGTTTAATGTAGATGCAACCGGGTGGAACATCTAGTATAGAATATAACAAGTGAATTATTTCAATTGACTCTACTGAGGCAGAGTTATCTTTGTATAATGAGGTATCCCCTGATTATTTTTTATAAAGAAATAGATTTCGCCATTTTCGTTCTAATTGCGATTCTTATAAGAGTGTACTATTTTTTAATTTTAATTACCGAATTATATATTTGAAAATTTCGTTTACAGCAACTTCCTAAACATTTGGTTCTTACGGCTGAGGCTCGAAATACCGGAACAAAATCCATAACCCAAGGTTATGTAATAAAGTCATAGTATCAACTCTGTAGCGGCCCCTTCTCCTTTGCACTTAGAAGCAGAACAATACCAAATTCTAAGTAAACATACTTAAAAGTTTCATGTGATTTTATAGCTTAAGCTTCATATAATAATATAATATAATGTCCTCCTGACCGATTTCAGTCACGGCGGCCAATCTCAAGAGAGATAAGCCAACTGCGCAGGAGATATTATAGTGCACAAGTGTGTGCGCAAACACAGGTTCACTCTCTATTCCCTAGATCCTCTCATAATCCGACGGGCGGATCATAAATGGAACGGCAATCCAACACGACCGGAAAGGGTTCAGGCGCAGGAACAACGGCAAGCACGTTATGCTTGCCGAGGGACGGGAGTGTACACACTTCCAACTTTCAGACTCCGGGCTGCTACTGAGAATTTTCTGACAGAAAAACCCAATAACTATTTATTAGCCCGACCTGGGAATTGAACCCAGGACCACCGGGTCTGCGGCCTAATATCTAGCCACTAGACCAACGATGCAGTCAAACTTTATATAACTGTTGAGCAAATACATAATCACTTTCAATATAGGACATACAAAATATTCGTAATTACTAGTAAACTTACTAGTAATTACGAATATTTTGTTAATAAATAAATTATTAACGAATAAATTATTATTATAAGATACAGTACACGAGTACATTTCAGTAACCTACTTTTACGTAAGTAAAAACCCGTAAGCCACCACTGGAGAAACGCCTTATTTCTTCTTAAGGTTTTAAAACATATTTCACCCTAGTCCGCCGCGAGTAAGTTGCTACCTTGAATTATGCAAAACGAACTGATAATGTAAGATATTGTACATCTCACTAATAAAATAGGATAATAAAACTGGCTTGTGGAGGTGCTGGGATTTGAACCCAGGACTTTCAGCATGCGACGCAGACAGTCTACCACTGAGTTACACCCTTGTATTAAGTGAGACGAAATTCAATATATGATATAAATCCAGTGTAAAATATATTTTAAAAAAATGTTTTTTTTATATATATTTCAGAATACAAATTCGGTCAGAATTTGATCTGACGAATAGAAGTTTTCCAATGCCGACGAGCAGAAAACTTAGTTATACAATAATCAATGATAATTTAATTTAATTTTCTTATGCATATTTCCTCTCATTTGCAATAATCACACGACATGTTAGGACTATTGTCACGGCACGGTTATCCCAGATTGTTTTACTCATAAAATGCTTCAATGTTTCAATAGGTATATTATGTGAAAATAACGCCTTTTTTTCTATAATGGTAAATTCACACTGACTAGAATATTTGTTAACGTATATAATCCACGTCAATTAAATAAAACACTTAAACATAGAAAAAAAATCCAACAAAGAAATTATATTGTTAATTAAATACGGCGTCGCATAAATATAAAATAATGGGCTTAAGGCTCCCACATTTTCTTCAATCAAAAGATTGAACAAACTTACACCATATTTCATCTAACGAAAGATGATTACATTTTAAAGTTGTCTCACAATACACAAGTAAGGCAGTTGGCAGCGCTTACCTCTGAAAGCACGCAAACGCTAAGCCGTTGGACCTCTCTCCATCCGTCATATTACCGTCCCATTTTGTAATTAATTTTACCATACTCAATTCACAGTACAAACACAGACAAATGATTAAATTTATTATATCATCAATTTTACCAACAATTGAATTAAATAATGTTAATTAAATTTTATTCCGTATTATAAATAAAATAACACAAATGTGTTTGTATTGCATTACCTATAATTACGTCGTCGCTGAATTTCCTATACCTAAAACACAAAGTTTGAATTTGTTCATAAACTTATTTATAACTTTTACGGCATTCATGCCATACATTTGCCTTTCATGATCCTCTTTATCAATAATTTAAAAATTAAATGCTCACTATCATATTAATATATAAACAATACATAAAAAAACATTTAAAATTAATAAGCTACGTGAAAACACAAAATAATTCTAAATTAATGTTATAACGGGATCGATCGTATGTGCATAGTCCTTAATAATCAATACCGATTAAGATGCGCCTAAGCAAGGCCGGCGGCAACCGTGGGAGCGTGCGATGCACCGTATTCAAATCGCTTCCACTCGCACAAATAAAAAAATACATTAATAGAAAACTTTCCAGTTTTTCCGGTAACTTAATCGCTGATCCTAGCACGATTTGTCCGAACAAAGCCTTAATCGTGTTGCAATTGATACAAATGTAATGTTTATATTCAAATCACTCTTTGTTTCAATTGTTGTAAAATGTATTGTCACTGTTTCATCAAGTAATATCGTTTTATCGGTTTTATTATACAATCAAAGTACACTTGGTACTTTGATTGTATAATAAACTGGATTTATAATTACTTCTACTTAAATTTTATTAGTATTTTATAATAATAAAAATCAGTACTGATTAGCCATTACGCATTTGTCTACATAATACAATGTCCGTCATAAAAAATACTTCCAAAACAAATTTTTTCACAACTTATTCTATAACAAGTTAAATTTAATATATGCCATTAATATATGAATTTAGTGTTATTAAATCGAGCTTCCTAACGTGAATATTTTAAGATATATCTTTATATAGATAACATATATATTAAGAAGTAACATAGAATCTATCCATTTATGGTATTTGAAAAAAGAATGATTCAAAATTAATAAGGTATGTATATTAAAAAATCCTTCGAATGCTTAACCATGACCTAATATCACACCGGACTCACATTCAAACCTTTTCAAGTCATATTTTTTTAAGCAACTTTCTGCATCATTTTCTTATATAAAACCCTATTATTCTATTTGAACATGTATGACTTACAACATATAATCTAATTTGGTGTGGCCAAATCTTGTCTTAAGTTAACTTGGTTCAGTGTACGAGACTGTTACGGCATTTCCTCTAACGTTGCGTACCTGAGAGTTTGAACGTTCCGCGAACATGCCTATATCACGAAATTAGTCATCGCCATCACTGAACGATCAAGTCAAATCATAAATCAAATATGGATACGAATTTTTGGCCGTCAGTCGAAACAATCTTTTATGTTTTATTGTAGAGTACAAATTCATTGGTAAGGAAAAATGTTTACACTTAAATTCTTATAACAATTCAGGACAGTTTCATTCATTTCATAGGTTATATACCTATCTCTTTACAGGTACTATTTTATTTACTTTCAGATTCATTTGGAAAGTAAATGATAAAAATAGTTTTTCAAGTAATGTGTATGAAATTGTTACGCTACGTAAGCGCGTCGTAGCTACATTTTCCTATTCGATTAATTTTCTCCAAACATTGTACGTAGTTTTACGATGCGTGATAGTCGTAATGACATAAGCCTATGAGCTCAAAACAATCGGATATGACAGCAATAGCGCAGAAATGCGGATTTGCATAGACAATGAGTCGACACATCTCCGGGTTTTCACCGGATCACGTAAAACGATGTTCGCTGAAATCTCACGATGGATTTCGAAATAGGTATCTGTTCACGTAATAACCTTGATAATTTAAAATCCCCCAGCCCGGATAGTAAAGGTAGGAAGTCAATAGTTCACATTTAAATATATATTCTTCGTATATTAACTTTTTAAATCTGCAATAATTGCACATTATTTATTTTAATAGTAGAACAGCTGTAAAAGCTGAAAATAATAATTAAAAATATAACTTTTTAAGAATCACCGTTCTGAAATACTTGTCTACTTAATTATATTTTTACATATACGGGGGTACTACAAATTAGGTGAACATGCAGTTACATTTAATATAAGATTTAGACTTAAATATATCATGAAAAAAGAAATTTATGCAGAATCTCATTGCACTAAATCTGCTAAATAGCTTAAGCAGAAACACTAGCTGTATGTAATAGGCGAAGGGCTTATATTGAGCGACCAATCAAGCGAGACTATTTCGGGATTAAATTGAGAGGCGGACTCCCTTGGAGGCGGGAAGAAGGATGCAACACCCCCGCTGAAATTGCAAATGGGTTAACTCGCTGAATTCTATTTTTAATTTGAACGACCTTTACGCCACAATGGCGCGATGTTGCCATTCATCAAACGCTAACTGCTCATTTTCAGCATGCGAAAGAAAGGATAAAAAAATAATATCTTATATTTTAAAAATAATCAATTCCGGCATTGGCCATGTTCTGCAAAACGTCTTGCCTAGTGTTTCTACTAAGTATCCTTGTTTTATTTTGAACATCGTTTGAAGTTCTTCAACACATCGTTTAATCTATAACACCTGTAAATTGTATTCAATCTATTTTGATCTGTATTGCTTGTAATGAGGAGCTAGTTTTGAATGTTTCAGTCTAAGAGTTTGTGTTCTCTACTAATGGTCCGATCCAGAATACTATACTTCGTTAAACAGTTTAAGCCATGACCTTCAACAATTGATTTTATTTATATATTAAAGATTGCAATGTATTTTAAGTGCATGAAATCTTAAGTGATATTACTTAATATCAAACTGTTTACAACAGGGTAAAATGTAAAATATTAAAACAAAAGTAACTGTAAATTATAGCGCTTATTTTATTAAAAATCATTAGATATCTACATTATTTATTCATATATATTACATATTTAATTTTATTTATTATCTACATTTTCACAAAATTATTTCAGGAAACTAAATTTATTTTTCACATTTTTGTCATTATATCGGATTTGCATAAAATATAACTAAATCTATAAATAATGCCTCGATAGACAGTGATAAAATGGATTTTCACACCAGTCCAGGATCCGGCTAAGGAACACATGCTATTTATTTGAACAAGGCATTGCGTAAGAGCATGTGCTCGTTTACGTCCTGATCGCGCGCGTCGTCCAATCTGTGACGTAATGGCGGGCCCTCCTGCAAACAATCGGTTTTTTGCACCCTTTATCACGGGAGCGCCGACCAACTACATAAAAGCCGTGGAAATCCGTTCAGGACACACATTACACGTAACGCGGCCAACTGAACATAACCGCCAGCGAGCCCTAAACGCGATCCGAACACGGTAGCCGCCGGTACATTTTTGAAATTAGACCATAGATAACTTATTTATTTTTTAGAGATAACTTATGTGACAGTGATATTTTTACATATTTGTGAAATTAGTGATATTGACCAGTGACGTTTATACCAAAGATTTATGATATTATCTGTGATAACAAAAAAAACAACAATGAACGATAATTGCACCTGTTGCAGTGGATGTTCCTCGTGGCAATGGCCTGTATATTACAAAAACAGTAAGTTTCATTATTTACATTATTAAACTTAAACAAATAATTTTCGTAATGGCTGCTTCCAAAGGTAAATAAAGAGGAAATTTATGCTTGGATAATAATATGTCATAGCCATGACTTAATATCATGCATCATAGCAACTGATAGCACTTTTAAGTGTCAATTTCGATGACCTAATTTCTGGCATAATTTGTACTGTCAATTAATGTACACCTCGCTGTCGTAGTGAAAAATGGTACACAAAACTTTTTTTCGTATAATAATACAAGTTTCGCATTGTAATGCTAAGCTTAGCTTAACCCTGCGCCATCAAATGTAATTTACCTTAATTTCTTGCACACCGCAAACTTTGTTTAATGTTCACAGCCCGCGATTATCTTTACTAAAATACTGGTAGACGGTAAAATTTTCTTAAGCTTATGTTGACAGTTATATAGTCTGTGCCATTGAGGGTAAAGTGTAAGTTAGAATTGTGCGCGGCTCAGCCATGATTTATATTGTGGCGGGAACAACAATAGTAAGGCGAAAGGCGCGGAAGCCGTGTTTGGTTTACGGTAAACCTAAATTAACTGAAACTATGTTGGTAATGCTATTTGATTTGACGAAGGCTTTAAAGGCACTAACTTATGTGTAATTTGAATATAGAAAGTAGTATGAAAAAGATCAAAAATAAAAAGCTTCAATTTATTTAAACCATTACAGCTTACAACAAAATAATTACATAGTATATGTATAATATGATAAAATACTCAACATAAATTCCATCGGACATGAGTAATAGAAATTGAACGGAGACTCGACACCGCTCTTGTGGGCTTTCAGACGCTTTTCAGTGACGTGTCTTCGCGAAAATTTGGGAAATCCGTGACTCATTACTGAGACAATCGTCGGAACAGTTTTTATAACTCAACGTACGTCAATCATTTAAAAGTAAAAGTATAAACCCAACCCAACGCTAGAAATTGGCGATGTCAAGCGAGTGCCGTACAAACAAAGATATCTATATCTTAAAAGTTTAAAATACTCGATATTCAATACACGTATTCGTTTTTCAATAAAAGCATTCGTGTCTCGCAATTAACCATTATTACTTTAAGAGAGTCCTCGACTTCTATATTTAAGGCTTCGAAGCAAAAACGAAATTAGTTTGAGCAATCTCCAGAGCACAATTGCCGACCGGAAAAGCCTCTACTTAAGCTAATTACAAACTCATTTTCACATAAAAACAACTAATTGACGAAAGCCGTGTCATCATGTCATAAGAAGGAATCACGTTGGGAATCTCCTACACGAACCGAACAAAAAATGATTTAATTCACTCATTATTAATCAATTTGTCACTATAATTTATCTGATTATAAATTGCGTGTCTCATTACGCCTTCTGAATAGCGTTAATGTTCCGATACTACCAGCACAAAAAAAAGCGAAACAATTGGATACAAACTATGACTCGTGTGCCACATTGAACTACATTTCTCCCAGACGTCGAAATACAAAGACATAACTTACGGGAAGTGTTATTAATCATGAATATTATCCTCTATTGACACTATCAATAAGCGGTCGAGTACAATAGCATCGCCTTGTTAACCACGAGACAAAAAAACGTGTCAATGTAAATACTTGAGGTGCTCACTCAAACGTTTACACCACAAACCACAGTTGAGCATAATATGGTGTGTAATATGGTTTTAGAAATAACCAGTAAATCTATAAGATTTTTTTAACAGATATACCTGCGTCGCTTACCGGTTGTAGCTCATGAGCACACTGTGTTAATCTTCGTTGCTACGTAGGTGAATCTGTACGACTATCTTTGTCAGACTCAAATGTCTTTCCCATACATTATTTTTTTTTTTTACTTAGTTTGCCTTCAAGTTTAGTCCTTGGGTTCTTTTTCACGTCGTGTTTGTTGTTCGTTCACGAAGACAGACATCGTTAAAAAGAAAACGAAAGTTACTTTTATTGTATACCTTTAAGCTAAATATTTGTTTTATAACAATTTAAAAAAGGTATTTAAGAGTTCCTGTGCTTACTTATAAATCACATACTTCCCTTCAATGAGATCATTGATTACAACTGTCATCGGCGTGCAATAGATACTACGATAAACTCATGAGTTACTATAAATAAGCCGAATGATTTATCAGAGTATGTTAATCAAATGATTAATAGAAATGTTAGGTTTCTGATGATGGTGATTTAATACATAAATAGTACTATATGTGTATATCAAATTTTACAAATCAATTGCCAAATTACACAATTGTTGAACAGTCACTTTGGAATTAGCGCATTATCGCGATTATGTTTAACGATTATATTAATATTAGTGTCCAACACGTGCTTACTAGTTGCGATCATGTACCGTCGCGACGAACGCCCGATAAAAGTCACTTTAGGATAGACTCATCGATGAATCACCGCAACGTCTAACCGAATAATTGTTCACTTGCACAAGATGTAGAAAGCGAATGGAATGGAGACGTAATATTATGTGAAACTTTTTATAATGAATTCGAGAGAAATTGATATGTCTGGAATTAGATAGAAATCTATCAGATTTTTTATAATTTTATTAATTTATATTTTAGATTAGATCAATACAGTAGCAAAAAATAAAATTCATAATAGTACTTAAATTCCCTCGAAACTAAAGAAATATACTAAATTGTAATTTACTAAAACTTATTAAAATGTTGACTATAACTTTCACTTTTATCTGCTTAAACAACTTCGCAATATATTACAGAAATTGCTTATTATGATGACGCAATATTTTGCCAAAAGATAAAAGATAATTAAATCAGACGTAAAATTTACAATATGTATTAAAATAAAATATATTTCAATAATTTAAAATGAAAATACTTAATGATGTCTCCGTGAGGGTCGAAGTTCGCTTTCCGGCGAGCGTAAGGGTTTTCGCATAGTTTGACCGGCTATTTCATCTACCGTGCCGCATTTTGGTGCTCATTCAACGTGCGTCGACTGCTCGCGCGCCGGTCTCGCACACGCTCCTCGCGGTGACACTTACAAACCAGCCTTCGTAACCCAGTGCGAATAAACTTTGTATATCGTGACTCCAGAATAAAACCCTGCAAATTGTGACAGTGCGTCTTACGTGTTTTCATACAAGTGTTACATTCAGTTCAACATTTATTTAATTTTTTGAAACGTTTATAAAATCGGGAATTAGATTGCCAAATGAATATGGACTTGCTTGAAGGAGCCACATCAATGCGTTGTTCATGGATGTCTTTTTAACTGGTGTGTGATGTTCAACTGTTTTTATTTAACGTTTGAGTTATTAAATTAATAAACAACGGTTAATAATTTGCGGTACCGGTGCGATGCCATGTTAAGCGTAAGAGTTTAACACATGAAGGTAGATAGAAATATGCAATTTCCAATAAACAATATAAACATAATACATACAAATGACATAATCATCAGCAAAAAAAATCTTATTAGAATAAATTGACAATTATTATTCAATTGTCAATTTATTCTAAAAACAATAAATATAAAATATTAAAATATTCCGCATAAGCATTTAAATAGTAATCAATTAAATAAAAAAGTTAAATTCTATCGACTTTAAAACGTGACTTGAAAAAGATATTTAGCTAACACCAAAAACGCTGTCAAAACATTAAACATAATTGAATGTTATTCTTAAAATTAGCGCGCTAATTCGTTTCATGAACTTTTTTGGAATCAAACAATACGAATCGAGAAAGACTTCGATATAGCCTAGCCAGCGAATCGTGTGGGAATGTTCAACATAATGTCGGCTCTCAATCAAAGGGATTCACTGAAACTCATCCGATGACATCCGATACTGCCCGCAGTACCTTCCCAAACTCGATTGATTACCTCACATACTTTTTTGGACGCTACTAATTATTTTATTCGATTAGTCTCGTTTCTTTATTGGTCTCTTATATAGTTTTTATATAGATCAACGATCATAAAAATAATATTTACCTTAACATTGGTTTTAAGTGAATCCGTAATCAGTTTTACATGTAACGATAAATAGCCGGGAAATCCCATAGCAAATAATATAGCCTACAGTACTCGGTTTTCGTGGTAAAATACGTAAGCATTGTTTGATCACGACAATACATCCAATATAGATATTTAAGTCAGTGATCACAAACAATAGTTACAGAGTAAATAACGTTCAACATAAAAACTTTGTCACTTAGCAGCTTACCAACATTTCATACGATTCAAAATTTTATCTGTACAAGTAAGGCCGTATTTACTTAACATACATTGAATTGTCAACGACATGGATTGACCTAATGATTCACTGACCATAAACCTCGGCTTATCCTCGTTTGACGTAACATAGGTAATTGTAGTTCCTGTAATAAATATTGTTTATTTTATAATAACATATAATACAAAGAGATATTTTCTGAATGAAGTAGATCGATTTCCATCTATTTTCCTATTTATCATAACAATGAAATATTATTTATATAAAATAAGGAGACATATAATTGCACAGTGTAAAAGGGTAACTTTCTACGTTTTAGCACTTGTGGCGGACAAAGAACAACGTTGCTAAGTCGGTGGTGTTTCTCTTTTAAAAGTTCGACATCGTCGCTGTACAGAATTGCGACTCTGTCCGAACATAAAATATGTTTTATGGCCCAGGCGCAAACATCAAAACCTTCAATAACAGAGAAACGATAAATTGAAGTGGAAACATATATGATTTCTGCACAATAGTGACTTGAAGATTTGATGACCATAAAACCATACTCAAAATTCACGGTTTCAAGTACAAAAAACTGGTCCACTCAAGGCGGATTTGATCAAAAAAATCACGTGCGGAACTCAACCCGAGGCTAATGGTCGTCGGGAAAGTAGTCTGAAGATGAAGATTGTACAAGCTTTATGAACTTAATATGAACGTCGCAGAAGTTCGTTTACTGCGTTTAATCATGAAGCTTATTATTTTTTATGTGACTCCTCTAATGTCTCCCACCCGTGTATCGGAATGTAATGTAGCTTGCGTGAACTTTACAAATTATAATTAACATCCGTTCTTATATTATGCATAAATAAAACTTTAACATAGCTAATCACTTTGACCAAAGTCATTAAATGCATATATTTTTGTTTCAGGTTTTTCCAAAAGGCTTTTGGTAGCTGTATCAATATTCATAATAATTACCATGTGTCTAACGCCAGCGGAGGCTCGTTCAGTGGAGCACAGAAGAAGACACCAAAGACGACCAGACATGGCCCAACTCACCAAAGACGAGACAATAAAACGGCCGAAAAATCCAAGTACTGAACAATTCAAGAATGCTACAAGAAAGATCAAGCATAAATTACGCAACACAAAAAGATTCTTCGATCAAGATCGGAAAGTCTTAAACGAAACGCGAGAGTACAGAGATGGGATGCCCAGTTGGTTGCCGGCGGTCAATTTCGTCGACATACACTTTCACGATTACAGAACATCGCGAAAAGTCGGAAAATCTATCACAGAACGAAAGGTAAATGTTACAAACAACTTATTAATATAAGATCGATTTAATTCTAAGCTATCAATTTATAAACGATTAGTTAGATTGTTTTCGTGCTGACTGATCATTTCGGTTGACTTTTGATTTGAAGGCGCCTTTAATATTTGATGTTGGCTTAAACAGTCTGACAGTGTAATTACTGTAGCCGATCATTTCGCGTCTCGAGGGTGTGGTGGTCCAGCCCATCACTTTTTTTGTTACCCGTTCAGTGTTTTTACGTTATTTTAATTTATTTTTGCTTTATTTAAGACAAAGAATCCCCGTGTACATTAGCCGTGCTCGAGGCTCACCGTTGCAACTTAAATGAGGTTTCATCGAGCCAAATTACATGTGGCCAGCCTTTGTACCCTGTTTATTTACTTCACATTGTACTTAAGGGCAATAACTAAAACCCTTAATTTCCGCGCCGCATTTTGTTTGCAAATTGTTTGGTTTTAAGCATTTTGTATACCGTTATTAGTATCCCGTTCGATCAATATCGCTCCATTAGACCGGTTGAAATATAATTTGTATGAACCAATACCTATGTGTGGAAAATATGTGTCTATTCATAAAATGTGACTAAGTAAGTGCAACTCTTAAAGTATGCGCTAAAATAAATCACTGTAGAGTCATAAGCACTAAAGATTATCTCAAATAAGTGTCCAGTCGCTTTGTAAATATTAATAAGAAAAAGAATAAGTTGAAAAAAGTCGAAGCGAGTCCGGCTTTTGTTTAGTCGCTGTGGGAGCGAAGCAAACCAAGGGTCCAGTTAAATGTTTCGAAGAAATTTGCATAGATGGACACCGACAGATTCCGTTGTGCGCACGCGATCTTAAATGAACGGTTAAGCCGCATTCAGTTGGCCAAATGACTTCACGAGTTATTATTTGCAACATCGAACATTCATAATATTGTGAAACATTTTTATAAATATACGCTTCTAATAGAATTCTATTATCTACATGTCAAACATATTTATCGTCAAATAGTATTAGAAATAATAACAGCGATTCGACATTGTTTGCGTATACATAACATTTAATGGCGTTAATTCGATCGTTTCAAAGTGAGATTATACAAACCACCTCCGCTCTCAAAATACAAAATCCATAAGTGCTTCGTAACGGATCTTTCAAAGCTTTTATTATTTGCCGAACACACATCTGGACCGCGAGAATTTCCATTACGTATTCATATTGGACAGTCACTAATTAGTACACAAAGTCGAGGGCGAACCGAGACAATAAATATGTAAACATTGGCTTTCCGATGTCCTTCCAGTGGGGGCGAGAGGGCTCTCCGCCTCGCACGCCGGCGACGAAATTATTTTCTAACACGCGAGTGTAGAGTCGCTCAGTATCCATGTCAATGAATATTAAATATTTCTTGTGTATGTTTCGACAGTTCGTCAATGCATGCCCACTTAAGAAATTCAAATATTTAACTTTGGGCAAAGGAAAGCGTTAGAATTCAAGTGATCTCAGCTTCGCTCGGCCTTAGTTGACTTACGAACAATTTAAAAATTAAATACCGCTTAAATGAGATGTTAAAACATTGAGCCCTACTAAAGTATTGTATGGATGTAAGTCGTTTTAATATTTGTTATTCAAATATTTCATTTGTATTTAAAATACTTCAAGGGCTTTAATTTTATATTGAATACTACATATATAATTAAAAATCGACTATTTTTAAAACATTTGAAACCATTCATTATAAAAAACTGTATAATTATTATTAATTTTATGTGTATGTAACGTCTAAAACATTTATTTAAACTATTAACAGTTTCATTCAGCGTTAAAAAAAACTTAACAGTCTGAAAAAATACTTTAGGAAAGACATTCCACAGGTGTTACCTCGAGACGCTTTCACGCTGACAAGCGCTTAAGCGATCGCTCCGTAGTGTTAGTGTTTGTTCAGTATTTACGATTTAACAAAACAACACGAAATGTTAAAAACACATTATTTGTCCGAGTGAGACGAATTCGAACTTACGATTCCGGTGCACTGCGTTTGTCTCCAACACGTTCCTCAGGTTAGACTTGGCTCTTTAAGGCTGAAGTACGGCTCATTGTCGGGGTCTTAGCTTTAATACCGCGCCATATTTGCACACAGACCCTGGCGCTTTTATTATCGTCGTTCCCCGTCGCTCCCTTACAATGAATTGGATGCAATGCTTTAAGCGAACTGATTTTACGATGCCTTGGAGTGTTTACGGTTGATTTTAGAGCCAATTGTTTAATGGATTAGTGAACTTTATCTCCATATTGACGCAGCTACTGCGTCTGCTCGTTTCTCTATTTGCATAATTTTGTGCGAAAACCTTCACATGTTAAAGTTATCTTTTGTTTATTTATTGAATTCGACTTAACAGTTTTATTTGATTATAAATAAATATTTTAACACACTGATGAATAGCGAATACTTAAAAACATTTTATATACCTACAAAAACAATGTAACAATCCACTTGACAATTTTGAAGTAACGGAAGGATATAACAATAGTAATTATAGTTGAGGACGATCGCCTTACGTCACAATTGTACTACACGACGTGAGTCAGGTTCATTCATGATTATTTCAGGGGAATTAGCCAGATATGATTTACGTTAATCGTTTATACGAGTGGCGCCTCACCATTCCCGGAATATGAATGAGTTGACTATCATTCATTCAAACCAAGCGTGTAGTGTTTTCCTGAAGCATTACTCAAACGTATTACTCAATTTTCAGTCGATGACCTAATCTCTCAATAAGGTAAACTATTCGCAATGAACGTTTACCAAATCCAAATTACAAGAATTATATCTTAGAGCGGAAAAATGTTCATTTTTCTTAACAACAATTTAATTGACGATCATTGGAAGAATTTTTTTTTTGCATTATATTAATTGGTCGGTGATATTTTTCTATTGCACATATACACTACCGCGGCGCTACGTTTACAATTACTTATATAATGTTAATATTGTTATATTATACTTTACATAGAAAACTATTAAATACTTCATAGTTCTCTTAAAATAAAAATTGAAATATTAAATACATGTAAAATAATTGATATTATTATTATTTCATTTTAGGTGAACTATTCATTCGATTTAGAATATGTCGCTTTATATGAAAAAGTTAAATAATAATATATTATGTTAATAAACAGTTGATTCACATAAGTTTAAAAATAAATATTGAATTGTAGAAAAAAATAAAACAATAACATTGAATGATAGTTGTACAGCTTAAGGCAAACCGGCCCCTCTAGTATTTACTTGAAATATATCCATCATTACAAAGCAAATGTCTACCGGTTGTATTGTCGTAGGTTGAAAACCCTTTTTATACCAGATTAGACAAAACATAAATGTTTTAAAAATCAACTCATGAGTATGACACATAGAAAATAAATTTAAAAAACGTATTTAGTTTTTGTGGCTTCTTATTACATTTTACTACTTACTTCATTATTTGTCCTTTTAGTTTTATTGTTAAGTATCCTTAATATAAATCCATTAATTGAACGATAACTATCGTATTAATGTTTTATAATAAAATTGTTTGCCGTTCTGTTGTTTGATTATTAAAACTTAGTGATTGCAACATAGGCTTGTTATTAGTGGTATACTAATAAATATTTTCAATTTACTTCCTTATCTATAAATCATGTGAAATACTATGTTATTGCGTCATCCAACTGCCAGTTGTACGTAAAGTTCAATTAAATTAAATTTATACGAACTGTTAATAGCGAAATGTCAAAATCTCATCCATTTGTAGATTAATAAATTTTCTAAATAAATAAATAAATTTATAATAAGTTTAATAAATTCTCTAACGAAAAAAAACATTATTTTTGTAATATATTTTTATACAAGTAAAATAATAGTTAGTCGTTAAAATCAAATTATACCATTTCTTGAATAAAATAGTTTTCTTAGAATACAATTTATTATATAAATACCAATGATATAATAAATATAAATGGATTTATTCGAATCGAATAAACACTGAGAATTGTGTGATAATAGAAACGGCATTATCGATTATCATTATAATATGTACATTTGAAATTAAAACTCATTTCTCTTAGTTCATTTTGTATGCACCTTCTATACAGTAACGAGATATCTTCAACCGCGACGCAATATAACATGGTTCCTCAATAATGTCACGAGAATAGTTATACAATCACAAATACTTATAGATTATACAGCCTCGACACGAATTGGCCGCGTCGCAAACTATTCGCAATATAAATACTTTATTAATTCTAACTCAAATATCTTCACGCCGTCAGTCTGCATGAATAACGCCCATGATAATGAATATATATGCTAATTATTGTTTCTCTTTGTTATAGTTCACGTACTTAATGCCGAAACTCTACAAAACTCTGAAGGAATACGAAGTTATCTTCAAACTCCTACTGAACGTGCAACTAGATTTGTCGGACGATCCTTTCACGAACTACATCGTCGTTCGACAGAAACTGCTCACTGATACGTTGGACAAGTTGTACAGCACCATTGCGGAAATACAAGAAAATATGATCGCCGTCAATATGCCGATACCGCCCTTTGACAAGAACCGCATGAAACTCGACGCCTTGGATAAGAAAGTTGACGCAACACAGTGCCTTAAAAATGACTACATAGCTTTCAGAGGATACGGAAACTTATTAAACAATTGGTATTCCGAATTCAGGTGTCCGATGAATAAGAAGAGCGATAGAAAATGTGCAGTTTTCCACGCGAAATTGAATGAGAAATTGGGCAACAAACGGTTCAAGAACAATCGAAATGTTTAAAGTGTTGATTGTTGTGTTGGTTACTTAATTTATTCCGAGTCCGTATGTTGCTTTTGTACTTATTTATTGTTAGGATAGTTATTTGCTCTCTAACATGTGACGTTGGATTATGAATTTCTTGACGAAACGTAACGTTGATTAAGTAATGGGTACTTTCTCTGTGATATTTAGTATTCTATAGTTGGTAAATATTAATTTATTGAGAGTATTTAATAAGTTCCTCTGCACCACTTCATGTACTTAAGTTCTTTGTTTATTCCCTTGTAAATATCTCTTCGATCTTACTTATTATTTATTTTGACTATTCAAATATTTATTCCGATTGCTTTGTGATCTGTATTAAAATGAAATTTTAATTTTCTTAATCTCAGTAAGTAAGTATTACTAGTGGGCAACTAATTGCCCTTTTTAGAAAAGAAAGACTTTTAGCTTATTTATGTAAGTTGCTTATTTATATAATTTAAATTAGAATGGAAATTCTGCCGTTAGTTTGTAGCGAACGAACTGATACCATGTTAATGTCATCGACATTGTGTACATAGCTTTACATTATTTGTAATTTGTTACTACAAATGAAAATTAATTGAAAATTAAGCAATAAAATAGTTTTTAAACAAATTTATTGTTATTGTCATTTACATTTAACTTAAGGTCTACTACATCATATGGATATATGGAAATCTAAACATATAAGTTGAAAGAGCTTAACTGCAAAAAATTATAAAACTCGCTTCGAGTTAAACAAAATAGTTAATTCATTAAAACTAGACTAAATACATAATTTATTTGTTATTGTCTTTTTGATCAATTGACAAATAAAATTAATTCATTTATAACTGATTAATTATAGTTTTGTTTGCCATAAATCTTTGATTTCTTTATTACATAATTAATAAACTATCAATAACTTTTGGCGATACTTATCAATTGCAAAAAAGGAGATTATTAATCATTTTAAAAAAATAATTATGTAATAATAAAAATTTAATTGATATACATATGATGAATACGTATGTATATCAATTAATCTATATAAGTAGTGCCATCTAGTGTCCAATAGTAAAACTAAGAAGTACCCATTTCATGTGTACCCATCAAGCCCATCAAGACTTTGCTTATAGGTTTTACTAGTCAACACTAGATGGCGTATAAAGTAAACATATTTAATGGGTGTAAATTAAATAAACTTTATAAACTATTCACTGCTAGATGGCGTTACTTATGAAATTCTATTTACTTAATTTGAATTTATTGTCAATTTTATAACAACAGTTTGTTTCCATGCTAATTAAATGAATAGTACGAGAAATACAAAATCATAACGATATTAATAGAATCATTGATATAAAAATCTAGCACCACCCAGATGGGCATATGGGTTTGACAAGCGACAAAACATATAAGAACATTTCATAGGCGACATATTGGCCAGTTATTTAAAACGTATAAGTCATCTATACTAACTACTAACTAACTCGAAAGTAACTCTCTCTGTTACGCTTTCATGGCTAGAGCACGGGACCGGTTTTGATTAAATTTGTTATGAAGCAAGCTTGAACCCCAAGGAAAGACACCATTTTTTTAAAACCCTCCCCCCCCACAGCAGCATATCCCCCCTTTACCTAATATGCCGGTGAAGCTTCGGGCTAACACTAGTAGATATATTTATTATATTATTTGTGTTAGTGTATGCAATATTGTCACTGATCGTATGAGGGTGAAAAAAATCGCAATATCCTTTCTTAGCGTCTGCATATCAAAACTACTATCCTGTTTCTTTGTTTCATACTTTAAGCAGAGCGTTGATAGGCCCCCAGAATGGAATGCAGACTTTGCAATTTATAATTATAACATAATAATAAAGTTTGTAATTTGAACGTAACAAAATTTTAAAAAAGTAGAATATATTGTAAAATTGGTTTTATTTCTTATTATATATACGGTTCAGTAAGAAACGAATACTAGGATAATTGTACTATAAATTATTTATACTTTAATAATAGGAAATTGGCTAATTGAACGTACAACTTACTTTACCACACCTTTGACTACCTTCCGATTTCGTGGACTTAATCCAGCATGTTACGTTCTAAGCTACCCATTAACAACTGGAAGTTATGTAATCTATACATATAATAAAAATGTAACTGATCGCTATCTGTACATGGAAGATATTTGAGCAAAACTATTCGGGGGATCTTTATATTAAAAAGTAATATTTTCGCTTAGTATTTTAAAAATTATTACATAAATAGATACGATACACGATAGCTAATAACCACTTCACGGCTCGGACAGGGTTTTTATTACACCCAGTATAAATAGAACCGTAATGGTCCCGTCGTTAGGATACGAGAAATCTAAATTCTTAATTGATTATGCTGACTCAAAACCCCAACAAGCACAACTGATTTTCATGAACAAAATTTTGTATTTATAATTCATCTCGTGTTCAGCGGTAAAGGGAAACAGCATAAGGACACCTGCACGTGTATCAAACCAAGCCACATTGGAGCAGCGTAGTCGAGTAAGCTCCAAATCTTCTCTTACTTTAATTTGTTTAACGAAAACCTTAAAGAATGACCTGTTTGTATAAATATGTAGTAATAGATCACTATTACTAAAAACGCGTATACTCTAAGTTACAATTTGACGAGCATCATATTTTTGTAATCCGCCAATAGACATTGGTGTCGTAAGAAATATTATCCATTCCTTACATCGCCAATGCGCCACCAACCTTGGGAATTAAGATGTTATGTCACTTGTGCCTGTAGTTAATCAGTATTTGAGATCAAATACCTACTTATATACTATAATATATAATATTCTAAAATATCGTGAGCTTCGCGTAAGAATAGTTTGATACATGGAAACGCTTATGCGATACTCAATATATTATACATAAGCAAAGTGGTTCACTTGGTGGTAGAGCTTTGTGCAAGCTCGTCTGGGTAGGTATCACCCACTCATCAGATATTCTACCGCAAAACAACAGTACTTGGTACTGTTGTGTTCCAGTTTGAAGGGTGAGTGAGCCAGTGTAATTACAGGCACAAGGGATATAACATCTTAGTTCCCAAGGTTGGTGGTGCATTGGCAATGTAAGCGATGGTTAACATTTCTTACACTGCCAATGACTATGAGCGTTGGTGACCACTTACCATCAGGTGGCTCATACGCTCTCCCGCCTACCAATGCTATAAAAAAAAATGAAAGCAACAGCAAAATGAAACGATGTATAAGAGTCCTTACACAAAAGAAGCCTATATAAACTTAAAAAGCTCAACTAAACACATGTTTTAAATCAGATAGCTACGTGTCCTTTACGAGGTACAAAAATTAATGTATATACTTACATAGTAGCAAAATCCTTATATAGATTAGAATACGCTTTATTGTCAACCAAAAAGATAAAAAAAAATATCACAATAATCACAAAACTATTTTATTTAAAAATATATTTCAAACCAAAATAAAACCGGACAAGTGCGAGTCGCCCACCGAGGGATCGGTACAAATTTGTAGGTAAATATTATCAAAAATAGTTTTTTATTTACTTAAATATCAAATTTAATCCAGATTTGTAAGTGGTGTCTGAAAAAGGAATGAATAGTTGTTATATTTAATTACAAAATTTTAAATTTAAATTAAATAAGCAGGTTTGTTTATCATCGCAAACTGTTAGGTACTACATACACCAAAATTATTAGGTATCTACCTATACTTACAAAAAAGGGAAAAGGATTTTTTTTTTTTCATTCTTTGTGATAAATCGAAAACTATACATTATAAAAATAATTAAAAATCTGTTTAAGCTTGTGCCAAAGACGATATTTTATACGATACCCCACATGATACGGTTAACTCAATTCAAAATTTGGACCGCCGTTCCTTGCAAAAAGTTCCTGTTTTTTTATGATTTAATTACAAATGTATTGTTTTCAGATTTTACCCTATATTTGTAGTACAAGACGGTATTACTTGCCAAATTTCATAGTTCTAGGTCAACGGAAAATACCCTATAAATTTTGATTCCCTTGAGTGTCGAAATATACTTTTTTTGCGGCATATATAATTATAAACGTTTTAAGTTAGCTTAGAAGATTGATTTTTTCACAGCTTCAAGAGACCGTAGACCTAAGTATATCGTTTTAATTTCAACTTGATACCTCCACGCGTTCCCGAGATAAAGGGTCTTGACAGACAGACAGACGGATGGACGGACGGACAACAAAGTGATCCTATAAGGGTTCCGTTTTTTCCTTTTAGGTACGGAACCCTAAAATAAAAATTTAAACGACAAATAATATGTAGATATAATACAAAAGATAAATCATAGGCACAGACACTACGTACCTATGTGTGTGGAAACTTGTATATTTAACAAAAAACCAAACAATATTTTTTTTATATTACAGGTATAGACCGTAATCTTCTTCTGTATTATAATAGAAGTAGAAGTAAGTTGTATACGTACAGAATACTAAACTTATAAATATTACATATCAACAAAAACCTTGATTAAACGTGTTGGTACCTAATGAATATTTACATAACACATTCACAAATGACAACATTAAAATCAACAACCATGATGACCATTAGTCCCTTTCTCTTTTGAGTAGCAACGAAATAAACCGAAAGATTCATCCTGGTGAACAAAATAGAAAAATCTATATTCCGTTAAAGAATAAGAAACAATGTGAATCGGATCGTCTGGCCTTCATAGTTCACGAGTTGTATTTCGTCAAACGGCTTCCGTCGACAATGACTGTGATGCAAGCCGTGCACCAACGCCGGCTAACTTTATTGTTGTTAATTACAAATTAAGTATATTTTTTTGTGCTAAAAGGATCTACCTACAACATTTGATGCAAAATTAACAAATAGGAATCTATTGCGCTGTAATAATGACTTATAACTTATAAGTACGGTATGGTTTGGATGTAAAATAGTAGTCCATAAATTTATGCATTTTATATCGAGCTTCATAATAATTTGAACAATTTGAATAATTTCGTGTAGTACAGTTAATAATATTTATTTTTACTCAAACTGCTTTGTTTCATTTATATAATATCATTGACAATCTAAAAATGTATATAAAACTTGTATTATTGAACAAGGGTTTATTTTATTATTAACATACTACAATAACATAGAAATTAGTATCAATAACAAAAGCATTCTACACACATTATTTACTAGAATTACTTCACAAAATTACTATTCATCGACCAGTTACCCATGAAAATCGGGTTAATGACGTTTCTTTCTGAGTTTCTTGTGCACGCTCCGTTAACAACCTAGTGTCTCGGTTTAAGAGCGATAGATACCGAATAACGATTAAAATGGCAAAGCGTCCTTGATTATTGAAATTTCATAGTTTTCTAAACGGATTGGTAATAAATAGTCAATTTGTTAAATCATAAACCTAATGCAATCAAACAAGAAATCGATAAAAAATAATTTGAATAAAGTGACTGGCAAAGTGACATATTTTACTAAAGCGTAGAGTTTGACATTATTAAAAACCATTAATGCACATTATCATTATCACCATATCTATGTAGTTAATGATTTAATTTTTATCTTAGAAAACAGAGGAATGATATAGTTTGACGCAGTCTGTAAGTGTGGCTTTCTAACACGCAAACCGAAAGACAAATTTCAGTGCATTTAAATAAAAGTAAATAACTATGCTTCCAATACACTTTTATTTCTGTTATTAAAATTAAAACTTTTTAAGGCATGTAAATAATAATGTTGGTGCAAAAAATAATTCCGAAGCATGAATTTGTATATTTATTATAATTTTTGTGAGAGCAATTTATAGAAACGACCTTGTTCTATCGAAAACGCTTTTCTTATATTTCACATTGACTACGTAAACGTATTATCATATTATCTCGATTTTTGAATGTGCAAGTTTTATCTTAACTTGTGTAAACACTGGATAAAGGCGGCTGTCGATTTTCAACCATAATCATATTGAATATTTAAACACAACATCTGAAAATATTTATTTGCGATATAATTTAATTCACATTAAAGTGAGATAAACATCAAAGTAATGATTTTGTATTTTGATAAGGATTGTTAATAATGCATCAAATAACTACAAAATTGCATTGCAGTTACAGCTGAAAGGGAATACATTTTTTTAGTACCTATGTAATTTTATTAAATTTGTAAAATCCAATTTATTAAAACTTAATACCGTTTTAGTTCCAATTTCTTTAATAATGACACGCAATTAAATTAATAAATCTCTTATTATGCGTTCAATCAAATGTATCTTGTATATTTTAAACAAAAAATAATAGTTATTTAATTAACAATAAAGTAGGAAAAGTTTTCCAAATTAATACTTTTATCTATGTGTTAATATATAATAACTAAGATTGATGATTAATATTTAAGCAGTCCTAATATTATACTAACTTATACATAAGTCAATATGTAAAGTAAATAGGTGTCAAAATTATTATCACTATATTCTGATCGTCTTTGTAATACCAGTACATTGTACATGACACAATGGAGAAGTCTCATGATGTGGAGAAATAATATTCGGAGATTAAGCGCCCCATTGTACCAATATTTACCACCACAGACCGACAGATCTTAACTTGACATTGCGGTTTAGCAGATTCAATAATATTAACCAAAACACTATTTTAAATAAATTATGCTTGATTATTTGTTTTTGCTTAATGTTTTTTTTTTTTTTTGTATAAGATACTTTTATTGTGTTTTAAAAGCTCCACTACGCTAAGGCTTACGTCACCGATGAATAATATATTTTTAAATATATTTAACATGTCACAAATACAAATAATATAATAATTATGTAATAGATATTTTTATATTTTAAAAACCGTCCATAATTACTTGCCTTTTTAGGTATGGACATTAAACATAAGCCTTTGCAATTGAATATATAATAAAATTAAAACTCTATTTAGACAATTATCAGAAATATTATAAAAAATAAAGATTGTTAAAGCCGTGTCAATTTATTCAATGTCGGGACGCCGAAATGCAACAAAGTATACTGAGGACAAAGCGTAAGCACACGAGCATGCGGGCGCAGACGATTGCGCATGCGCACAGCTGATAGAAAGTCTACCAGTTTTGTTCGGTAGACTTCAGTTGTTGACAGTACGTAGAAGGCAGTACACGTCCCGACGCAAATGTAACCGGCCGCTAGCGGAAAATAGTTGCGTCTTATCGTGATATCAATAAAAAAAAACTTGTAAACTCAAAAATGGGTGTCTGTGTAAGGATTGCTGTCCTGTTTCTTTTGGTTTCTGCAACTTATGCTGTTCCTACAGGAAAATTGAATCGGACTCCAAGGATCGATGGTACGTTTGATTCCTTAAAAAATCCAGTCTCATACATTTAATATAAATATTTTTTAATTGTTTGAATAAAAAATATATATATTTTTAATATAAATCCACAAAACTAATAAAAGAACTAATACTTTAACTTTTTTCTCTCAATCATTTATATACAAAAACACAAACGAAAGTAGAATTGCTGAATTCCGTAATTACCAATACGAATCGCAATAATTAATAACTATTAATTACAATTAACATTACATTACACATCGTACATTATAAATAAATGGACCGTGATATGAACTTGAACTGGTATTCTTTAAAAAGAAAGGAAAACTTGGATGATTGCAAAAAAATGTTGCAAGAGAGTTCGCAGTTCGATACGGTTGCGATAAAAGTTTACGGGTAATTTCAAACGAAACAGTCAACGCTATGATTGATAATGACTTACTTATACGCTTCAATCCAAAGCTTGCGGAAAGAAACTGCACGAAGTTTACTATATCCGTAGTCAAAAAGTCCTATCTACTGATTTTACAAAATACAAAAGTCTGATACTCAAGCGTTACAAACGCTATGAAAAAATGTTACTGCGATAATTATTGTTATTCCGAAGAATAAATGGTATAAGTAGAAAAAAAATATGAATGCTAATACTACTAATAAGTTCAGTTTTGTGGATTCATACAATTTTTCTGTGAACACATAGTCGATTTCTAATTGGTATGTGTAGTGTTTTAATGTTATATTTTTATTGCATATACTGATATTGTTTAACGTGTAGTTTTTCTTGTTAATTTTTCTTCTTAGGTATCTTCTCCCAGAACAAAGTTTATTCAATTCGCACAAATAAAACGAATATGTAACTCAACCCTTCATAGAATTCCTTAATATAGAGTCGATTTTCTCCATCCAAGGTTTTAATCCTAAATTGCTTAATTGCTCTAACCGTAGACCTCAACAATAGAAGCCAAGGTTCACGCTAATGCTCAGAACGGGTTAGTTTTTCAATAGCATTGTTTAAATTGTCATTTTAGAACGGAAATATTCACATCCGAGTAACTCTAAGTGCGACGCATATATTTTAACATTTTTTCATACTTTATGTCAACCAAAGCCAATTTATAATTTAAAATATATATCATCACTCTAGCCCGCTCTAAATTTATGCCTACCGCACCAACAAGGCATCGGTCTAGGAGCTTAACCAGCCGAGTGGTCCCACGGGGGGTACAACTATTATATATATTTCTGAATTAATAATTTTGTATATACTATATATAGTACTTAGCGATCCGAGGTTACCCTAAGCACTTTGACATTTGAGGGGCCCCATTTCAAAGCGGTTAGAGTAAATTTTAAACATTTTATTTAATTTACAAATATATAATAGAATATGTACTAAAACTACGAGTACATAAGTTTCTCCAAATGAATTCGTCGAACGAGCATACAATAATAAAATACTAGCGTGTGCAGAGCTTTACTCTTGGGCAATCTACGTGAGAAATTTCACGGGTTAACCTCTCTGACTTTTGTTGTCTTTAAATTTATTACAATCCATTTTCACCTCCCAGCGTTGGATCTGTATGACCATAGCTTAAATCTTCGATTACGTGAACTATACAATATTTATCGCGTTCGCTTTTAAAGGATTTTGCATTGCTATTAAAAATTACGTAAATGTCATCAATTTCTCTTTAAGTCCGTCGCTCGTAATTTTTTCATGAATAATATGAATTGAAACAGGTTAAAATTAAAATGGCACATCCTATAAATTTATTAAATAAAAAATATGGTTACCGATTTCGAATTTTTGATTACAAGATAAAAATCGTAATTATGGAATAAATTATTTTCTCCGTTTATATCTTCTGGCAATGTTCTCAAACAATCGTTTCTATCATTATTAACATAACTGCTCCGTTTGTTTGATTTTTAAATGGGTTATATAAATAGAAATATTTAACAAAGAGATTTGCAGTGTATCAAATTTTGTTCCTTTATTGTTTGACCTTAATGATGACTTATACGAGGATAAAGATTTATAACATGGGATTCATGTTTCAGACCGCAATATTTTAAAAATCAAATCATACAAAACAATTCACCTCAGTTCAATGCCCTCAGGAACTTGCTACAAATATTGACAATTCGTCTTCGACTTTTATGATTTTAACAGCGATTTTTTTTGTAATACATTTGAACATTGTAATAAGATGCAATAAAAATAACGAAATCTATTTTAACCAACTAAAACTTGTGTTCTTAAATTAATGTTTATTTGACTACATTAAATTGTTATTCTAAGCTAAAATACAACATAGATACAACGATCAAATAAATCACATTAACACTAAAGACATATAACCGAATACAATTTAACATTACGAATGAACAGTATTTTCCGCACATTTAATGCTTATATAAATATTATTAATGCAATAAAAAAGTGTAAGTTTAAATGGTTGAATGACTTCGTATCGGTTATGATTGCAACTAAGGTTGACATTTAACCTCTAATCTTTAATTAATCACAGTACATTCTAATAATAAAAGTTATATTTTATAGGCAGGACGGCTTTTGTAGAACCTTATAGGTAGGTACCACCCACTTATATTCTACCGGTATATACCAATATTTTGTATTGCTGTGTTCTGGCTTGAATGGTAAGTGAGCCCATGATGGGGAAAAATAAATTAGATCCCCTAGTAGGTGGCTTATAATTCTTACTATGTCAGTATCGATATTAAGGTTACGACCTATCAGGTGATCCATTTGCTCGGCTGCGTTGTAATAATGAATGATAAATTTATTCATAACTATATATTTTATACGTAGACTACGATGTGTCAAAGACAAAAAGGGAAATAGACTTTATTTCGACTATTAAAAAAAAAGTATCGAGGCCAGAATAAGAAAATATTCAAACAAAATACTAGTCATATTATTATTATATTTAATGACTCATAACTCTGTAACAGGTGATTGTTTACATTATGAAACTCGATAACATCAAAATTCAAGTTAACGATACGGCACGTATTTTATCGATTATTGACACTTCTTTTTATTGTAACATCGATGAAGTGATTGCTAATAAAATTATTTCGTTAATTAGTTCTTGCAATATCTCTTTCGTAAAATCCTTATTGAAAATATGATTTGTTAAAGACTAATTGCTGTTTATGACTTCTCTTTTTTAACTTAATGAAATCACTTTGATAAAATAGTAAGCAAGAATATTTATAATAAGGTTGTATTACTTGTTGCCCGACATGATATATCCGCTGACTGATATTTCTTATTTATATACATATATAAGCTTGAACCTTTCATTTCAGTTTCCAGAAATATTCATTTTCAAATTTTTCTTTAAATTGTAACACCAAGGTAAATTTTGCATTCAGTTTTTTTTTTAATTTTATATTATAAAATGTACACTGCCTTTGATATTCACTGTCAAAACCACACGCTTAATAAAACCGGAATCAATGAATGATTATCAGTTCAAAATAATTTATGTCATTCACTGGAAATTAAAAAAAAAATTATAAAATTAATTTGAAAAATCATTACCAGATTTCTTTTTCCATTATCAACATATACGTTATAATCTGTTACGTCATTTTCGTAACGTAATTACGTTGCACAAACGTAATATATATTTTTTTTTATTAAATCTAATCAATGTTATTACGTATGTAATAAGGAAATATGTCTCTAATGATATATATTTTTTTCGAAACAAGTATTGATTTGGACACTTGTGACATGTTATGACCAATTATGATAACTGGTAAGCAAGCCCACTCTTCAGCCATATCCGTGTCATCCAATAGTTCTATATATTTCTTAGATTTTTGTCTGTGATGTTTTATCAATAAAACCCATTTCATTTCATAAAAAAAAACTTAACATTATAATATTAAAAGATTATTTTCATCAAATATAATGAAACTATACATATCGTAGATCACAAAGGATTATGACAATTGCTTCATAAAAAAAAGGCAGTTTTTATACGACGCCTCAAATGAAGAGTGGCTCGCCGCTGTTGTCGCGTGTGTGAAAGCGTTTGTATAAATTCAAAGAATATAAGAAACAAAACTATTTCGGCCCCGTTTAAGCAGCCTTTGTCTACATTCGTCTATCTACATTAGAATAATCAGTCTTATTTATTAACGACATAATATGGCGGCTTAGGCTTCCGAGAAACAAGGCTTCATTAACAACATTTAACTTTAAATTACTGCATTTACCTTATACCTATAAATATAAAACTTTATATTTAATTAACAGATTTCCAGTGATAAAATGTACTTTAATCGATAGCAAGTGCCGCGTGTCAAAGCTGTCTAAACTATAAAATGTTTATAAAAAATTATGAGAACAAATACCTATTCTTTAAAGATAACTTACAGTAACCATTTTATGTTTATAAAAAAGGAAGTACGATAGAACTTTATTTGTCCCAAAGTATTGATCCTAAAATAATTAATGTCCAAATTTATAACATTATAAATATTTCATTTTACACTTTGCCGGTAGTTTAAAAAATATAGGAAACTATATATATAAATGAAAAAATCGGTCGGGAGTGGCAGCCAGTGGCTTATAAATATATGAATGTACATTTTTAATTAGACCTTATACTTTAATAGACATTAAAAAGGTTTCACAATATCTAAAAGCAATCTTAAAGTAGGTAATATTAAGCAATTAACATTCCTTTAAATAAAATATTCTGTGACATTGTTGTGTCATCTTCATTGCTTTAAACACAGCCATATCGGACTTGGATGTTTTTATTGAGCATTTTAAATGGAAAATAAGTCAACGAACTGCAACGTAAACAAAGCCTTAAATACCTAATAATGCAATAAAAACATATATTTAAAATGCAATTCATTGAATCTTAAAACGGGTATTTACGTTTGTTGCAATATTATTAAGTGTTCTTTATGATAACGAACCCTTTTATTTGAAACGTCATATAATAGGTATGGGTTTTGTTAGTATACTATTTTTGCCTCCACCATTAACTTCAAAAATCAAACCAAGTATGTGACCTGAATTGCAACTTCTGTCGTCTCTTAAATTCAAAGAAAATAAATAGTCTGTGGCTCCGGCTTTCCAACCGGTAATTGGCACCCTTAAAAACTTATTTGTTTTATATGAATTGTACAAAAAATTACGACTACCGATGTATTCGTTTCAACTTTTCGATTTCAAGTTTTAATAAGTTTATTTAATAAACCAAACCAAAAATTTATATAATAAAACAAACTAAATCTATGTACATATTTAAAACTGTCACAATGACAATTCTAATTGATCATTTATAAACTCACTAATTAATTTTTGCCTAGATTTTTTAAAAGCGAATAAACAAAACTTATGTATTTTATATATAATTGCGAGAGTTACATGTTATTACTTATTACATAACATTCTTATCTTTTTAATTCTAAGTGTGGCCATAAATAAGTCTTTATTATATAAAACCTACCTACACGGCTTTACCAAAAACTTAGGTAGTAAGTTCGATATACTCGTAAAATATTTTAAACTTCTTCATATTTAAAATAAAACGCTCTCCTCAATAAATATATCGTTTTATTTTTTACAATGCTTTTAAAATAATAAAATTTAAATATTTTCATTCGTTGGTAAGTTAGGAAATATTAACTGCACCTAAATGTACCACTAAAGGTACAAACACATGCTAGCTTATGAAAAGCTTAGAGTTTTCCCTATAAATAATTTTAAACGTCCGTGAAGAGCATGCATCACACCGATGGCGGCTGTTTTAGAAGTAACGTTAATGTTTAACACTTTCATTAATAATTGTGGAATTTAATACAGTTTAACGTGTGGCTTTTTAGACAGTAAGTGTGGGGTCCCAATAAAACAATTTCGATGATATATTGTAAAGGGTACCGCTTTAGTTCAATGCCTCTAAATAGTCTAAATAAGTAAAGTGAAAGCAGTAAATTTGAAAGTGATTTGTTTTCTACTTCGTCATAATTCTCTTTTTTGTGAATGTAGGTATATCTAGTCTGTTTAGTCCATTAAAGTAAAGTAAATATAAAAAAAAATGATATCTGATACCTATTACAATTACAATGCTACGTGGAGCATTAAGTCAAATTTGATTACAACGATTTTTTTAACCGAAATTAATATCATCATCTTCATTAACTGCTTGTCCTTATTCCATTTATTCGGGGTCGGCGCTGTGTGTTTTAGCATTGCAAGAAAAAATATTTGTTCTTGTAGTGAATTGTTCGGCCGACCGCATGCCTGATGCCATCCGCAAGTACTGATGGTATAATAACACAAAAAAACCGACTGCCATAGTCGACTCTTATGGTACTGACGGCTTGACAAGGAGTGGCTCTATTTGAACTCTGCCAGACATCATAGGCCAAACAGATATAAAGTATTTTGATACTAAACGTTTGAAGTTAAAGATCCCTCTAATGTTTAGGATGATGACATTATATTATTGATATAAATTAATGAAATTGCTTTCAGTGAGGTTTTTGTAAAATGTTTGACAAGCTTCAGTGTATGTTAAAACAGTCTTATAAAAGCTTAATAGGCCAGCCTTAGTACTTTATTAGGCCCAATATCAATCTCAATTGAAACGTTGACTCAAAAACAGCAAAAATTTGCTTAAAATAGTTTTGTTTCAATATAAGACAATGTTTACATTGTTTTATTGTAAATGTTTTAAACAAATTAAATTATATTCTATTTATGTTGTTGCTTACAACGAATGAATAACAAGATTTTCTGATGATTGCTAAGATTTATTGTCAACAATCACAGCAAACTCGAGAGCAATCATCTCAAATGTCATCAAAGGGGCCATGTCGGAACGAATGAAGGAATGAATAGGATAACCGCCATCTTGCAACATCAACAATGCAGTGTGTTGCAGGAGTTTCACAACATCGTTCAAAATATACGTTGGCAAGGTTGTATGTTCCAATATAAATAATTTGGTCGATTATTTGATTACGCAGCGAAATTCATGAAAATTGACATTGACGATTAGATTGCTCTATTTATTGATATTTCGTGGCTATTTATTCGAACGTATAGAAACGTATAAGAAAATCATGATTTTAAAGAAGTTTTAATTGCTATTCAAAATGTAGTTTATATTAACGCTATCACTGACATTTAAATATAATATTATTAATAATAAGCCAATTTATAAATAAATAAATACAGGTTTACGTTTAAAAATAATTAAATTAGCAATTGTCTTGTTATTAATATTTTAAAATATACATGAAACTGCAATAAGGAATTCAAGCCTAATTGGAATAAAGATAACTAATTTATGCCGTTATGTTACATTTATACCGAACTAGGTATCTATATCTTTATTTTGAAATATTCTTAAAACGTATTCCTTTTGTATTGCTTAAATTAAATATCATGTAAAAACATTTTTTAATTTTGATGCTCAATGACGAAGTTATTCTGAACCGAACCGAAAATTAAATAAATAACAAAACGAAAATTATTTATAAATTAGTATTTTATTAAATTATGAACAAGTTCAAGGTTTTAATTGTTTTAAACATATTGTGTAATTTAAAAAGAGATGACGCATTATTGATAATTATGTGTTACCAAGATAAGCTTTTGTAAGACCTCTAATCAAAGTATTGTGTGTTGTATGCGCTGATAAAAAATATAATTACAATACATTAGTCATCATGACGTAATTCTTTTCGAAATAAGTTAGGGGAGAAAGTGCTAATTTAATACCAAAATATATGTGGCCAAGATTTCATTATGGATTTTTTAACTGCCGATATACCTTGGTGTACCATATTTGTCAACACAATGGCTTATTCAAAACAACATTAATTCGAGATTCTTATTTACGTGGCTATAAATTTAAACTTCAAATAAAATAATTAAAACGTCATGATATAATAACAGCATAAAAAGGCAGTCAATTTTTATGGGCTGTGTCATCAAAGTAATTTGGTATGCCATATTCATACCGTATGAAATTGAATGTGCAGTTATCGTTCATCGTTCAAGTCAATATTCAATGCAAAATACTTCCTTTAGGTAATACTTTGACAAAAAAGAACTTAATTTTTTTCAGCAACATTTCATATCATTAATGGTTTCGTATTCGTTAACAGTTAAGGTTCTATTTTCACATTTTTTAAATTGATTTATATCTGACTGCTGGAGGTCACATCTGCTTCTGACAGATGCAGATAAGGTAATAGGTAATGCCGTTGTGAGGTATTAGCCACACATTGCCAAAAGCTGACAATAATGGCATTTAAATATTTATGATCCCTTAATTATAATAAACTTTCCCTTCAAAACAAGAAAAATAAACGTCTCAGTCTTAACCTTACATACAGATATAATCGAGAAACAAAGAAAACTGTTGAATTGATAAAGACTTCAATTTTTAGTAAAAAAAGTAGTATCATTAAGCCTGACACTTCTTTCATAGCTAATAATAGCTTTATTTCGACACTAGAAGCTGTCACCACTACAAGTGACTTCGCTCCAAAGAAAAATCGTGACCGTAAGGTTTTGAACGCAACACGATTACTATGATTTGGTAAATCCTCATTATAGAGCTCGATGTGTAATCAAAATGTTCAATTTTGTCTAGCATTAAATTGTCTTAAACATTGTCATTGACGGTCACGTAAGGCCTTCAATCATAGATTATTTTGGATGCAAGAATATTAATTATATTCCATATAAAATTGCAACTCCATGAAATACGAATTTAAGTTACTTTTATTTGCTTGATTTGAAAGTCACGTGTGTAGTCATTTTAAAAGAAAATATTTAAATTAAAGTACACTCTTATTGAAATAAATTAAAATCAATAAGAAATAACAAACACCGCCTGCATCTTATAATTATACCTTGTCTTATAATTTAACTTTCCTTCTGTACTATTGACGGGCGTGTCCCAGTATCTTCAGTAAGTACATGTCTATTGTATATGACAGTTTTATTACGGCAGTATTTAAACTCCTGTAGCCTACGCTACAATGTAACAACTAAAAATAAAAGTTTATACAAAAAATATATTTATTTATAGAAATTATTAACGCATTGATATGTCCCAAATGATATCGTGATCTCAATGTTTTTTAACGATTAACAAAAACTAATCTTGTAACATAAAATAATCTTATTTCAATATTTATTAAACATAATTAAATGTATAAAGAGGTTTGTAGTAACCAATAAAAATCTGCATGACCAATTAAATATGTGTTTAAAATAAATACACAAAATGCTAATAAATTTTAGCGCAGATATTCATTATAAGTTATAGCTGAAACCATATGGGTTTAAATATATTTAGGCAATCACATATTAATTATTTGTCGAAGGATACCCTATATTTAAAATAGACACAACAAATATAATAACTGAGCCGCGTGGCATTGTGTCGACAACGCCCCTTAGCAAACCTTTGCAACATGGTCCGCGCAACAATTGCAGCACAAGCATTATTGTAATTATATTAAACGCTTCAGCATATTTGCAATATAATTGTTACTATAGAAAAATTAAGAAAGAATTTGGTGAGGCAATATGTAAAATCTGTTTATATTCTTATGTCTATTTAAATAATAAATAAGCAATATCTATTTAAGTTTCCACAAATTATTAAAACATTTGGTCATTAAAAGTTAACAGAACGAAGCATAATAATTTAGGTGCTACTACAAACGGGCTTACATGTCACTTTAGGTAGAGATACTAATTAAAAATAAATCGTAAGATACGCTATATACAGCTTAATGTTAAGCAAAACGAACATATGTAACTTAATTCATAAATATCCAAGTAATGAATCGAATAATTTGATATTATCCTATATGGTAAGGAATCATTAACCGGATATTTTAATTTCCTTTTACTTCTATATACATCTAAGTTGTGATATTTAGAAACAGCAAATCGAGCAAGTAAGCTAATCCCTAGAAAAATACATGGTTTGTTACGCCAAAAATTCATTATATTGAATTTGTATCAAGCATGGAACCGAGACAGCCAAGTGGATAAAACTAAAATTTTAACCAAAGTTCGCGGGTCGCATTTCTTGCAGGATACAGGGCAGTAAATAAAAATTTCGAGGCAGTCTGCATATGTCGAATAAAAATCTTCCAAATCTCATTTGAGCGGCATGGTGGAATGAGCTCCTAACTCCTTAAGAGGACAGAAGGTATTACCCAGCAGCGGCACCTATATGATATAATTACAGTATTGGTCTATATTGAAACATTTAATTATATGTAAATTCATTATGAATGTCTATGTCTTAACTTTATTAACATAACAAATAATAATATATATAAATATATAAATTTAAGCTTTAAATTCTTATGATTTCAAAACTCATGATAAAGTACAACTGCACATCATTTATTTCATTTCAACATTGTATGAATTATTATTTACTTTATTTAATAAAACGACGTCAAAGGATGAATTTAAAGTATTTACTTTAGAATATACAATAATAATCTTCAACACCTTTGTTGATTTTTTCAATTTTGATTTATAATATTGTTAATATCCAGTACGACTAATGAGGTAACTTAACAAATACTATTGAATAAAAAATAACTCAATATGGTTCACCAACAACAGGATTACGATTTCGATTACTAATATAAAGGTAAATAAACTAAATACCAATCGAGCTATGTGCTTAATATCAATTGTCTTATTTTTATGTAGCTAGATATTCGTACAGTTAAAGTCATGAGCTATGAGAGCTCAATTTTTACTATTTATTATTTTTTAAGTTTTTAGTTGCTTTAATTTTAAACGACTTTAGATATTTTAATGTTTAGTAATTATTTCTTATGTAATATTTGGCCTAATATTCACATTGGGTAAAACCTACATTCGGGCCGTCCGCCGTACGCCCGTCGGTAGAACTCCTTACAGTTTATTAAAATAACATTCCGTGAAGTTAATTTTTTTACCATTTTTCACCGCAACCCGAGATAAATCCAAAGCTGGTAGAATATTTCATAGGATTGAAATTCTATACAATAACGGTGGTAGAGCTTTGTGCAAGCTCGTCTGGTTAGGTACCACCCACTCATCAGATATTCTACCGCAAAACAGCAGTACTTTGTATTGTTGTGTTCCGGTTTGAAGGGTGAGTGAGCCAGTGTAATTACAGGCACAAGGGACATAACATCTTAGTTCCCAAGGTTGGTGGCGCATTGACAATGTTTTTTACAATGCCATTGTCTATGGGCGTTGGTGACCACTTACCATCAGGTGGCCCAAACGCTCGTTCGCCAACCAATACAATAAAAAAAAAAAACCTAAAATACTCCTCTGTCACCTATGTATAAGATTTAAAGTCAATATTTCCTTTTGAAGCTTTGTTTGTTGTTTGACCGACGAATTTCAAATTTGCTCTTACAAAATAGCTCTACTGATCTAAAAACGCCTATAAATCATTCAATCATTAAACCACTCTTGCGATGTCTTCACAATTCAATTCGACAGTTGCCAGACCGCATCAGAGATAATCGTGTGACCCTTGAACCAATTAGTAAACCTAAACCGGGCAATAAATAAATATTATATAACTCGTGTAACACTTTATTACGTAATATCCTACTCTAGATACCCTTATTGCTTTTTATATAAACTAACTTTTAATAAAAAATAATACCCACAAAGTTGAAAATTACCCCTAATACTAACTATACCTAAAACAAAAAAATGTTCCTCATATAAGGATCAAACATATAAGTGGTTAGAAAATATTGAAATGAAAATTATACATTATATAAAGTATGTGACACAAGGCACTCGATCACATAATCAAATAACCATCCAGCTCGCAGAACGCCTACACAAACGTACCAGTAGATGTAGAGAACGTTGCGTGTGCATCAGTGAAAACCAATATACCTAAGTGAATTGAATACGTGGATCAGTGACTTCATGTTCTGTTGTTGTGGAACTATGAGGTGCCAAGTAGCTGTCATTATTATAAATGAAAGCAAAAAGGCGCCAACTGAAATGAGTAATCGTATTCTATAAAAAGGTTTTATCAAATCATTAATTACACGGTGGCGAGTGATTATTGCTTACTGATGTGTTATGCTTCATTTTAATGAATGCTTAAAGTAAAATATAAATAGTAAATCTTCTTATTATTAATAAGATCATTAAAAGAAGATTTTAATTTTTTAAGAAGAAGAAGACTTTTAATTACAATATTTATACAAACATATTAATTTTTCATTCATACTTCGCCAACACACGTAAAAATTCGATGTTATTATTTATGAAAATGGTAGTATACTTGTACTTTAAAAATATTCATAAGATATAAAAAAAAACATTGATCACGAATAAGTCTTTGAAAATTGCATACACAATAGACGCCGACCTTGGTCCAATGGCATTTACCCTTGTGTCAATCACCCGATACATCCCGTAAGGCAACATTAACATAACATTATATATTATGTAGTTCAATTTTAATACTTACGAAATGAACATTACGATCCATTTTTTAATGCATATGTTAAAAATATTAGGCAAGACTGTTCGAGCATATCACTTTCACTGAATACCGATATAACAAATTTTGATTGGATAAATCCAATGTTTTGATGTTTTGGCATTTAGGACGATTGAAGTAGGTCAAGATTAAATAAGCTAGTCTTGTCATCGACCTTTAATTTAGTGGCTGTCAATGCACACGATTTTGAAAGATTACCAATAATGTACTGAAGCCTTGAATCTTCAATATTAATTAGTTAAAAAAGATAATTGGATTAGTTTTAAATAATTTATCCGTCACAGCTGAAATGGTCCAATGAACAGAGCGCAAAATTCCAATTCGGCGAAAATCGCTAAGTTGTTAATGTGATAAATTAAATTGTTTAATTTATTTACATAACGTTTTTAATAATAAAATCGAAATTAATAACCACACTATATTCATATTAATTATCATCGAAACTTCGTTCAAATAACGCACATATTTTTTTAGTATTCCAAAGTTATAATAAAATTGAAGAAACGTAATATGATAAAATTAGCTACGATAAATAGAGCATATATAATTGAATAACTTGGTTTCTAAATAAACATACATAAGTTGACGAAGACAAATGAAATGTATTCGGCATATCATAATAGTTAATAAGATTTATAATATAGCGAAACTCGCCAACAAATAGATAAAGAATATAAATGTTAAAACAAGTTTTATTTTATTACAAATACATTGTATTATTTGAATTGGATGATCGATATTTAAACAGGAGCATGTAGTAAGGTAGGTTAAGGTTTTGTCGCTAATTTGGTCACACGGTTAATGTAGTGATAAGGACTTAAGCATGGTTTTTCTTAATTCCTCGTCAATATATTAATAAATGATATTATAATAAAACCGAATACAGTAATTCGTTAATTAATTATAAAATACCATTATACATTATCGAAGGAATGACGAGAAGTTCAATTTTATATCTAAGTTATTATGTAGTAGATATTAAGTAAACAAATATATATGTTTTTTTATATAATATGTACTTCAGACAATATTCAAATTAAAATATAATACATATAAATATTTTAGAAACCAATAGAAAATTAAATATCAATCACCAAAAAGGCGTAGCAAAGGTTTCATGCTTTCCTATAAATTTCTGACAAAAGCGATTACTTGAACGTAGTATAAAATACGTACGAAAAATAAAGTCTTAAGCCACAGCGAAACCGTAGCTTACGCGAAAGTGAAACTTGGAATATATAATGGGTATTGGACACGAAACGATGTCGCGAGTTACATAATCGAATATATCGGATCAACACATCCGAGATGCATGGTCTACACGATTCGAATCGTTATTCTGGGAAATCGATTGTAATTCTTAATGTGCATGTTACGACGTGCTGCACTTTATTGAGTGACATGTGGAAATTTTATGCACCCATTTAAAGACATATTCTATTCGAATATTGCTTCATATGGAATAATGACCTCACTGTAATGGTTATAGGCAAGTGTTACACAAATTGTCATACACTTCTTAATTTATATTGAGCTCTTTGAAATGAGACTTTCATAACTGTTGTATGATTTTGCGAGTAATATAAATTGTATATACTGATACCAACTTAAAGATTTAAATGATAAAATTTCACAATTTTCATCAATTGTAGTACCGGTATAAAAATATTATAAGTATGGGGCCACTTATCATTTTTCTTAAGTTCATCGTATTAACTTTAACTAACTAAACATAGTGATTATATACAATACTAACACTTCTCTCTTAGTTCGTCCGCGATAATTTAAAAACTATTATTTAACGTAAATTAGTATTTGTTAATAGACTAAACGTAGGATAGTTACAGTTTGTTCAAACCGTGTCATTTTTCTTACTTAGAAAATTGTTACACCCTAACTCATAACTTCCAAACAAAAAATTTGATCCGAATAATTTAAAGTGGAATTAAAACTACGGAACGGAAATATTTTTTGGAATCGTTCGAGTAGTTTTCTTTCTTTTCTCTTTATAATATTAAGTATATATTGATTTTAATAATAATTCAAATATGTTATTTAGCACAAATGCTAAAATAAATTCCATAGTATAGTACCTACGTCCACTTAACTGCGTTTTTTGCTATTTATGTCAAATTGCAGTGTATTTACAATAATTTCATGATCGACATTGACGTAACCGTGACCAATCCCATCAATCAAGCTCATTCAGGTCGTTGATACACTCGATGCTTCGTCAATTTAACGCATCGAATCGTTCAACATGTGAATAATAAAATAGACAAGACATCTTATTAGATAATGTTATAAATGTAATAGAAATGAAGACTATTAATACATATATAAGTAAACGTTAATACAATTAAACCGTTAAGCACCACAATTTGTTGAACTTGCCATATCGTGGTGCATTGACCTCTTAAATAGCTTTTCCAAAGTAGTGAAAAAGTATAAACAATAAAAAGCAGCTTTACATTTAATATAATCCGCCAAACAGTTCTTGTTAAGCACTAATAAGGTATATTTTGATTTTAATAGCAATTAGAATAAATATTGACAAGACTCAAAATATTCCAATTCAAATTGTTACCGGTTCGCCCATACTGGTTGCGGAGGTCATTTCAAATGTTCAATCAAATCCAGATCTCGTAAAACTTAAATAAGACCAATAATAATTAGTACTTGTAATATAAAATCTGAGTTATATCAATAATAAGACACTGTCTTCTAGGAAGAAAAGGCATGGGTAGCTAAAATTATGTATAACCGTTAATCAGCAACCTTACGCATAATAATAATAATACTTTATTTCAAACGAGATTTATCCGATTGGTTACTATGATCTAACAACACGAGTATAATTGCTTCTCAATATATTACAAAATAAAATAATAGGTACAAATAAGTATATACACGGTCATGGATTGATAAATTTAGAATTTATACTTTCCGTCCAATAATTAAATGTCGTTTTTTAAAAACATCTTAGCACTAACAATAAGTAAAACTTAAAATAAACTGAAACAAAAGAAGTAACGAACTATATGCGCTTGTAAAAATATATATAAACATATTACAATTAATGTTAAGATCTTCTATAACTATAAAAATATATTTTGACCGAGTATCATCCTTGAGGCAGCTCTACTGAAGTTAGAAGTGGATCCTTTTATGAGCGTCTTACAAATCTTACAATTAAAAATCCGTTAAGTCCTTGTGGCTCTCGTTCTAAGTGGTTAAAAACTGTATGTCAGTGAAACGTATTTTTTTTGTGACAATACGAAATCACTTGCGAAAAGCTAGTTCAATATAATTTTAAAATTATAACTTACAATATGCTGTTAAATAACAGCAGGATACTAGCACCATTTTATGTCAGACTGTAAAATTTAACACACAAATATACTGGTATAAAGATTTTTCAATCACGTAATAAAAATTTAATTGTTATTGTTACAACCCTAACAATTTTACATAATTCATATTTTATATTCAATAAATGTATCTTTATAATTATTGCACATGACCTCTACATAAACAAAATACGCGTTACACGAAAATATGCAAAACTGATAGTTAACAATTAAAATTAATTTCATACTTCGCTTTGTTTCATAGATATAATTAATTATGTCTACTAATTAGGCAAGGCAGTACGTCTTTGCGCACGGAGGTTTCTCAGCCTTCTGGAATATTTTATTATTATTCTTACCTGCTTGATTACGAAAGAATAGGCGGAAATTGTGTCCTACTTAAATCCGTTTTTGATAAACCCATCTTTTGTTAATAAAACAAACAGATAAATCTAGTTCACCTTTTGTAAAGCGAATACCTATAGCATTAATCTTGATTGCACTTCAAGGTTTGCAACTATCTCCTTTATTGGCTTACATAATATAATTGCTTTTTCACACAGCTATGTAACTGATTCTTCCTACTTCTTGTGCGCTCGCATTTCCTCTTTTCCCCTATACGTTAAATTTAACTCAGCTTAGAACTACACTTTCACACGAACGTTGATGCATACTGATTTTATTCTAAAGGAAATCATATTTTTGATATGATTATATTTAATGAGTGAAGCAAACTTATAATAATTTTTAGTTATGCTTTTTTTAAGTGTCAAACGTTATTATTGATACCCAATATACAAAATATACTTTTTTGAATGTTTTGATTATAACATAAAGTTTTAAGTTTATGCTTTTGCGTCCCTTGAAGTCGGCAGAGCGTGTTTTAAATACAACAAGAAAAATAAATTGGCAGACAGCCGTACAAATTGTTGAGATGCTAATGCTGATGCGCTTACTCAAAAGAAAACCTTTATTCGGCTGTTACAACAACGTAATAAGCTTTTCTGTAAGAACTTACTTCGCAACTCACGAATTACGCTATTTAGATCCATGAATCCTTTAAATTTCATAATTATTATGATTTTTAGTTTCAACTGATGTTCTCAAAGAATTCTCCTCGGTTCTACTCCGAAAAAAAACCACATTCAAATGAGGTGGATATACATAGGTCGTTGACCATACTCAATTGGGCGCTACCGATAAAAATGCCCAACGCAGACCTCACACCCCTACCTGTTTCTTATGTTTAGGAAGTATCACAGGTCTGTTCAACACAATGGCTCGTCCCGCACTAATTTACTAGACGAAATGCTGTTAACTATGAAAATTATCACATAATACCGAGTCCCGAGAAAAAAAGATTATATTGCAAGCCAAATAAGCGCACTTCACATGTCGGAATAAGTTATATAAAGAAAACTAGTTACATTAAACTATAAAATACTCGTATTCAGTAATATATTATGATATTTACGTTTTATTACGTAACAGTGTGCATATTTTAATTTAACGCGTCATCTAATATTAGTGTCATTAATTATTAAGTTATTTTTACACCGCACATTTTTGCGCTGACAGCTCTTGCAGCTAATTTCAATAAATATTTGCATCAGCAAACGCTAAATCATTAAACATTGTTATGTAAACAACATTTGTTTAGAAACTTATCATCTTAAGATAAATCATACTTTATTATATGAAAACTTACTGATCCATAATATATGTATATAATTTTATGGTATTTTTAAGAAAATCAATGCTACACATTATTATAATAATTTTATTCAAAGTCATATTACATTCGTGATCTAAAAATAATAAATAAACAATAATGACTCACAAAAAAACGTGTAAGAACTGCTAAGGAATAAAAACCGTTATTCATTAACAATTTCACAGTTTTGGAAATAAAAAAATATTTCTACTAAAATTAAAACAACTAGTTCTGTTCTATAGAATGTAGATCACGAATATAAAATTGTTTATTATTTGAATAATTGTTGTTATTTCATCCTTCATTGAAAATTCGTGCTTCAATCTTTAGACTGTCAGTCACGTTTTAAATATATTTGCTAAATAAATTTTAATTTTATCAAAATATAAGCAATGTGTTATTACGAGGGGATGTTGGTTGTTAGTGTTTTTTGATATAACTACGTTATTAAAAAAAAAGTGTATTTAAACTTTTTGGTCATTAAAATAACTTATATAAATATTTAGCACAAACTACTTTAACGTTTTATTATGTTGAAACAATCTCTTCTAAATGCGCAATTTAAAAAAACAAATTAACCACTCTATTATCGGATCATGTATAAAAGTATATATCTAAAATAAAGATAACAATTATAAAATAAGTTACGTAACGCAGCAAGATGAACGGTAAAAGATAACTGGTAATCAAACGTTTATGACTAAGAAGTTTTGTTTGGAAGTGTTAAAGTATTGGATATTTTGTATGTATTCATTTTCAACTATTGATTAAATCGAAATGAAGTAATTTTTAAATGTTACAATATAAAATAAGATAGTCTCAATACGATAAAAGAGTGAGAGGAGTTATCTTGATATTTACCTGGAAAAATAAGAAATAACCATTTATTTTATCTACATTTTTGACTTCAGTATTCAGTTACATTCTTTACTATTTAATAATTCTATTCTTCCCACAATTATGACTTGCATTTTTATATTGAATTGAATTACGTGTTACGTTACGTTAAGACTTCAATGTGCCAATCAAATGAATTAATAATCGATAGTAACGTTCGTAGTTCTAAATTATTAAAACTCCAATACAGTTATATTTTATTTATTTATATGTAACTCTCAAAAGCCGACATGGCCCAGTGGTAAGAATGCGTGAATCTTAATCGATGATTGTGGGTTCAAACCCGGCAAGCACCACTGAATTTCATGTGCTTAATTTGTGATTATAATTCATCTCGTGCTTAACGGTGAAGGAAAACATCGTGAGGAAACCTGCATCTGTCAAATTTCATTGAAATTCTGTCACATGTGTATTGCACCAACCCGCATTGGAGCTGCATGGTGAAATAAGCTCCAAACCTTATCCTCAAAAAGAGGAGAAGAGGCCTTAGCCCAGCAGTGGGACATTCATAGGGTGTTACTGTACTGTACTGTAACTGTCAAACGACAATATTTTGTAATTAGACGTTACTATATTAAGAGGGAGTAAACTTATGCTTGTCATTAAATACAGACATAAAGAACAAAACATCTATGTCACTTAAGTGACAGAGTATTGGTAATATATTGTTGACCTAATGCCTCTTACAACCTAATGTCTGCGTCTGCCTTATCGTAAATTTAACGATATTTAAACGTTCATTTCGAAGGTTGATTTTGTAGAGAAACTTAAATAAGGGCCGAATCTTAACCGGAGATTGCGGATTCCAACGGGTTGTGTTTACGATTCATCTCGTGCTCGGCGGTGGCGGTTCTATATTATAACTTAGGCCGGTTTCGCAACAGATATTTCCTTAGAACGGGATATATTATAAAATTCAATTGTACTCACCTGGATTTGAACCCACTAACTTCGATTAAAATTTGAGCGTTCTAAGCACTGGGCACATTTTATGTAATTTAATACGAAATATCTTACAGAAGTACAAGGTGAATTAAAACTACAGATTTAATATGAGTAAGAAGGTGTTAAAAAGAAATACAGACGTCAAGGATATTAGTAAAGATAACCGCTTCAGAGATTTCGTTGAATAACAAAAAAAAATGCTTGAGGTTAAATTATTTAAGGCCAATGGATTTTATAATAAAAAATATCTAGTACGTATATTTGTATAAACCCATAAACATATAAACAAATCAAACTCGTTTATTATTTACACATTCATATTTATATATACAGTATATAAGCTTTTAAATATATATTTTTACAACGATAGAATGCGCCGAAACTCGAAAGGGAAACAGAAAATTAAACTGTGGGAACTTTCAAGTATTGCAGCCATTGAAATAATAATTATTTCAATTCTGATTCACCACAGAAAATAATGTTGTTTTTAAAAGTAGGAAGTATGTATACTTCATACAACTTTCTTTGTTTTTTTTATACAAAAAGTATGTGACAGTTGTATTAGGTCATCAAGTTCATTTTGAGTTTAATGTAAATTAATATAGGTTGAGGTTATATTATATATATTTTATTACCATAAAATCCAAACTTTTCATGCTCGTGAAATCAATTTTAATAATGATTATGACAGTGACAGAACAGATAAATTATTAATTACATAACCTTTACGCCTTAGGTTTAATATAATATTCACAATTCGAAAGCCTCTTAGCTTGACAAAGAGATAATGCCGTTTCCGCGGGACATCGTGACAATGGAGTGACGAAATCAGAGTGGTAATTATCTCATTTTTGCAATTTCTTTCTTTGAGAGCTTTAAATATTCAAATAAATTTTGACCTAAATTTTTTTTTAATTAGTATTTAAATATACTAATTAAAAAATATAGGAAATTAATTCATTATTTTATTATATAATTTAATCGATATCATGATTAGTATCATTAAGAAAAATTAACCTGTTTGCATTTGAATGTTGCATAATGTTTTATCAACATTCTGCACATGTTATTTACATATGCAGAAGACTCTTTAATTGAGTAGATAATAATAATAAATTAATGAAAAGAACACGTGAACCGTCCAAGTCTCGTCATGAAGATACCAATGTCTGCAGTAATAATGACTTAACAGTGATTTATCACTCAGTAGTTCAACCATATTAGTAAAGATAGTAATGCGAAAGTCGCAGGTTTAACTCCCAAGCAAAAGCTACTTTGCTATCACTATAAGCAAAAAGGTTCTATATTATTATATTATTAAAAAACAAAAAGAGTTTTGTAGGCTTTTACTAAAATTGCGTTACGTGAGTATTATATCAAAAGGCCATAAGAATCACTACTATACTTTATTATTGTAAACAAATTTTAATTTGTGTAAATTTCGTAGAGCCATATTTAAAATTAACCTAAAAAATACACACTTATAAAAAATTATTAACACTTCCCAACTACTTAAAACATAGCACTTAAGATGGAATGGCGAATTAAATTTTACACTTGTAAACTGTTCTCAAGTAAGTGACTGTAATATGTCATATTGAGAATAAATGTCTTTAAACCTACTTACCTAAAAATATATTCCTGTGAAGGTTGTTAGAGTAATAAGATTTTTTTAAGAATAGTTTATCAACAAACAATTTTTAGTACCAATATGACAGATGTGTAAGTTTTTATCAAACAAATATTTAATGTATAATAATTTAATCTGGTTAGGTATATACTTAACGGAAAATATTTTTAAGCCATCTATTTGCAAATAAAATTTACATTAATCGATAAAGTAGGTCAATGTGCTAAAATACCGTCCATGTTTACAAACGAGTGCAATAAACTCTATAGTGCCAATGATCGCTAATAAAGCAATCATACTGAAATCTGACTCATTGTTTGTTAAGGAAATATTGCATAAAGTATTGGCTTCAAGTACCTAGCTGTATACAAAACCGCTTAACCTCAAATGTGATACGCTTGATTAAATTATAGATTAACACTAACCTTTCGTGAATCACTCCGTCCATTAGTGAAAACCGTATGAGAATCTGTTCGGTAGTTTTTGAGTTTATCGCGTTCAGACAAACACACAGATAGACGCGGCGACGGTACTTTGTCTTATAATATGTAGTGATTGACATTCACATATAATTAATCTTGCAAATTAATTGTAAACCAAATCCATCGATTCGATTGAGCAGAAATATTGGACAAACTTTCTTGCTGGAGGCAATACTAACTAGTACGTACCTACTACACTATATTTTTTCGTTTTAGAACGAATTGAATAAAAGCTTATTTTGAAGAAAAGTTTTTGTTTAATTTGATTTTTTTTTTTGTATCTTACAATCGTTATTTTTTGCAGTATATTTATTAATTTAAATCAATATTAATATATAGAATCGATGTATATTTGTCATTAAGTGTAATACACTTAATAACTAGTAAAAACAAGTAACTAGTGTAACACACTTAATAACTTTTAAAAACAATTAACTGTTAAATTTTAATCTGTGATCTTTAGTAGAATATTTGTGAAATAAGTAGTTCATCATAATATTAATCAATACCGTATCTTACGGTACAATATCTACTTACGAACATAATATTCCAACGTATTGTGTTAAAATACAGTTAGTCAGCATTCTGCTAGACTTTGATGAATGAGTTACTAATACGATGACTATCAAAAGTGAATCAAAAACATGGCGTTAAGTAAAAGAAACATACAAAATATCCGTAACACAGAAATTATTGACAAAAATACTAATTATTATTCAAATCTTTTAATATTTTTATTGATCTTTCAAATGTAGTAACAATGTTTGTTACTTGAGTATAATATATAATAATATAGTGCAACACTGAAACCATGTTTACATATCTAAAATAATATTTCTCAATATAACCACAGATGCCTTTATTAGCGCATGTCCTTTAAAACGTTCCCATTCCCACTACTGTACATCTCTGTACTGCCATTGTTCTCCGCGGTCAAGGCCACGTGCGCGCTTTTACTTATTTATTATCTGTGCAATTTATTAGATCTATGGAATGCACGCCATTCTAAGCGCCAACGCTTTCTAATACATTCTATTGCAATAGTATTCCGTCATTTAAATATTATTATTAACTTCATAAATAACAAATTACTTAAATGCTTAGAGCTTATAAACAAAAGATATAAAAATTATTTATTATTAAATTAATTATTAAAGATTTTTTACGAATGTTTGCATGAGTGTTAATATGTTTCAATGGAATGTTACCAAGTAGGAAACTGAATAATTGAACATAACTTATTAGTCAGATTTGTATGTCATATTGCTTAATATTAATTTATTGTTTTAAAATAATTCAGACAAGTTCGTGGCCACGGAAATACTATAGTTACATATTCAAAGTTATTTGTAGTAACTTATGTGTATGTATTTCATTTACATAAGTAGAAGTGCACCGTAACTTAGTCATCTCTTGGCGTATCCCTCAAATGTTTTCCACTACAATCAACTACAAACGATTATGTGTAAGAATCAACTATTCATTTTGAGCGCCGACAAAATCGGGGGATGAGTTTTTTACGATGTCCTCTAATTTTTTTTTAGATCTTCTACAAACTAAAAGAATGTTACTACAATTAACTACAAACATATATCGATAAGAATCAAAAAGAAAAAATCGATTATCCAAAGTCGGGTGCCAAGTTCACATAGCCCTGAGATATTTATAACTTGATGTCTGTCTGTGCACGCATCCAGAAAAAGCAACTAGATTTATTTTATTGAATTTCTGTAATTTTTACATACACTTACATTTTGTTTAGATAAAAAGGTTTTATCGAATTTAAAAATAAATAAAAAATATATACAAATGTGAACGGTAACTTAAAAGTTACTTAATGCGGATATAACCCGCTACAAACATATTTTGTTAAGAATAACCAATTAAATCGTTCCATCAGAACACTGTTTTGCACTTTCCTTATCTACTGTAAATTGTTACAAATGAGGCTAGATATTACACACAAAATAACTTTCTGTAACATTCAGGGTTTAATAAGTGTAATCCGTGTTAGTGTGACAGACCATTTAATAGCGTTGAATAAGAAATGTAATAAAAAAACACAATTGATTGTTAATACATGACTTTAAACACATCACCTTTGTTTACTGGTCAAGGACCTTTGCAAATATAATTGTATGCGATGGTCATCAAATAAAATTGCGTTTTAGCATCATTCACATCTTTCCATTTATATTCGAACACGATAACCACCTTCCCTTCGTTATGGAAGTATATAAGTGGTAGAGCTACTCGGTGGTAGAGCTTTGTGCAAGCTCGTCTGGGTAGGTACCACCCACTCATCAGACCGCAATTCTATTCTACCGCAAAACACCAGTACTTGTTACTCTTGTGTTTCGGTTTGAAGGGTGAGTGAGCCAGTGTAATTAGAGGCACAAGGGACATAACATCATAGTTCCCAAGGTTGGTGGCGTATTGGTGATGTAAGTGATTGTTAACATTTCTTACAATGCCATTGTCCATGGCCGTTGGCTACCACTACAATAAAAAAAAAAACCAACTTATTTAATTATACAAATATATAACATAATATAAACGTATAATTATCTATTCTAAAAAGATTAAGCGAATGTAAAATATAAATATAAATTAAATTAAAAATCGATTTACTTTTATCACCAATATAAGCTTTAAGAACTTAGTAACAAAATATAGAATATAATTACAAAAAAATTTTATTCCTTAAACTTGGAATATACATATCGTGATATCGTCGAATAAATGTTTTATAATTATATTTACTTATCATCGCAATTTTGCTTTGAGATTTGAAAAGCTCAGCACAGAATAATTATATTAACCGCTGGTGACATTATAAAGACTATAATATTTAAGGCGATTATATGAAATATCCTCTCATTGTCCCATTTATCATTACAAAATCAGCATTATAGAATACATCAAATAAAATTATTGCCATTTATGGTATATAAATTTAATTATATATAAATAGTAGATATAAAGTTGTTATATCATATTAATGGATGAGAAAATTAACAACTGATTTTCTTGCAGATTATTTTCGGTACATTACGAATACTTAATAGCTTGACGTTAAATGTTGTCTTTTAAAATTAATGATCCAATAACGCTTGTGAGAATTCATCTTAAAGTAGGTGTATATTATAATATATTTCGTTTTTGTATGGGTTTTTTTTTTGTATAGTTAATATTTTTAATTTTAATTTGTATTTATTTAAGGGTCTAAATGTACTAGTTATAATAAATATATAAAAAAAAAAGAAAAGTTTTTACAACAAATAACCATCACATGGCGTGATTGTAAATAAACCGTTTTACCGTAATCCGATCCAGTTATTAAATAGAAAGTGATTGAATAATTAGTTCAAGGTTACAGACGCAAAACGTTTAATTATATTCATTCTTTGGCGAAGTATAACATGTTGGTATTTAAAAAAAAAAGTTTATAATATTTTATAAAAATGCACAGCAACTTAGTTTTCATGACGTGATTAATCATTTCTTATTGTACATTTAATCGATGATAATAATGGCTAAAGCATGCACAAACGTCAATAATGATGACAAAATTGTCGGGCGATTTATGAGCTCTCATGTTGACTACAACCGATATATCAGAACCCGTATTACGTTTTTCGTCACGAATGTACTTTCAATACTGAGCAATACAAGAATATACAATTATACATATCAAAAATACTGCATTCACCGGTACGATTACTCGTTTGGATTACATATATGTAAATGTAAATTAATTACAAATAAAACATTTACGAAATTAGGAAAGAATGTTGTACAATATTTCATTTCAAAACGTTTTATCTACACACATTTATTTCTTTGTTCATGGTCAAGTCACAAAACAACTTGGAAATCGTTTCTATCAACAGCCTGTGAATGTTCCACTGCTGGGCTGCTGCTGGGGTGCTGCTCCAATACGGATTGCTGGAATATACATGTAACAGAATTTCAGTGAAATTTGACACATGCAGGTTTCCCTACGATGTTTTCCTTCACCGTCAAGCACGAGATGAATTATAATCACAAAATAAGCACATGAAATTCATTGGTGCTTGCTCGGGTTTGAACCCACGATCGTCGGTTAAGACTAATCTCGACAAATTGTTATAATGTAGAGGCTTATTTATAAACATTTTGCAGGGCCAAAAGCATAATAGCTAACATTTAACATTCAAATTTTCAGTTCAAGGATGGATCCGAGACAATAAGATACATAATTAGATATGAATGAAGACGCATGATTATACTTACTTTGTGTCAATTAGTGTTATCTACATAGTTAACTTCGCCATTACATTCAAGATGTTATTTATATTATGAGGACTGCGGAATAGCCAAATGCTGTTTAAGATGTTGGGTTTGACTCCCATTCATTATTATTAGGTCCTTACATAACAAATTAGCGTTTTGTCGTACTGACCACTTTGATCTGAAATATCTCCTCTTTGGTTAAGAATTTATAAATTCATTTTGCTGGTATATTTGAGTTTTGGAAACAGTCATTCATTTGTTTTTAGTCGTTAGATTTTTCTTTGGCGTTGCTTATTACCACACAGTGGAACATATGAAATATCGGTATATTTACGAGTACGGTTCTACCGTGGCACCAGTGCTGCAGAAACAGCTCGAAGGATTAATGATGTGTACGGCGCTGGTGTCGTAAAGGAAAGAGATTGCTGCAGGCTTCGGGGTAAGTGATAAAACTGTATTAATCCACTTGAAGCAAATCGGGAAAGTTAAAAAAACGATGGGTACCTCATGAATTGAGTGAATCGAACTTGCAAACACGCGTCGACTGCTGTGTTACTTTGCTCAACCGACACAATAATGAAGGTATTTTAAATCGAATCATTACTTGTGATGAAAAGTGGATACTGTACAATAATCGGAAGCGCTCGTCGCAATGGCTGAACCCAGCCAAATCCTGCCCTAAACGAAAATTGACTCAGAAAAAGTGACTTGTGAGTGTTTGGTGTCAGCAACTGCAAGCCATGAAGGAAGAAGAACTAGCTGCTAAACAACCGAGGTTGGTCAATCGCTTTAGGCCACCGCTGCTTCACGACAACGCAAGACTGACACTGCACAACAAACGACCACTAGTTAGATGAGCTACAATTGGAATGTCTGCGACATCCACCGTACTCCCCGAACCTTGCTCCAACAGATTACCATTTTTTCCGGAATTTGGACAACTTCTTACAAGGAAAAAAATTCAACTCCGATGCGGCAGTCCAACCGCCTTCAAAGAGTTTATTGATTCTGTTGTACGAAAATTACAGCGTTTTTGAAAATTCATCTCCAAAGATTTGTCGATAAATGTTTGAATGATTTGCAAATTAAAAAATTTATACCCCTAAACTTTGACAGATTATATAATATCAATAATTATTCAATGCCGAATTATAACTATATTTATTTACCATTAACTGTTGTAACTTAATAGGAATTAGCGGTTGTTTGTGGGCATATACCACGCATTCATTAATTATTTCACAACAAATGAGCATTGTTCCGTGCATAACACACTTAGTGTTCTGATTTAAAGTTTTTAAGCGAGTCAGGCACGAAGAATATAAAAAGTTCAATCGCAGACTTGGCGTTATGTATATGGAGGGTAAAGAATTTACAACACTAATATATATTAGTAAGGATTATTTACCATCAGGTAATCTAATTGCTTAAACTTAAATTAACGGTTTATCTTCAAATGATAAATAAAATTTATGTATATGAACCTTTGAACAACAGTAAATTACATTTACGACAACTGGATGAATTAAAAAAATAACAAAGTTTTTTGTTAGGCTTTAATTAAAACTATTCAATTACATATATAAAATGATATTGAAATGATTATAAGACAGAACAGTGATCGATGTAAGAATGAGCTATTGAATGAATATTATTTTACTATAAATCAAAAAGATAAAATATTATAATGCAGATGGAATCTTAATTAGGTGCACACGTGTATTATAATGACTAGCGCAGCGGTGAAGCGCTGCGTCAGCGGTGAAGCGCTGCGTCAGCGGCACTCCTCGAAGCTTCGCAGGAGCTTCGTTTTTAAAATATATTACACGAAGTCATTGTATCCAACGGTAACAAGAAGACCGATTCATTTTCGTCCAGAAAATTGTAATTTCTTTTCAACTTGTAATTTCTATTAGAATTCAATCAACGTGGTCACTTGTTTATATATATATATATATATATATATATATATATATATATATATATATATATATATATATATATATTTTAATTATCTTAGGAATATACGTATTAAGTCCTTAATGTAAATAGGCGTTTTATTGTAATAAAATACTATAATCTAATTACTAACAACTCCTCGAATATTTTATAGCCGTAATGTTCATTACATACTTAACAAAATAGTAGACTAACCTTAATCAAATGTAGAAACGGTTAATAAGTATTCATAAAATAATTAACCTTATTCAGTGTTTACTCAGTTATGAAAATCCAAGGTGAAGCCGATTGTAATTATTTGCATCCTTCGTGTACTGGTTTCAAGAGGCAACCGAAAGTGTTGTTTTTAACATTGAAGATAAGTGTTAGTATAATTTTATAAATTAAATGTAATATTTGTTTTATTTTTATCATAAGCTATCGCAACCACTACGTAAAGCTACTACATAATATTTATTGATACATATTGTAGGCACTAAATGTACAAGCAACTAGCAAAAATTTGAAAAAAATCAAACCAAATGGATGATGATGAACAGTATATATAGACTACGCAATACTTTTTCAATCATATTTTTTATCAGCAGATAAAATTTTATACGCATCGCCTTAATCTAAATATATAAATTCCGACCTTTTAACTCACCATGGTGTTATTTAAGAATTCGTATAGGAGCAAACGGTGGAGCGGTAAACCGTGATCGTCGCGACATTCAGATATCTGACCTATTGTATCTTACCTTTCAGCGCTTCTAGCTGCTGGATATTTCGACTCATTACATTGTGCACTTTAATAACACATATTAATCAGATTTTTTTATACATTACGCCTTTTATCAGTATCAGGCTGTATCAAATTATATATATATAATTCTTAAATCTTTACAAAAATTTAAGCTTTGAATAAAAGAAATATAATGAATTTATAATTTATTGTGAGAATGTGTGTGTTTATAGTGATAATATATTTTCTATTCAATAACTTCAAAGTATTCGTCTTCAAAGTATTCGTTTTTAAAGGTTTGCTTAAAGCGCTTTAATATAAAAATATTTAACATTTTGACACGGAATAATATAGTTTCAATGGTTTTCAAATTTTCCACGCTTCTATTCTTTTTTTAATATCACCAATACAGTACATAAGACATTAAATGGAAAAGATTCCAATTTCTTACTTTCATTTTTATCGCAATATTGACTTGTGGGTATTTCAAATAATAGAAAACTGTGTACGAATACTATACTTCGATATACTTCATTAATATATTTTTTTATCTATTACTTTAACGATGTGTATTAATTTTTAACGAACACCTTAAATATCTTTATAAAATTCAGTACTAGTAAAATGTTTATTTAATAAAAGCATTTCAAATCACGCACATTAACTTATCTTATTTTCGAAACGCGTAGTGAATTATATCTCTATAACATTAAAATAAATCTTATTGTTAACACGATTTCTATTGTATTCATAATAACAAATTAATCTTTAAAATTCTCACGGTAATTAAGTAATTGACTACAACAATATTATACAACATATTCACAAAGCATTATGAAAGGTCCCTACCATGGTGAGATAAGGTAACGAGATATCAACCATAATTGGAACAGATTTCTTACCTTTCAATTAGAAATTTTATAACAAAAGTAACGCTCACTTATACGTAGATGTTTATAAATTTCAAAACTAATTATAATTTTCACATAGCATCATATCACACGATCTATCGAAACAATTTCCTAATGTTCATTTTTTTATGATTTTGATGTTGAAATCTAGATAACGTTATAAAATGGAAAACATCAACAATCTTGAAATAACATGCGGTATCATAATATCATAACCATATTACATTAATATTATTTGAATTATACCGAACACTTGTCCCGTCATCGCCAAGCAAATGGAATAAACATTTTGACGCCTGCGTTTATCCTCAGATTAATAGTAAAAGTCATTCCACTGTTATTCTAAAATAAATACTTTACAAAATATAATACTAACGTGTGTTTGAAGAAAGAATGAGTGTAACTATAGTCACAAGGAAAATATTGTCTTAGATCGAATTGGCGGTGTCAAGAGTAGTTTATAATTCTTATAGTACACAACTTCTTGGTTTATAGTTCTATCGACGAAGGCCATTATTACGAACCATTATTAGGTATTCATTAGGAGGACCATTTGCTCGTCAACTCTCTTGCAAACAAAAGTAAGCAGGTATAAATATATTTATGAATTATGAATGTTTCAATTGTCAAACTTCACTACACTATCTTCTGTCGTAATAGATCTTGATAAAACCTGCTATGGTTGCCGGTTGGCCTACTGATTTATAAAAGTTCTGCGATCTTCGGAGGATAACAAACTTGTTACTCCCTGCAGCCGCACACACACTTACAGTGACTCTTTCACTGCTAAAACCATAAAACTATGGAATGCACTACCCACCGATATTCGGCAGTCGAAATCATTGAGCATCTTTTAATATCGCTTAAAATGATATTTTTTGTCAATCTCTAAGTAAGCTTACTTAGAGATTGACAAATACATAACAATATAATATACATAAACTGTTTCATACATACATACATACATACATACATATATATATATATATATATATATATATATATATATATGTATGTATGTATGTATATATATATATATATGTATGTATGTATGTATGTATGAAACAGTTTGTAGTATAAGTTACCTAAATATAATTTTATACTCTAATTACTTTTATGTGTTATTTAGTTTCTCCCTTTAATATTTAAATGCATCTACCTGTTCTCTTGCAAAGCTTCATTCACCAAAGGTTGTCTGTGAGAGATCGCTATAAGCGATAATACCGCCTTTGCGCACTATTTGTAGTTTGATTGTGTCCTATTACTTATATGTTTGTTTTTTTCTTTTGTTGTGCAATAAGTATTAAATAAATAAATAAATAAAAGTTGTGCTTTCGTTACCTAATATTATATATTTATATTATTTTTTATTTTCTAATCGGGTGAAGCTATGGGTTTTCGATTAAGAATTTAACAAATATAAATGCACTTTTTCTACAATAAAACCTTCATGGGTTGGTCCATAAATATTGTATTGTAGAAAAAGTATAAGTAAAAGTATTATAAATAAGAAATATTTTTTTCTAATTAGTCTCTGAGAATTATTACTCAAAATATAATCAGCTCTAAGTAACCTGTTGAAATGTGATTATTATCAGAATGTTCTCGTTTGCTTGGTCCATCAAAGCATGAAGTTGGTGTTGAAAAATTGTTTCAAAGCATTTCACGATAGCCTTGATTGATTTCTTAAGAGAGTACAAAACAATGCTCTGGAGGCGATGAAAATACAAAACATCTCTCACTTACATTAAATGTAAAATCGTGTTTTTTTACACACCAGGTGACTGATTTATTGTACCTTTTATTTCATTTTATTGTATATGAAATTAATATTAATTTTTGATAATATTCATATAATAACTTTATCATGACTTATGTTTATTTAATAAAGATAGCCTTATTAAGAAAATGACCATATAAAGACATAAATAATAATCACTATTACTGCGGAATGCATTTAAAATAATAACGCAATTGTCGCTTGGCTGCTACTAATTATGCGTAAATTACATGCGTGATTAATTCAAAATATGCATCTTTACGATGAGGTTCTGCACGTGTTGTATAAAAAACTTTAATTTGTTTAATTCGATGCGATTCCTTTTCCTGTATAGAAGGTGGCTATGAGAAAATAAAATAACATCAATACGTATACAAGGAATACTCCGATAAATTGCAAACACCAGTTATCCAAAATCAGCTTGAATGTTGAGATAGATGATGAATGAGTCCATCTAGTAATTAAGAAATGAGATGAGAATGTGTGATTGCCGCGTTTGCAATATACATTGAATGTAACCTTTTTTTTTATTTGGCCAAAAAACTATCCATTATATTGGAACCGAGAAATGTTAGTGGTTAAGATGTATGAATCTTAACGTTTTATTGCTAACCATTGAATTTTATGTGCTTAACTTCTATTTATAATAATTAATGTAAAGTAATGGAGGTAAAGAAAAATATCGTATGCAAGTTGCCTGTATCGTATGTAAATCTGCCACATATGTATCTACTAAACTGCATTGGAACAGCGTGGTATAATAAACTTCAAACCTTCTCAACAAGGGGAGGAGCTAAACCTATCAGAGACTGGGAAAACTGTTACGTTTTTAAATCTATTACGAGTATATTATGTATTTAAAATCATTTAAATATTGGACTTTGCACAGACTTTTGTCTAAAATAGTCGAGAAAATTGTTGCTTAAGCAAGCAGTTATTTTCCTGTAGCCATGTTTGAAAAAATGATGACTTTAGACATTGACAATTGTGAGAATATTAATATTTAAAGCCATTCCGAGTTTTATCGAGAAATATTATGTTCTCAGATCTTGAGAAAGTCCTATTATTTATGCGAAATTATATTATGAACTCCACACAAATTTAAAATTGTACAATGAAAGATATTCAATAGCTGTCTGCTTGCCTCGATCACAATACAATATATATTTGCATATAATATATGTAAGTGTGAAAGTTTTACAATGTAAAAAGTGTCATAGGAAGTGTCGGAGGTCTTTTTCACTTCTATTGTATAATACATACAAGCACGTTTAATTAAATTTCATTAGATAATAAACTTGTTGTGTGACGTCTCTTTAGTTATTTTTTGATCTGCTAAACTTTAAAAACAAGTAAAGTCACCTGTGAGCGCTTGACATTACGGAATTATTAACTACTAATACAATAGTTTTTTAACTATGATGGGATTTTGATGGGATTATCACATATTCTACCGACAGCAATATCTCTCAGTATTGTTGTGTTCAGATTTAAAGGGTGAGTGAATAACAGTAACAGCCTGTGAATGTCCCACTGCTGCGCTAAGGCCTCTTCTCCTCTTTGCGAGTGAGTACCCAACCATAATTACACTGACTTACCGGTACTTCTCTTAAAAATAAGAATAAGACAAGCTACCTTATATTTAAGAATTTTGCAAATTGTAACATATAAGGACTATTATTTTACTTTAGTTTACTAATTATTTAAACCGAGTCCTAACAATACAATTTTACTATCTAGTTTAGCCAAATAAACTAGACTGGCGTAGTTAAAACACCATCACCAATAAAGTCCTCTTTACTTCTCTACGCACACCTGCACGCCTTAATCTCAAAGCTTAAGGTGTGCTTTACAGATACATCAAAGCTCTCGGCTAATTTTATATTATTATACTATATATTTGTAGTGTGTTCTCTATATCGTGCTTCATTTTCTCTATCTATCTCTTTTTTTAAATATATTATATAATTTATTTTTTTAAATTACCAGAAGAAGTACACAAACAAAGTGATAATGCAATTATGCAGGCTCATTATTTTAATCATCCCATACGCTAATAAAGAATAATAATATACGAATAATAAAATAATAATATTTCTGGTAATTCGTATTATAATAAGCTTTTATTGTACAAGTTTCATATCTTCCTGTGTATATTATGTATTATATTTATGTGCGAAGTACAACATAATTACAATTGTAAATACAAAAGGCGCAAATGTATTCATACTTTATAGATACATCCAATGCAAACAGTATGCTAGCATGGAGAAAGCATTACGGAACTAATATAACAAACCTATCTAATGCTTTTAAATCTGGTTGATTATTTTTCAGAAGCTAATTCATAATTAATTAAAGGGCATGTGATAAATCTCTTAAAGTCATCATTTTTCTTACTTTTGTAACGGTATATTCGTTCTGTATGAATTAAGAGATTTTAAGTAACAATGTAATTTATTGACAGAAAACCGAAATTGCTTTTATAGTAACGAATCGATAACATGAACTCAGAATCTCGAAATCTACAGCTTATAAGATGATCCAAACAAAACTAATCAGGCTCTTATCTATATAAAGAATGAATTAGAAAATGTAACCATTAGACTTTTCCCCGAAGTACTTATTAAAAAGCTATAACAAAGATAAACAAACAATTGAATAAATTATTAAACTTGTACCTACACTCGGATAGATTTATTCGATAAAGTGGAAAAACGTGTGGGGTACTTCCTAGTTTCCGTGAGAGCAACTCCTAAAATAGAAACTCAGTTGTAAAGTCTGCGTTCTATGTTATCATTACGGATCGCTTTACAGAATAGTCGAGTATATATCATTATTTTATCTAATTATTTGTTCATGTTTCATTTCGCCGAACTGATGTGAAAACTGGTATATGAGGGTTTTCATCATTATTTTAGATATATTTCGCTTAGAAATTGGAAAACTGACGATTAGATTTAAATAATTAAGTAACATTTACAGATATAACACCACAAGCCTTTTTACAAAAAAATTTGGGTACATACTAAAAACAAACTATCTTTTTTTTTATTGCATATGAAGGCGGACGATCATATAGTCCACCTGATGGTAAGTGGTCACCAATGCCCATAGACATTGGCATTGTAAGAGATATTAACTACCACTTACATCGCCAATGCGCCACCAACCTTGGGAACTAAGATGTTATGTCCTGTGTGCCTGTAATTACACTGACTCACTCACCCTTCAAACCGGAACACAACAATAACAAGTACTGCTGTTTTGCGGTAGAATATCTGATGAGTGGGTGGTACCTACACAAACGAGCTTGCACAAAGCTCTACCACCAAGTAGATTATCATAGATCTCATAAGAGTCCCTTAACTTTTCGTTACTAATAAATTGATTTTAATAAATTTACCATCGGACAAGACATCGAGTATAAGCAGAGCATATTACGAACGAATACGTCATTATTCCACTCTTATTCCATCATTACTGGGATGGAGTTACCGGTGGAATTTTATACATTTATAAAACACCGCACTTAAATAAATCATATAATCTGTTCAACAAGAAGGAATTATCAAAATACAGCAGACCCAAATTAAAAAAAATGAAGGCAAAATCTTCTATCAGATTGAAGTCAGCCAAAAATAAAAAAGTAAAGTAAAAAAAATAGTAATATTTAAAATTTAAAAAAGGGTAATAAGATCATAATTTGGAATTCCTTATTGTTCAGTTCGCATGGATTATTATGATTAATGCTGTAGTCCTTGTACTGTTCTTGCACAATTAAAAATAAAACTTATATTTTTATCTAGATTCCTGCATATTATTACGTAAATTCCGTAAAGCGCTAAAAACAATATAATTATAGATGCCTAAGGCTGTCTTGTTTCACTTAAAACGAGTTTTAGAATAATATAAAACAAGTTTTAGGTTCTAGGCAACGATTAGTTTTGTAATGTAACCTACAAAATGTAATCTAGGCTATTTGTACCGGTGTCACGGAAATAGTTATGCGGTCAGTTTCAAGGATAAAATAGCGGAGTGTACACAAATATTTGGATAGTTCAAAACATGGCAATACGCTTTTTTATCAATTTTAAGACGAATATCGAAGGTTGTATTTTGGTTAATAAGTTGTGGCTATCGTTTATGCGGTAACAATAACGTAAGTAGCCAAAACCAAATGTCATCGCATATTCGAACTAATCATAGTAAAAAATGCCCCTTCTCCATTTAAATCAAAACAAGTAATGTATGCATAGTATTATTGTTGTAGTAATAAGTAATAATATTATTGTTATTGTTTGTTTTCGTCTATCATTTGTACGTTTTTACTATAAACCTATACGCAAGAATATAGATTTTTTCTTCCGCAAATCAACTTCATATGTATGCGGAAACAAAAATGCAAGTAAAGACTTTAAACAAACCACTAATGACTGAGATATCTGTAACAACATTTTCATCTATATATAATCTATATCATAGAATTTTCCGTAAACGGAGGTTAATATATTTTGATTACTACACTCGTAGATTCTATAATTTACTGGTTGTTAATCACTATAAAATTATGTTACGGTATTGCGATTAATAGAGTACGTTTTTTTATTTATATAATAAAATGTTTTATATACTGGTTAGTGTGGTCATAATATGACAAAGCACTTAATATATATTTACTTGAATTATATTTTTCAATTAATGTCTTCATTTTTAATATTATACCTAAACTACCACCAGTTTCTAGTTTGACAATCAATAAGTAATGTCATGCTTCCATGTTGAATAAAGTATTTTGATTTGGCTTTATACATATGTAGTCTATCAAATATGTGCTTGACATATTATTATTAATATCAGTGATATTAATAACGCGAAAGGATTGATGGATGGATTTTTGTTGATTTTTGACGCCTAAATCGTATTTACTTGGTGGTAGAGCCTTGTGCAAGCTCGTCTGGATAGGTACCACCCACTCATCAGATATTCGACCGCAAAACAGCAGTACTTGGTATTGTTGTGTTCCGGTTTGAAGGGTGAGTGAGCCAGTGTAATTACAGGCACAAGGGACATAACATCATAGTTTCCAAGGTTGGTGGCAAATTGGCGATGTAAGCGATGGTTAACATCTCTTACAATGCCAATGTCTATTATTATTGGTGACGACTTATCATCAGGTGGTATGGGCCACCTGTGCTCAGTCCACATATCTACTCGTATGTTATAAAAAAAAATTAAATTTGGAGTGCTACCTCAGCTTACATCCTAACTTAGCACATATGCTACTGACCATCTACTGACACATGTCACTCTCCCCTTATACACGTGCGAAGTCGCGGGCGGGACTCTATTAAATTCATAATCATCTAAATTCAACGCAAACTAAATATTTATCATTTATTATAAGATGTAAATTTTAAAATACAAAAGAAACTATAAGCTTAATCTATGCTAATAATTACTAATAATATAAAGTTGAAGAGTTTTTGATTGGTTCATTACCTTTAATCTCAGGATATAGCGTCAGAATAAAAAAAATATTTATGCTTTACATAGCCTATTTAATATTACGCTATTTACGGGGGCGGGGTAGTATTGCTTAACGCGTGTGAAACTGCGTGGAACAGTTAGTATATTGTTCATATGTAAATAAATATTTAACAGAACTCTCACAGTCACGTTTTGACAGGTAAGAATTTCTCTTTTAGTAAACATAACGGCCATTTAATTTATCTGTCAAATTCGTATTAGACATTTAAAGGTTATTTCTTTAAACACTTGATATTTAATGTAATTATACACCTACGGCTTTAAAGGAGGGATTTTTATATTACGACTATGACGATCGTTTAACGTGTCTGTGACAAACTTTCGCTTAATTTTTAAAAATGAATTGTTATTTGCTTTTGATATATTTATTTAAGAACACCGTATAATTACACTAAGTTACAAAACTTAACTAAAGGAAAACCTATAGAAAGAAATTTTTGCGCCTCGCTTGAACATCATTATTGAAATTAAGTTTAATGAAACGTGGTAATGTGAACAGAACTTTACTAAATGATTTTTTAGTAGTTGATATTTAAGTAGGTTAAAATTATACAATACAGAAGAGATAAAATAAAATTTTTGAAGTTTTTTTTCATTCACTCAAACGACGTGACATTAACAATTATAAAAGCAATAAAAACGTAATTAAATCTTCCGGCACCGATTTAAAAAAAGCGATTTTTAATAATAAATATTTTTCTTCAAGCGTATACACGTAATATGGCCATTACAATTCGCTACTTTCTATGAATAATGCAGTCTAGGTAATCTGAGAGGTGTTAATAGGAAATATACAATGCAATGCGAGCTAGTTTACTAATGACGAAATGTAGACATCACGTATACTCATTTAAAATTGTAATGGTTGTCCATAAGCAACGTGTTTTGTTAAAAGAAGGCGTTGTTGCATTACCGTCACGATATGTCACAGCGCTTTGTCTATTGACCAATATTTGTTCTTTCAAACTTTACTCGAGTATATACATACTTTTGCATAGGACTACATTTATGACAATCAACAAGTAAGTATTATTTATTGGATCATAGAAAGCGTTCAAACTGTCTTCGTTTCTGAAGTTAAAACACATTGTATGGGTTTGCGTGCAACGGTTATTATATGCTTAGTAAGCTTATAGATGGATAGCACTCATATTCACAGATCAGGATATTTTCTTTTTAGAACCTGTGTTAGATTTCTATATTTAGGAAAGGAATATACTAATCTATTTTTAAATTGAAATTAAAAAGTTCTCTGTGAGAGTAAAATCGAAGTATCATTTAGAAATAATATGATAAAATGCTTTTAACTAAATTGTCTGGTACTTTTAATTAATTAATCTTAAAACAAATAATTAATTTTATATCGTTATTTTTTCTTTGACGTTGCTTATTACTGCCCAATGGAAAACATGAAATATCGGTATATCTACGAGTACGAGTTCTACCGTGGCACCAGTTCTGCAGAAACAGCTCGAAGGATTAATGATATGTACGGCGCTGGAGTCGCAAAATAAAGCACGGTACGTTTTTGGTTTCAACGATTTCGTTCTGGAAATTTCGACGATAATCGGAAGTGCTCGTCGCAATGGCTGAACCCTGGAGACCCAGCCAAATCCTGCCCTAAACGAAAATTGATTCAGAAAAAGTTACTTGTGAGCGTTTGGTGGACTAGCGCCGGTGTCGTTCACTACAGCTTTCTAAAATCTGGCCAAACGATTACGGCAGATATCTATTGTCAGCAACTGCAAACCATGAAGGAAGAACTAGCTGCTAAACATCCGAGATTGGTCAATCGCTCTAGACCACTGCTGCTTCACGACAACGGAAGACCACACACTGCACAACAAACAACCACTAAGTTAGATGAGCTACAATTAGAATGTCTGCGACATCCACCATACTCCCCGGACCTTGCTCCAACAGATTACCATTTTTTCCGGAATTTGGACAGCTTCTTACAAGGAAAAAAAATCAACTCCGATGGGGCAATCCAAACCGCCTTCAAAGAGTTTATTGATTCTCGCCCCCATGGTTTTTTTAGTAAAGGGATCAATGAACTACCTATGAGATGACAAAAGTGCATAGATAACAATGATGCATACTTTAATTAAATATACTTTACAAAAAAAAAATTGACTTTATATTCCTCTCGTACAAAACGCCAATTTCATATGTAAGGACCTAATATATGAGTAAAAGCCACCTTATTACCTCATAGGATGAACTTTTCTTAGAGACTTATGGTGCTATAATAAATTAAACCAATTATTCATATTATGTAACCGGAATACTCATTTATTCAACTAAGCGAGTTGAGCTTTGGTGAATAGACAATTATTACAGCTAACTTTCTTTTAACATAACAGTATTTGTAGGTTTAATGTATCTTATTTCTTTTATAAGCAAATGCGATTGTTTGTTTCGTAGTAAGCAATGAAATCTAAAATGAAACTTCGGATTTGGTAAGCTTGTCATACGTATATTATCTTTGAAATTTGTTACCATAGGCGCAGATGAGTATTTGATTGAGCTGTTCGATTGATGAAGCGCTTACAAAAGTTTCTAATTGGTTAAGCTCGGCTGGGTCTTTTATTTTCTCACACAGCTTTTATTCTTTTTCATACCTAAGTTTGGAAATTTTAATTTTTGAATCACCAGATTTTCGTATTTTCATGCAATTTTAATTCTTATAAATTAATGATACTGATTTATAAATTCTTGTTTGACTCACAGAAATTGCAGTTGTTTAGATACTGGTATTAAGTTAATATCGTTTAAATTCTTATACAGTATGATCCACGGTGCGAATACTTGAACCTTGGGCCTCTCTAATATCAACAGTGTTTATACCAATATTAAAGTCGTGACGACACTAATCATTTGTTATTTACAGTTCCTTATTTGTAACAATTATGGATCCTAATTTTGACTAATATACCGAATAATTTATGTCATTCAAAATACAGGTTTTTACTATTTATGTATGTAGGTTTCCCTTGCTGCATTGTCACGGTACGTGAGCCGACCATAGAGCAATTGTTTTATTTTTTATATTTGTGAAAGCGTACCAAACTTAAAAACTTATCTTGGAGTTAGACCGACACTAGTAACTAACTAACTAAGTAACGAATGTTTAATTCAATAAAATGTAATGTACATAAATATGTATTAAATATAATATAAGAACAATAATAATATATAATGGAAGTACAATTCAACATTTCTGGTACGTACTGTTTGGGTTTGGAACACTTTACTACACATTTTACTAAACATATTACCTTATTATTCTAGGTTACCTAAGTACAAAAAAAGTGAGTAGGCCATCTATTGGGTAACCGCGCCCTTTTTTTTTTTTTTTGACGCTGGGAAAACCCGTTACTCGTTTCCCCCCACGGGAACAGTGGGGGGGGTATGTGGGGCTCGCCATATGTCCAAGGCACCGAGTGTGCCCCGGTCATCGGAATACCCACTAAAAACCCAGCGGTACCCTTCCCGTCTTAACGGGAGCGCCACGGGATCGCTTGCGCATGCTACCGTGACGGGTAACCGCGCCCTAACTCAAACCATTGTCTTTTAGATATGATTGAAACCAATTTATATTATGTATAATATACATATTGCTTTTTGTAGTATTTATATTTTAGTTCCGAAATACTAAATAAACATACATATAACTAAATATATTTTTCCTATCTTTGAACTTTAAGGTTATTTGATAAATGTTGTCGTTTAGTAAATCTCAAAAGAGCATCAGTGGTGATTGCAAATAATTCGCATTTAGTATCGTTTTAAATTACGTTATTAGCCAATAATATGTTACTTTACCTAATAAATACCTGACTATATTATATTTAAGTAATTATTTTTGACATATCACGGGCACGCATCATTCTTTGATCAAAGAAATCATATTTCGCCAACACTTTTTGTAATTAATTTTTTTATAGTCTAAAATAACAACAGAATTTTAATGCTATAAGTAACGAGTAAGCATTAATCATTTCCTATGTTGCAATAAATAATAAGATCATTATGAATTTGAATGTAATTGTTTACTTACTAAGTTGTATCAGTTTCCATTTCGCGTAAATTTACGTTAACAATACTATTATGTTTAATAAAAGCTTAGCCATCACCGGGCGCTTGACGGAGCAGATGTGAACCATTGTAATCAATGGTTATTAGCTTTTAGCTATATAAGATCTACTGTCTATGTCAACATCAGCTTGCTTACTATGAATTTTGTAAATGCAACGCTACCTCCCGACCAAATCTTTACTGCGTCAGCTGACGGTCTTTCCACCGCTTCCCAGGCAGCTGACGATTGTTTTCGTATTTTCAAATATCTAAGCAATGACATAGTTAAAATTCATCCAGCGTACTAAGAAAGAGTTCAGGCGCAGGACCAACGGCTTAACGTGCTTAGGCACGGGAGTGTACACAGTTCCAACTTCCAGACTCCGGACTGCTACTATTTATTGGCCCGACCTGGGAATTGAACCCAGGACCACCGGGTCTGCGGCCTTATATCTAGCCACAAGACCAACGAGGCAGTCACGCTTACTTACTCACATAATTACAGTAACTCAATTCTGTGTTATATAAGCTATTGTACGATTACTGACGCGTAAAACTATGTAACGGTGATCATCCATTCAGTTTTACTTCTCTATAACTGTTAATCTCAAACCGTTTAGATGTAATTAGATGATATAAAATTTCTATCATTACGTTACGTATTAGTAATAATATTATAATTTAATTGAGTCATAAAAAAAAGAAAGTTAAGTAAAATAAGAGCCTGTAAATATATCTGTTATGCATAGGAGAGGAGGCCTCACGTCATAAGGAGACACATGTGGCAGAATTGATGCATCCCGTTTTCTTAACGTGTTTTCTTTCACCACCGAGTATGAAATGAATTAAGAACGTGATATCTCAGTGACATCCCGAACTGAAACCTGGATTTAATTGATTCAAGCTCTTATAATAAACAACGTAACGATGCTGTCTACACACGCACACACACACACACACACACAAACACACAATGTATTATTTTTCTACTTGGTGGTAGAACTTTGTGCAAGCTCGTCTGGGTAGGTACCACCCACTCATCAGATATTGTACCGCAAAACAGCAGTACTTGGTATTGTTGTGTTCCGGTTTGAAGGGTGAGTGAGCCAGTGTAATTACAGGCACAAGGAACATAACATCTTAGTTCCCAAGGTTGGTGGCGCATTGGCGATGTAAGCGATGGTTATCGTCTCTTACAATGCCAATGTCTATGGGCGTTGGTGACCACTTACCATCAGGTGGCCCATACGCTCGTCCGCTTACCTTCTTCTTCTTCCTGCCCTTATCCCACTACGTGGGGTCGGCACAACATGTATTTTTCTTCCACTTTATTCTATCACTCGTCATCTCAGTACTTACACCTTTCATACACATATCCTTTCTTAAGCAATCCATCCAAACTTTCTTCGGCCTCCCCCGTCCCCTATATCCATCAACATTCATACTCATCACCCTTCTAGTAACATGTTTTTCATCCCTTCTCATCACATGCCCATACCACGCTAATCTATTACTCTTCAACTTATCATCTATTGGTGCTACTTTCAGGCTTCCTCTGATATACTCGTTTCTTATCTTGTCTATTCTAGTTACACCGCACATCCTTCTTAACATTCGCATCTCTGCCACATGCAATCTTTTTACATCGTCTTCTTTTGCTGCCCAACATTCAGAACCATACATCACGACAGGTCTTATAACGGTCTTATAAATCTTCCCTTTGATCTTCAAGGGCATTCGTGGGTCACAAATGGTCCCAGAGACCTGTCGCCATTTCATCCACCCTGCATTTATCCGATTCTACCTATGATATTAAAAAAATATATATATATCGGTCGCCATATAGTGTATTCGTAAAGCGATCGCTTAGTAAATGTGTGATTATATTTTAAATCTATACTATATTATAATTTATGCTATGATCTTAATATAAGCGTTTTTTATCTATAACAGAATCTGTGTCTTATTTATAAAACGTAAATCAATCATGACTGTCTGGTAACATAACCCTTTTTTTTTTTCGTTATCTTTCAAGTCACTTCCTTAAGTGAATTATTTAGTTAGAATTAAATAAAAAGTACGTCACGATCGTTATTGTAAAAAAACAAATGCTTTTAGTATCTCAATTCTCATGTTCCGGGTGTTTCTATTATACAGATATGTTGAATAATAACTGTGTGTGTACAATAATATTTTTTTTAATAATTATTATCAATTACTTTCTATGAATGTTTTTTATCGCTCTGCTCTTAAAACAAAATATATTTGATTATATTATAGGTAAATAATCAAACATAATTTGTTTCAAAATCGCTTATGTAAAAATCTATATATAATTTCAATTAATACCGCCATTTTGGATGAAGGTATACATTCATGATTAAATTAACATTTCACAACATAAAGAACCAACTACGCTTAAGATTTACTCAATAAACGACGTGTGATTTTTTTATAGCCCGTTGTCTATCTTTATATCTGTGCTGTGGTGAAAGCTCCAAGTACTCAATAACATATAACACAAGTAGGAACCATTACGTTGACAATTGCACGTCTACGAAATCGATGTCACGCTCCAGATTTCGTCAATAGGCATATTTTGAAGATGAGCCGTTGAGTAATATTTACTTACTAAAGTTATTCAAATAACAGCTGATAATAATAAATTATTATTTATATTCGAATAAACAATATGTGTTTATTATAATAATATAAATTTATAATCGATTTTATTAGGTCCTTACATATGAAATTAGCGTTTTGTCGTACTGACAACTTTGATCTGAAATATCTCCTCTTTGGTTAAGAATTCCAAATTCAAATTTATAAATTCATTTAGCTGGTACATTTGAGTTTTGAACAGTCATTCATTTGTTTTTTTCCTCATTATATTTTTCTTTGGCGTCGTTTATGACCGAACAATGGAAAACATGAAATATCGATATTTACGAGTACGAGTTCTACCGTGGCACCAGTGCTGCAGAAACAGCTCGAAGGATTAATGGTGTGTACGGCGCTGGTGTCGCAAAATAAAGCACGGTACGTTTTTGGTTTCAACGTTTTCGTTCTAGAAATTTCGACCTTCAGAACCAACCCCGTGAACGGCCCGAGACCAAAGTGGAAAATGAAGAATTAAAGGCTATTGTGGAAGCGGATCCATCACAAAGCACTTCAGAGATAGCTGCAGGCTTCGGGGTAAGTGATAAAACTGCATTAACCTACTTGAAGCAAATCGGGAAAGTAAAAAAACTTGAGCAATGGGTACCTCATAAATTGAGTGAACCGAACTTGCAAACACGCGTCGACTGCTGTGTTACTTTGCTCAATCGAAACAATAATGGAGATGATTTTAAATCGAATCATTACTTGTGATGAAAAGTGGATACTGTACGATAATCGGAAGCGCTCGTCGCAATGACTGAACCCTGGAGACCCAGCCAAATCCTGCCCTAAACGAAAATTGACTCAGAAAATGTTACTTGTGAGTGTTTGGTGGACTAGCGCTGGTGTCGTTCACTACAGCTTTCTAAAATCTGGCCAAACGATTACGGCACATATCTATTGTCAGCAACTGCAAACGATGAAGGAAGAACTAGCTGCTAAACATCCGAGATTGGTCAATCGCTCTAGACCACTGCTGCTTCGCGACAATGCAAGACCACACACTGCACAACAATAGCTACAATTAGAATGTCTGCGACATCCACCATACTCCCCGGACCTTGCTCCAACAGATTAGCATTTTTTCCGGAATTTGGACAGCTTCTTACAAAGAAAAAAATTCAACTCCGATGCGACAATCCAAACCGCCTTCAAAGAGTTTATTGATTTTCGCCCCCATGTTTTTTTTAGTAAAGGGATCAATGAACTACCTATGAGATGGCTAAAGTGCATAGATAACAACGGTGCATACTTTGATTAATTAAATATTTATATAAGGTATGTAAGGACCTAATAAATGCACTTATGTTGCATAAGATCAAATTACTTTTAATCGAAATCTCTTAGTCGTTTAATTCCGGTTATGCAAAATTATTTTATATTGTTTAATTACTGTATGCAATAATAAAGCTAAAAATAATTATTTATCGTTTTTTGTTCTTAAGATTATTTAAGTATGGGTTGTCGATCTAGCGGATGCGACAAGATAACAATTTACCGTTATTAAGTACAATACCTGCTGTTGTGCCCGAGGCAGTCAGGAAAACAGCGCAATTCCGAAGAAGGAAGCGATTACTGCGAAAATAACTAACTTTTGTATACAATATTTACAATAACAGACTTTGAATGTTCCACTGAATTTTTATGGTGCTTTATCGTGCTGAACCCACGATTGTAGGTTAAGATTCACGCAATCTAACCTCTGGGCCATCCCGGCTCATACAGTATTTACAATTTACTGAATTTTATATCATGTACGTAGATTTTTAACACTTTTTGTTATTAATATAATAGTTTTTCTAAATATGTGTTTTCTAATATCTTAAATTCAATCATAACCACTTATTTTTTCTACAAAATTGTCACTAAAAAAAAGCTTACTGTATAACTTTAATTTATTTTACTCTTTCCATTGTTTAAATAAAGACTTTAAAATTCGAGCAATAAAATAAAAACATAAACGAAAAATAATGTCTAGAATAATAGACACCATTTTTTTGTTTAATTTTAACGTTGCTCAAATACCTTCCGATTATATTTTCATTTTGCTATTTCAAACCTAATTGCCGGTTATCAAAAGTGTCATCAAGAACCGAAGGAACAGATAAGAACATAAGGTTACGACGAATTTCGATTTAATTTATGTAACTTGGCTTTTATTGTCTATGGTTATTTTTGTGCCACTTATTACATCAAAATAGTAAACCACATACCGCCTATTTCATAATGGATCATAATCTATTTTTTACATTCTATTTCCGAAATTGTATACGAGTTCATCTTCAACGGTAATCATAGCTCCAAGACAATACTGGATAATGCTTAAAGTCATAATTAACACTAGGTACTAAGAATACTTCTTCATAAAACAAACGTATATAAAAATAAAACCTTAATAAAATTTTATAATTTTAATTTAAGAAATACAATTCATGATTTTTAAATATGTCGGACATTTAAAGATCAAGAATTGAAGATTCCTTCATTAAAATAGTCGACCTTTCTCACAACGGATAAAGTAATTGAATATTTCACAAAGAGACGGAATGATGGATTGACGGATCGAACATCATGCAAACTTCCTTCGTGCAGGGAGAGAATAATTATGGTTGTTATATGATTTTCCTTTGATATAATTGAGCGTAGATTTTGTACATTGCAATTCATTGCAACCCGATTTTCTTCAATTGACAATGTATTATAAATTACAAAATAATTACGATATACTAAGAAATGTAATTAATTCTAACTGAGACAGCTTTTAATCAAATATTTAATAGATATGTAAAGTTTATTAAAGCTCTTTCGAGCTTGAAGTACTCTCAAGCGGTTATTTCCTATAAATCTAATATTCATACATCAACTAGCCTGAGTGAAGCATAAATTGTCAAGTTTATTTTCGAAACTAAATTCGATCTCTATGAGTAACATTTTCCATTTATGAAAAATTTCATAATAATAGAATTATTTCTACAAATACAAGTATACTACGAGATGACCCCGTCCGATTAGCCACAAAAACAATTCATTGGATACGTGACCAAAATTTTATAATTGAATAATGTGGTCACGTATTTCAAATACGTTATTTATCATCATTATTTCCAACTAACCCGAGCTTTCTCCTGATCTATGACACAATTTCATAATATGTTGTTTTTGAAAGAAAAATGTAAATTTTTAAAGCGATTATGATAGCAGGTCAGAGGTGATAGGTGAGACAAGAATAATCATCGCCAATATTTTTTATAAATAATTCATTAAAACATAAATAAAAGTTTCTTTATGTAAGTGTTCTCAATCGAATAACGTAATTCTGTAGTGTCACTACCGTTTGGAGATTTATGTCCTTGTTTTTTCTAACAATAAAAACTTTCGTTGATTCTGCGGTTATCATAAAACCTTGGCTCTCGTTCTTGGTTCAAGTGCCTTTTTTATTCATGCTGCAAATTATTAATATGTAGGTTAACTTTTATTTTAATTAATCCTAGACAAAAAAAACTGCGTGTTGCGTTTGTCGTTAAAGCAAGCCAAAGAAAAGTACTCCAACTTTTTTGTATTATATGGTTTTCTTATGTCATTGAAACTTCACATCGCCTAAAATGTAGTTAGATATGACATAATTCTTACGTTTTCGCCGCAAATCCGAGATCTAACAGCGAGTGTGACAAATCAACACGCACGTAACACAGGACGTAGGTAACAGTATAAAGAATTCACGACATATTAAGAAAGTGTTTTTCTACTAATAAAATCCTATATCTATTTTCCGAATAATGTATGTGAATTTGAAATTATAAAGCTGGATAGTTAATACGTTTCATTTCGCTAGTTTCAGGAATTATCTTTATTAAATCGATTTGTAAAATATTTATGACTTTAAATTTTGACCAAAACCCTAAATATTCTTGAAACTCCGTTGGAAATATCGATAATTTGCCAACGCTGTTTCTATAATCATTTCCAATTTTGCAAATGATAATAAATTTTAATTCAAATGGATTGTTTTACTAAAAACTAATTTCCATATTATTCATTTGTTAACTGAACATTAATATAATATTAATAATAAAAAAAATAATAAATATAAACTGGACATTAATATAATATTAATGTTCAGTTTATATTTCTAAATGTTTTTGTATTGCTTAATAAATGCTCAAGATGTTAATATACAATCGAAAGTATTTTTTTAAATTTTATTAATAAGAATTGCTGTAAATTATTAGTATATTTAAATATATGCATTATTTAATTATATTGCAGTAATTTGCATAATTATTATTGAATAACAAAGCGTAATTCATAAACTTGTTTTGACGACAGTCTATTTCTTCCGATCTTTTCAAAGTAAATTTCAATTAAAAAGTATAAAGAAATTGAATTTATTTTTTTATTATTTTATTTATACATAAAGAAAATGAATACATGAACGTAACTTATATACTAATCGTAACTCAATAAAACGTATTGATATTTTTTATTCTAAAATATTTAGGAAACATACTTATAAGTACAATGTAGTAATCAATTACAATACAGTAATATAAATAATTATAACTTAAATATAATAATAACCCTCACAATCATCGCTTATATTTTTTAAAATGCATATATTTAGCTAGTTAGTTGAAACCACAAAATCATGACAGTATTTCTTAACGAGACATCGAGAATACGGAAATTATCTCGAGTCAGCTTTCCTCTATTACCTCACAGCACATTACTTATTCGAACAGGAAGAATGTACTTGATACAAGTCCATACGCACTACAAATCATTAAGTAGCAAACATTCGTCACTATACACATGTCATTACAAGACAATTCCAATGTTATTCATGTTTCACATCACTTTTACGCCTACGTAACGTAAAACTTCATTTACAAGTATAATCGACATAATAAGGCCTGCTGCATAATTCATACATAGGAAAATGCAATCGTCGACGTTTGCAATGTATTTGTTATTTTTGGATACAGTTTTGTTTTCATAATTTAATATAGGCTATTGCATAATACTTTGTCAAATGCTTAACTTATGAATAGTTGATTATATAAATATATAATCTGTGCTTAGGTGTTATTATTTTATGTTATAACTTTATTATACATTTTTTTTATTTACATAATTAGTTTTACGACAAACATTCGAAACCAATAAAAAATATTCCAAATATTTACAAAATAATATTATAATAAATACAATAAAAAAAATATTGACAATATTTTATGTGTTACAGACGAAACAGGAGATCTCAAAGCTGAATCTTCAGAAATCATATCAGAAGCAGTAGCTCCGCCGCCTAACTTATACAAACAAGTTGAACCAGATTTATTAGCAGCTGCTGACCAAGCAGACCACTCAATAGAAGTCGTCGGTGACTCACAAACATTCTTTCCTTCATTTGCTAACTTATTTGAATCAAGGCAACAAAATAACTTTAGATTGGGTTTCGGAAGCCAAGAAGCTGCCTACAGTCAACGACCCAATTCATATAAGTCACTATTAAATTATCCTCTATTCGGAGGATATAAACCCTTGGAAGGCTTTGGAAAGAGTACGCCGGCTTCTGAGCCTGTTGTTGACGCTAGCACTAGTATTCTAGGCTCTGGGAATTTTGGTATCATTAGAGGAGGAACTTTCTTTGCACAAAACGATGAAGATGCTGAGTACAATGACAATTTCAGTTCTTATTATAATAATGGACATGGAAGGCCATCCCTTAACGTCGGTTACATAGCAAATCCACGTCCCAATTATAAGCAAGACCAATTTGCTAATTTCAGAGATTTTGCCGATATTAATGCTCCTTCTAGTTCAGCATATTCGCATTATGTAGTCGTATACGCTAACAAAAACGCCACGATAGACGAAATAAGTGAAGAAACGAAAAATGTCTTAACAAAACCTAAAAATATCATTGAAACTTTAGAACAGCTCGACACTCCGAGCCCGCCGAAGAAGAAATCAAAAGGAAAAGATAAATTAGAAGCAACTAAACAAAAGATGCTACACAAAAAGGAACAGTGGAAGAAAGGTAATTCGAAATACATTAGCCAAAAACATGACCCAGAAGAACCTTTATTAGCTCTAAGTTAAATATAGTGTTTATATAAAAAAAGACTTACGTTGTACACGTGTTCATAGTGATAAGTATAGGAAGAAAGTATACAATTTTTATCACTTCAAAGATGTGATAAATGGCTCACTGTCTAAATTAATAATATAAGCGTATGTAGTGTGCGTGCTGTGAAGAGTTTGAATTTATGGTATTGAATGTCTGCTATTGTGTGAAAACTGATTAATAAATTAATTTCTTAAATATATTAGTTGTTTTAATTTACACCCTCATATTTTTTTGTATAATTTTAATATAATAAATACCTTTAATACAACGTATTTTTTTATGTGGATAGATTTTTTTAAAATTTAATATAGGTAGGCAGTCTTGCAAGTGGGCTACCTTTTTTTTTTATAGGTTGGTGGGCGCGCATGTGGGCCACCTGATGGTAAGTGGTCACCAACGCCCATAGACATTGGCAGTGTAAGAAATGTTAACCATCGCTCACATTGCCAATGCGCCACCAACCTTAGGGACTAAGATGTTATGTCCCTTGTGCCTGTAATTACACTGGCTCACTCACCCTTCAAACCGGAACACAACAGTACCAAGTACTGCTGTTTTGCGGTAGAATATCTGATGAGTGGGTGGTACCTACCCAGACGAGCTTGCACAAAGCTCTACCACCAAGTAAACCTGATGACAACTGTAAGAATAATAACGTCAATGCGACCAACCTTGGGATCTAAGAAGCTATATCCCTTTTTCCTTTAGTTACGCTTGCCCACTCACTCTTCAAACCGGATCACAACAATATCAAGTACTACTGTTTGGTGGTAGAATATGTGATTAGTGGGCTACTCAGACGGGCTTAAACAAAGTCCTATCACTAAGTGAAAACAATAGTTGACATAAGAACTTAAATATATACAAGGAAAATAACGTCATCCAGACCGATTTCGGCCAAGGCGGCCAATCTCAAAAGAGATTAGCCAACTGCGCAGGAGATATTATAGTGCACAAGTGTATGCGCAAACACGAGTGCACTGTCTCTTCCCTAGCTCTCATAATCCGATGGGACGGCAATCCGACACGACCGGAAAGAGTTCAGGCGCAGGACCAGCGGCTTAACGTGCTTTCCGAGGCACGGGAGTGTACACACTTCCAACTTCCAGACTCCGGGCTGCTACTGAGAATTTACCTACCTCTTTTAAAGTTATTATGGCTATTTGCGAGTTACAAAAACCAAAACAACATTCATATCATAAATACGAAAGGTCATGTGAGTTTTGATTATATTTTACTTCTCTAAGCTTTATATAACAGCTAAAATATAACATAATTAACATATTTTGGCCTTTTTATTATTTTTGGTTATGTCGCGGGCATAGCTGCGGGTGAACCGCTAGTATGACATAAAAATGTTCGACATTTTGTTCATTTGTCTCTAAGCTTGTCGCGAGTATACACAATATCTTGACACAAGTAATTCTTAATAGAACTTTATAATAAATAATGTCCTCCAGACCGATTTCGGCCATGGCGGTCAAACTCAAGAGAGATTAGCCAACTGCGCAGGAGATATTAAAGTGCACAAGTGTGTGCGAAAACACAGGTGCACTATCTCTTCCCTAGCTCTCATAATCCGATGGGACGGCAATCCGACACGACCGGAAAGAGTTCAGGCGCAGGACCAGCGGCTTAACGTGCTTTCCGAGGCACGGGAGTGTACACACTTCCACCTTCCAAACTCCGGGCTGCTATTGTGAATTTTCTTACAGAAAATCCCAATAACTTTTTAGTGGCCTGACCTGGGAATTGGAACCGCCGGGTCTGTGGCCTTATATCTAGCCACTAGACCAACGAGGCAAGAAAATTAATTATTGCTTATTAATAGTAACTCTATTTTTGATTGAGAACTTCCGATGGCTATGTGTGGTCTTCTTAGTCTGTTCAATTTAACAATAAAGATAGTTTCTGAATGCAAATGCATCACTGGTTGATGATGATGATGAAGATACCAAAACCGCTGTAAATGTATGCCTGTAACTACATGTATATTTTATAATTATTTTCTTCAACTCTTTATGGACCCCCATTATCAAAACTGGATTTTCATAACGATGGAACCAATCTGGAAGTACCATTCTAACGAATTAAAAATATTTTTTTATAATAAGTTTATAAATGACGAAGTCCGGAGTTACCAAACATAAAAATAATTCATTCGAATTGAGAACCTCCCAATTTTTTTGAGCTTGTTTAATAATTATTTTGAAAGAGTATTCACAACAATCATTAAATTTTTGTTAGATAATAGTTTTGGACGTGTAAAAATTTTAAATAGTTTTGTGCGCCATCTAGTAACGAGTAGTTAAGCTAAATAACACTAACTATTGTACTGTCATCTAGAGTTATTATTTCAAAGCTACTTAAACTTAAAAAAAGAAACAATACTAATGTTATTAAATAATTTTAAATATTTATACTTATTATTAACTAATACTTGATATTAAGTATTTCTTTCTATAAATTACTCGAAAAATTGCTCAGTCGTAATCGTTTCGTATTTGTCTATTATATATATGTTTTTTATCTGTATCATTTCTATGAAGTAACTATATTGTTTTTACTTTTTAATCTATGCTCTATAAAATAAAAAGCTCTGTGAGTTTGAGAAGAGTGTGGTTAAAAGTCCCATATTTTAATTATGTACACATTTTTTTCTGTATTTATCTTATAAAATTTATTTAAGTAAATGTTAAATTTAATTAAATCGTCAATTAGTTGTAAGCATAAAGATAATCAAGTTATATTAAACAGTCTCATTTTGTCGTCAATATGTTCTCTGGAAAAGATGCCGCAAATTCAGCATATCCCACACAGTGGGCTTTGAATCCGACTGCTTATCAAAATATAGATTCAAGTCAAGTAGACTGGGCTGCTTTAGCGCAACAATGGATTGCTATGAAGGAGGCTGCGGCCATTGTAGGTGCACCACCGCCAAAGGTCGACGCAGAAGAGGGAGAGGCACCCATGGAAGTTGAAAATCCAGATATCAATTGTGAAGCACCTGTGACACCAGGCTCTGATTGGAATGCTTCATCTAATTCATGGGGAAGTTCTTGGAATCAATGGGGTAAGTCACTTAAAAGGGTTTTTATAACCTTTAAATCAATAGGTTGTCTAACAAACAAAAAATTTTATGATCAAAGTAGTTCTCGTCTTATCAAAGACGAGAACAACAACAACAATTTAAATACAAAAATGTGTTAAGGCTTCCCTTAAAAATGTTTGTTTCATATCTACATTTCTAAATAAAATATATACCCTGTAAGTTCAAATAAATGTATGTACAAAATATATTAATAACATAATCATCATAGGTTGGGGGTGGTCAGGTTCAGGGCCAGTTGACCCCAAGATGACATCTGATCCATCAATGACAATGCCGCCAATGATGGATGGATATTCTGACACTACAAGTACTACACCTGGGTAAGAAAATGTTGTATAATGATTGAATAATCCATAACAAAATGAATATTATAATTTGGCACATCAAAGCACTTGCTATATAATATTCTCTACTCTACAACACACTTGTTCTTAGAAGCTGCTAAAAAATTTCTTAAAATGTCCCCCAACTAATTTAATGCCATTAAAATATTATTATAATGCATTTGTGTACAATATATATTTTTATTATTTATTTTGTGCATACTGTCTCCAAAATCTTATACTTGCCGCTGCTACAGTAACTATAAAACTTTGAATGAATAGATATATAATATATATATTTAGTAATAATTTGAAACTTAAATATGAAAAGAATTCAATAACATTCTTATCACAGACTTCCACTCCATTTACTTGGTGGTAGAGCTTTGTGCAAGCTCGGCTGGGTAGGTACCACGCACTCATCAGATATTCTACTGCAAAACAGCAGTACTTGGTATTGTTGTGTTTCGTTTTGAAGGGTGAGTGAGGCAGTGTAATTACAGGCACAAGGGACATAACATCTTAGTTCCCAAGGTTGGTAGCATGTTGGCGATGTAAGCGATGGTTAACATCTCTTACAATGCCAATGTCTATGGGCGTTAGTGACCACTTACCATCAGGTGGCCCATATGCCAGCCCGTCAGCCTATGTAATTAAAAAAAAATCCAATACTCTATAGATGAGGAATAAGTTATACAAAAACAGATCAATTTGATTTACTGAATAATACATACTTAATTTTCAAATCCCATTACACAAGTGCAGTTTCAATATTACATTACGGACAAACATTTAAATCAATTTTGAGGTATGAACAATAATGGTCAACTAATTAGAAACAACAATAAAAAAGTAAAAAAAACAATATATTTTTTAAGTATTAGTAATTAGTTATAATTAATATTTAGGGGCGTATCCCTAATTTTCAAAAACAGCACTGCAACGACGTGGCATTAATCCAATCAATCTCGTGCATTTTTTTTAGGGGGATTGAATTAAATGCTTCATATATTTCGTTTTGACTGGTGTTACGTTTGTTTGAGACTTTCTTATCAACAATATACCAGAGATTTTCTATCGGGTTTAAATCCGGACTATTTGCTGGCCAGTCTAAAACTTATATACGCTGTTCGCTAAGGAAACATTTGACGCTATTGGCCGTGTGTTTAGGGTCATTGTCATGCTGAAAGATCCAGGTTACAGGCAAATGATCGTCCAAATAGGGAATCATTGTGAGCTCTAAGATATTTTTGTATTGCCATTGATCCATTGTACCTTCAATCTTCCGAACTGGTCCAACTCCACATCTGGAAAAACACCCAAACTTTAATGTTACCGCCACCGTGCTTGACTATACTCCTTGTGTATCTATAATTAAAAGCATTGTTCACAGGACGTCTAACATAGCGCTTTCCATCGGAATTTACCATATTTATTTTTGTTTCATCTAAAAATAACACTTTTTTCCATTGTCGTACCGTCCAATTAATATATTTTTTAGCGAATAATAATCGCTTCTCTCGGTGTTGCTTGGTAAGAAACGGTACCTTTCGAGAGATTTTTCCAAACAATTTAGCTTCCACTAATCTTCGGCGTATCAGTCTTGACGAAATGTTTCTCGGATCATCAATCGAAAAAACTTCATTTCTAGTCTGGTTGGATGGAGCCTTTATTTACTTGGGTCTTTTTTAGCAACACGAACGATTAGCGTATGTTCTCTGGGAGAAGTTTTTCTTCGCCGAGCCTTTCTAAGAACATTTTCAACAGTTCCATGTGTTTTATAATGATCAATTGCATTAAAAACTTTCTTAACAGAACAATTTAAATGCTCAGCTATTCTTCTGTACGCCCACTTAAGATCTATATGTAAATTAACAATTATTTGCGTCACTACTTTTATTTTTGCCCATTTTGAACAAAATAAAATTCAGATAAAATTTTGCATTGCCGCCAAGAAAGAAATGTTATTCTCCAATTTCAAAAAAAGAACGCGCTAGATGGTGGTCATATAATTAGAAGTGTTTCTAATTATATGACCACCAATGTATATTTCATTTATAGGCTTAGCCCACATTATTAAGGATGCATCAAGTTCATTGAATTTTACAGTAAATTTAAAAACATGCTTCAATTAGTATTTCAATAACTCATAATTGATTGAAGCCAAATTTTAGTAACAATGTAGGACTGAGCCATATTTAAATTGAATTTTGACTGTCTGCCAACAAATCAATCTATTGGTATTATTTTTATATGATTAAATAATCATGAAAATCAAAATATACTTTATTTAAGGAGGCTCTTTATTACTCATTATTTTGACTCATAACTTTGTAATGTCTGTTTAGTATATTGTTCAGTATGTCTGTACTAATACATTTTACTGCACAACTTTTTCTTCATGTTAGTGTGTCTTCTTCATAAAGTATTTTTTTTATTAATAGGATATTAAACTTAAAATAAATAATGTGCAAATTTTAAAGTTTGAATATTGTATTTAAAACTTATATATATTAATTTAAGTAAATACTTTCATACTTAAACATAAATATGGTGCTTTATCTAGATACAATGATACCTTGTTAAAAAGAACAGCTATCTGTTATATATTCTGTTGTGAACATTTCATTAATTATATTGGAAATCTACATATCATACACCACTATCAAACAACATGTTCATTTATTTTTTATAATTTTCTTGTTGTCAAAATATATTATAAATAAAATACATGCGTAAATAAAAACTGAGAACAATATTTCCTATATGGGTGATGTAAATACCAGGCAGATAAATAAGAGTAAGACTGTAAAGAGAGTATCATATCTTTTACATAATAAATTTTAATGAATGTCCTCTTTACCTGTCTAAATTATTCTACTGATTATAATGTAACCTTTATGCACAACAAATATCAATATTTTTTATTTCCTTACCCGTGTGATCTGTGATGTGACTGAGTAATACATAAACAATAATGCAAGTGTTCTGTTTGTTGTCTATGCATTCACACATTGTTAGTAAAATTGAGTTGAAATTGCATTCTATTGGTGAAGGTTTGTGTATAATGAGGATTTCAATGAACGCATTGCAACCTATATTTTTGTCAATAGATTTAAAAATGACACATCATTATCGTTAGCAAGGCTTTCAAAAGCTTTCTATATATTTATTTTATTATTTGGTGAAGAATACCTTATCTGTTTTTGTACCAATTTTTTTTCTTAGTATTAATAATATTTATAACCTATATGTTTTAAGTTTTGTTTTATGTGCTTGTATTACTAATTTTCTGTAATATATATCTATATATAAAAACACTGCTATGTCAATATTAACTAATATTATTCTAAAATATTTTTCAGATATACTACTGGTACTGTAGCCAGTCCCACCTTTCAACATGGATACTGGACAGCACCGCAATCAGAAAACTCATCTAATAATAGAAATGAGAACAGGAGTCGAGATAGAAGATCCAAAAGCAAAAACAGAGATAGTAAAACCCCTAGAAATAGATCACACAGGTAACAATACGCAAATAATTTTTATGATATTAATAATTGATATCAAGCATAGCTTGTAAATTATAATAATATTATAAAATATTAAACAATTTATACCCATAAATTGTTTTTACTAAAGAACAATCATCAAGCTGTTAATTAAATAGTTTAATAAGATTAGAATCTCAAATTGGATTTTATACATTTATGCAAATATATTGATATTTTTTACGTAGTAGCCAAGAATCTTTTTTCTTAAAATTCACTTATTATAAGTTCTGGAAAGCATAATATATAATAAGTATATGTATGAACTATATAGCTAAATAATACTCACACCATCTAGAAACTACCAATTTAGTTTTTTGTACAGTGCCGTTATGTTTGATGCTATAATTCATGTACTATTGAATTTTTCAGGGATAAACCTCCTTTAATACCACCAGTCATTGAACCTATAATCATGCCGACGCCTACTGTTGCATCCACCATTGATGCTGCTAAGAGGCGGCAGCTTCCTGCTTGGATAAGAGAAGGTAAATATGATTGATATAAATTAAAACATACTGTTAGATAACCTATCAAGGTAATTTTCCTTTTTTTTATTATTTCTAATCGTTGTACTTTTCTACTTTTGTTTATTGCTGTCAGTTTTGGTTTTACAAACAAATCATAGAAACTTTGTATGTACAATTTATTTACGTGGTGAAAGAACTTTGTGGTGAGTCCATTTGTCCACTAACTCAATTAATCTATCACTAAACAGCACCACTTATTATGCCAATAAAAGCAGTTAAGACCTGTGGTTTTTGCCGCGCCATGGAATTTAAGACTAATTTCATTTCTGATTCATAATATATAACAAATTTTGACAATTCCTCCTATTATTAAATATCTGACTGTTTATAAATAGTGTTACAATTATTTTAATTGTGTAAGTTTGGTTATATCTATTATATAATGCTTAATCAAAAAATCAATGAAATTTATAATACAGGTGTTTTGTGTTGTATATCAAAAACTTTATTTCGTTTAGGTCTTGAAAAAATGGAACGGGAGAAGCAAAAGGCGATAGAACGTGAACAAGAAAAAAAGGCTCAAGAAGAAGCAGAGATTGAGAAGAAGAGGTTGGAAGAGGAAGAATTAGAAAGAATAAAATCAGAGGCCGGCGGTCAACCTGTACTACCAGCTAAGAGCAAATTCGTAAGATTTTATAATTGAAACATGAAATTGGTCTCTATAATTTATACGTTAAATGCATCTTTGCAACTGAACACCAACGACAGTAAATAAAATTTAATCGCCTTAGGAGTCGGAGTCCGAGGGGTCGCCGTCGGAGAGCGAGCGCGCCGCGTCGCCGCTGGGCCGCAAGTCGCGCGAGGAGCTTCTACAGGAGGTGGTGAGTCATCTGCTCTACCCGCTTGTACCGCCTCGCCTTGGGAGTCGGAGTGGGAGGGCGAGCAAGATAACATTATTTATGGATTTAATTATTATTATTACAATAGAAACTACTCATTGAGTTTAAAAAGTTTAGAAAAATACATTAAAGTTTTTCATAAAAATATATGCATTGTTAACAGATGTTAGCCGTACGTCGTTCACTAACAGAAATTCTGCTGGAAGTGACCGACCAGGAGATACATACGGTGAGCCAGGAAGAACTGGCGCGGTATACCGCCGCTCAAGGTATTTCCACTCATATAGGCTTATACCAAACGCCCCGAGCGCCAAGACTTTGCTATACAAGAAACGTTCGCCTGACTCTTACCGCGATGTAATATAGTGTGCCCCATGTCATAAGTGTCGCGAACCGGACCGTGCTGTGTATCGTGTATTATAATGCCTAATGAAGTTTAATTTCAGATGTCGCCCGTTGATCGAATACATGTAGTGTGTTATTAATGTTGGTTTTATTTATATGGTAAAAGCTTCGCGCCTCAACGCTATGAAGGCGAGCAAGTCCAAGGCGCTGGCGTCCATCGCCAGCGGACTCGGTGAGTGTCCCTCTCGCTCTCGCTCCATCTCGCTGTCCCTCTCACTCTTGCGAGTGTTCTATGTCACGCACACGCACATATACACACGTATGCACATGACTAGAGCTTTTATAGGTTACCGACTAGCTTAGGTTTAGCGAGTGAGAATATCTTAGCAATTTAGATAACAAATAATAATAATAAATCAATGTAAATACAAAGTTTCTATATAGAAATAAAAGTTGTTCACATATGATGAGATGTCACAATGATACACAACATATCCGACTGCATAACAATGTGATAAAAATAAATAAAAATGATAAATAAATCATGTGTATGTACCGAAATTACTGATAAGAACATCTCCACTTGATCTCTCAATAAAATAGATAAGACAAAAAATATTATTACAAGAACAACTTTTCAATGGAAACTATGATCAGTAAATCATTAACAATGTTCCATCAAAACTAAATATATTATAGTTAGTACTTTTAATTATCCCATAATTTATAGATACAATTTTACTTATGGACACATTAGTCACATCCACTAACTCGTAGCAATTCCAAATATAACACCATGACATAGAACATATTGCAATATGACAGCAATAAGAGTGGATCTATCGATCGATTTTATAAATGATTTTTACATGTTATTGAAAAAATGTATATGGTGGTATTGCTAGATATAAAAAAACAGTGTTCTCAGTTAAAAAAACACCACATACATTTAATATGACTTTTTTTCAGCATTTTGTCGTCTTTTTTATTTAGTATTCACTATTGGTTATTAACTACATTTATGGAAAACGATAGGTAAGATTGCATTTATAATAAAATCTAATAAAATATATAATTTTCTGAAACTATGATTGTATATAGATTATTAATTTGAATGACTTAATTGGGCTCTTGAATAATAATTGTAAAAAGAATACACGTGACCTTGAATGTTTTTATTGTTATAAAACAAGTATTTTATTATGTTAAACAAAATAATATGTTACAACTTGTTTAATATTAATAAATGTATTACTTTAATATCGATACGTAAATTGTCGTCATAGATTGTAAGACAATAGGTAGATCTTTTATCGATGTTGTACTATAAATTATATTTTATTTACACTCTAAATAATGACGAAAATACAACAAAAAATATTTTGTACTACACAGATACTATTTGTTATCAGTATTAAAACGAAATGTCTTCACTTAAATTATACGTTGAATTTGTTAAAACAAAAGACAATCGAATCCACGGTTTGTGTGCCCGTGTGTGTTATCGGTGTGGGTGTCGCAGGGCTCGGCGCGTACGAGAGCAGCGAAGACAGCGCCGACGACGACCACCACGGACCAGACGACGGCCAGCTGCAGGTACGTCACGTAATTTTTGATGATTTTTTTTATTGGTTTGTTATGATTTAACTCAAAAACGAATCGACCGATTTTAAAAATTCTTTAAAAAAATTAGAGATTCTTACCTACAAGGTATGAAAATGTTGGCTATAAAAGTCATTATTTTTGCGTGCGCTGCGAAAACTATTGACAATATATAAAAAAGTGTTCTGTATGTTAATAGTACACATGATCGCTCATAAAAAGTCCGCGATGGTATACACCTAACTATTATAGTTAAGCTACAATAACAGTTTTTGTTTAAATTATTAAGTTCAAAGATGGGTGGATTCTAATAGTGGTGATATTGGTATCATGGTATTAATCCTTATCCATTTAAATGGTTTCATAATTAAGGTTGATTATGAACGTGTAAATTCCACTTTAAATTATTCGGATCGGACTTTTCGTTTAGAAGTTATGACGGATATAAAAATTAGTACTTTAGTAGAGTAGAGAGTAAGACAAATGTCACGGTTTGAACAAACTGTAACAAATCTCCCGCTTTCGATGACATTACGGTATTTGCTCACTCTTTAACAACACGTACACACAGTCGAGGGATTCCCCGAAACATTAACGAAAGTGTTTCCAACTTAGGAAACAAAAATAAAAGTAACACAATACAATCGAGGGATTCCCCGTAAAACATAAACGAAAAGGGTTGCCGATTTGGAAGATACTAATTCCCTAGTTTTTTTTATTAAAATAAAAAAATGTTACGTAACGCGTTGTTTAAATAAGCCCCCTCCCCCCAAATTGCGTTACGTAATACTTGAATGCTCCCATATTGATTTTCCTTCACCATACATGTGGTTGAAACGGTTACGTGCTCGATTGCAAATAATTTCTTACTACCGACATGCAAAGGGTTAATTGTAATTGCTCTGACAGACTCAAATTGTCACTCGGACGGCTCATATGCAACACGAAATTATAGATTTTGTTTTTCCTAATAGTGCTTTTTTACCGGTTTAGAATAATAGTCCCGACTCACAGAGCTTTAATTATTTCTAACAACTTTAAAGCACAATAAAAAAATCAATGATTTGATTTTGTTGAATTTGAATATTGACTCAGTAAATAATTTCATTCCTTAGACTAATAAAACTTTTGTTGGAGTGCATGAAAAAAATAACAAGTAACTACATATTTATGTAATTGTGCAAAATATCTCTAAAATAATCTCTCTCGTTTTGTTATTATTATTATTTGATTGATCTCGTGCGCGGTAGAGGAAAACATCGCGGATGAATGATAAAGAGAAACGGCCTATTTAAGTTTCAATCTAACAACCGTGACAGTTTCTCCAAACAATATTTGAACAAAAATATTTCCTTTCTTTTAAGCTAGTAAACAAGTAAAATAGAATTATGTTCATTCTATCTGTTTATAAACTTCTTTTTCATATTATCTCGTAATAATTTACGACAAAATTGAACATAAGCAGTTTTCGTATTGTTTATTTGTAAGGTTAACTCTTTTTTTTTTAGAGTTAAGTTTAATTGGTTGAACATTTTATATGGCGTAATTATCCCAGATAACTTAAATCATTTAAAATGTCGTTTTTGAATTAGACCTTCATCATAACAAATATCATTGCAAAAGGTACAGTACACCCAAAGATTAAATTTAGTATTTATTTCTTATCATTTTAAATTTTAAGTACATTATTTTTTAAATCTTTTTATTTTTCTTTTTTCTTATGCCGTGATTTTTAGATTTCAGTAAAATAAAAAATGATTTCTAGCTATACCTACTCTAACAAAAGTATATGTATGTAAACGTATCATATTTTACCAAAGGTGTTGTAGACAATCGCCCGGAGATAGGCCGCATAATAGATATCAATAAGAATATCTAGTCTTCGCGGATGAAAAATGTAAGGGAAATCTTTGTGAAAATCAAAATAAAAGGTTTAGGTTCCTCGAATTATAAAATTAGTTAATTAACAAAACTAACCTTTTAAAAATTATTTAAAGTATTTAAGTATTCCTCCTTTAAAAAAACGAATGAAACAAATAATTTATGGAATACTAAATGTACAAGTAACTTATTTTATTAACCGCTACAACCGCGTAACATATTTCAGTTCAGTTAATTCCGGTTTCGATAAAACTATACGTGTGACCACAGCCGTCTACAAGAGGCTTAAATAATTATATACACATTACAAAATATATCGACTTTTTTGCCTTATAAAATTTTATTTAATAAGATGAATAGGTATTATGATACCTAGTATAATCAGTGCAACAATAACCAGACAGTTGAACTGTGAATTTTGGATTCATTAACCGTTGTTATAAAAAAAGAAACGTTCAAGACTTGCCAGCATTTACACTAAAACAATAAACCTTAAAAATATATATATTAACAGTACCTACGTCGTTACGTTTATGCCAGTCTCCATATGAAAAGATATCTTGCTTTGGTTACCATCTTCGACCCATTTTCCATTTAATAAACGAAGATTCATTACAATCGGTTCATATAACTAAGATATTCACTAACACACACAGAACAAGTAACAAATCCATGAGGTGTTCTTCCACATTCCATTCATATTGTTATAACTGGAATGGAATAAAAGAAAAGATCATCTCAAAACAAACTAATTAATAAATTCCTTCTTTTTGAAGTCGGCTACAAAAAATACAAAAATATATAATAAAAATAAAACTCTTACAAAAGTTAAAGAAAGAAAATAAGATTTAAGCTTCTTTATTTTCACGTTTATCTTATATTATTTACAAATTTAGTGATAATATTTACTTAAAATTGTTTAGGTATATGAGGATGTATAAATATTAACTTCAACGTTTGTATCAATAGTCGATCCTATACGAAGGCAGAATTAATGAAAATCAACCAGAACCAGATGATTACAAAAACACGAATACCGACCTCAAGATTTGCAAATGTATAATTTTATGTTAGGTTCAACAAACCTTTATAAAGACATAATATATATAATTGGTATTTAAAAAAGTCAAGTTACAAGTTTGAATATTCATTAGGACACGACACGATACCATTAAATTATATGTTACTTATCGGAATATAGGATCTCGCGATAAGAACCTGTAACAATAAAAAAATACTTGTATAGATTCACTTAGTATATCTGTTAATGATTTCTTTATTTATTTTATTTATTTATTATATACATTACATATATGTAATGTATATAATAAATCACACAGTCGTGTATACACACACGACTGTGTGATTTATTATGTAATCGAATTACCTTAAGACGCAAGAAGAGGATGTATCAATATATCAATATCTTTGTGTATATTTTGACGCAACTGTAAGTAACTTATATTTTTTCAAAAACATACCCAATCTCGATTTCCAATTCTGAGCAGCTCTTCTGTGTAGAATGAATAGTTTCAGTATCTGTAGCTTTACCCTTAATTGATATGGCGTGCAACATAATACTATGAAAATAACCAAAATGTACTAATCAAGCCGGATCAGCTTGCTGCTTTAGTAAGATTAATTTGAGACCTAATCATGTCAGACCTTAGGCTTCAATATATTATCCTTAGTTATAAGAAGAAATGATATTTCAAGTTGTTGATGTTAAGTGAAATGATGTTTCAATCATACTATCATTTCACATTTATGTTTTTGATGGGATAAGACTTACAGGAAACAAAAATATAATAGCTTTGACCTTACCTATGTAACAGATGGTTATTATTCATCAAATTTAAATGGGACTACCCTCGTATCTAAACTATTTATTGAAAAAAGAATCATTTAAATCCTTGCTAAGTAAACTGAAATGGTATATACACCAACTTAGTATCTATTGCATATATTATGTTTTCGTGTCATCAGTTCTTTGTTTCGTGTCATCAATTCTTTGTCATGTTAATTGGAGAGACACTAAATGAATATCATTATTTTTAAAATATTCGACCTACCGACTTTATTAAATAAAACTTAATAAAATTATACCAGGAAATCATAAGGCGCAAACGACACGACTTTGAGCGAACATCGCGAGAAATAGAAGCTGAGGTGCGTCGTGCCGAATTAAAGGAGACCGGCGAAGGAACCACTACGCCGCCCAATGCTACACCGGAGAGACCAAAGCGATCGCGTGAGTTGAAGTTCAAAGGATTTAAAAACTTTCGGAAATTAAAATATAATATCCCAAATATCTGAATTAAAAAATTGTGTGTCAATCACCCCAATTAAATGATGAATATATTTTTATGATTGACTAATAATAGTATTTGACTAAGTGACGATTGAAAAAGTAAACTTTTTAAATAATTTCGCATTTGATATTGTGCCTTCGACTACTAATAAAGTGATTTATGTTAATTCTATGTATTAATTTTTTGCAAATCTTAAAAAAAATTACTTGATGTATCTTAAAGTAGCGAAAAAAATAATTTACAAATTTAAATTAATTAGTTTCGTATTTACATCATTATCTCAACGTTATAAATTCAATTATATTTTAAATGAAATGACAGTATCGATTGAATGTATTATATACCGTCTAGCCTCTACCATATATTAAATAAGATAATAAATTGTTTGTTTTGTTTAGGATCTTCTGCGACACCACCGCCCATTGATAGTGAAACGCCCGAGAAAAAAATTGAACGTCGACCTTCTAAAGATAAAAGAATAAATCATAAAACCTCTGATAAAATTGAGAATAGAAAATTAGATATAATCCAAGAAGAAAAACCAAAGAAGTCCAATAAATATGAAAATACCCCAAGCCCACAAAAATCTAATAAAGCAAGTAAAGACGGGACAAATTCGAGTTCTAGTGTTTCTGATGACGACTCCGCTACTTCTAATAAGTCATCGTCAGAAAGTGGACACGAATCTAGAATTGAGAATAATCGGACCAAAAAACGTAAACGTAGAAGCACAAGTTCTAGTGAGTCCCATAAGAAATCTAAAAAACATACAAAAGACAAAACAAACAAAGCAAGTGAGAAGTCCTACACAAAATCCAAGCATCAAACCGAGCACGAAAGGACCGAGAAAACAAAATCTAAGAAGAAAGAAGATTACTACGATAAATATAAGTCTAGGAGTAGGGACTACGAAAAGTCGCACAAAGACAAATATAGGGATGATTCGGACGAAGACAGGCCAAGAAAGCGCTCCAAGCGTTCTCGTTCCATTAGTTACGAATCGCGTTCCGGTCGACGAAAAAGTAGAGATCGCTCCGAAGATAGATCACGTAGGCGGGATAAGAGGTCATACGATAGGGATAGTTCGAAGAGGGATAGGTCTTACGATAGGTCCGGTCGAGACTACGACAAGTACGATAGGTATGAACGCTCTAGGGACGACCGCCATGACAGCTACTCCCGCCATCGCCGATGAACAGCAGGTTACAAATGACACAGGTGGTATTTTTTACTTACATTTCTAAAAGTTGTGTGTACCTTTCGTCAAAACATCCATTATTATCGTATTATATTAAAATACTCTTATCTTCAAAGTAAATATTCCTATTACTAATCTTCGATTTTCAGTGAAATTATATGAATATGCAATGATTACGTTTTTTAAATACTGTGTACTATCCTGTAATACTTCAGTCTAGTATATACTTCAAAACGAAATAGTTAATCTGATAGTATCAAACAAAATATTTAAAATGATTAAGGCTGTGATAAATTATTTTTAACTTTTCTTGCAGGTTCTGGTGGCCCGTAAGAGTTTGCTTCCGGTGTAAATAGATTTTTTGTGTATTATATTTTATTTGCATTAGAATGTAATAATACAAATAAATTTTACTATTTAAAAATATTTTTCGTATAATTTCTATCACCATAATTTTAGAAACTTGGTAAAAAATTTTTCAGAAGTTAAAAGATTATTATTAAAATATTGCATTGTAATTTGATTTTAAATGTATCGCAAGTTGCAGATAATAAGAAATTATTCCTCAAAAACAGGTTTACATAATTCAAAATTAAAATCTCAAAGAACCACAAATTTAATAATAAAAAGTTCCCCTACATAAAAAGGCAACAAAATAGTATTTTTCAAAAATAAAATGCAAAGATTAAGCATATGACTTATGTATTCATTTTTAAAAATATATCTACAAGTATTCTTAGATTATTCAATAAATAGTTTATAAACATGAGTGGTTGAACTGCAAATATTTAAATAATACATAAACTAAAGAAAAAATATTAAGTTCATATGTATACATTACTGAAATTACACCAATATTTGAAAATCAGAAAGCTCATTTTCTTAATAAAATTTTACATCTCATGCATCTAACAGTTGATCACAATTCAATTTTTTCTATAACTTAGCCTAATATTAAGAATAATTATTTACCAAACCTTTGATCACATTTATTATACTTATAAAGAGCACCTAGGTAACAGTTTATATTAATATTATGATGTACATCAACCTGAATAAATTCAGTCAGTCTAATTTGCCATGGCAAAAGACCGAAGGTACAACATAATGGTCCTGTATATATGACCAAATCTGGGTCTGGGATAGCAGGATTTAATTTCATAATAGCTTCACCAAACTCTTGTGCGGTAAACTCTTTAGACTTTCTATCACATTGTAAGTCCCCTTTGGCTATAAGTTTAATGCACTTCGCTATTCTAGGTTTTCCATCACTGTATGAAACTATATTTACGAAAACTGTATTTGTTTGTATACCATTAGTGTAACCATTTAAATCTGGTTTATTTGACCATTTAATGTAGCCTGGAATGCCTTTTTTGTTTCTCTCTATTTCGTAAAATAACTCTCCCTCTAGTTTCTTTAAGGAACCTGTATAATTAAAATTAATATATATACTCTAAATATACATATATGAATCAGATATGGTTTTAAAAAGTAGGAGAATTATTGATTTAAAAACATGAATGGTAAATAAATATATGGAACAACATTTATCATAGTTGCATCATATGTTACTAAAGCAAGAGAATGGAAATTAATAATTTTATTATAAGTTAGTATTTACCTGTTACATCATAGAAGCTTACAAAGGGTACTCCAACCACTAAGTTCCAAATGACCAGATGAGCTAACTCGCTGATGGTGTGAACATTGCTATCTGCCAACACTACTAAATGTTTTAATCTGTTTTTCATTTTTGGCACATTTTCCAATAACATCAGAACGTCCCCTTTTGTCACCTGTTCCTTGGATAAATTACAATTTTTAACACATAATCGGCGAGACACATTCTGAACAGCAACAAGTATCTTCACTATCAAATGTACGAGATAGTACAGTAATTGTCGCAGCAGCTTTGACAACATGATCGATGATTTATAATATTATATTTGCTTTCGTATTTTAACATATTATTTTACCATTAAGTATACGTATCATTTTTTGACAGATTTTATTCACAAAACGTGATCCAGATCATTTCTGATTTCATCGGCCCGAAACTATCAACCGCTTTTATTTAGAACCAATCACGAGCTTATATGTGTAAAGACAGCAACACCAACATTCCCATAAAATACGTTCGTAATAATAATATATAAGATTTTAGAGTATTGCTTATGCAATGCAAATATAAGCTTATTAATTATTTAAAACAATATAAGCTTTCACTCAACTAGCGTGGATACAATCATAACGAAAAGAAAATTTTTAACAGTTAATCGAATTGAGAGTAACAAACAAAAATATTTTAAGGCAATATATTAAAAATAAGAAGATCCATGAGTTTATACTGTTTCTTAATCTAAATAATTAGTATTGAGTCACTGAAAAACCAAAAAGTAAACTAATAGAATCAAAAGGTATTTTACACTGAGTAAATATTGGAAAAGTTGTTAAGCAGTTGACTAAATCAATAAAACGTAAAGAAAAATATTGCATTGAGCGTATTTTTATTATTTTTAAACATGTAATAATTAAATTAAAGTCACATTCAGTTTAGTTGACCAGTAGTTTATTTTACATCTTTTTTAGTACAGCTATTCGAACTAACGATGATATCCGTTTCCTATCGGCCATGATTGTTTCTTTCAATTGTCAGACTTAGCTGATAGGTTAGTACATTTGTGTTTTTTTATTAATTAATTGGTAATATGAGCGATTTTATTATTTAAATAAGTATTTGACTAAACATTAATTTGTACTGCATCACATTTGTAAATGTACGACCTATAAAAATTCTTAAACTATGTTCCTTCTTTAATGTGAGTGTGGCCACGCCGTAACAAGATGTTCATGGTGTTTTTTCAGAGACCTCAAAATGCAATTGCACATCCGAGGACAGTCTACGCACATTCTCGATGTCAATGGAGAAGAATCCATTGGCCAGATTAAGGTGAATTTTAAGTATAAGCGATATTGAAGGCACCCAAATGATTTTTTTACTATTCTTATAACCTCAACTATCCTAGTAACATTACATTTCACTTCAAAGATTCTTTGAAACTGCTATCATTGCTCATTTTATTTACTTAAATGTGACTGATATTCTTACTGTCTTATTAATTTTAACATCACAAATGAAATTGTTTCTAATTCTACTCAATAATCTTGTTAATAATTAATGAATATCATCTCTAATAGGATTATCAGTGCTATTTTATAAAGTACTTATATAACTAATGATATAATTTAAAGTTTAACGATAACTGATGCCAATAGCACCTATTATTATTTAGTGTCAGAATAAAAGCAATTTAATTTCCATGGCTATTGTTTTTTTTTTGCATTGTTTAGATCTTTCTAATCTTATTTGCTTATAATGTAATTGTTTATATTTAACTCACTCTTCTTTATTTTCAGGAGCGCATCCGTGCCCTTTCTGACATTGGTAATGATGAATTAACACTGTCAGTATGTGGAGCACCTCTTGAAGATGGACTACTTGTATCTGAGCTAGCTTCAACAGAATTGGACCTTACTGTGCCATTACTTGGTGGTAAAGTACACGGTTCTCTTGCTCGTGCCGGTGAGTTTTATATTTAACTAATAAAACTAGTATCAAAGGAGAATAACTAAAAATGTATGATCCTTGGTCCAAATGTCCACCAGACCTGTTTTGCACATTTTCATAATTTTTTCGCACATTTTGAACTAAAGTATGCCTGTTATCATCCCGCACAATGTACCATATTAGGATTTCATTAAAAAAAATTTTGACCAATTGCCCGGAAGAAAGAACACATGCACATGGTACTCTAGATAGTCAGTTTGCACAGGATAATCCATGAATCATCATTAGTGCGATTTAAAGAGAAGCTGCCTGCGTACAATTAAAATGGATTTAAATAAATAGTGAAGCAAAAAAAGTTAAGCTTATTATTTTTCATATAGTACTAACTTTTTACTGACAGTTTATTTTCTTTTGTCTCATACTAAGTTACTCTCTGCTTAGTGGATATAATCAACATAGGTCTCGTTAGTGATGGACATTTGGACCGCTTTTGGTCATTCTCCTTTGTATTGTAATAGTAGTGTAAGACTTTTTTATAAACTAAAACATTGAAATAATATTCAATTTCTGATTATCAGTATAAAATAAAAATATTATTGCATTATATAAATACTTCATTTTGAAAATTAAGTTTTTTAATATAATTGACTTGAAACAAACAAAGCTTGTATATGCCATTATTGTAGCAATGTTAGAAGTAACAACAATGCATAATTGCACATTTTTAAAAACACAGTTGTAAAAAATAATATAAATTACCTTTTTGTTTTTAGGTAAGGTAAAGGGCCAAACACCAAAAGTTGAAAAGCAGCAAAAGAAGAAGAAGAAGACTGGCCGTGCCAAGCGTAGGATCCAGTACAACAGAAGGTAAGTTTCAAATATAACTGAATAAATGAGTTGAAAGTATCTCTTATGGAAAAATTATCTCTTATATATTTGAATAACTAGTAAATCATTTCGTTGTTTTAATTGCTTAATTAAACCTATTGCCATTTTCTTTCTAGATTTGTCAATGTTGTCCAGACCTTCGGCCGTCGTCGTGGACCCAACTCCAACTCTTAGATATATGTATTGTAAATAACATGCTGCAAATATAACATCTGATTTGCCCAAACTTGCCGTTTTATTATTAGAACTAAGAAGTTACCACTTTATTTGCCTTAAATGGCTGTGTAATGATATGATTGGCTATGTGACAGAAAAAGAAAACTATCTATAACTATCTGTAGCCGCGATTTCACCCGCGTATAACTTAAAGAAATAACTAAGAACAGACTTATAATATTTCAGTATATTCAACATATTTAGTTTTATTTTCGTATATTCGTATTTATTGGTTTTCGCCGGACCCGGATCGAGAAAGGGCAACATACAATTGGTCATGAGAAAACAGCATTCCCTTAAATCTATTCCGAGGTACTTCATTGTCTTTCCCTCTGCTTTATTTATCGTGACTGCAAACGAAACCTTCACAGAAAATTGTGTCCATAGAATAATAACACTTAGAAGGAGTGTAGGCCCAAGCGAATTGAAGTCATTCAATTGAGCCCAAAGGCTCAATACATTTGACGTCACGATAAAGGGTCATAGTAAACATCTCACGCAATTTATTAAAAAATTACTTACGGTGTAGTAGCAGGGTGTCACAACGCTACTCATAAAAAAACATGTAAAAGAAAATCACAATTCACACGTTAGTAGTATTTGGCAACTTATAATTTTAGGTATTTATTTTTTATTTTATTGTATAGGTTGGCGGACGAGCATATGGGCCACCTGATGGTAAGTGGTCACCAACGCCCATAGACAATGGCATTGTAAGAAATGTTAACCATCACTTACATTGCCAATGCGCCACCAACCTTGGGAACTAAGATGTTATGTCCCTTGTGCCTGTAATTACACTGGCTCACTCACCCTTCAAACCGGAACACAACAATACAAAGTACTACTGTTTTGCGGTAGAATATCTGATGAGTGGGTGGTACCTACCCAAACGAGCTTGCACAAAGCTCTACCACCGAGTAAAATACATTCATCAAAAATAAAAATAATTTGTAAACAAAAGACGTCATTACAATAATAATGTAGTCAGCTATGGAAAACATATTTACCACGATTGCTTAATATTTTCAAAACATAAATACTGTTCAAATAATTATAATTTTATTTTCTTTATGTATATATAAAATAAAAGCAATACTAAATAATATTACTAAATACATTTAAAAAAAAGAGATCATTATAATAATAAAAGCTAAAATTAAATAAATAATTGTTAAGAAATCAGGGAAAATAAAGATGGTTATTTTCACAAATCACTTTATATCACAGAATTTACAATTATAATTAATTAACTTTTATAACAATATCACTGGTTATTATATAAACAATTTCACTTTGCGTAATGAATGTTTTTTATTATTATTATTATTAAACTTAGTTGCATCCCCAAGTTGTTTGAAAATATAATATATGACATTATACAACCAATAATAAGACCTTTAATTATTAACCAGCAGCACGGATTTATTAACAGAACATCTACTGAAACTAATTTATGTGAATTTCACTGACTTTATCACGAACGCGATGGATGAGGGATACCAGGTGGACGCCGTGTACACTGATATTTCTAAAGCATTTGACAAAATTTCTCATTTCATTCTTCTCGAAAAATTAAGATACGTCGGTGTACATGGCGACCTCCTGCGTTGGATTGAATCCTATTTGTCTAACAGAAGCCAAGCAGTTACAATTAAAGGTTTCTGCTCATCTTTTATTCCTGTGCCGTCTGGAGTGCCACAAGGATCGCATTTAGGTCCGTTATTATTTAATATTTATATAAACGATATCGGTTCAGTTTTTAAGCACTCAAAGTTTTTGTTGTATGCTGATGACAATAAGATGTATAAAATTATCTAAAACCCCAACGACTGCTTGGATTTCCAGAAAGACCTTGATCGTCTCAGTAACTATGGTTCACAAAATTATTTATTCTTAAACATAAAAAAATGTAACGTTATAACATTTACCAGAAAGAAATTGGTGATTGATTTTACATACAAATTGGATGGCGAAGTAATTTCTAGAGTCAATATGATTAAAGATCTTGGTGTTCTAATTGATTCTAAGATGCTTTTCGATGAACACGTCGGTTATGTGGCAGATATGGCTTATCGTATGATTGGTTTTGTGCTGAGGGTCTCTGATGAATTTAAGCTTCCGTCTACGCTTATCTTATTATATAATACGTTTGTAAGGACCATCTTAGAGTATGACTCTTCTTTGTGGAACCCCCAATTTAAAAATCATATACATAAAATTTAACGGATACATAACCGTTTCATCAGGGTCCTTAGCACAAGATCAATTTTTAACAAAAATACCAATTTTGCTATACCGATGTCGGCCGCTGACGACGTGTTCAACGTGATCAAATATTTCTATTTGGAATTATTAATAATCGTATTGATTCTCCCTATTTGCTCTCGAAAGTGCTTCTCCATTGTCCGCGTTTTAACGCTAGGCGTAAGGAAACATTTTATGTTCCTGTAACCAGAACTAAATTTGCTAAGAATTCTTTTATGAATAGAAGTTGTATTAAATATAACCAGATGTTTTTAGATTGTGATATATTTCATGTCTCTTTTAATAGCTTTAATCATAATATCAAAAATATGTTGTCTAATGGTAGTATTAGTACTGATTAAACTAATTGTCATTGAATAAATTTGTCATTTCTCCCACTCTCTCTTTAGTACCTAATCCCTAATTGATCGATAATTTTATCCGTTATCCAATGCATCTACGCCTGTTATGTTACTTATTAATCATTGGAAACTATTTTGGTAAAGATTTGTCAATATTTGATATTTATAAAATTTATTATGAAGCAGTACATAATAAATTTCCATTAAAATAAATAAAATAAAAAAAATATCAATTTTCTCGCTTTATGGGGGAAATGTGTATTCACTTGCAACATAATTCGGTAGTATGTATGCGTGTCGGTGATTGTAATTACGTGACACTTACGCATTACTCATTGATTCTAAAGATACTTCAATTTTGAGCGAAACCACGGTCGTATACACAGGTCTTGCAACTGAGTCCAATTTCATTGGTGAGAGATGAGGTGCGAATGTGTTCCAACTGCTAATTCGCAATACCATCCGCTTGAGGTACTACGTCGCTGCTATCGAAGCTGATATTTTTCTCTCCCAAGTATTGTGTTATTTAATCATTGTTAGATCTTTTTGTTGAGTTTTGCGGATTTTTTGTTATTTTTGTTTTGTTATTTAACTGTTTTGTTTGGATTTGAAAAAGTGTTTGGGATAATTATTACGCGAATTGTCATACTTCTGGCGGCCGTAAATTGAACTTAACAGCGTCATTATGTCAACGTACCCCATATTGAAGTTGCAAGACCTGTGTATACGACCGTGAGCGAAAATTTATATAACACTATCCTTCTAAGCGTTATTGTTCTATGATTGTGTCCTTTTAAAACTAGCTAAATCTGTGTATTTAAATACTATCAACTAACCGACTAAGTGTAAATTTAACAAAATAACGAGAAAATATTTATGCGAAATGAAATACCGATCTAACCTATAAACTACTACTACAAAGTTATTTACAAATTGAAAACAAATACTTATACTCTGTCGATTTTTTAATTTTTTTTTTGACAGTTAAAGAAAGTTCGAAATTAGTGGCGCCCTCACACGTAAGGGATTTGATTTGAAATAATAGAATAAGAAGAACTTTCAATCGATTTAATGACATATTTTTAGTTTAAATTAAATATTAATTATTCGTTGATTAGTTTTTTTAAATAGATATATGAAATAAATAAATATATAAATAATAAATCAGTAAAATAGAAATATTTATACAATATAAATAATAAAACGTATAAGCACATTATAAGCAAGTTATCACTAAAAATACCATTACGCAACTGTCTGATGTCTGTCTGTCTGACGGATCATTATAAATAATATTTAATAATTTTACTTGTTTCATTTGTATAACCAAATACATAGCTAGTTTGTTAAATAAATAAGTAGGAAGGTATGTGATTTTTCAAGTATATTTGCTCATAACTCTTGATGTAAACTTGATTTAGACTTTATTAACCACCCGTTTTAAAGTTAAATTTTACTAACGCATGCATAGTTACATTTTAAGGTAGCCGTCAAAAAATAAATAAATGAATGAACATTATTGTTCTTTACTCTTGATTTGAACTTAAATTCCAAGATTTCAACTTAATTCAATAATAGATACTATTTTTATTTCCTTTTTTTCTATTAAATTTACAGAAACAATACTTACATGAAGTCAAATTATTTTTATCATAAGTTCGATTCCTCGTATGTCGATCATATTTCAAGTTCAGTTTTATAGTCTGTGGTTGTTTGTTATGCACAGGGCACTTCACTACACGTCAATAAAGTACGACATTACTGTAGTACATTATTCCGAAAATCGTACATTATAGGAGTGAGTTGTCAAAAAGAAAATAAACGGTTGGACAAACTATAAGCATGAGTATTTTCAAACAACCTGCTCCATCTATTGAAATATGTATAAAAAATATTAAAAACTGTCTATGATCTTTCATACAGATATATATCTGTATAAAAGACTTGGTATTTTGTGCAGTACTTATTATAACCTTGGTAATATAGCAGTTAATATATTGCACCCCACAAATGAGCTCAGCTTGAAAATGTTCAATGAACTTCAATTCTACTTCGTTATTCCACATGTTTTCCTTCCTAGTTCGTACTGGGACCATACAAGAATGAGATAGTGTTCACTTTTCTCGACCGAGAAATCCTTTAAAACGGGATAAAATACCGACACCGCTTCGATCAATATTGTAGTATAATAGTATTATAATAGTATAATAGTATTGTTGATCCGATCGGAGAACAGGCGAGTGGCCGAGTGCGAGAAAGAGACCTAGAGAAAGCTCTCACATTCACGCTTCTCGGGTGTTCGCGGGGTTTCTCTCCGTGAGTCTGTATGCGCTATAAGAAGTAATGCCATGTTTATAAAAACGACTTCGCAAGTAAAGTATTATTTTAGAACAAATTTAATTATCGTACAAAATGTTTTAGTGAGTCAACCTTAAAACACGAGTTGGATTCGACGATTGACCTCCTTCTCGAAGTTGGACATACCTAATTTTTTTTTTTTTTGACACTGGGAAATCTTATTACGCTTTCCCCCCACGGGAACAGTGGGGGCCTCCTCCCATCGGGTGATCAGGGCTTGCTGGGCTAGAGCCCTGATCCGCCCGACTTCCGCCGACCCCGGACGGTCGCCGCGTTCCCTCGCCTCGGCCCGGAAGCGGTACACCTCCGCAAGCACTTCCGCCTGGAGCTCCAAGGGCGGGTCTCCCGCGAGGAGGGTCGCCGCTGTCCACGACACCGTACGATAACCCCTTATCGCCCTCACCGCTATGACCCTCTGCGGTTTTCGCAGAAGGGCCCGGTTGGAAGCGGTGAGTGCGTTCACCCAAATCGGGGCACCGTACAGTGCCATCGACCTCACTACGCCGGCATAGAGGCGCCGGCATAGAGGCGCCGGCATAGCGGCGCCGGCATAGCGGCGCCGGCATAGCGATCCCGGTCCTCCCACGTTGGGTAGGAGGCGGCCTAAGGCGGCGGCGGCATTGACGAGCTTCGGGCCGAGCTGCACGAAATGCTGCCCGAAGCTCCAACGCCCGTCCAGGATCAGGCCCAGATACTTTATCTGGGCCCGCACCTCGATCACCGTCCCGTGGACGCCCCTCCGTGGACCGTGGAAGAGGAGGGCCTCCGTTTTGGATATGGAGACCCTCAAGACCAGCATCTCCATCCGGTCCACGGTCAGGGAGGATGTTCTGACCTAGGTAAACGTAATTGTCCACAACTTCGAGTGCAGAATTTCCAACCTTTACTTAAGTGGGTGCAACATGGATGATCGACATGATTTTCGTCTTGCCCATGTTCATTTGTAGACCCACTTGTTGAGAGACCCTGCTGAGGTCATCGAGCATAGCGCCGAGGTCTTCCAAGGTCTCAGCCATAATCACTATGTCGTCGGCAAATCGAAGGTGAGTGATGTACTCGCCATTGATGTTGATGCCAAATCCCTTCCAGTCCAGAAGCTTGAAAACATCTTCGAATGCTGCGGTAAACAGTTTCGGAGATATCACGTCTCCCTGTCTTACGCCTCTCTGCAGTTGGATAGATTTTGAGTTCTGATTCTGGAGTCGGACTGACATGGTGGCGTTCTCGTACAAGCACTTTAACACCTTGATATACCGATAATCGATTTGGCACCTTTGGAGAGACTTCAGCACGGCACAGGTTTCGATCGAATCGAAGGCTTTCTCATAGTCCACAAACGCTAAGCAAAGTGGCTGGTAATACTGCTTAGACTTCTGTATAACTTGCCGCAGCGTATGTATGTGGTCTATGGTGCTAAAGCCTTTTCGGAAACCGGCTTGTTCGGGTGGCTGGAAGTCAAACGTCAAACGGTCAAACGCCAAAAGCATGGCGCGGAAGTGTGGTGGTGCTTTTCTTTAAAAAGGGTGATAACACCCTTTTGAAGAATTACAGACCCATCTCATTGCTGAGCCATGTCTACAAGTTGTTTTCGAGAGTCATTACGAATCGTCTCGAGTGAAGGCTTGACGACTTCCAGCCACCCTGAAATATCATCCTGAATGAAAAATATTGCAAAAACGTGTTTTAAGGTTGACTCACTAAAACATTTTGTACGATAATTAAATTTGTTCTAAAATAATACATTACTTGCGAAGTCGTTTTTATAAACATGGCATTACTTCTTATAGCGCATACAGACTCACGGAGAGAAACCCCGCGAACACCCGAGAAGCGTGAATGTGAGAGCTTTCTCTAGGTCTCTTTCTCGCACTCGGCCACTCGCCTGTTCTCCGATCGGATCAACAATACTATTATATTATTATAATACTATTATACTACAATATTGATCGAAGCGGTGTCGGTATTTTATCCCGTTTTAAAGGATTTCTCGGTCGAGAAAAGTGAACACTATCTCATTCTTGTATGGTCCCAGTACGAACTAGGAAGGAAAACATGTGGAATAACGAAGTAGAATTGAAGTTCATTGAACATTTTCAAGCTGAGCTCATTTGTGGGGTGCAATATATTAACTGCTATATTACCAAGGTTATAATAAGTACTGCACAAAATACCAAGTCCGCTTCCATCTGGTATAGACGACTCAGTCGTCTATACCAGATGGAAGCGGACTTGGTGAAGCGGACTTGGGTGAAGCGGACAGATGGGAACGAGAACGTAAGTGAGAAAGATCGGGATTCGGGAGTGAAGAAAGTTCGTGAGTTCTCGATAAAATCTTGTATCCATCCCATCTGTATAGGCTATTCTATGTTCACGATATTGAGCTCGATATCTTTTATACAGATATATATGTTTTCCTTCCTAGTTCGTACTGGGACCATACAAGAATGAGATAGTGTTCACTTTTCTCGACCGAGAAATCCTTTAAAACGGGATAAAATACCGACACCGCTTCGATCAATATTGTAGTATAATAGTATTATAATAGTATAATAGTATTGTTGATCCGATCGGAGAACAGGCGAGTGGCCGAGTGCGAGAAAGAGACCTAGAGAAAGCTCTCACATTCACGCTTCTCGGGTGTTCGCGGGGTTTCTCTCCGTGAGTCTGTATGCGCTATAAGAAGTAATGCCATGTTTATAAAAACGACTTCGCAAGTAATGTATTATTTTAGAACAAATTTAATTATCGTACAAAATGTTTTAGTGAGTCAACCTTAAAACACGTTTTTGCAATATTTTTCATTCAGGATGATATTTCAGGGTGGCTGGAAGTCGTCAAGCCTTCACTCGAGACGATTCGTAATGACTCTCGAAAACAACTTGTAGACATGGCTCAGCAATGAGATGGGTCTGTAATTCTTCAAAAGGGTGTTATCACCCTTTTTAAAGAAAAGCACCACCACACTTCCGGGCCATGCTTTTGGCGTTTGACCGTTTGACGTTTGACTTCCAGCCACCCGAACAAGCCGGTTTCCGAAAAGGCTTTAGCACCATAGACCACATACATACGCTGCGGCAAGTTATACAGAAGTCTAAGCAGTATTACCAGCCACTTTGCTTAGCGTTTGTGGACTATGAGAAAGCCTTCGATTCGATCGAAACCTGTGCCGTGCTGAAGTCTCTCCAAAGGTGCCAAATCGATTATCGGTATATCAAGGTGTTAAAGTGCTTGTACGAGAACGCCACCATGTCAGTCCGACTCCAGAATCAGAACTCAAAATCTATCCAACTGCAGAGAGGCGTAAGACAGGGAGACGTGATATCTCCGAAACTGTTTACCGCAGCATTCGAAGATGTTTTCAAGCTTCTGGACTGGAAGGGATTTGGCATCAACATCAATGGCGAGTACATCACTCACCTTCGATTTGCCGACGACATAGTGATTATGGCTGAGACCTTGGAAGACCTCGGCGCTATGCTCGATGACCTCAGCAGGGTCACTCAACAAGTGGGTCTACAAATGAACATGGGCAAGACGAAAATCATGTCGATCATCCATGTTGCACCCACTTAAGTAAAGGTTGGAAATTCTGCACTCGAAGTTGTGGACAATTACGTTTACCTAGGTCAGAACATCCTCCCTGACCGTGGACCGGATGGAGATGCTGGTCTTGAGGGTCTCCATATCCAAAACGGAGGCCCTCCTCTTCCACGGTCCACGGAGGGGCGTCCACGGGACGGTGATCGAGGTGCGGGCCCAGATAAAGTATCTGGGCCTGATCCTGGACGGGCGTTGGAGCTTCGGGCAGCATTTCGTGCAGCTCGGCCCGAAGCTCGTCAATGCCGCCGCCGCCTTAGGCCGCCTCCTACCCAACGTGGGAGGACCGGGATCGCTATGCCGGCGCCGCTATGCCGGCGCCGCTATGCCGGCGCCTCTATGCCGGCGCCTCTATGCCGGCGTAGTGAGGTCGATGGCACTGTACGGTGCCCCGATTTGGGTGAACGCACTCACCGCTTCCAACCGGGCCCTTCTGCGAAAACCGCAGAGGGTCATAGCGGTGAGGGCGATAAGGGGTTATCGTACGGTGTCGTGGACAGCGGCGACCCTCCTCGCGGGAGACCCGCCCTTGGAGCTCCAGGCGGAAGTGCTTGCGGAGGTGTACCGCTTCCGGGCCGAGGCGAGGGAACGCGGCGACCGTCCGGGGTCGGCGGAAGTCGGGCGGATCAGGGCTCTAGCCCAGCAAGCCCTGATCACCCGATGGGAGGAGGCCCCCACTGTTCCCGTGGGGGGAAAAGCGTAATGAGATTTCCCAGTGTCAAAAAAAAAAAAAATTAGGTATGTCCAACTTCGAGAAGGAGGTCAATCGTCGAATCCAACTCGGCTGCGAACGCTGATGTATAACACTGAACAGTTATTCTATAGCATTTCTATCGAATAAATGTTCGAGATGATTCTTAAGTGACATAACTTTATATTTATAAATAATAAAACAAACACTAAATTTTAAGTGAGGTTTGCCAAAATACATTGGCTAAATCAGTTAAGCCGTTTCTAAGGTTAGCGCGCACAAATTCACAGAAAAACACAAAAATTCTAACAACGTTGATAAAAACCCCAGTAATTTACTCGGTGGTAGAGCTTTGTGCAAGCTCGTCTGGGTAGGTACCACCCACTCATCAGATATTCTACCGCAAAACAGCAGTACTTTGTATTGTTGTGTTCCGGTTTGAAGGGTGAGTGAGCCAGTGTAATTACAGGCACAAGGGACATAACATCTTAGTTCCCAAGGTTGGTGGCGCATTGGCAATGTAAGTGATGGTTAACATTTCTTACAATGCCATTGTCTATGGGCGTTGGTGACCACTTACCATCAGGTGGCCCATATGATCGTCCGCCAACTTATACAATAAAAAAAAAAAAAATCGTTTTAGTCATATATCTTCCATGTACACATAGTGATCAGTTACATTTTATTAGATATACTATTGACTGCCTCGTTGGTCTAGTGGCTAGATATAAGATCACAGACCCGGTGGTCCTGGGTTCAATCCCCAGGTCGAGCCAATAAAAAGTGACAAATATTTTTAGTCTTTGGTAATGTAGTAGATTAATGTGTATAATTAATGGAAAGAATTGTGTTTTTAAATTATACGAGGTCATGGTGCAGATGACAAATAAATTACAGATCAACATAGTCGATAGCGTGTATGTTTTTTTTTTAAAGATAATAATAATAAAAATAACTTGGGCCTTTGCTTGGAAGTATACGGTAGACTCCTGGCTAACACGCTCGTAAAAAACATAAACCTATCTCACTTTATTGATAAAGACATTGAAGTCTTACAAAACATTATTGTCGCTTTTAATTGTATTTTTAGAAACGAATACTGGGACAAGGAATATATAGGTATGTCAAAGATAATTATTTATCTGTTTATATTATTGTTTGATTTTTGTTTTCCTATTACAGTAAAAAAAAAATACTTGTTATAATACTTATTAATTTATTTCTTGGGAAACTACATGCAGTTACCTCTTACCATTACCTCTACTCTATTGAGTATTGGTACTCTATACATATATAGATTAGAAATACTCCGTGTCGTGTCTTTACTAATTAACGGCCGAATACTGAAACGTCCCTCAAAGTTAAACGCTACTTAACATTGAGAAGCTCCTAAATTAGTATGCGAAATTGTAAATTAACGGCGTCTCAAATAGTTAAGTTGCATTTAATATTTAAGTGACGTTTCAGTATTCGGCCGTAAGAGAATAAAGAATGTTTTTTGTTGCATTTAATAAAATTGTTTTATTATGCATTATATTAAATAGCCTTTATAAGTAGGATAACAGGATAAAATAAAAAATCAGATTAACAACAAAAGTATCATATTTAATACAAATTTGCTGCGGACGCTATTACTACTTTCCAACGAGTAGACAAAGCCTGCTTGCATTATATTTTATAACAAAATCGAAAAATAAAGCAAGCAAGCTTAAATCTTAAATGATCGGCTTTGTGGCTTACATTTGTTCACAGAATATTTTCGTCAGTCGTGAATCATAGTCATGATTTCAAAACAATAATAAAAAATATTTTTAATCTATAAACTATATCAACAGATTCACCAAAATCATTTCCATATATACAAATAACCATCATACAACAAACAAAAAAGGATCAGGGGTATGACCAAAACTTTTAAAACTTCTATAAAAACAAACTGTATATATTTGTTTATATAAGTTTAGCAAATTTGTATATATTCAGCTAAGCAAAGGTTGACATAGAAATAGTTTAGTATGAAAAACTAAATATCTATGACTATGATTTTCAATCTGCTATCTATATAAACCACAGCCAAAGTCGTATAACGTATCACTTATACTTTAAGTTAGGATTATATAGAAAAAGAAACTAACTTAAAAATAGTGTATAATGGGTTTTGGAACTTTATCGGCTTACTTCAAGTCTATTTTCTTGATAGTAAAACTTAAATGTCAATATCTAAAATACGGTATCACTTCATACAATAAGGCACAAACATTGTTAACAATCAAATTATCTAACCTAAGAATAATATAATAAAATCACTCATTTTGCACACACATGCAAGACCTATAAATACATATTAACAAGTCTTATAATATGATGTACCGTTTCTACATGTAACAGGGTACATACACACTTATTGGATAAAGAATCGTTAAGTTAATGATACGACCACATCTGTGTTTATCATTCCGAAACTAATTATGTACTTAATTTAGATAGATGTAAAACGTTATTTTATTCTTATCACATCATTGTTATGAAATTTCGTCACGATCAACGCAGATGTGGTCGTGGTATAATGTATCACTACACAATGAAGTTACCGACGTTACAATTGAGTTGTATTGTACTTTAATATGAAAATTGTTTGCATATCAGATAAGCGTAAGCTTAGTTTACACTTTTTTTAAAGATATCTTGATAATCGATCCTATATGTTCACTATTACCAAAGCAACTAGCGCCAGCTTTTTTTTTAAATATGTATTTTCTTTGTTTTATTCAAAACTTATTAAGATAAAAGTGTAAACATAGCTTATGTTATAACAGATCATATTAAACTATACGCTCATAGTAAAGTTTAAGTTCCCTTTTCCCGCAACAGTTACCATATAAGCGTCAATGGATCGATTCTTTCAGCCTTTTCAGGGACTAAGTACGTATGTTTTGGCATCAAATCTACTCAATATCAAAGAAAAACTAAAAAAAAACCGCATTATATATATTTCGAGTTTTGTACTTTAATAAGATACACTAAACTAATATTTTAAATGCATTTATTTGACTCGATAGAGTCTTTGCAACAGTGATTATCATTTTCAGTTTGGCCAATGTTACTGAAAGTTATGTTTCTAACTAATAATGCTACGTTTATTTAAAATAAATATTAATTACCTGCAACGTCGATTTAGTAATATTTACAGTTACTACACATATCTAGGCACTTATCAATTTCCATAGTTATAAATATGCAAATTGTTTATGGCAAGTATGTGATGTTTGTAAGTACAGTAGATATGTATTCAATTGTATTCCTATTTTTTTAGCTTTAATTATAATATATTCAGAGAGCTCATTCATTAGGCAATACGTTTTTTTCTGTAACAAATATACAGTAATAAGTACGGTTTATATAACAATGTACAATTTTCTCAAAATTATTCCTATATATTAAATGTTTTTAAAATTGTTCACAGGATGTAAACGTCCCATAAATATTAAAAAATACTTTAAACCCCATTCCTAGTTGTTTAAATCTCATTTAATAGTATTAACCGTTAATAGGAAGTCTAAAATTGTGGAAAGTACAAGGCAGTGTTAGGTGTCACTGAAAATGTAAACATGATTAAATAAACACTGATTTTAAGCGTCCTAAAACGGACCATAGACCATAAAAACATATGTCAGATTCTTTCACAGTTTTTTTTATCGTGATATTCACTTGGTTCATATAAGCGAGGAGCTGAAAATGATCCATTTCACACTTTTGGTGTAGAAGCGAGTTTGTTCCTTGATTTCTCCCATCGACTGATATAGTCCACGGGATAACACATGACGGCAGAGAGGAGGAGGAAGCCGCCGGAAACATAGAAAGATATCTCGTAACTCTTTGTCATATCCATTAAGGCGCCTGTAAAAGAAATTATTGTTATTATAAGCTGCAAACTCAGACCAAAGATTAAGATAGACGAACACAGAATCAATTTTGTTCCAACGAGTCCTAATAGTTATAAGCGAGAAGTTTCTATTATGATTTGTACAGTGCTACCTAACTGATCCTATCCAATCCGACCAATAGAATTTTTTTAAATAATTTTATCTTATTTTGCTAATAAAACTTTTTGGTAACATTTACTAGGTTAATCAAAAACACCTATTCTAGTAGTTTTAGTAATTTAAAAAGATGGTTGACGTTGATTTTTTTTTTATAGAAACACCGTTACTTTCAAATTTTTGAAAATAAATAGCTTCTTGAATATTGTAACATTAACATTTTTATTTGGCTTCACTTGTTTTATTCTACAAGTTCCGTCTTTTCCTCCATTATATTTACCCGAAATTATATATTTTTTAATTTTTTAATAGTAGATGCAACAAATGTTGCTTTAAAGTATTGTAAAGACGTGACAGTGCTTTATATGCATAACGTATATTATTAAGTTTAAATACTTCTATCAAGGTCAATTATCTGTTTTAACTTCGCAATCGTAAAATTGATAATTATGTTTGATTGTATTAAAATTATATTTTTATTTTTAAATGTTTAGTCAAATTCAATGCCAGGCACTGAACATCAATAATAAATGCAAGGTTTTTGTAAGTTTTAAAAATTCTAAGCTGTGTGATATTAGAGCTACATTACAATTATGAGGTTTCATCTATAACAAATCACATAAACAAGGTGCGAAGCAGGACACGAAAGCCGGTTTTAATGGATTAATTTAGTTACATTGTGCCTTTTATTATTATGTGATTGCGAATAATATAGAAAAGACTTATTTTAGCAAATAAAAAGAAAGTTATTTTAGCTACGATAAAAAGTAAACACATATAAATGTAAAAAAATATCTTCGGACAGATGTTACTGTCTCGATTAATTAAGGTGTTGCTACGAGAAACCGTATAATAGAAACAATAGTCTAAAATATGTATTAGATATAAGTCAAGATAATAAATAAAAATAAATTAATATTTTTATAATCCTATACAATATAAACGACTACGTTATAACTGGTATTAATTGTCATTTTAAATAAAATAACATGAATGAGTACCCACCAGCGATTGGTGCACCCAAGAGCGCACCGAAGCCCTGGAACAGTAGGAACAACCCGAAGCAATTCGTCAGCTGTTCTAGTCCGATGTACTCCACGACAAGGATGGAACGAAGTGATGCGAAGCACGCTGTATATTAATTTTAAATCAATAATTTTATTTCAATTGAGTAATATAAATATTTAGTAAGTGACTATTATCGAAACGGGTTTTTATAAAATATGAATATTATTTTTAACCGTAAACGGTTGTTTAAGAAAGTTTTACATTTATTTTATAATACAGACTACTATAAGATTTTGATTAAAGCTTATCTTACTCTGAAACTAAGATAATATTATAATTTGTTATTAAATTAATGATTTAATCGTTTGAAAGCTTACCGATTGAAAGTCCAAAGACAGCACAATATGCGAACTGATAGAAATCGTCATAGCAGAGCCCACTGATCATTGTCGCAATCCCGCCAGCAGAGAGGGCTATATTGTTTAACCACAAAGGCGATACTTTTGGTGTCGAAGAGACCAGCCCACATGCAATACGACCAATGATATTAGCAACGCCAATGGCAGAAACTAACATTAGACTACTCGCTTTTCCAACTCCATTAAGTTCCGCTCTTTGTTTTACGTACATGTAAGGTACGAAGAATCCCAACATCGTAAAGAATCCACTGACAGCAAGAATCAAAAACGTCGGAGATCGGAAGAGACTGACATCTAATAGAGTAGCCAAAGCACGCCTCACAGCTTCAGGACAAAGTCGACATTTGCCTGAATGTTCTTCTTGTGCGTCCTCTTGCGTGGGAACATGGGTAACGTGTAGATGATAACCCAGAGAAGTTCGAGAAGTGTATTGAGGTACTCTTGCTAGACTGCCACCGAAGAAGATGTCATCACGATAGAAAGGTCTCGCAACTAAGTCAATGTGAGAACGACGAGATCTTGCATCCCTGGTGACTATTTTAACGGATTCAGATATCAGAGGTTCAGCATTGTCGATATTGCTGTTAGAGTCTTCTTGTTCATCCTTTTCTGCAACTGGAACGGCAATAAAATGGAATGGTTTGTTGCCGTGATTCTTCAATGTGCTTGCAGTTGCTGACGATCGTCTGCTAAGATGGGAGTTGCTTCCTCGAAATATTTCTTCTGCAGTTGGGTAGCGTGTATTGTTAGCGACTCCCATCCAAGTGTGCGGACTAACTTTGTTCGTGAATCTCATCTCTGGTGGCATCGAGATACCAGAATCGAGTTTATTGTGAAGTTTCAGCATTGAGTTTAGCTTTTCGACAGCTTCCTCATGACGCCGTGAAGTATCTTCTTCTTGTTGATCGGCTAGTGTCACCCTTACTGGATTGATCGGTCTGAACAGGGCTCCACAGACGAGACACAGCAGAACAAAACCTGAAATTAATAAACAAAATTAAAATATCTTGCTGCATAAAATACTGGTTAACTTTTATGGTATGTGCGAGTACATTTAATTAGGTAATTGGTTCTAGCTTTTTTGTATTACTAATTTTGCTACTTTGACAAAGAACAAGGCAAGTCTCTCAAATCTCAAATATATAAAATCTTTTTAGATTAATTTCTATTTTCTTTGAAACAAATGCAAACATGAAAATAAAAATAATAATGTTCGCCCACCTGCATGTATAAGAATGGTCATCCTCCAGCCGAGTCCATGGATGAGCGTCTCGGTCAGTGGCGCGAACACGAAGGTGCCGACTCCAGAGCCGCACAGCGCGAGTCCTGTGGCCAGCGCGCGCCATCTCTCGAAGTAGAACCCGACCGTCAACACCGCGGGCATATATATCATGCAGAAACCGAGTCCTGGGACCAAATAATATCATATGAATGGCAATGACATATTTTGTGTTCGTACCCCATTCATAAATAAATAAGTTGTAATAAAGAAAACATTTAATTTTTAAGGAATTGATATCAAATGATCATTGAATAATATTATATAGCAGGAAAAAATACAACACTCGTTTTGCAACTTGGTGTTTTAAAATTACTATAAGGATAATATAAACGGAAACTGTAGGTCTTATAGCATAAATAATTTTTTGGTTTATTTTTCAGTAATGGTGATCAATTAAAAAATAACTGACCTCCCACGATGCCATAAACAAGATAGAGATATTCAACGCTGGTGGCGAAATAGGAGATAGCGAAGGCGGCACTCGATATCACGCTGCCGATTATTGTCACCACCCGGAAACCGTATCTGAAAGGATATTACATTTATTTTTGACATCCTTTATACCACTGTACTGCCTGTGTATTTTCCTTGCCGTTATTAATAATATGCCGTGAATATTATTTTATTTATGGTTAATTAGAATAGGGACTGTGCAGTGACGACAAACAGTCATCATCTTATTAGTTCCTGAGACAAAAAAAGGTAATAATACATTTACGAAGCATGAAGTATGCGTTTGCGTTCAATCATATGAACTTTGAACTTGGGAGTTCCAAGTAATTTTTTTAATTTTAGTTGAAAACTAAATAAGTTTGACTTGGTAGAGTCAATCACAATTACTGTTTTCAAATCCTTTTTTATATCAATAATAGTAACAAATACCTAATATTTCATATTTCATATATCACATTATGTTGAGATGTCATGTCATTTAAAAAAAGTATATTGTCTCTTACTTGTTAGCTAACGCAGAAACAAACGGACCAGCTAACAGATAAAATCCAGCGAGTAAAGAATTAACGGGTGCCACTTGTCCACCGCTTGCCTGAGGAAGATAAAATTTTAATTAATAAAATGGAAAACACAAATATCATAAAACGGTAAAGGAAATGAAAGAAAAATATTTACACAATTATGACGTATTTAAAAAGAGTGCCAAGACTTCGATCGATTCGATCGTTTATTATTTTTTTTTTTATAAATATTTCTTAATTTAAAAAAGTACCTTACTAGTTTTGTGTTATTAATATAAAAAAATATACGTAGATATACACGTGATACCAAAAATTCTTGTTATTTCGGAGGTCATATGAGATATAAATCTCACTATTTAATTAACTTCCTTTTTTCCTTTTACACAACAATCGAATAAATTATTTAAATAAGTTAATAAATTGTATAATTATATTATAATTTGTAAGTATATACAGTAGTGAGCACTGTTTCTAATTGGCTATCAAATGAATAACTACAAGAAAATCATATTACAAAGGCAGATCATTTGAATTATTTTATTATGTGCTCTACCATGTACTAAGTATGAAATTATGTATACTTCTAAAAATATTATATTAATTGAAATAATTTATGTTAGATAAGCAAATGATACGACAAATATCAAAATACATGGCAAATGTAGTATTTTACAAATTCAAGGCGCTGTCAGTTGATAATGCATGGTGGTAGACGCGGTCCTTTTTTTAGGGTACTGTTATCACTATTAATGTACATTTGCGAATCATATAGAAATTTTGTTCGCTAGCCCCCCAGCCACAAAAAAAATGAATAGGAACTTTGGTATGTATAAGGATCGTTATATTTTTATTTTCTTTATGCAATAAATTCGACGCAAAACATATATCATTAAAAAAAATACACGATCTTTACATGACAATGATTTTAAGATCCGGAAGCAATACAGCATATTTTATGCTAATCATCTTTTGAATCTACAAAACTAAATCGTGCAATGTGGAAGTGTAGCGACTTCCAAGTACGAATATATGTATTTCCGTTTTCGATGCTCTCTCACTGACCCAGTGGCCTTGTTAGTTACAGCGACAACTGACAAGTTCGTTTACACATGTTGCATTTAATTATACTGATAGAAATTAAACTTAATATCCGGAAGACGAATGTGTCACATGTTAGAAACGAGAACGCCTAATCGATATTTACTCGACCCGAATAAATCTATTTACATAAACGTAAGCTTTAAAATCGATAAAAACATCTGTCAAATGTATCGTATACTAATCAGTAACAAACGGTATTAAGGTTAAGAATATTGTTTTAAGAAATAAAGTAACATTAATAAATATAGCAATGTTCTGAATTCTGTACCTAAGCTAGCTTAAAGCTACGTAAAGTTAAAAAGTTAAAGTTGATCCCGTTGTAACCTATACAATTTCAAAGGTCGTTTGGGTAATTTATTGGAGAATTATGAAATGTTTTTTAAGTCATATCGTCATCATAAGTTTATATGCTGAAATGGGATAAAAAGAAACAAAGGTTGCGAATTTTTTTCTGAATGAAGCTAACGTCGTAAAATTCAATTTTATAAACCAATTGCTTTTTGTAACTGTTTTATTTACTTTAATGATTAGAATTAGTAACACATGAAATAAGGGTACGAGGATTTAGAGACCGCAGTGCTGATGCGTGTTACCGTAATAAACTGGACGTCTAGACAAACTAATGTTTCATTCAATATTAAAGTTCCGTTCATGTGAAAGTTGCATGAATGATTCCTTCTATAGATAGGAACAAAATTCTTAAAATATAACATATCAACATGTGTTAAGTTTTATATATATTAAAGTATGCCTTTATTTTTACTATGAGTACCTTCTATGTTGGATATATTAATGCATGATTATTGGAAAATCAATAAACGAATGCTTTTGCTGATGGGCTGGTTTTCCCGCCACCGACCGATTTGTTGAGGCGTTTTAATAACCAGACCATTATGTAATATTATATTTACCTTATTTTTTTATGGATTTTGGATAATAATAAGTTTACATTTATAAAATAAGAACAGATATAGCACTTACTTTTAAAATTATATTCAGTTATACTTCGCATTTCTCCAAAAGACGTCTTCAATTTATATGCAGTAGCAAGACCAGATTTATTTTGAGTTGTATAGTTTAACGATGAGAAAGCGATAAATCTGACTTATATATCCCGTCACTATTCATTTTGTATTCTTATTATATTGCCTGATATATTGCGATTTCTGATAGAATAACATGTAATTTTGCTCGTATACTTTAATTTAATCATAGTTTTTACACACATTTTAAAAAGATTTTCATCATTTTCCGTTGCTACCTGGTTCGTTATTTACTTCAGGAATGCACATGAATTCGCGGTAAGTCATTCGCTAGGTGTTAGCTTAACGGGACAAGCGCAGTCTTTGCATTATAAATAAAACCCTTACTGTTTCTACTTTTCTAGTAAATTTTGCTTCTTTGTTCAAGAGATAACGAAGTATAATTAATTTTAGCACGCATTCACGAAAGTATTCAAATACTTTGAAACAAGTAGGTAGGCTCTTAAATATAAATTAAAATATGCTCGTAACATGTAGGTAACGGAAATTTTTTGACAGTCGTGTCCGAATACTTTTGCTTTTTTTTAAATGAAATCAACTGTAGCGATATAGTCGAAACTTCCGCTCCACAATGGACATATGGTTTTAAATTATCATTCCGTATGTATTTTTGTAATATACCAGATGTCGGCTGGTAACGAATTGAATTGAATTTTTTAATTTCTTAAAAAAATTAATATATTATTTATTCCTTTTTTTATTCAAATAAAGCCGAACGGTGACAAACTTGCATAAGATAAAATTTTGTTTATAAAATTCAAACTTACTTATTAAGTTTTTATACTGAAATAAATAGATCTTTTTGCATTATTGTTGAACTGTAAACAAAATATTTTTAATTTCTTTATCTAGCTGTAGGTAATTGTATATGTGTTGATTTACTTGTTCAAAATGTGCAAGTGAATATTTTTGTAAATGTATAATGTATATACCGTATAAAAAGTAATAAATCAACGACCTATATATTTTACGAATAGTAAATGCTACACAATCCTCCCACGTTTTATTTCCTAGCACCGTTTTTTGTTACTTGGCAATTATCCAGAAGTTACATATTCACTTTGGGATACTAATAAAAGTGTTTGTTTTAATAAAATTATCGTCTATCTTTATAGAGGTCAACGCAGTCAACTTCATAAGACCTTATGATACCTGAACGACTTATATCAGTTGGACTTGTTTTTAGTTTACAAAATGACAGGACGTTTTAATCGATTCAATTACTATAAAAGTCAATACCTGCTTCTACAATATGTATTGAATTTATTACTGTAGCGACGTTGATTTATGACCGAGGAGTAATAATATATACCGAATATTTTTTTATATTGATTAGAATTAGCTGTCTTATATAATATGTTTGTAATTGAGCGATATACGGACAATTGTAAATAAATATAGGTCTTGTTGTTTATCGAACTTTAATATTTACTTTTATTCGAGACGAAAGCTTCCTTTTTATTCTTACTGGATTAGTGCAATACTGTAATACGATTGAATCCAGTACCTCATACATATCAAAATTCACTCGAATCCACTTATATCGATACAAATCAAAAATGCAAGAATGGCGTCTCGAGGCCGGCACAGTACATTGCCCCCTCGTGGTTAGTTCTGTGCTTAATGTACTCGGGTTACTGCACTTTCGCCAATCGAAAGCTTTGCGTTTAAACAAACGTGACATTTAAATTAAAACTAAATAATCGTACATTTGCTCGTACGGGTCAATACACAGAATATTGCGAAATCATTATCCGTTCATATGATAATTTTTATTTTATAATAAGTTAAATAATAAATTTCGTCTTTATTATGTCGTGTTATATTAGATTTATTTATATTTTTTTTTTTTACCTAAGAGTCAGCCCTAGGAGAACGACTGCGGGATATTTCCACGCATTAAGGACAAAGGCTGTGTAAATTGTATAATTAATTGGCCACCGTCGCCGACTCGCAGACAACCCGCAGGTTTCTTTGACGTCAGCATTTAGGCGACTTATTATAATATATTATAAGAGATTGGGCGTTTTGTTTTATTTTAAATTGAATAGTATGTTCGTTGTTATGGGTTTGTAAATAATTAAAATACATTTTTATTGTTACAGCACCAAATATGTACCACCTACACTCTACATCCTTTTCTATTTTTATTAAAAATAAGGGTTACAGTCAATTATATTTATGATTAGACTATATAACGGAAATATACGAATAAATAAAATAACAAAAAAATGAACGGAATGCGTGCGTGAACTTAAATATCTCAAATAAAATATTATTAAAATATTTCACGAACGGACACGACAAAAAATTAAATGAGTTCTGGGATCTAGATGTTGACTTTTACATTTATTAATAAAAACCGTTTAATATTATAATGAATTCAAAAAATATAATTTAAGTGTATCGAAATATTCGAAATATTTGAAAAAAAATCGTACATAACATTAATATAATCCAATTTGAAACGTAGAAACATGAATGGGTAAATGAATGAGTTTCTTATAGCGCCGGCGTCGAGGCCTTGGCCTTAACATTATGGTAATCGCAACTCGACATTGTTGTGGCGGTCGGTAATCAGAACGCTACTTACTTCAATTAAAAAACGCTACTTTTTGAGTAATAGATTTAAATAAAACTACTTTTGGTCTTACAAAACAACATTTATAAACACCACATATTTATCTATTTCGCGTAATATAAATTAGTTTAGAAAATGTAAATGAAATTAGAAAAAATAAATTATAAAAATACTTAGTATTTTTTTATTACATTTATCAGCACCCTTGAATATCAGAATTGAATAATATTAAATTGAGGCAAAAAATCTGGTATTTTAACAAAACAATATTAGGATACTTTTATAAGTTGCAATTGATGCGGTAATGTAACATTTTTATTAAGTGGAACAATGACCGAGACTTCAGACACACTTTTTAAGAGACTGTTTGTCAATTTACAGTCACTTGATAATTAGTAGTCACGCCAAATATGACCTATATACTCCTTAGCAACCTTGGACATTTGCCACGATTAGTTTTATTTGACTAAAGACAAGACAAAAAATCTTGTTTATCCTTAAATGAAATAAAATTCAAATAATTTACATTCATCGTGAAATTTCGTGTCAATTAAGAATTTAGAAAAAACATATATATATGTTTTACGTTATTCTTAAGCTTAATTCAATCACAAATTTTTTAGTAAAAATTTTGTTGGAACTTTTATTTTTTTAATAATCGCTGCCCTAGATATTTCTCACCAGGCTATGGTGTAACTGAGGACGATAATTCACATATCCTGATAGTTAATACATGTGTATAACGTACATATAAATCATATCAATGAAAGAGTGCGCATCAACTACATTTGAAAATTTGTAGCGTTTAACGCCCCTGAAACTGCCCCCGAAGTGAATATAATCATATACACGCTCTTGAGACATGTAACGTTGCATTCAGCGGTGAGTGCTCCACGTGTTGGTGATTTTTGTTCCAACAAACTCAAGCGTAGTGTGATCGTAGGAGTCGTCATCATTAGAACAGTTGCAGAGCACATTTTTAGATTAAATTTTATGTATAAAAAAGACTATTCGCAACACAATATTACACTGAAGAAACCTGTGTTCGTCCCAAAATAATCTGTTTTTGTCGAATTCGCAAAATAATCTGTTTTTGTTCGAAGTTTACAGCGAAGCTTAAATATTGAAACAATATTTTTCACGACCAAATATTAATATTAATGTTTCGGTCGGAACATTTCGCACTCGACCGTCGCAAATAAATTGTCAGTTTATATGTCGTTTTAAGACGGGGGCACGGTTGTGACGCGAGTCATCGAGTGAAGGCGTGGCTGTGTGTAGGTATTAATTATGAGGTGACCCTCTTTAGATCTTTAAAAAATATAAATTGTATTTTAGATCTGCCAATTACATTTAAATAACGTCAGCATAAAATTAGTTTTTAAATCTGATATGAGTATTAGGATTCAATATAAATGTGTCTTTGTTCGTAATATGTTTGTTCGTATATACTTAATTTTACATAATAATTGGTTTTATAAGGATATTATGAGCTTATTAATAGCAATATGCAATTATACCTCCAATTACTGTTTTATAAAATCGATTAAATTTGGAAACTTACATTAAATTCTTTTTGAATGGGCTCCAGCAGCATCCCTCCAGAAAAAATGATGCCATCCACAAGAAAGTTGCACATGAATGATGCAGCTACTATTACCCAGCCCCAACCGCCATCTGGTGGTACCACCTAAAATAGAAATAAAAATATTGAATAATTGATAAAGAGTTTACGCTTATTGTGATTAATAGATAAATACTAAGTAAATGGTAAAAAACGTCGTAACGACGCGCTGTTACAAATATATACTTCAAATGTGTTCAAATGGCAAATGTTTAAAAGTAATACCTTCCCTGCTGTATACAGCAATATTGATACAAAGCTATGTTTGTTCGCTTACTAACGACAAAATTACATCATTTTTGAACAAATATTCAACAACTATTAGCACACGATAAACTATATCTTTATACAAATACTAGCTAATATCGAATGCTAATGTGACTTGCAGTTAATGTGATCCACCCATCGACCGGTCAACCCATCCTCTTTTCACCCTCATCACTCATTCATCCTAATATCTACTTATCAAATAAATTAAGTGGTATCTTCATTGAGGGTCATAATATAACAAATTATTCATTTTACAGTAACATAACTTTTTATCGTTATCTGATAATAATTAAATAAAAAACGATGTTATTTTAATCCGCACTCCTATGTTTTTTTTTTGACAATTTACTAGCTCAGGGATTGAACCCAGGACCAGGGATTTCCTGCCTTAATATTAGCTGCTCTACTAGACGACGAGGTTAGACATTAGTTATCTTTAACGTACAGGCTCACCAATTCTGGTTTCATGTCTTACACTGCCAATGTCTATGGGCGTTGGTAACCACTTACCTTCAGGTGGCCCATATGCTCGCACGCGAACCTATGCTATAAAATAAATAAATAATTTCACAGATTTATGATACGTATAGAATAGTCAATCACTTAAATCCAATTCTAATTAAAAACATCGACCATTTTTTACAATAACAATTACACCTACATGTATTGTTTATTTTAAATTACTGGTCAAATATAAATAAACTGTAATGATAAATTCTAAAGAAAGCGATACATCACGCAGTATTCTTCGATCAGCGATCTCGTGTCTCCGTCTCTGTACAATTTATTTTCAGACGATGTTACGAAATCTGGCATTCTGATGTAAAACTTTTCTTTATTTATTTATATTTTTAGATGAATGTTGTATTTACTTCATTTAACGTCAAAGAGAATATAAACTTGTTAAATGTATTGGAATATTTGAAATCCTTGACATTGTATACATTGTGACATTTTCTTCGAGTTTTTACTTTTTCATCTGTGGTATATTTATTTTTTAATACTTTAATTTAAATTTCGCTTATATTTATTTATTGGTACAAAGAAACAGTCTATTTCGAAGTTATTATTATTAAATTTTGTCAGTAATTAACCCGTCGAAAAAGTCTTGTGATTTCTTTAAAGTATATGAGTCTAGGTTTTTTTTAAGAACATAACGTATAACATAACTAAATATGTACGATCAAACGTCTGATAACTGGACAATCACTATATAAGTTGTTTTTATCTCCAATATAAATAAAAAGGTCATTTCAATAATTACTACAATGTAAACTGTATTGGTGCGGTTTGAGAAAACAAAGCTTTGATTTCATTATCATCGACCTTAACAGTTAATTTGGTGATATTAAAAATGATGGCGTGGCTATGTGGATTACTCCTGTGACGTCATTGTCTGTCTGACTAGACTTCGATACACGATATGTTGTCTTTACTTCGCTAATAAGTTAACCTTATCAATCATAATGAAGGGTAGCAGAACCGCACTCGTTATTTCTAATGGAAGATTGGAAATACATAATGTAACAATTATATTTTATTTCTTGAAATATAATAATTGAATGTATAATAAAATTGTAAATAACATTGTCAATAATATTCCTGAAGGTTGCCTACTACTATATTGCGTATCACCAGTAGTTATTAATAACAGCATTGAAAATTGTTATACGTAGGTAGACTCGTTTTCGTATAACTTCTTATTTTAAAATGTAATAAGGAAATATGTCCCAAATATTAACATAGCCCAGAGGCAAGCATCGACGGTAAACGATAGAGCTCGTTTGAAAATCTCCGTTTTTTTTCGCCACATTCTTTGTAGTGCCATTTTTAAGAATGGTATTGAAGGCTTATAATATAAGAAGCAGAACGGTCATAGTAATTTCAGCAAATGCTAGAGTAATCGTAGCTAATAGACAAGCATCAATCAACTTTTCAGCTATCTTACGTAATCGTCTGTTTCTCCTTAATTTTTTTTCTGCGGCTGTCATTGTACTGGATCTTTAAAAATAACGGTGTTTGTATGTAAATATCTAAAAAATAGTATGTGCTGAAATTTCCTCTTTTGTTGTATTTTTTAAGTCATTTTCAAATTTTCGGTATGCTATTTAGGATCATCACAAGTACAGGCTTCTATACATTTTGTCTTCGTTTCGATTTTCTCTGTCTGTATTATTGCAGATTTTTTACTGGAACCCGATGTATGAGAATCGAGTGTCTCAAATTTCGAAATAACTACACAGATGTGATAGCAAACAATTAAAACTACTATAATATTTATGTAAGATTTAAAATCTATTATCATATCAAAACTAAGATGAATAAAAGAGGCATATTGTTAAGCCCCATTTCTTTACTCAACCTTGGCCGTGTTGAATTTTCATTGTTTTGACGTTTACCATGACATTTCCTTATTGTGTTCTCTTTATTTATTTATATACTATGTGCCAGATATTTTATCATTTATAAAAAAAATTAACCCAACTATTATTTGTCTATACCATAAATACTTTTTGGATAATACTATAAATGGATATAAGTTTATATGAAAATATAAGCTAGAGTAAACATACCAGTGCCGCTTCTGGCTCCGAGTCATCGCAAGGCGAGTCACTTCTACCCAGACCGCTTTCATCAGATGATGGCGTCTCGAATGGACGCTCATCTGTAGCTACTCGCTGGACCATAGTGAATCCTGGAATAAAGAATATCATATAATGTTTGTATAAGTAATGTCTTAAGAAAGTTAAATTATTAAATTAATAACTTCTCTTCATAGAGTTTATAAATGTACAATTAGATAATTATTACATGTTATATACATATACACTACATTTGTTTCTTACTTTGAATACCTACTTTCAATGATAATAGAGTTCAATGTCTTAAGTTGTCATTACATCTAATACGCATTAGGTTCGTTTAGACAAATAAGGCGAGCTACGTACGTCTGTTATTTTAATTAGCATTAAAAATAACAGTCATTATTATTTACTTTGTAAACATAAGCCTATAGTATAAATTTTGTGTATTTATTAACTTTATGTTAAAAATATACGCAGTAACAAATACGTTTATATTATAAGTAAATTAAAATGAATATACGTACGTAAATTTAAACGAATATACGTTATAGCTTTACTAAAATTATTTTATCGGTATGTTTTAATTAATAATAACTTTGGTCAATAAAAAAAAAACATTAGAAATATAGTACGTCGTCGGATGAAAACATCGAATCTATACATTTGTCTAAACAAAAAGCCAAGTATACAATGTACGCGTTAAATCGTGACGCAACCGTTAACGTTTTTTCACGGACAAATAATTCATTATAATTGAAAAGCGAACTGAACTGCCCGAAACCGGATTGTTTGCGTCGATTTCATTTAAACGTTTAATAACACAAACCTTTATTGTCGAAAGTTAAGCAACATTCCTTTATTATTGAGCCCAATATGTTTTATGATCAAAAATAACTATTGGTTAAATTTTTTTTGTAAGCAATTAATAAGCTTGGAATTTTTTATTAGTATTGGTACATAATTAATACATTTTTATTATATAAGCTGACTAAATGACTGAAATTATAATAGTTAATTAGATTGTATAGTTAGTATTTAGTTAATTATTTCAATATAATAAGTATGACTGTTCAATACTTTTTACCAAATTAAACGAATAAGTATATATGAACATGTAACACATTCGAAATATGTTTGTTGTAACGTAAATTTATAGCGAAATTGAGGTAAGTATCTGCCACCGCTTGACCACTTCCCCTGTTAAGAACAAAGTAATACATTTCACTTGTATTGTTGTGTTCCGGTTTAAAGGGTGAGTGAGCCAGTGTAATTACAGGCACAACGTCATAACGTCTTAGTTCCTGAGTACCAAAGTTCGGAGTACCAGATAAAGACAAGTTAAACTCGGGGTAATTTAGGCTCCAAATTTTATTTACAATATATATTTTATTTGTTGTTGGTCTTATGTGGGTAAGGCTATGTAATGAATGGAATTCTCCACCCCTAGGAAATAAATCAAGTGTCAATGTACATTGTATGTCGAATGACCTGCACGATGCGACCACAGATAAATGTAAATTACGTATATTATTTTATGTGAAATGTGAACGAGATAATGTTAGTAGCGGTGACCTCGTGCAAACTTAACTCATTATTACGATAAAAATGTATAGATACATCTTCTTTATATATTTATCTAAACAATACAATACAATAAAGAAATATGTGGCGTATTGTCAAAAGCTATTAAAATTTTCCTTATTTTAGCATTTTTATTTAATTATATTAAGTTATAGATATAAATGGTATATTCCTAGTAACATTTGTTATTACCGATCATGAAAAGTATTGTTTTCATTTAAAGATTTTCTTATAATTTACCTTGATTCTACTACCTAATATTTGTTTTTTAATTAAACTAACATTTAACAAATAAATTAAATGAAATATTATAATTGGTGTTTTTTATTGCCGAGATTTAAAAATCAAGGCAATAATCTGTATGTACTCTTTCTATAAATCACACCTGGTAAAAGTGTAACTAATCATATTATGTATAATTCAATGAATATATTTCTCATGAAAATCCATGTAAGCTGCGTATATCTCCACGAAAAAAAGTACGAAGCTTTACAAATACCCAAGTCATATAATCGTATGTATAAGCTTTTTGAAAATTATCGAGATTTACATATACAAACAGAAAAGTTTATCGAACATTGTGTTGACCTGATAATGTGCAATTTAGACTAAACAGTTGAAGTGATAACTTCTTATGGGAGGGTAAACCGCTTCGTAACGTAACACGTTACGGCGCCACTATTACCGACGCGACCAACCTAACACCATCTGGCGTATAGAGTTAGTACTTATAATAATTTAGTACTAAAGTCTCAAGTACTAATTTAAATTATGTTTAATATATTATAATTAATAATTAATATTATCACTTCTGTCGAGCGTCCCGAGACGCACACGTTTTTTTTTAAAGTTTAATGTAAAACTTTAACTTGATTAACTAAGTTATACTATTAAAAACTTTAGAAAAAAAAAAAAAAAATTAATTGTTTATATTATTATTATATTAATTCATATAATTTTATTATATGAATTCTAAAATATATTTCCAAATTCCAATAAACGTGAACAAAATCGCATACATCACGTTTATAATACGTGTTTTAATTACACATAAGTTATATACACTACATTTTATAAATGAACATGACTTCGTAAATTTTACATATTAAATCAAATATCATATATACTTGTTACCAGGGTCTTGTGCAAACCCATTTGGGTAGGTAACACCACTCATGACATATTCTAGCGCCAAATAGCAATACTTAGTATTGTTATGCTCCGATTCGAGTGAGCTAGTGTAACAAACACAAGGGACATAACATCTTAATTAAAACGATGTAAGGGATGGTAAATATTTCTTACAGTACGAATGTGCGAATGGTAACTACTTCTCACCACTGAGTTGAACATTTGTCCGTCTAACTTCTGATGAAATAATAAAGAAAGAAAAATACCAGACGATTGTGTGATTACGTTAGTTTCAGATATTAAGCACCTGATAAGGAGATATCGTATCAAACTGAATAATCACAACGGGCTTTTTCATACGAAACTTAGTAATAGCATAATTGTATACCTAAAACTTTCCATAAGCTGAAAAAATACAGGTAATTTTTGAAACAAAGTAAGCGGGACAGCTTTGCAATGGCTAGGTGTAGGAAAATCAAATGTTTTCGATATCTTTGATCAAGTCGAAACTTTATTCAGAATTTACATACATAAAAACTATTGTTGAATACAACATGAATTATATATTTAATATATAATCATATGTTACAAATAAATGCAATATACTATTTTAGTTTGCTTCACAGAGATCTATTTTCATCGTTTGACTGAATGTCAAATAGGTCATTGACGTATAAGTTATTAAGATAGTATATTTTAATGTTTACGTATTTGCGAAGTAAATAGAATCGATAAGGAGTTTAAATAAATAGCCAAGGATATATAAAATATCAAAATGATTCTGCTTTACTGTGCTGTACATAACTTAGTAATTTAGTAATTTATAATAAAGTATTATATAAAAAACGAGTTCGGACACTTTGTTTTCAATATCCTTATCTATTCCAAGACTAAGCCAAACATGTGTTTATATTATTATTTTTGTCCAAAAGTATAAAATTTATACCTTAGCTAATAATTATTGAATATTACCTCATCCACCAAGTCTTTCAGAAGTTACACGATCACTACAGACAAACCAACGACAATATATATCAATATAAAATAAAATTAAAGCGATCCTGAATATACTGGTTTCGCCTTGACTCGTAAGAACTAAGAAATATCTTGAATTTTGAAATATCCCAATAGACAACCATGATCAATAGACATCGGCATATAAGGGACGTCTCACTTCAACCAACTTGAACTATAACGCCTTATATGAGAAATTTACAGTTTATGTTGTACGTAAATAGAAAATCTTTATGTTAATAGCAAACTAAGAAATGTATAAGTTAACTCTTGAAACAATTACATATTATGTTGTTACGAAGAAAGTCTGATCGAGCGTCATACATTTTAAAGGTTTATCGTAATCCCCCGGTCCGTTCTTGGTAAATATTTATGATGTTTTGATCGGTAGGGTGTTTACCGCGCTTCGATTATCGTAATGTCAAACATAAGGATTATATAAAATAATAATTACTATAATGCATATTATAAATATAAATATTTCTACGTGTTTTTTAAAATTTTATAAAACACAATGTAGGCAACGATTTGTAATTGTTTGATGAATAATTTTATAAAGTATTCGACATTCGTATTATAGATATGTACAAATAAATACGCATTAATGTGTACAAACAAATTGGGAATTTTGAATAACATATTTCGAGTGAAACAATTTGATAGAAAAAATTATATCTTTTCTTTATCAAGAAACCTTTTAAACTAAAAGTCTTGATATAAAAAAAACTTATTATTTACATAATACGATAATATGATTGTCTTAAATATCTTACTGACCTCCCCAATCCCCAGCTACGTAATTTACTTGAATTTAATGAAAGTAATGAAAAGACAGAGCTACTTAAGTACTTTTATATTTTGTAATTGTAATATGCCTTTTATCCAAGTTCGATACTAACAAAAAGCTTAGCAAATACATTCTTGATTAAAAAAAAATTGTAAATAAATAATTTTATTTAATGCCTTTATTTTTTACTCGGTTATGAAATATATCAATTCTATATAAAAAATCTCTTATCCACGTTTGAATGTTTTTTCATAGAGTAATTGCTAAGCCATCTATGTACATAAATACTTAGCACGACTCATGGGACTAGATGGGAATAGTTAATGATTATAATGTCAAATATTTGTGACAAATACCGGAATTATAATCTAAAAAATTATAATCATATTAGACAAACCTCTGTAATCAAAAACAGACTATTCCAATAAATACTATTTTTTTCACGTGTAATAATACTGGCACGGACAGGCAGACAAAAGAGGAGATCTTGATATCAATATAAAGTTCAACATTTAATGTATGTAAGTTAAATAATATAATTATCGTTACGTTACAAGTAATGAATATTATTATTACGTTGAAATCCTGGGAAAGCTTTTTAAAAAGCATTTATAAGGTTAAAGTAAAATGTATAATACAAGTTAAGAATGTTATGTTTGTTTTAAATAAACTAACTTTTGAAACTATGAAAACGTGTTAAATATTACATTATTTAATATATTTACCTTCTGATATACCTACCGTGTATCTTTTTAATAGGTAGATCCGTAACCGACCCAAGCTTTAGCGTAATATCTGGGAGTGACATAGTATTATTATATTTTGTATTCATAGTTTAATTTTTAATTAAACGTAGGTATATTATTATATACAATCATAATATGTTTTCAGTTAACGTCTCCGTAGCCTTGTCGTGCCCTTTTCTGGTCCCATTTACTAGATAGTGTTTGAACTCTTTGAACTTGGAAATAAATAGTGATGATTTCACATTTATTTTAATGTTTCTGAAATAAGATGTTAGTAACTAACCTTTTCATTGTCATAATATTTGATTATTTATTATATTTATAGTCTATATAATTTGTATTTAATTACATTTTCAACGAGAAACTATTCATTTTTCAAACCAAATAAATTAAAGATAATGTCATTATTTAAGTAAATACCAAATATTTCTTTGAAAAAAAAGCAATGCGGGATAAGAAATCATTGTATATAATAAGTAAATATATATACATACCATCAAATTAATTGGTTATAAAAAAAATTACAATAGATAATTCGACATCTCAAAGTTTCTTAGAGAAATATACTTATATTGCCAACATCGAGACGATTAGGTATTGAATATATAATTATAAAATCGCTTTCGAAATCGTTTTAATAATGAACTGTTATTCGGCTTTAAGAATTGTTGCTATAATATTGAAAAATTTTCAAAATATGTTCACGTATATATTATATCTTTTTATATTCACGTGCACGAGCAAACAAACTATTTGAACGATAGCAAAAATGTAACTGCCTTAAATTATTCAAAAAGGATTGTGTTTATATCATAATGTTATGTAAATTTTCAAGTTCTATGTCATTTAAACACTTGTATAGCAAGTTCAGGTTTTATTAATCAGGTGTTTGTTGCGTTTCTTTAGAGTCTAAATGTTTTAGAAACATTTATAATGTAGGAAATTGATACTGTATTTACAAACAAACAAACAGTAAAAACATACTCAATAAACAATTTTTGAATTAAATATGCGTTTGTAATATTATGAAATATATTCATATAACTTTGTTTACTCATTTAATCTATAAACTACGTCTATTGTTGGGGCTGACTTTTGTTATTTGATTTATTTTAAACTCATTATTAGAAAAAGAAACATATCAGTGACACTGAAAATGAAAACGTATATATTTCTATTGTGCTTAAATTGTAAATTAAAAAGGTACATGAATATCCGTTAATTACATAAATAATTGTGACGCGGTTGGAGTTACATACCTACAATAAATTTGACGGAATTATTTATCACATAAGGGTATAAATAAGGCTGAAGACAACTTTAATTATTTGCATTGTATTAAGAAGTAGTTCATTGTATATTATCTTTGATAATAAGGTCCTCCAGACCGATTTCGGTCACGGCGGCCAATCTCAAGAGAGATTAGCCAACTGCGCAGGACATATTATAGTGCACAAGTGTGTGCGCAAACACAGGTGCACTCTCTTTTCCTTAGCTCTCATAATCCGATGGGACGGCAATCCGACACGACCGGAAAGAGTTCAGGCGCAGGACCAACCGCTTAACGTGCTTTCCGAGGCACGGGAGTGTACACACTACCAACTTCCAGACTCCGGGCTGCTACTGAGAATTTTCTGACAGAAAAACCCAATAACTATTTATTGGCCCGACCTGGGAATTGAACCCAGGACCACCGGGTCTGCGGCCTTATATCTAGCCACTAGACCAACGAGGCAGTCATTATCTTTGATAATCATCAGATATATTATTAAAATTTTTTCAAGGAAATTAATATATAAACTTTTGTAACCTATGCAATCTATTTTTATATGCAGTGAATTATAATGTTCGTATTCATACCAAAAACTATCAGATTTTTTTTATTATTATTAAAATAATTGCAATGTTTTCTTGTTCCTACGACGTGCATATTTTTTTGCTTATTGCGTAAGGTATATAGTATATTATGTTGTGTCGTAGAACGTTCTTAGATCGCGCTATAACATTATTAATTTCTACTTATTGTAGTATGAAGTAAGTTGGAACCCCAAGGACGGACATGCGTTTTTTTAACCTAATACCCGCCCCTGTTCCCCAGACATCCGGGCGAATACTAGCATTAAATATATAGCTTTGTTTTGTTTTCACGAATATAATAGGATTTTGAAGATTGTAGGTTGATGTAGTTATCTGTTGTTATTATTTCAATGGTTAGGCCACTGGAGACCGGGCTACATTGGCACTGTAAGAAATAACCACCACCACCACATGTACATTATCAACGTTCCTACCACCCTTGGGGACTAAGATATAACATTTCTTGTACCTGCAGTTACACTATCTTAATTACCCTTCAAACCGTTTGTATAAAAATGATTGATGGTTGGCGGTAAATTCAATCAAATAAATAGAAGATTTATTGTTAATCGACAACGTAAAGAAGCTATACTTATTAAAATATATAATTGTATGATAAAACAGCGAAAGTTTATAGGTATACAATAACATTTCATGAGCTCGAAATTTCTTATACTCTCTAAAAATATTTAATTTAAACGAAATCGCAAAAAATATTTTGTCAACCACGTACTTTAACAAACATCCAGGTTGTTAGTTAGAAGTTAGTTTATAATCAAGAAGTAAAAGTTTTTAATAATTATATATAACTTTCGATGAATTAGTTTGTATTGTGTTCTATGTACATATTTGTACAATAAATAACTGTAACTATTTGTTTACAAAAACCTAAAACTAATGACTGTCTAAAAATTCAAGCTTAAACTCATGCTCATAAAGCTTATATTCTTATTGAAGTTTTTAAAAGCAATTATCATTTTTCTTCGTCTCGCATACCAGATTTCCGCTATTTAATTTATAAATAGCTCAGAATTGCATGTAATGTGGTCGAGGTGGCTTTCCATGCGCTCTCTATACGAAAGCTTAAATATACTTAATGATGAACGTCAAAGCTACACGATGTTGAAACTTAGATAAGTTATTGTTAGAAAATTATTACAAATACATTCTCATATATTATAAAGAACAAATAATAATGTTTAATGTAAACGTTATTAATTTCTTATCTATAATCTGTGAATATACGTTATGAAGGTTAAAAAAAAATAAAAAAGTTTTTAAATAAATATTTTTAAGCCATGAAGGTATCTTATTTGACGAAATTTAAAAAAACTATAATCGTTTATGCTGCTATAAATATGTAGGTACCTAAAGTTATGTAGTATTACCAAAGTTATTTTATTTCTTGAAGTTGCTGCGAAATTTTCCACCGTCTCTGACATTAAGTCACGTGTTCCAATGTATGCTTGTTTATATTTGAGTATGTAAACACCAAAGTTTTATAGATACGAGAGAAACTTTGCTCACTAGAAGTTTTTTTTAAAATTTCATTTAATAGTTATTGAAATTAATGTCTCGTTAACTATAATCTAATTTAAAAAGCCGAATTTGTATTCTTCTAAGTATACATACCTACAGGCTTTAAATTGTTTCCTTGTGCTGTATACAATTGTTATATAAAAAAATGAATACGTCGTCTATACACATGTCGTTTCTTTTTTTTTGGTGGTATCAATTTTACATTTGTAAGTTTTTTATATACATTATAAAATTTGAACGGAATAAATCGACATTTATAAATGATTTGATTAATTTTCCTTATCGATGATGCTTGCGACACTTCCATTATTTAAATTAATATCATTAATTAAGTCTGCGAAATGCAAGAAATTAGTATTCTGCAGTTGAGTTTTTAAAACAGATAATTAAACATTGGAAATATCTATAGAATTCATATTTTTACATTTATCAATACATCGTTATTGTTTTTCTTTCAGTGTTAATAGATTCCATTCAGCCAGTAACTTTAATAAAATATTATTTATTGTGACACACTCATAAAAAAGTCTTTGTAAATAATATACTCATTCTCTGGTCTCTTTCTTCAACTTAAACCTCAACGTAAAAGTAAGTATGTATGACGATACATACTTACATTTACGTTGAGTCGACAGACTCATAATAACATTGATATATTTAGCATCGAAATAGGGTATGTATATTGGTTTTAGGTGTTAAGCGGTTTGGGCAACAAGTATAAAAAATGTTTCTCATTAAATACTAAAAACAAATTTACTAATGTTGTGATCGTAGATAGTTTTTCGAGCAGTAGCGAGTTTACGATCACATAGTTAATATAAAATAAGTGAGTATTAATATTTGTTTCAATATGTTTTTGTTGTAAGTTAGAACACTTTAACTTTTTAAAGTGTGACCATAAAAAATGTTGCATTCTCAATATCGAGTAATAAGTACAACAGTATTTATGTATTGTGTTTCTTGATTATATATTTCCGTGAGAGTGGGCTGGACATTGAAAAGACATTATTACAATTTCATACTTCAGACAATAAAACCTCGAACTGTATTTAACGTTAGCGAATAGCGAGATTTTTTTTTAATACAAAAAAAGCGTTACTAGCTATCACAATAAACTGAACCATTAGTTATCTATTCGATGTTAAAATGAATGGTTCATTCACACTTATTGCAATCTTGGCGCCAAATGTGGGACCGACTGTCCTTTTGAATCAAGCCGACGAAAACTTTATAATCCCACGCTGAGCAAAGGGTCGTCACTTCCGAGAAAAAGTAAACATATTTTAATTTTTTTTTAAGATTGTTATGAGGTTCATTTTAAATAATGTGGGAAATTATGTTACGACAGACTAGTTGCAAAAATATGCCTTATTTCATACAAATTAATTCCATTTCCCATAGGTCTAGCGCTTATTATTTTTTATTGAATTTTGATTTAATAATCGGATCTTTGTCACGTTTAAAAATACTCAAGCTACTAATAACATTGAGTTAAACTATGAGAATTATTAAAATCTAGACGCATTCTTTGAGCATATTTGACTAACCTCGTTTCAGTTGTAGCGTGTTATAGTTATAGTTTGATTTTTTAAGCAAATGCAATAAAAATGCCGAGATTTTGAATAATATATATGTCGGGTTTTATGGAATGAGGTCGCATTACAATATGTGTTTAGAAGTGAATATGCAGGTCCGATAACAAGTTCCCCATTAACTTCATAAACATTTAACTTATGTTTGATTATTTCACAGTATAGTGTTGTCTCTTTTTGTTATTATATTTAAATTGAGACTTATATAATTACCGGCGTAGGTTAATGTTAGAAGATATTTCAACTAAACTAATTAACTCATTTTATGATATTACCACAGAGGTATTACAAACAAACATGCTACCCGATAAGTAATGCGTTACGGAGTATTGTTAAGTTCATAGTGGTACAGGTTCAATTAGGTGCAACTGTTTCACTAGAAGATAGGACTTTGTGCCCTAGTAGCCATACTTGGTATTGTTTTGTTCCGGTTGGAATTATATTTTTATGGCGAGGTAGGCACAGGCACAAGGGACATAACATCTTAGTTCCCATGGTTGGTGGCGCATTGGTGATGTAAGGAATGTTTAATATTTCTTAAAGTGCCCATGTCTACAGGCGTTGGTGATCGCTCACATTAGGTGGCCAATATGTACGTTCATTTACATATATTATAAAAAAACTACACTAATTATAACGTTTTAAAAAATATGTGATAAATATGGATTTTAAACTCTTAGAATGAAAATTTAAACATCATAAAAAGCTGGCGACTAGAGTCGCGTAATAACTTAAATCCATCATCCCGTGACTAATGGATAACTTAATAGTTTAAATACGTCAATTCTCCGACTATTAGCCTTAAGACGGGATACACGTGCCAGTTGAAATACTCTTAAGTCTGATTGCACGAATATGTGTTTAAATACTGCTTGTGTACACATTTCTTACAATGCCATTGTCTATGGGCGTTGGTGACCACTTACCATCAGGTGGCCCATATGCTCGTCCGCCTACATATACAATAAAAAAAGGCTTGCGAGTCACAACCATTTTATATTCAATTTAATCAATTCCCCTTTACAAGTTATATTGTTTTTGTTATGTAATTGAATCACATTAGTTATTCAATCCATTCAATTCAATAAATCGACGAATAATACGCCAATAGTATCCAAGCCAATGATCATATATTACTATTGTAGTTTACGTAATATATCATATCATCAATGAGGAAAATAAATGTTTCATTGCTGGGAAAAGGGCTCCTCTTAAGGAAAAGGTTTGGATCGTATTCGACCACGCTGCTCTATCAATGTATACAGACGTGTGTGGTAAAATTTCATCCGACGCAGTTTTCTTAACGATATTTTCCTCAACAACCAATGCAAGCGTGACATGAAATGTAAGCAAAAATTTATTTAGCAGATGAAAAATTTGTGAAGCTTATCCACATTCGAATAAGCGATATTCGATTAAGATCCACGTGTGCATGACACGTGGAACCCTAGTCAGCTTGATCTTAATATTGAAAACAAATGTATATCCTACCAAGATTTATTCAACTGTTTAAATGTAAGAATAGAAATGTAAGAAATAACATTTCTAAGTAAATATTTGAACTAATAAATGTATCTCATTCATATACTTTTTTTATAGGTTTCATATTTTTTTCCACAATTCAAATATTAGATAAGGAAAACAAACAAGTATAATATTTAAAGTCCTAAATTTCAAACAGATAACGATTATGTTTCCTCGTTCTAATGAATACAATCATTGAATTTGGTCGTAATTAAAGTTATCTCTATCAAATATTTACTTATATTTGGTCGCTTTTCGTTATATACTTCGTTGTTTTTAAGCAACATTTTTGATAAAGCTGAGAACAGTTCGATTTAAGCGTTAATAACATTTTAAATATTTAGAATTGGATTTTTTTTCCGTAACCGCCTTGATAGCTTTTTGTACATAATAATAATATTTAAAAAATCAGAATGGTCGTATAACACAATACGTAATATATTTAGTGTTCACGTTCACTGAGGAGTGAGAACTAGTTTTTTGTCTCAAGGCTTAATGTGTCCAACAGATGGTCTTAAAACCAATCAAGATACATATCAATCATTATTGAGATGCATGTACAATTCTTTTAATGATATTGTACAGAAAAATTAACTTTGGAACACACACATTATTTGATTCTGATATAATTTTTGTGTATAGAAGGCGTAGAGTTAGCTTGTAAATTGTATTTGTATTTCTGAAATTGTATATTCATATTAAGTATTTATATATGAGTCGTAAATCTCGTAATAAACAAAAAATCGAGTTTTAAGTCAAGAACTAAATATATTTTAGCTCTAAATAGCCTATATAATAAAATTTGTTTTGCTAATATATAAAAATTATTAAATTGTATTTTTAAATCTATTTTTTTTTTGTAGGCAATGAATCAGTCGAAGTTAAGGTCAAACAAATCAATTTGAACACTCTTTAGCAAGCGCCTAGCATTGAGTCACAATATTTTTACGCCTACCGATAGCGTTATCTCAATATTACATTAAGTTAAAATTTTAATGTCCATAAACGGGATCTTTTCTTTACTGTAGGTATTATACATTTTTTTCTCATATACTGGCTACAGCAATAACTTGTAAATTTAATGGCTAACTATGGTGATTTAGTTTGAATTTATGAATTATTTACGAGTGAATAGTAATGAATTTCAACTAATGTTTTACTTTGAACACATATTATGAAGTGTAGGTTTAATAAAATGTAGAATATTGTTCAAGTAACTCTATTTTAATTTTGCTCAAATTTACGGTCCAACAATTTTAGCTTTTTAAAAGCACTTCCGTATATTTTATGTAGAAGAGATTGTAGATTCGGTTAATAATTATTAAATTTAAAAGTTAAATGTAGGAGACTTGTTATGTATATTACGATAAATTGAAAACCAAATGTGTATACTGCTTATACATCTTGTGCGTTTAGAATATTTTGAAACACGAGAATGAAATTTAAAATATAGGTGTGAACGTCTCGTGCACCAAAAATAGTTGCCTCTGCGCATCTCGTGCCTTGACGGGGTTTATAAATAAAACTATGACTAGATGCCTTCAGATGTCACTCACCTTCAATGCACTCCTAGAGGATGACACTATTAAGTGCCAAAATCGCCAAATTCGTACACCTTCACTGATACAAATTTTTCTTCGTAATGCCGGCTTATTAGCATATGTGTAAACGCGTCGGTTTCACTCCCGCGTTTAAAGGCACCTTTAACACATTAGGATTTTATACATAAAGCCCAAATGTTTGTAAACACTTCTTAAAACTATAAAGATAAGATTATTTGAAGTTTATTTATTATCGTCATAAGTTTGTTTGTAAATGTTAACGCGTGCCTTCGTCGCCGGTTGCGAGTGTACTGAGCGGCGCCGGCGTCCGACGACCATGTTTAAAAGCACGCCGTAGTTAGCTAGATAAAAAATATTTCTGTTTCGATTTCAACGTATTGTGTACGTAGAGGGTCAGGCTCGATGACGGCTATGATAGCGTTTAATACATAAGCACACTGTCTTACGTAATCGATACCAATTTAGATTCATTTTCATCAGGCATTGCAAGCACGAAATCGAAAAAAAGCTACTCCGTTCAGAAAGCTTAGAATGTGTTAATTTTCGTCTACATTATAATGAAAATTCAAATCTAGTAAATAAGTTTTGTTCAAACTTGCATTACATACTAAGTAGTTATATTTACTACATTATAATTAATGTTTAGTTATCGTTAAATTCTGTATAGTTCATGCACAATGTTTGTATAAAATTATTGTTCTGTCTGATATATAACACATCCTTTATGGTTTAATGTTACATTCTATACTGTTAAATAACATAAAATAAATGGACAGTATTAATTATAATATAAATTTATTTTCAGTACACCATTGAATACATTATATTATTTGCCTCATTGTATTTATAAATTCAGTATTATTTTTGTTTTCCCTTAGAAAATATTTAATTATAAAACTTTACATTATATTTAAATGTATTATGTGTAGCATAACTGGTTGAATAAAAATTCGTTTTTAAAATATATTTATATTTACTGTTTTTTTTTTTTAATGATAAATCTAGCCTCTAACATATTGCAAAGCAGTATTATATTTAATTTAAAAAAAAAACTCCATTCATGCTTGAGCCAAATTAAATTATCATTTCTCGATATAATTATTTATTTTAAATATTTGGCTAATACAAATAAAAACAAACAAAATGTACGTATGCCATTCTATACATGAAATACAAACACCGGTCGCCAATGTGTGGCATAATTATGAAACTTGTTTATCTGCATTTTTCACTGAACTCTCGTGGTTCTCAATTTGCAGTTGAGTGGTTCTTCATTTCGACCTTTAAATACATAATTTTTATTTGTTTATTCATATACATGTCTTAAAATACGATCATAATATTAATAATCTAATAATATAATGTCATAAAATGTTTGCGATTATTCGTGATTTACTTTAGTTTATACTTTTTTCGCCTCATTAATATTTATGCTCTTTAAATAATTGTTCGTTTTGGATACAAAATGGAATAATTATTTTTTAAAAGGTACCTACCGTTATTGTTTTATTATTTTCTTTATACATGTGAAACATTAATTAAAATCGAAACTGACCTGTGGTTAGAACATCTGAATTTTATCCGAAGATTGTGGGTTAAAAACTGAATTTGTCTGTTTAATTTGTATTTATAAATAATTGATCTCGTGCTCGGCGGTGAAAGAAAACATAGTTGAGAAACCTGCATGTGTTAGATGAAAATCAGTCACGTACCCAAAAACAGCGTTAGTCGAACCGTATGATGGTATAAATAAATGATTGGTGTAGAAGCCTTCTCCTCAAATGGAGAGGAGGCCTCAGACATTAACTTTACTTTATTTATTCATTGAAAATAAATTTAATTAACATTTTGTTTTTTTTTTTCTAAAAATATAAGAACTACAGTTAATGTGACAGTTTTAATTTATTTAAGTATCTAGAGCATAAATGACATGCTTAAGCTACGATGCTAACGACCAATCATCACTAACTAATTACAACTGTTTTTATTTTTTTGTAGACGGTCAGTGACCTAGTTTACTTTTAGAAATAGCTTATTTGATCTTAAATGAGTAAACATTTATCTACATTACAGATAATTATCAATAACAATAAACACATAAATTAGCGTGCTGCACTATGAAACGACTTTGAACATCATACATATATTATTATAATGTGCTATGGATTAATTTTGATTGAAGATAAAAAAAATAATGCAATGTTATAACTATTTATGTATATATACTAAGTATTTTATTATCACTATAATAAAATACATAATATATATACATAAAAGAGAAATCTAGTGAGATTACGAAAGTAATGAGAGCACAATTCGACACATGGAGAGAGTTCAGTCACAGGACCAACGGATGCTTTTCGAGGCATCAGAAAGTAACTGACTGTCAATTTCTGGCTTCCAGGCAATACCGAGAATTTCTGGACAAAAAAACTCATTGACTATGTAATAGTCCGACCCATTCGAACCCAGGACCTCGGAATCTCCAACGAGACAGTACACAGCCTACAGCTGTAACATAAGGAAAAGAATTCCTATGTAATAATAATAAATAATAAAAAATTATATTTAAAAAAAAATGTTATGAACAACAACATAAATCTTTATTTAATTCAAAGTTAGTACGTAACGGTTTTTCCAAAACGCAGTTAGTACGTAGTTCCTTTTAAAAATACGTTTAATCAGAGAGGTTTTTATCGCCCACTTTATATAATTCGTTTATGTCAGTGTAGAAAGATTTCATTGTCCTAGGATATTTGAAACGTCAAATGCCGGATCTGATGTGGAGAATGAACTTCCTGATTTATATTAAACTATCTAATGCCTCGCATGCTTTATTAATGAAAACTAGTATTAGATTATACTTTTAGATAAGTAAGACTAGGAAAAGATTAAATAAAAAGACGGAGTGTGGTTACAATGACAGACATATTCTTTTATTTTAGAGAGAAACTTAAAGAGGTTTAGCTACAATAAGTTCGGACTACGTTCATATTTTCAACATTTATAATGCCTCTTACACGTTTTTAAATTATTATCCTATAATAGGACTTGCTATAAAATAATGTCCGAGCAATACAACAAATTTAATAGCATAAAAATCTTCTCCATGAAATAGCAATACCAATGTGCCAAACATCTGCCAACTGTCTTCAATTTAAGAATTTACAATATAAACTCGTATTATCATAATTTTAGGTAAAATATATTTTATGCTTTATTAAAATGTTATTATTTTTCAAACTGTTTAATGTTTATTTTTATTACACAAATTTATTTTACTGGTTTATAGCATTATATTAGATAACAGTTTTAACCCGGAAAGGTTCTTTACAAGGTCATTTGAAAATACTAAGAAATTGTTTTTTCCTCTAGACTAAATTGTTATGCTATAAGTACTGACATTTTTGTTTTTAATTACCTATATTATTTACGTAGTTTCAAATCAGTTTGAAAATAACGAAATAGAGTTAAAGCCAAGCTTTTGAATTATTTTGATATTAAGGTATACATATATATTATTTTAGTAGTGAATGCTGGGATCCCCCAAGGGTCTGTGCTATCCCCCACACTTTTTCTTTTGCATATCAATTATATGCTCTCTCTCGGGAACATACATTGCTATGCAGATGACAGTACATTGCATGGAGGATACCATGACGCGCAGTAGCTGGGCGGGCGGAAACTGAGGAGAGACGGAGGGATCTTGTTGTTGAACTCGATAGGAAGTTAGGACTCATTGCCAAATGGGGCCCTGATAATCTTGTTGAGTTTAACGCCAAGAAAACACAGGTATGCGCTTTCACAGCGAAAACTTCCTCTGTGGCACTACGCTGGAGATACAAAGCAAAGTCGCCATACTGGGAATTGATATGCGGTGCGACCTCAATCCAAGGGATCACATCGAGGCTGTTATAAAAACAGCCTCACGGAAACTCGGAGTCCTGAACAAGGTGCGGCGTTTTTTCACGCCACAACAACTGCTCCTGTTGTATACAACACACGTACGTAACGTACGGTCTTGCGTGAAATATTGCTCGCACCTCTGGAATGGCTCCGCTAAGTACTTACTGGAGGCCTTGGATCGGTTGCAGCGACGTGCGGTTCGCATTATTGGCGACGTAAAGGTCACCAACACCTTCGAGCCTTTACAATTGCGTCGAGAGATAGCGGCACTGAGCGCTTTCTATCGACTGTATCACGACGAGGGCTCAGAGGAATTATTCTCCCTCATTCCTGCTTCCCCTTTCCTTCACAAGTCTACGCGTGCTGGCTCTCGATGTCACCGCCTAACTGTGACATCTGCCAGCTCTTTTCTTTGTCGCACCTCCAAAACATGGAATCCTTTACCAGCACACGTGTTCTCCTCCTCTTATGACCTGGGTTCCTTCAAACGAGGCGTGAAGAGGCATCTTGCGGGCCGGCAAGCGGCGTGCGGCTTGTGCAAATCATTCTTCCTGACTGCACTAGCCGTTGTCGCGTTTGGACTCTACTACCACTTACCATCAGGTGGAGTAAAGGCATTTGCCCTCCCGGGTATTATAAAAAAAAAAAAAAATTATAACATAATTTATTCACAATCAAATATTTAGTAGTAGTTTCTATAAATATTTCAAATAGTTGAAATATTTCTATTTGAAATGACTATTATTGAATTAATGATTCGCTATTAGTTATGTAGCCGGTAATAGTTAAAGAACTTATTAAAATTTTTCGGCGTCTTATCTCACTGCACTAAATACTTATCATACTAGTGACATATATACCCGTATCAAAAGTGTTTGAACAATTTTATCTTGTAAATATACACACAAATACACGTGTAATATCTACTTTATGGCAGTAAATAGACATTGCATCTCAGTTCTGACATTTTAAGCGTTAGCGATGAATAAAAGATTTCTTTTTGTGTTTTGTAAATATAATAATTAATAATAGTCATTCATTAAAACGTTGAAAGTAACAGCCTGTGAATGTCCCACTGCTGGGCTAAGGCCTCTTCTCCTCTTTTGAGAAGAAGGTTTTAAAGCTTATTCCACCACGCTGCTCCAATGCGGATTGGTGGAATACACATGTGACAGAATTTCAGTGAAATTTGACACATGCAGGTTTCCTCACGATGTTTTCCTTCACCGTCAAGCACGAGATGAATTATAATCACAAATTCAGTGGTGCTTGCCCGGGTTTGAACCCACGATCATCGGTTAAGATTCACGCGTTCTTACCACTGGGCCATCTCGGCTTCTAAAAGTAAATAACGTAAGCATATAAATATTATGTACTACATAAAATAAAATAAAAAAATGCCGTATACTTTCGTAGAATATTCGTTAAAAAGAAGAAAAAGATAATGTCAGGGTTACTAGTTAATACAGTCAACAAAATTACAATAGAATAACAAAATACAATAACTAAACGCGGCATTTTCGTATATTTGATATTATTATATAGTTATTAATAATCAAACTGGCTTAAGAAATAATAAAACCTTAATTTATTATATTATATTATAATATAGGATATAATTAATGATTTATAAAACTGGTTATGAGGTTAGACGGATTTTTATTGCGATTAATTTACGTTAATTTACTCACCTAAAGCCTACGCATTAGGATTGACAAAAAATAAGATCAATAAAACCTTTTCAAGCTAATATATGGAGAATAAATGAAATCATTTATGTTTGAGATGAAAAATATACATACATTTTAGTTTAAAAAAATTATCATCCACGACACAAAATTAATGAAATTCCTCCGCAGCAAAACATAACTAACGGTAGAGGTCCGACTTATAATTTATATGTAAATTTTGAGTAAAGTTCGTTAAATTTTATACGTGGCAATCCAAAACCAAAAACCGTTTTTGGATAGTATTTTTTTATTAAATACTTTTATTTTTTTCATCTTATTCATAGTTAATATATAAATTGCTTAACATTTAAAAGACACTAAAATCTATTTAGTCTTCACATATTATCGCAACTATATAACTATAATTGACTGCCTCGTTGGTCTAGTGGACTCGGTGGTCCTGGGTTCAATTCCCAGGTCGGGCTAATAAATAGTTATTGGGTTTTTCTGTCAGAAAATTCTCAGTAGCAGCCCGGAGTCTGGAAGTTGGAAGTGTGTACACTCCCGTGCCTCGGAAAGCACGTTAAGCCGTTGGTCCTGCGCCTGAACTCTTTCCGGTCGTGTCGGATTGCCGTCCCATCGGATTATGAGAACTAAGGAAAAGAGAGTGCACCTGTGTTTGCGCACACACTTGTGCACTATAATATCTCCTGCGCAGTTGGCTAATCTCTCTTGAGATTGGCCGCCGTGGCCGAAATCGGTCTGGAGGACCTTATTATTATTATTATTATCGCAAAAATACAAACAGAAGCAGACGTAGACTAAAACTATAAACTAATTAAAATTAAGCAATTCTAAGAATTTATAAAAACCCATAAAACAAAAACAAATTATGATAAAAGTAATTTAGGAAATAAACACACTGACAATGAATTATTAACATAAAAACACTAAAATGACTTTTTATATGTACTTGTATTTTAAGCTTATTAAATAAATAAATATAAAAAAATACTATTAATACTCGTAACTTTATAGTGAGTCATGCAGAAACGGTACTGAAAGCTATTGCGTACACAATAATGAGTAGGCCTAGTTTTAGGTAAGTAAAATTGAGTCCTTATTTATTCTTAATTACGAATAGGCGTTGATTATTTACATATAACGAATTCGTTTTAGTTATTCCCCTTCAACCTAAAGAAAACCACATATTTGTGAGATAATATTTCGTGGAACTAGGGAGATATATTTTATATTTGTTACAATAAAATCTAAGCAAAGTATTAGCATGATTGCGGGGAACTAACCGGTTAGACAAACACTCTTAAGAGTGACCGATGGTCCTAAATTATTTTCAAAATCATTTTTTACTTTTTTAAGTGTTGTAAACTTAGCGTCTAAAACTAATAAATAGGAATCAGGCAAACAATAATGTTCGACTGATTTAATAGATTTAATTATTATTTCCTCTTTCGTTACGATAATTTAAAGGGAAAAGCAATTATGTGATAATTGACGACATTCCCACACTATCTGTCAACCTCATCACGCATGCACTAAGGTCTCAGAGCTCGTGACTAGCAAGTGATCAGTATGCGATGGACATTATTACTCACAGTGCTATAACCATGGAACTTACAAACAACATAGCTACTATATAAGTTATATTTGTTTATAATAACAATTGTAGAGAGGTCATCGTTTTACATATCACGAATTGTGTAGCGATTTCGTTCGTGTCGCGTGGTGAAAAAACCTAGTGACTTCAATAATCCTAGTTACTTGTTTTTGATATTATAATATATATATTTACATTATTATACATATAATATTAAAATTTTTGTATCATAAAATTAAAGTAAAACCAATGTTTTTAGTTAATACTACTTAGAATGTTATCTTAGTACATAAGCTAACTAGTTTGTAATCCATGTGTCAACTTATGTTTATGTTTAAATAAATAAATTATTTATTTTCAAAATAACAACTTATCTTTCTGTATGGATTGAAAAAAAAAATATGACACTCAGATAACTGTATGTTTAATGTGACACTGTCATAATTAATTACAGAATGATTAATACAAAATGGAACTCATTAATGTATAAATATAACGTGACATGAATAATATTTATAAAGTATCAATAATATTTACCAATAAAATAGGTCAAAAATATGCTATTACTACTTTGAATACCGTGTTATCGGATTAATAAGGTTTTCTTCAATTCAAATAATATGTTTTCTTCAATTCAATTGAAATTAAATAATTAAAATAAAGAATTCGTGTCTTATTTTTAAAACAAAAAAGGAGAATGTGAAACGTAATCCTTTCGACTGCTTTTCTCTTATAATAATTTTATTTCTTAACTTAGTAGCTGGTAACCGTGGTTTTACCTGCGTCGGATTTAAATCAAAAATTTGTAAAACCTAAAAATGCGTATAAAAGCAAAACAACGATATAAGAAATGTAAGCTCCTTCATTTTAAAGATAGATATTTGTAACATCATAAGTACATTCCGGATAAAGCAGTAGGTTCAGCTAATATCCTTACTATTATTTTTATTGCGAAAGTGTGTTGCTTTATTTGTTACGCTTTCACGTCTTAACTACTTAATCGATTGTCATGAAATTTTGCATACACGTTATCAGGGATACAGAAAAGGAAATAAAGTATTTAACACGGTTGTCCCCTCCCCCTTCCACGCTGTCGAAGCTGCGGGCGGAAAATATTTTATATTATAAAGCGCAAATACTTAAAGTCAATGAAACAAAACATCTTATCATTCGAAATTCGTATTAGTATTAATTCTCTTTATACAAGCGGAACTGCCATAATTTGGCACCAAAACAATGTCAAGGCACATAAGAAATCATTTGTATTCAAATATTAATTTACATTTGTTTGAAAATTTTTCCTTCTATAGTAACCTCAGATAACTAAGGAAAACGTATTATTTGTTAGCTTTTCTTATTATTTTGTTAATGTACAAGAACTTAAAAAAATCTTATATAATAATTTAGTACCTGTGGGACAGAATATGTATAGTTAGAGGATTTTTTGTGAAAAATTACCTTATCTAAATACAAATTGTCAACCAAAATGTTTAGAACCGTATCCACGATAAAATATATAAATATCTTCAAGGACTGCATTTAATATTATAATATAACATATAAAACCAGTCGAGTTTTAAAAAAATCAAAAGCTTGTGTTTATTTTATTTTAAGCATTTTAAGGATATTATCAAAAACACATATAATATAATATGCTTCTAATATATTAATGAGCTTAATTGCATTGGAAAGTAACATCCTAAATGCGTAACCAATAATTGCTATAGTTAAATTGTTTACAAATTGTTATCAATCTTTTTCACTAATGATATCGAGATTATATTTAAGCCGTAAAAATTAAAACAGCATAGTTTATTTCAGTGACGCATTAAAATTGAAAAACAAAATATAACGATTTTAGACGCTGTTTGATTTCGACACTGGTTTTCCTCATATTTAACTCGGTATTTCCCTGAGCTTACCATGGCTGTATCAAACGTTTAAATTATTCTTGTTATTCTATAATTATTTGAAAAAATATAGTTATTATTATATTATTTTATATATATATTCATTTAATATTATTATTTTATCTTTTTATTTTATAAAATAGAATAAAGTTTTATATAAGTCTCAATTGAATACGGTATTTAAATATTTTTTGAATACGGAACGGGAAGAACAAAAGAAGAGAAAAAAGAAGCAAAAAATAGCGACAAAGTTTTAGTACGCTTTGATGGTTGATAAAAATAAATAAATTTAATAAAATTATTTATTATAATGAAGTATTTGTTGTGTGATTTGCACAAAAAAACAGGCCTGGGTGAGCTTAGGATTATTTATTTATATATAAATATGTAAATTGAATATGCCAATTTGCGTGTAAATATATGTACTTACTTAAGCATGTAGAATTAGCAACAGTAAATTCCATATACTACGTTTTTGTTACGATAATACTTTGAAAATCACTCAAATATTATAATTATTGAGTGGTATCGAATCCGATTGCTGACAAATTGTTCTAACTGCGTATGAATGAGGGGCTGAGTGTATATGTAGGCACGAATAAGAATTCCACTTGTGTTTCGATCTTAAATTATTTTCTAAAAATACTGTGAAGTGTGTTTTTTAAATCCAATTATGTTTAACTAATAAATTACTTAATCCTTTCAATCAATAGCACAGCTAATCAACAATTCTTCTTTTTAGAAGTCCGCATGAAAAATAAATTAATACTCACGGTATGTTAGTATTTAGTAACTCAAAATACGGTAATAGTTTAAAAAAGTATAAAATGTTTTTGTATATTTTTTATATGTAGAATAATTTGCGATTGTATCTAAAACGTAATTTATTTTATTATTATATAAGTAAAGGAGTACCTACTTAATATATTGCGTCAAATATATCGGCTAAACAGCAATACTTCGTATTTTTGCGTTCGGGTTTGAAGGATAAGTGAGCCAGTGTAATTACAGGCACAAGGAACATTATATCTTCGTTTGCAAGACTGGTGACGCATTGGCGATTGCGATAAGGAATGGTTAATATCTATTTCTTACATTGCCAATGTCTATGGTGATCACTTAACATCAGGTGTAAGACCCGTCCGCCTACCTATAATACAATATATGTATATACATTAATTTACATTTTTTAAAAGGATGCAACTTGGGCTCGAAGAGTTTCTATACGTAACCTTTTACAATTAAACATGTTTTACGTTTTACTTCCGTCACGTGTATTGATCGTAAGTTACATGCGCTCTATAACTCTGGTGTACTTTTATGAACTGCCTCGTTAGTCTAGTGGCTATATATAAGGCCGCAGACCCGGTGGTCCTGGGTTCAATTCCCAGATCGGGCCAATATATAGTTATTGGGTTTTTCTGTCAGAAAATTCTCAGTAGCAGCCCGGAGTCTGGAAGTTGGAAGTGTGTACACTCCCGTGCCTCGGAAAGTACGTTAAGCCGTTGGTCCTGCGCCTGAACTCTTTCCGGTCGTGTCAGATTGCCGTCCCATCGGATTATGAGAGCTAAGGAAAAGAGAGTGCACCGGTGTTTGCGCACACACTTGTGCACTATAATATCTCCTGCGCAGTTGGCTAATCTCTCTTGAGATTGGCCGCCGTGGCCGAAATCGGTCTGAAGGACCCCTTACTTTTATTCAGTGATGTTTTGTTATTTCATAAGATTAATGTTTAAAAAAAAACAATTGACTGTATCTAATGAAGTATGCCTAACAAATTAATATTTATTGAAAATAAATCCGTCTTGACGCTGCTTAAGATATAATCTGATATACGAGTATTACAAACCATATGAGTAGTATGACGCTTCATTTCATTTATCATATACATAGTAATAATTACATATTGAATTTACAAATGATAAACATCCATCCTTATTTGAATAATTTCAATACGGTATGTACTTATTTAAAAAAATGTTTTTTGCGTAAGGTTTACTGTTGAGCTCGCTTGATCATCTACTACGGTAATGATATCAAAGTCTATTCGGCAGTTTTCAAGTATGTAGTTATTTTAGACCCTTATGAAATAGTAATGCAAATCCTTGATATGAAAATAATATAAACATTAAATTCAAACACGACTTGATCAATACTAATATTTTCTGCTTCGTTGCTGCTATTCGATTCCGGGCAGTTCTAGTTTTAACTTTGTTTTAGCACAGAAGATTTAATCTCGTAAGGGGAAAGGGAAAAGAAACCATATATTTACATCCAATTAAATGTGCATTTACTTACATATCAACATCACACACAATGAAGGCAGTTATTTAGTAACGAACATTATGACATAACAATAAAATTTTAATTTTAATTTTAACAAATCTTTTGTAATTCAAAATAGTATTTGTTCTGCTCTGACAGTGTACTATGACATGGTTAGTTTCGACCATTCCAATTTATTTTATTTTAATCTAACGATATTAGTTGTTTATATGTTTTATTTTTAAAATATATTTGTAATAATAAATATTTATGTTCAATATTGTTGAAAGTTTCTTACATATGTTACATTATTGTAGTGATAAAAATAATCGTTTTTTAAACAGCAATACTTAAGCTTTAATGTACTAACTTATACGAGTATTTTAAAAGAATATGAGGTTATTCTTGTTCCAAATTGGTCACTTTTTACGGTACATTAATCACGAGATTTATTTTATTGTAAGTAGTAATGGTACTTAATATTCATTAAAATTACATTCAATTTAATATTTAAATTTGCATTATAATATAAATAATAATACCTCCGAATAATATCGCAAAATTCGGTCACGGCGGCCAATCTCAATAGGGTTTTCCATTAAGGGCGCTTGATCTTTGAAATGCAAAAAAAAATACATGTAGGAGAGATATTTGCGAATTTTTTTTTAATTTGGAAGTTCTATCGACCCCATTATGTATGGAATATGACATCATTCAAATGACCGCCACGGCTTCGGTTGGTGGCGCGCACACGAAAGGTCCAATTTTCGATGACTCTGGCGCACAAATCGGGCTGTATTTGATCGATGGCGTGGCGTATGTTGACTTTGAGGGCATCGGTGGTTTGCGGCTTGTTGGCATAGACCTGCGACTTAAGAAAACCCCACAAGAAAAAGTCCAGCGGGGTCAAATCGCACGATCTCGGTGGCCAGTTCACGTCGCCTCCGCGCGAGATGACCATGTCCAGAAATTGCTCGTGCAGAACTTCCATCGTAGCGTGTGCTGTGTGGCACGTAGCGCCGTCCTGTTGAAACCACATGTTGTCCAGATCCATATTCTCGATTTCAGGCCAAAAGAAGTTGGTTATCATCGACCGGTATCGCTCACCATTGACGGTGACGGCCACACCATTATCGTTTTCGAAAAAATACGGACCAATCACGCCTCCGGCCCAAAATCCGCACCAAACAGTCACTTTCTGCAGGTGCATTGCCACTTGGTGAACCTCGTGTGGATTGGTCTAGTCCCAAATACGGCAATTTTGCTTGTTGACATAGCCATTCATCCAAAAATGCGCCTCGTCGCTGAAGATGATTTTTTTGCCAAAATCGGCGTCAACTTCCAACTGCTCTAATGCCCAGTCAGCGAACACACGGCGCTGTCTATGGTCATTAACCTTGAGCTCTTGGGTCAGCTGGATCTTGTACGGGTGCAGGCTCAAGTCACAACGCAAAATTCGCCAAGTTGTCGTCTGCGAAAGGCCGAGTTCCTGTGCGCGACGCGGAATTGACTGCCGCGGGTTTTCGAGGACACTGTCGCGCACAGCGGCGATATTCTCGGCAGATCTCGCGTTACGTTGACGCACGGGAACCGGCTGATTGTTAACTGACCCGGTTGACTCGAATTTGTCCACCAATCGACGGATAGTCGACTCGGCAGGACGATCATCGCGACCGTAAAACGGGCGAAGTGCGCGGAACGTTGCTCGAACTGAAGACCCATTTTCATAAAACAATTTTATGATTTGCACGTGCTGCTCGACACTGTAACCTGCCATGGTGGTTCGGGAGGATCAGCTGTCAAAGTTCAAGCGTCCCTATTGGAAAACCCTATAGGTGATCGGAGATTTTGCTTATTTGCTTGAACGTGTTTAACAAAGTCAGGTGGTAACACTACCAAAATTTTAATTTGAGGCTGATGCTCATCAGCCGGGGATTTTGAGATGTGCTGACGTACGTACGAATGTATATATTAGTAGAGTAAAATACTTACTCTAATAATATATACATATTTGGTTTTTAAGCTGATATTTAAGATTACATTTATTTTAACTAAAGGTTAACTAAAATTTATACATTATCACAGCGGAAGTCAAATTGTTCCCAGTTTGAATTTATCACAATACCTATTATCAGCTTATTATTATCGACGCCGGAAATAGAACGATGGCAACCACAACTTATTACAATATATATTTTCTATGTATAGTTATCGTTAGGTAATATTTTCTTTTATTTATAATAAATATAAATAAAAGAAAATATTTAATTTTTGTTCACTAAAGTTCTAGTCAATTGAATTTAGAAATAAATTTGAAAAAACTTATATAGATTTTGAAATGTATTGAAATTGTATCAACCAAGTACCTAATATATAAAATATTATTGCTAGGATGCTTTGCCTCTTCCACTCATTACAAAATCTATCTCCAAGATTTTCAAAGAGTCTATTGTGATTCATTATAGTGGTAACATATGGCACGTCTAATTAAATTGATTAAGTAATTTAATTTGATAAATAGTGAGAAAACGATCGGTTTATTTTGGTAGTATCTACCTCTCGAATTGATAATTTTTCTTTTCATAATATTTCTGCAAAAAATCGACACAAAATTTCTTGTAAGAGTCATGTCAGATCATGGCATATAGTCTTCTTTTTTCCCATTATACAATCACAATATTTCTATCATAACATTAGCGTTACATGTTTTTTTTTAAATAAAATAGGTATGTGGTCAAATCATGCAACTGAACTATATACCTACCAGTTCTAACAATAGACTATGCAATAATATGGTACCATGGTATCTTATGATGTGGCCGTGGGCCGTGAGGCTGCCGATGGAATTCCTTAACTATTCAACATATCTCCGTCGAGGTTCAGATCTTTTCTTTCTTGTAGTACGTGGCTATGTATAACTGGGTCTTAATAGTCGATCGATCAAATTAAAACTGTTTAAAATAAATAAAGATAACGACCATGATTGGCTTCATTGTCCATAAATTATTTTAATGACAAAATTCCAAAGTTCTTAAAATAAACTCTCACATGATTTAGAATTAAGTTTATCCGTACTGACAACTTAAATTGTGCATGCTATGAATTGTTATTGACTTCGGCAAATATGTTATGATATAAACGTTTTATTGCTCATAAGTTATAATTCTGGATTGAATTATGGCAGTCACTTAGAACAAAATCTGTAATATGTTTAAGTTAGCACTGTGTATATTTTACTAAAACAATTGATACATTGAATTTGAACATGAATCGATTGATATATTCTTTATCTTTAATATTATCCGAATTTCAAATAAGTTTTCTGAACCAAATAATATATTTGCTTATTCTAAAGAACAGACGTGTTTTTTGTTCTTATACCTCATTAACTTAGTTAAATAATTGAATGCATTGTGTTATTAATTAATAAATAATTGAATTAATTTTAAGCCCAGTAATTAACAATAAATACTGACTAATGATTGTAATCAAGACCATCTCCTAGTTCTGCAGAATGTCTAAGAAATACTTTAATTGAATCCGGCCTTAGTGGACTGATTGGCCGACACCTTGACCGTTTTACTCATTCTAACGTGAATTCTTCCGATCATTACATTTTTTCATTGATTAATAATCAAAATGCATAATGCATTATACATTTAATTGCGAAACTTATAATGCTTTCATATAGTTTATTTAATGAGCTTACTTCAAACCAGTTATGGAGATATCGTATGCTACTTATATATTAAGGTACCATAAAATATATTATTTATATTGGTAAATTTTATATTAAGTACAGTAGCACAATAGCAGCCTGTGAATGTCCCACTATTGGCCTAAGGCCTCTTCTCCTCTTTTTGAGGAGAAGATTTTGAAGGTTATTCCACCACACTGCTCCAATGCGTGTTGGTGTCTGTCACATACACATGTGACAGAATTTCAGTGTAAATTGACACACGCAGGTTTCCTTACGATGTTTTCCTTTACCACCAAGCACGAGATGAATTATAAATCGCAAATTAAGCATATGAAATTTAGAGGTGCTTGCCCGGATTTTAACTCAAGATCATTGGTTAAGATCCACGCGTTCTTACCACAGGGCCATCTCGGCTTTATATTATCTTATATAAATAAAATAAAATGTTTTAATTTATTCTTAACTCTTATCTGTACAGTTTTTATTCCCAATTATTTTTATAACAATCAAAAATCAGTGTTTGTTTCACAAATATAAAACATTTGATTTTTCTAGTTGAAGTATTGGTCTTATGTTAAGATACGTATATATTGCATCATATCATTAATCAAAATCGTAAGACAATTTGTTTTCTTTTTTCATCCATTGCTGTAAGTACGAAAGTCGTCACTTGCTGTTAATATGAGATTTTCAATGAAAGGCGTGTCACATTTGTTTCGTCAAAAAATACTCTTAATCGTGCGCGGTGTAGCGATACGCACGCGACTTGGCATCGTCGATCGTGGCATTTTGTTTATTTATATACGACATGCTACGCTTGGTATGCATCTTCATTCTCTGTTGCAATAACTAGAAAAGGTTGAGACTTATAACTTTTAATGTTGTATAATTCTTTTGATTGTTTGAATACACGCCAAAAATATTATATTTATAATAAGTATTAATAAAAAATGGGTCGATATATATTTTTTTCTAGTATATTTATGACTACGAGACTGTGATATAATGTGACATACATATGTGTGTGTGTGTGTGATATATGTTAAGTATCTTTATTCGAAATACCACGAGATCTCCTAAACTTTGCGGCCGACTGACTTGAAAGTCATACGGCCGAATACTGAAACGTCCCTCAAAGTTAAACGCTACTTAACATTGAGAAGCTCCTAAATTAGTATGCGAAATTTTAAATTAACGGCGTCTCAAATAGTTAAGTTGCATTTAATATTTAAGTGACGTTTCAGTATTCGGCCGATAGTTACTACTCCTTCCCTGACGTACACGCTCATTGAGAACGGTTTTACGTAAATCCTATCCAAAATACATTTTTCTTCTTATCTACCCGTGCGAAACCGAGACAATTAGCTAGTCTATAACATATATTATTATCTACATTTTTTTGTTATTTTTTATTACAATAGAAGCGGAATAAAACTTCGTTCTCCTGTAATGCTTTAAAAATGTTCCAAAAATAATACTCTACTATAAATATAAACGACTTTCGACCACAATTATTCTAGAATTAATAAGAGTTCAACTAAATAAAAAAGTGCACAACGCCGCTAAAGAAGTTTTCACTTCAAAAACAACGGGATGCACTCCGGGAGTGCCGGCAGACCTGAAAACTTGAATACATTTTTGATATTTTGGAATGATTATGGAAAAATTTGCTCGAATTGCTTTAATTATCAATATTCCTTATTGCGCTATCGTACACAAACATGACAATTTATTTTACATTAAAATTTTAACACGTCAGAATCCGTCTTACGAATTTTCAATCAGGGTCACGTGACCTGACGCGAGTTTAACATTTTTTACCTATCATAAAAAAGTGCACAACGCCGCTAAAGAAGTTTTCACTTAAAAGAAAAATGAATTTAAAATCATTTAATTATTATAATAATGCCGTAACAAGATATCAAACCATATTTTTGATACAAATAATACGTAATTTATTACATACAACCAAATGAATTAACATTAACCTTGGGTTGAAATTGAAATAATAATATAAATTTGAAGTAAATTATTGACTAAAATTTGTAGAATTTACTGTTACTCATTAGAGTAGTTTTATAATCCACCTGGTTAGATCATTTTTATTTATTATCAAAGTATTGTCATCCGAATCACGTACATTTGCAAAGTTTCAAATCGATACAGTAATTCCAACTAGTGTGTTGAAATCAACTGCTATATCTATACTAATATATAAAGCTGAAGAGTTTGTTTGTTTGATCCGGCGATCTCAGGAACTACCGGTTCGAATTTAAAAAATCTTTTTATGTTGTATAGTCCTTTTATCGAGTAAGGTTCTAGGCTGATTTTTATCTATTATATTTTTATTAATTATACGGGGGTGAAACCGTGGGCACAGCTAGTTTGTTTATATACTGCTTTTGTTAGTTACATACATGGACGCTGGCTCTATTTTTGGCAGACTCGACAACTGCGTTGGAGATAAAAAAATGGTGCACAAGTGTGTGCGCAAACAATTCGCTCTTTTAATCCGATGGGACAGCAATCAGCGACTGAAAATAGTTCAGTCGCAGGACCTTAATTTAAATTTAAATTAATTTATAGCGGTTAATTCTACTCCAACTTCCCAACTTCAACGGTAACGGGAACAATTAGGTTCGACTCGATTGCGATAAAGTGACAATTTGTTAGTGCCAGGACCTCGTGATTTTCTTGTTATAAGCTAGCCAATAGACTATAAATAAACGTAACTAAACAGATAACAATTTGTCATATTTTAATTGTCTAACGAAATATCATTTAACAATTGAACCTCAATAATTGATACCGATACCGAACCATACGTAGATTGTCTCCTAGAATTCTACTCTTTTGCAAAACGAACATGAAGAAGAGCCGCTGTATATCTTGTAACAGCCTAGGAACATTATATTATTGTAATTTGAGCATAAAAAATAAGCAATAACAAATATATCATTAATTAAATTATTTATTTTCTTAATAATATTATAAGAAATAAATAACTTTATAATAAGAAAAAAAAAACAAATAATAATAAACATATCAAGTTAATAATAATATATCAATACAGATAATATTACTGAAATGTAATAACCTAGGTATTTCTTGTTTTAGTGGATAACAAGCTATAAATAATTTAAATCCTGTAACAATTGCTTCATCTTAAAATACAACTACTTTCATGTATAAGTATTTTATTTAAAAATAAAGGAAAACTATGAAAATAGTCATTATACTAGGATTTTTAAATTATTAATTATTATTTTTGTCCATGAGTATAATTAGTACAAATGTAAAAGTATTAAAACTGCGGACATGAATTTACTAAATGGGCAATTAGACTGAAATAAGCTGAAGTGTTTTACCACTTCCGCTTAAACTTAAAAATAAGTTCTAAGTTTTATAACTTATTTAACTTAAATCGTACTGCATATCTATTTTTTTTATAAAATTTCTTGAGTAGAAATCGCCGATACTACAATTGATTCTTTAGACAAATTTTGAGATCCTATATAAACATAAACGCCGACTTCTATAATAATTAAGACATTAAATTGCATAAAATTTTATCTCTTATTAAGTGTTTCTGGGAATTGCAAATTTAATAACGTAATCTATTAAGAAGGGTTTTGCCATGTATATCATAGTTATGTTATAATTGTACGTATTTATCTGTGATTTAAATAAAAAAAAAAGTTATATTTTGCAACTGGAATTATTCATATGAATCGAAAAAAAGGAGGTTCCTACCTATATTTTGCTCTGTAGTTTTTTATTACTAAAAATGTGATTTATGAAATTATTTTTATTAACATGGCCGGGAAAGCCTACATCAAACATAGTTTTTCAAAGTAACAATAAATAAAAACAAACCTCCTTGCTATTCTGCCTGTCGATGGCATTAGGGTGACCATACTTCAAAAATATAAAATTAAAGAAAAATCAAATTTAACAAGTAAGTAACATTTTAAAATATATTCCCTTGTGATATTGTGCTGTATTCAAACGAAATGTAACCTAACTGTTTTGTTAAAGAAAAACATTTCAATTGTTATCTATCTAGTAATTTTATGATTACCGGCGACTACGCTTGTAGCGAGGCATTACGGCACAGCACCGCCATTGTTCCGTGTCGAGCAAGGCCGGCTGATGTAATTTTAGCGCCGCTTGCACCAGACACAACGGTCAACGACCTTGTATGCAGCCACGGACTATCGATAAGTGGAAAAGGGACGTACATCACTAGTGACCTCGTGAATTTGCGTATAACTGTACGACAACTAATTTTTAATGTCGTACGCATTAAGAATTTGTTTTCATTTGCATCTTTATTTGAAATTGAAGCATATTGCCTGGATGTCGTTTATCGATGTTTTAAAACTATAAATATATAATTAGTATATTATGTATAGTTTTTAGCACTATTCATATAAAAAAGTGTTTTTAAAGTTTAAGTGTAACTATATTTGACTTTTTATTATTTACTTTATTCTCATACAAGTCTTACGTTTGGTCTTCATCATTTTCAAATCATTATTTACATTTTCTATTTTTAAAACCTAAATTGACTGGTATTAAAATATGTTTATGTATATTAAGTTTATCTCTTAGTTACATACTAATAATAATAATAGTCCTCCAGACCGATTTCGGCCACGGCGGCCAATCTCAAGAGAGATTAGCCAACTGCGCAGGAGATATTATAGTGCACAAGTGTGTGCACAAACACAGGTGCACTCACTCTTCCCTAGCTCTCATAATCCGATGGAACGGCAATCCGACACGACCAGAAAGAGTTCTGGCGCAGGACCAACGGCTTAACCTGCTTTCCAAGGCACGGGAGTGTACACACTTCCAACTTCCAGACTCCGGGCTGCTACTGAGAATTTTCTGACAGAAAAACCCAATAACTATTTATTGGCCCGACCTGGTAGTTGAACCCAGGACCACCGGGTCTGCGGCCTTATATCTAATCACTAGACCAACGAGGCAGTCAAGTTACATACTACGTAAGTATCAAAATCATGAGAGTCAAGAGTACTGAATTACAAGGATATATTTTGCATTAACTACTTGTCAATCTTATTTGTATTTTTCTATCTAGGCAAAAAATGACAGCGGCTTGCTGACTTTTAAAATTACTATTCAGTTAGCATTTTTTACTTTATAAAGTTATTTGATTTAGCCTTAGTTCGTAACAATGACAACTTTATTTATAATAGTATACTGTAGAGGGTTTCAATTGTAATATTTTATTTGTCCTATTAGAAGTAGACACAACTCCATTTTTAAAAAGGGGACACGTTCCGTAGTTACTTATTGAAATACCTAAGATACAATAACAGGTCTTATATATTTACATTTAGTAGTTTTTTGACGCTTCCTGTCAAATAGGTCTTCTTGTAGTTACTTAATAGTTCTTTGGCGCATAATACTTTTCGTCAAGTTTCCTTACTTTTTTTTCTAGTTCATCGCTCCGTATTTATAGGTCCATCCACTGCTGAACTGATGTCTCTGTAACCTATCTTGTTCCCTCTAAATCTAAGGGATTACCACTGTATTTTTAGATTATCTGGCAACGTAGATTTTTCTTCCCATAAATTTTTTGGTATGTCCGTTTTTTCTAACTTTTATAAAAATAGTGAGGTTATTTTCGAGGATGTTCAAGTTTCTGATCCTTTTGTTTCTGTTGCAGTACTTATGTATTTATTATAATAATGCGTAGCTTTGCTTAGTACCAATCTATGCGTTTAATAATATATTTTTATTAATTCTTTGTGATGCTCTTAAATTATCAATCTGACTTCTTTGTGTAATTGTTTTAATAAACTGCGCTTGGCTTGATCTGAGATGCATAAATTTGAATGATCACACATTTGCTCTTGTACCTATCACTTACTCATTCGAATGAGAATCAGGTATCCTGTTCGTAAAGTTCTAGTAAAGTGTATCATAAAATGTTTTATGAGAAAACCTACTTTCCTTGGGTAGCAGTTCTTCTTCGTAGAGAAGTGAATGAAATGAAATTTCTCCATTCCATTTTTGGTAATATAGTGATTGCTTGAGCTCCAGAAGGCCATCTTGGGTAATTATTCAAAATCTTAAAAGGAAATAACTTTATACGTTAACCTAATGTATAAAAATACCCAATTATTTTAATTAGTAGTTTATTAATAAAAATGCACACATTTAATTACTCAAACAACATAAAATTGTATATCACAGTATATAAAAATCGCTACTAATTGTCAAGCTATTTACATTTTTTTCTGTAACGTTTTTATCTGTGACAATATCTGCGCAGAAAATTCAATGTACAAGGCAACACAACCGGAAAAAACTAACTACCAAGTAACTTACTAAGCATTCCGAGAATAAACTGTCCTTAGTGTTTGTTAGATATAATTGAAAGTGTTGAACTACTGACGTAATAAATTAACCTGTTACAGCAGACATTTGAACATTAATTTACTAAGGTCAATTGTAACCAAACAGTAAGCTTAGAAAACAAATTAAGGCATTTAATAATTGATCGAAAGAATTTATGTAGAAAGTCGAAAGTTTTTGAAATAAAATTATTTTTTTTGCATTCTAAAGATTGCAATTGCTATAGGAAATTGAAAAGCTCTAAGCAATAGCAGTAAAAAAAAATCAGTTTTTTCATTTTAGTAACAAATACGCAAAACTTATGTAATAATTTCATATTATTCTTGATATTTATTTATTATATATGTACAGGACATAGGCCTTCCGCATCCAATCGTAAACTTCTAGAGGTTATATGGCTGAAGGGCGTCTTACGCTGCATTTGCTGACCCGTAGTCTGTAGGACTCGTTTACTTCAACATTTTATTGATTCTCATGAATTGACATAACTTTCATATAAATAAAATTGATAGAAATATATATTATATATACAATACTCTATATAAGATTAATTAATTAATAATTATAAGTTAATTGATAATAAGTTTTAATTGTTAGGTTAATATAGTAGTTTGTGTACTGAGCCAATTATTTATGAGATTATTAAAATATAAATTTACGTTTTCATACAACTAGATGAATATGAGTCCTTGACAATTCATCAATGACTTTGATAACTTATAAAACTCGATAATACTAGTCGTTTGAATTATGATTATTTAAGTAAGAATTCATTAAATGCATGAATTGCTATATCACTACATATTAAAAATAAAATAAAAAATGCATGACTTGATACTTAAATGAAAATAAAAACAACATGGTATATAATATAATATTTGACGTTTCTGTCATTAAAGAAAGTTGTAAGATAGTGTGTATGTATATGCCAGAAAAGGAAAAAAAAGATAGTGTGTATTCCTGGACAATGTATCGACTTTGTAAGCGCCAATAATGTAATGAATTATTTTTTATGATCAGAACATCTTCAAGCACTCAAGTAGTCATTCGATATTAAGATAACCACGACATTGCCCCAAATTAACCCTCGATGTAGTATCGACTAAGGGAAGTTTGCTTAACGTATGGTATGGTTATCAAAAAAACAAGCCATCACAAAAATCATTCCTAGCATCATTAAGGCGGCCGGCAGTATTATATGTGTCTGCGAAATCCTTTGCGAAATACAGGACTGCGGCACCAAATATAATAATTATGTAATAAAAACAAGCGAATGATGATGAGATAAGAAAAAGAGAATAAACATGAGATTTCAAAATATACCAACAATACCATAGCCAAAAAATAGACATGATAAACTCTAAGGCTTAAAATAATTTAGATCAAACTAATTACATTCAGTTTCTTACATATAACGGTAGTAGTCATATAACATACTGAAACTGCAACTAAAAATGTTGAATCATATATTTTAAGTTTAACTTTTTTGTACATATTGTTACTTGAATGCTCATATCGAAGGAGAGTATAATAGATTACCTAGATAAGTCTTTGTACGTAGTACGTACATGACCAACATCTTAGATAAACAAACACCCTCCGTAGGTTCCGCTCTTATGGGAAACTTAGTAGATTTGAAAGGGATTTTTAGAATAGAAAATAAATGCACAGGGATTGGCATAGGCACTTGGCGTAGATATACTTTAAAGCTGCAGTCCACTATTTAGATATTTGAAATTGTTACTTGTATAGAGATCTATTTAAGGTCTATATTTTTTTTAATTAACCCCCTAAATAACGTATACTTCAAAAGTACAAAAAATAGAAACAAATATAAATGATGCGACCCTGCTCTAAAGCACAGGGTAAGCAGTAAAGTGCATATTGTGTAGTCGTCCATATTTTTAGTCACTTACCTGATCCAACAAAATTTACTTCAAGATTTAAGAATACATGCTCATGAATCAGTTTTATTTCTATTAGCATGATTTACGATTATTTTTTTTTTTTTTTCCGCTTATCGCCGTCCACTGCCGATCTTGGGCAACCATCCCGATCTTGGGCAGCCCGCATCCATCCCGTACCTGCCACCTTTTTCAAATCGTCGGTCCACCTTGTTGCAGGGCGTCCTACACTACGTTTGCCTAAACGTGGTCTCCACTATAACACGTGTCGGCTCCATCGGCCATCAATACGTCTGGAGACATGACCAGCCCACTTCCACTTCAACGTGCTAATTCTACGCGCGATGTCGGTGACTTTAGTTCTCTGGCGAATGTCCTCATTTCGGATTCTATCTGCCAGAGAAACCCCAAGCATCGCGCGTTCCATAGCTCGCTGAGCGACCTTAAAGTTGTGGACCAGTCCTACGGTGAGTGTCCACGTTTCGACACCGTAAGTCATTACAGGTAGAACGCACTGGTTAAAGACCCTGGTCTTAAGGGATTGTGGAATCGACGATTCAAAAATATGACGCAACCTCCCGTATGCCGCCCAGCCCAAACGTACTCTTCTTTTGGCCTCCTTCTCAAAGTTGTGCCGGCCCAGTTGTATTGTTTGGCCCAGGTAGATGTATTCCTGCACAACTTCGAGTGGAGAGCCATTTACGACCACCGGTCTCGGGGATATATGATGGTTGACCATAATTTTGGTCTTTTCTATGTTCATTCCGAGACCTACTTGTCTTGAAGAATCGCTCAGGCTGTTTAGCATCTCTTCCAAATCCTGCAGAGTCTCCGTCATGATGACAATGTCGTCGGCAAATCGCAGATGTGTAATGTGTTGGCCATTCATGTTAATACCGCGTCCGTTCCAATCGAGCGTCTTGAAGACGTCCTCCAATGCATTGGTAAAAAGTTTCGGGGAGATTACATCCCCCTGTCTTACCCCACGATGCAATTGGATTGGTCTTGTGCTCCGATCTTGTACTTGGACGGTCATGGTTGCGGCTTCGTACAAACACTTCAATACCTGGATATATCGACAGTCAATTAGGCATCTCTGCATGGATTCCAGAACAGCCCAGGTCTCGATGGTATCGAAGGCTTTTTCGTAGTCCACAAACGCTAGGCATAGAGGCTGATTGTATTCCTTGGTCTTTTATATTATTTGCCTAAGTGTGTGTATGTGGTCTACGGTACTGAAGCCTTTTCGAAACCCAGCCTGCTCAACGGGTTGGAAGTCATCGAATTTTTGGGCAAGACGGTTCGTGATTACCCTCGAAAACAACTTGTAAACGTGGCTTAAAAGAGAAATGGGGCGCTAGTTTTTCAGAAGAGCTTTATCACCCTTCTTGAAAAACAGCACCTCCACACCTCTGCTCCATGTCTTCGGTGTAATACCATTGTGGAGGAAGGAATTGAAGATGTTTGCCAGCTCTCTGAGAACTGGTGTTCCTCCTGCTTTAAGAAGCTCTGAGGTAATTCCGTCATCTCCTGGAGCCTTATTGTTTCCAAGTTGTCCAAGAGCAATCCTAATCTCGCCCAAGTCGATGTCGGGGAGCTCGTCTGATAGGTGGCGTGTCAGTCTAGCTCGTGGGTCATCCACTCTGTGGGACTCAGGTGGAGGTACTCGTGATGAGTATAAATCGCCGTAGAACTTTTCGACTTCAGCTAGAATCTCTGGCTTTGAGGTGACGGTTGTGCCTTGTGTCGTTCTAAGTTTTGTCAGGTGACAACAGGAGGTCAGTGACTTTGCAAGAACCTTTGAGCCCCTATTGAGTGCTATGGTATCTTCAATATGCCGGGTATTCGCTCGTCTTGTGTCACGCCTTATTAGTTGATTGATCCTCCTGTTAAGTACCTGACACTCAGATGGCGTCATATTCTGTTGTTCTCGTCTCCTCGTCATCTCGTCCAGTGTCTCGCCTGAGAGCTTCGACTTACGTCCATTGCTCTTTTGTCGAAAGTGATTTTGTCCCACCTCGCGGATGACACGCACCAGACTGTTGGTGGCGTCGTCGATATCCTGCTTGGTTTCCAACATGGCGAATCGGTTCTGTAGTTCCAGCTGGAAGCTTTCGCAACCAGCTTCGACCTGGGGCAGAGTTGGTCTAAGAGTCGACTTCATTAACCGCGATCGTTCGATTTTAGTGTTAATATTCAGGGTGCCTCTTACCAGGCGGTGATCACTTCCGGTGTTTACCCTGTTGATCACGGAGACATCCCTGAATATTTGGCGCTTATTGGACAAAATGAAGTCGATCTCATTCATCGTTATGTCAACGGGGCTTCGCCAGGTCCACTTCCCTTGGGGCTTTTTCTGGAAAAATGAATTCATCAGAAACAATCCCTGAGCCTCGAGGAAGTTTACCAGCATTTGTCCACGATGATTCCTGCGCCCATAACCGAATTTTCCTACCCTCGATTCACCATCTTCTTGTACTCCCACTTTGGCATTGAAGTCACCCATAACAATTGTGTAGAAGGTACTGGTACAAGACATAGCTTTCACTATGTCTTCGTACATGGCTTCGACCTCTTCGTCAGTGTATGTAGACGTTGGGGCATACACTTGTATTACCTTCAAGGCATACCTCTCGGTTATGTTTAAGACAAGGTATGCCACCCTTGCCAACACACTGCCAAACTCTACAACATTGCTTCTGAGTGACTTGTGGATCAAAAAGCCGACGCCACCTTGGGATGGTTGATGTCCTTCTCGGAAGTAGAGTAAGTGACCGGAATCTAGTGTCATCGTATCCTCGCCCTGTCTTCGGATTTCCGATAGACCTACTATATCCCAGTTAATACGACTTAACTCTACTTCCAATTCCTTTACATGTTCGTCCAGCCTTAGAGAGCGTCCATTATACGTGGCCAGAAACAGTCGCCGTTTGTGGTACCCTGCCGTAGCCCGGGGATTCTTAGCACCCCCATCGCACAGTTACCATGGCCGGTACCGTGGCCAGGAATAATGCGATTACCGGGAATTGGGGGCCGTGAACTTGTGTTGTCGCTCATAGGGGGGTAATTGTCTTAGTCACCACGCTTGGCAGGCGGGTTGGTGACCGCAGTAGCTGTAAATCTTTCGCTGATAGCGCTGCTGCCCGCTATCAGGATTTGCATTTTTGGATTTCGGTCGCCAGAGCCTCGTTTGTTAATCAGCAGGATGCACCACGAGCAGGTGAGGTTGACGGTAGGGAGCCTAAGGTCGTTGTCGACTCCCCTTACATCCCTTTACGATTAGTGACTTGATACTTAAATGAAAAATATTAATTTATTAAGTATTGACGAATTTGACCTGTGATTATTAATGCCAGTGAGTAGTTTTCTTGGTTGTGGGATTTTGTGCAAACCCGTCTCGTCTGTGTAATTAATTATTGATGTGTGCTGGTTTGAAGGTTGAATGAGTCAGTGTAAGTACAGTCACGGAAGATAACATCTTAGTTCCTAAGGTTGGTGGCGAATCTATCATCTGTGGCAAATCTGACATATCTAGAAAATAAGATGCCGTCCTTACTATTACTAAGTAGTCTCAAGACTAATGTAGCGCTATTTCTCTATGAATAATTGTTTCCTTGGCAAACATTTTATTAATAATAAATAATACATTGCCGGTGGCAATGACATTGATGCACAAGTGGTTGGTTGGTTGTTGGTTTATTTGAGCGACAACATTTGAAACCAGCCAAATACTAATATTAATAAATATGCGTTGTTTACATATTCAAAATTTGTATTTTTCACGAACGAAAAAGAGAATCTAAAATTGAACCATGTGAAACTCAAATTTTTAGCAGACTCAAATGCTGTATTCTATTAGCCGAACCTTGTTGCGTTCTTTGACTTAAGTATAGGACAATGAGATCAAATCAAGATCAAGATTTAATTCTTTTAGCAACTACTCAAAGTTAAGTAGCGCTCAACTAAGTGTTTGATTTGAGGGAAGTTTCAGTATTCGGCCGTAAAACTTTTAAATAGTTTTATAATATCACATCGGTTTTTATAAATTTAGCCGCATCAAATGATTTTATTTCAGTAGGAATTTTACCAGAACTAAAAACAAGTCTATATGTCTATCAATGTTGGTTTGTTATAAGCAATATATTACATATATAGAGAGACACCGTATATCTTAATCTATCTGTATAAAATAAGAACTTTTAGCGTTTGTTTGTAGGAGGCTTAAAGAGTGGAATACAGCAACAGATACATAACTTACCTACACAAAAATAGTGTAGGGCTATAGGCTATTCCAATCGAATGAGAAGTAAAGATAATCAACATTAGATTTACATGTTTCATGCTATTTTCTAATAGCCCTGCTACATAACGCACCACGATCAATTCTTGACTAGTAGGTATATCTTTATTTATAATACAACACTATTCTACTTAATGACTTATCTCCAATGTTTCGATAACTACTTTATTTTTTTCATTCGAAATTTAAAATGCCATTTTTTATTAGTACCAAAGAATATTCAAGATCTCAACCAATTATATCACGTCAATTCAATGTCAAAGTTTTTATTTGTCTTTTTACATCTATGATTGAAATAAGGATACTAAGAATACTGAATATAGGCCAGTAAAAATAGAATTTAACTTTGCAATAATTTTCGGTCAAATTTTTTTTTATAAGGTTTAGGATTACTTACTGAGCATAAAATCACAAAATGCTGACAGATCCAGTTGGAGCTTCAAGCACGCTTATTGTAATTAATGTGTCTTGCGAATTAAAATTTATACAATTGTAAGTAGCAGTCCTAAGTTATTATGTTGGCAATGTTAATACTTAAGTTGTTCGCCATGCACTTGGTCTCCGGTTGGTTTTAGTTCATTCACATCGAAGTACTTGAGTGAGGGAATAGAGAGTGAGCCTGTGTATAGTGTGTTGTGTCTGTGCAGTTGGCTCGTCTTTGAGCTTGGTTTCCATGGCCGCGGGTGGAGTGAACCGTACAGGTATTAGTCGCGCTTCAAGTGTTATCCCCATAGGCCTCGGCTTTTCCGTCAAGATTAGAATCGCTTTAGGCCGTCACCATTATTATATCAAAAATATTTTCGATAAATCACATATTCTCGATTAAAAATACGCATCTACTTAGTAGATTTTTTTTTGTTGCCTTTTATGTACCATAACCGAAATTGAATATTAAAATATTATGTATTTGAAATGTTAAATGTGTATTTTTTAGATGGTCAGTTAAAATCAAATTATTGAAATTATCAATAATTGTTATCATTAGTAAAAACTTAAATCACACCTATATATCACTCCATAATTACAGCATAATACTGAGTAAATCCTATCTTGACGATGCTTATTAATTTTAACTTGAATTCCTATTAAATTATACCAGAAATAATATTTTGTTCAATTATTTTTTTTGAGCAAAAAGTGTAATAAAAATAATTTCTTGTTTCATTGTAAAATAACAATAAAAAACTATATAGAATCCCCGATAGCTAAACCAATAAAGGAAAGGAAGGAAGGAAGGAAGGAAATTAAATTAAACTATATTTCACATAAAAATTTTGTTACACCAAAAATCTATTATAAATAATAGACCACAACATGAGTTTCCAACTATGCCGTATCAAATTATTATAATACGAAAATAAAACCACACTATATATCATCATTATCATTTAATGAATCTGTTATTTACAAAACATTCGGTGGACAATATTAGCAACAGCTAGAACCTGTACCATGTGCAAAGCGCTGAGCCATTCTCTTACAAGCATTATTATATCAAAGCCGAACCAAGTTTTTTACATATGAATTCGGCACTATGATTTATTCAAAAACTCACAACAAATTATCAATGAAATAAAAAAAAAATGTTTTCACTTTCATGTAAGGTTCGTCTATGAACTGATAAAATAAATTTGTAATTTTTTTTATTATTAATGTAATTCATGCAAGACGTAAACGTTTACATCTTAAGATCGCATAAAACAATACTTTGAGCCAATACTGAATAGAATACAATAAAATTTCGACATATCATGATTTTGAGCTAATTACGCTAACGGCGAAGCTAGCGATAATTAATAACAAAATTGTACCATTTCATCGTTATTCACAATAATTATATAAATAATAACAATTATTTATACTTGGTGTTTCAGAACGAAAGACTTCAATTTAATACAATTCAATACACACAATTTATTTACTAATTTATATCCATACTGTTCCATCTCTAACAATTATATATGTATACTTATTTAAAAAAATGGCTTCCTCATTACTACCACTTCCCTAAATAGTTTGTCACTCTTAAAAACATAATAACACTTTTGGTTTTTTACATAAAGCTATAACAACAGTTAACGTTACTCAATAACTTTTTGAATATTTAATACAATTTATACAATTACTTTGAATCGTTTTAAAACTTATTTATTAAAAATTATTACATACCATTAATTATCTACATAATATTACAGGCTCGTTATAAAAGAAATATATTTTTTTCGTTTCATTAAGCTTTTTTATCACATAATTTGTTATCCTATATAAATCTAGTGCCTAGTTTTCAGTAACTCTAATAAGACTTAAAAGCTAAATTATGCAATATATTGACACAAAAATATCTTTAACAAAATATATAAATATGTATATGGATACTGGGTATAAGAAAATGGATAACAAATGATAGTTAAAAAATTAAAATTGTTTGTACAAATAAATGTATATAATATATTTATAGAAGGTTTTTTTTCTGATACCCAGTACAAGGTTAGGTACACAATCCACTGAGGCGTGCCTTCAATGCCTTTTTACATTTGCCAGTAACGACGACGTATAATAATATATGTATTCACCGCTTTTGGAACATTATGATACAATTCTTTACATATTTAATTAAGTAAACTATTTATTAGCAAGATTATACATAATAGTCCATCTTATAAACTGGCAAATATTTACTTAAAAGATATTTAAAGTTATTCAACACTGAATCATATTTGGTATCGCATGGTTATAGAAAATTGACAGCGTTTCATTCACTCATATATTACATATATTTATGTATGTATAATTTATAGTTATAATGCGTGTATTTACATGAATTGTTCTTAGCAATGGCACACGATAAATTGAAAAATTTCTAATTCGTAATTGAATTAAAACTTTAGGACGTTAGCGTATTATATAAAATATGTTAGAATACACGCAATAAAACACTATTTATATAATATGGCAATTGATTATACCTAGTTACCATTGACAGCGCATTTAGTTCTTGAGAGTGGCGAAGAATCTCAGTTCCGAGGTACCTCTCTCGTTAGTAAGGAAGCAAAGCTCGAAGTTCATTAACCTATGTTAAACAGTTGTAAGACAACGATACATATATTAATTAGCGTAACGGGATGTATTAGTACGCGATATATTTTCAAATAAGATTAATCGTTTGAGACCTTATGAGACATAGAAACAGACCAATACCATAATTTTGTATGTGTACGATTTGATAGAAAAACAGCAATACAGTGTTAACACAACTGTCAAAGCTCTATTAATGGCAATGAGTGTTTACGAATGCGCTCACTGTCGTGGTGTACTCGCTCGCAGTTGGATGGACTGGCTGAAAGCATGGCATATTGGTAATGGCTTTTATGAATATAGTTCGTCGCCACAATTAAAAATTCTGAGCACAATTCGCAAAAAAATAATAATTAAAGGAAGATATTATGAGCACTGCTTCGTAAAGCGAATTAAATAACTCGTTATTAATAGATTTGAAGTCTCCATTTTAATACTACAGAAATTTCGTATTGCTACACTTTGAAGTTCAATTTACAATACATACTACAAGAAGTAAGTATAAATATGAATGGGCTCAAAATTTGAGCTAAAATTTAAGTATTTTACGACACTAGAGGAAATATCGTTAGATTAGGAAACTTTAAGTATAAATTTAACTTTCCGGCTATCTATGTTTATATACAATAGTGCAAACTATAATATTTACAATGTATTAAACATTTCATATTATTTCTAATTTTACTTTTTTTTATTTATTATAATCTTATGAGTGCCGTAAAAATTACCAATTATTGTCTAATTTCAAAGAAAACATGATATTTTATCTTCTAAGTACAGACTATAAGTACGATTGTTATTGCTGCTTGAGTACGGACCGCTTATATTATCTAACATCATATAATTTATATTTTTTTATTACGAATGGAGACTCGCAAACTACTTTATACTTCGACAATAATTATAATTGTATACCACTTCGACCTTTCACTGAAGCGAATATATAAATAGCTTTTTACGTTGCGTATTTCGAAGAAACCTATGTATTCATTTCGAACGAGTTATCGTATACTTTAACGGCCTTATTTATAAACTTTGCTTAGTTACTGTTTAGCTAAACACTGATTTGTCTCTTTCTGTCATTATTGATTTGACATACGAAAGAAGAAGACAAAATATTGTTTAACTAATCACCAGTTAAATAAAGTTTATGAATAAGGCGGTAAACCTATACATATATATTAAGGAGTTTGTGCGATGTTAATAATATAAATATTATGGCACATTTGATATAAATCCCGATGGACATGATGCTATTTTTAGATATTGACATTTTTATAATAAAATACGAAGAGACGAGATTTTTTAGCTATAAAGTAAAAGAAATAAAAAAAATAACGTAAAATTGCTTGCTATATGTATTTTTTATAACATCGCACAACTCGTTTTAAACAAACAGCATTTAGGCTTTAGTGTTTTGCCTTTATAATAATAATTATAATATTATTTCAATTATTTTTGTATCGTAGCGCACACTAACGCCTGGCGCTCGGATAACTTTCTCAAATTATAAACACTCGAACCGTATGATTAAATTTGTAAACTCTATTTCTAACACACTGTATATATTAACATTTAGTACCGTATATCTTAATTCATTATACTTTTTATTATAATATACTACATTGCTATATTTTATTGTATAATAGTAGTCAATTTTGATCCTCTTCCGGCAAGACTAAATTGTATGGTTTTTGGTGTTAAATTATACCCTAAGATTTTTTTTTATTGAACATTTGAACGATTGATTAATAAATTATTTATATTTTATTAATGGCAGTTCAAATATTCATTTATTTCATATTCATATATAAGAAATCCATAAACTGTCTTTAATATGAGATCATATTTTATTTATTTCAAGACAGTTTTGAGACTTCTTAAAGCATTTTTTTTGCTGGTATATATTTTCATAATAAATTTAAATTATTAAAGTATAGCAACATAATACCACAATTAAATTAACATTCCCAGCTTGTAGACTTAAAGACGTTGAAAAGATATATAAAGTGCCTCCTTACAATAGACATTGCACCAAAGGTTGAATGGTGCTTAATTTCAGTGTGTACACGAGCTTAGTATTTATTACTTATTTAAAAACTTTTTGGCAACTGTGGTGAGACGGTTTTGTCGTGTGTGACACGAAGTATCTTTAAGTCCAGCGTTAATTGAGCTGTTACGACAGCGATAATTCAATAAGGATTTCAACATCTAAGTCATTCAAATCATAAATACGAACGTTAGTTCAGCACACGTTTTTCTTTTGCTAGCTGTTTATTATTTTAACCCTCCTACATTTATATAAGAAGGCCTCCTTTCGAAACGCAAAAATCATTTAACATTATGTACATTTTTTATTCACTCCCTCCGGTTTCGGCAATCGGCAGAAACGAAAGGGAATAAAATTTGAGTCGAATCAAGGCCAGTATTCTTTTAAATATACACAGGTAAACTTTCGGACGAACCCGTACGGAATATATTACAAATGTACTAGTACTGAGATTAATATACCGTACGATGAGTATACCGTACGGAATTAAATAATTGTAAACGTCGGGGTCGAGTTCCATTCGATGAATGGAGGAGACGTAGCTCACAGCACGCTCTCGCGCTGCGGCTGCGCGGGCGCGGGGGCGGAGGCGGACGCGGGCGCGGGCGCGGGCGGCTCGTCGGGCGAGGCGGCGGTGCGCGTGATGGCGGGCGCGCGCGACGCGAGGTGCGCGCCCATGGTGATGGGCGTGTCGTCGGGGTCCTCCTCCTCGCCCTCCTCCAGGTCCTCGTCGATGGGCGTCAGCACGTCCAGCGGCTGCTGGATCTCCTCGGGTTTCCTGCGGGAACGTCGCGACGATTATTGTAGTTCGGACGCATTCTAATAGGCTGTACGGCAAACACTTCGTATCGTATATAGGTAATGTGTTAGCCGAGGCAATTTATTTCGATTCGATTCGGCTTCGATTCAATTTAAAGAGCACACGTTTCGGAGCAAAACGACAGCACTAGAACTACGACACACTGTTACGCTTACGAGTGACATGTATGGCACATGTGAGTGACATCGATGTCGCCCGCTAGCTGTACCTGCGGAAGGCGGGCGCGGCGAAGGAGGTGAGCGTGGCGGCGAGGAAGAAGGCGGCGGCCATGTAGAACGAGGCGTCGTAGTTGTGCGTGGCGTCGTACACGGCGCCCGCCAGCGGGGAGCCCACGATGGCGGCCGCGCCGCGGAACAGGATCAGCAGCCCGAACGCGTTCGTCAGCTTGTCCAGCCCCAGCAGGTCCACCAGGATGATGGATGTCAGCGAGATGTAGCCCGCTGGAAGTGGGGCGGCCGCGTGATAATTATGATTTATGATATTATCTTTTACGTAACATAGATACGGTCAAATTCGCAATTTGAATTTTCTAGAGATGTAGATTGTAGAATCGATAAAAACGACTAACGATGTCAATTTTTTAATTAATTTATAATGAAGAAATATATATGTAAGATTTATAAATAAGAAACGATTGTATTATTTATAAATCTTCCGTTTCTCTTAAAGACGAATAATCTGACTTGATGACTTAATTCATAACTCAAATTAATTACTATTATTTGGGAAATAGAAAATTTACATGATTTTTTAATTGCAACGTACAAGGAATTAATTTCATTAAAAATGATTATAGTCATATAGTTAGTAAACTACACCGGAAGATATATTAAGCACTTCGTAACTTATACGTATATTATATTATTGCATGTCATCATCAGTTAATAATTAGACGCATATTGTCTGCTACTCAAAAATAATTATTACGTATACAGGATGACTGGTTAATTACTATCAATATTTAAGGAGAATACTCGGTACATGATTCTCATTCGAATTATGTAAAAAAAAAATAGGTACTTAATTTTTGACCAAATTTCCGTATAAATAAATAAAGTGTGGACTCGTTCCCAGCCTTGCCGGCGGCGCGTGCGGCGGCGTGCTGATACAACACCACGCCGCCGCACGCGTGTGTCGCTACTCCCAACCCCCGCCCCGTGGCGTTAGTCGGGCGAGCGCCGCCGTAAGGTCTGTACGTCCGTCTTCCCGCGCGCGCGCCTGGCGATCGATCTTACGCGTATACCTAATCTGTCGTGTGTGCGTGTGACCCGTAATACTTATTAGTAATTAAGTATGGCTTATCAATACACAAATGCAAAATACTTGGACAAAAACATATTGTTCACGGACGAAGCTACGTTTACTAAGTTAGGTATTTTTAACGTACACAATCAACATTGGTGGAGTCATTCCAATCCATACGTTACGCGACAGGACGCTTATCAACACAGGTTTAGTGTTAACGTGTGGGCTGGTGTTTTAAATAACTGTTTGTTAGGGCCGTATGTCATCGAAGGAAGACTCAATGCTGTGTCATACTTAGACATTTTAAACAGTGCGGTGAATGACATGCTCGATGATGTACCACTGAGCAATCTCCAAAACTTATTTTATCAACACGACGGAGCACCCGCGCACTATCAGACGCAGGTACGTGAGTACTTAAACAATACGTTTGGAGATCGCTGGATAGGGCGCGGAGGGCCTGTGCCATGGCCAGCTCGCTCTCCAGATCTCACTCCACTGGACTTCTATTTATGGGGGGAGGTAAAACGTCTTGTGTATGCTACAGAGTATGTCAACAGAGAGGAGTTGAAATTAAAAATCACTAGTGCTTTCGAAACTATTAAGTGACCCATTCGTATTAAATCGTGTGAAAGACAATATGCGTAAACGTGCCGAACTGTGTATCACACGAGAAGGAGCTCACTTTGAACATTTGTTAAGGTTAGTGTAGTTATGTAGGTAAATAGGTAGTTTAATGATTGACAATTGTTGTAAATAAGTATGATTCCATTTTTAAATACGCCGGAAATACCAAGATAGGTAAACAGTTCATATTATTTTTTGTGTCAAGTTCACACCATTTACCTAGTCAATAAATTGGTTGCTTAAACGAATGAAATATCTTGGTATTATTGCCTGTCCTAAGCCAGGATTAAAGTATGAAGGGAATTGGATCATTTTTGTTTATCTAAGGTAGCCTGCTACCCTGTTAACACGCGGCGGCGCGCGGCGTTTGGATGTAGGTAAACTACCGCGCGATAACTAAATGTACCTACCTACATAACTGTTTTGTGTCGATAACGCAGCTAGGGTGTTCACACGATGCGTAATTAATTACATAACTTTTGGTTAACTTTACTTAGAAGTTTATTAATATTTATGTTATATTAATTTTTATTTTGTCATATATGATCGTCAAATATCACGTCCTCAAGTATCGATAGTAATTCACCAGTCACCCTGTATATAATAAATTATTACATTTGTAAATAAAATGATCATTATATACTCACAAATAGCTATTCCAAATGCGATCGCGATCGCCACGTATGACGCGTATGAAGAACAGAACGGTGTTAACGCAACTGAAATCTGTTTAATTATAAAATTAAAAAAGATGCTGCATATATATTTTAACTGTAAATTAAAAAACGTCAAATCCAGTTTTTTATCAATACATATAAAATATACTTGATAGTAAAGTCCCTAGATCAATTGCTCTTTATAAAAACAGGAGCAATGCTATACTACAATATTTTGTGGAAATTACTGTTTTTCTTGCTGACGGTATTTATGGACGCCAATCGACGACGAATCGAATAGACGAACTATTCAAAATAAATAGTAAATTGACCGTACCGTTTTCCTTTGAATAAAACCCTTTTTGAATAAAATTTCCATAGTAACATTACAATGAAGTAGAGATTTTCGATACTCACGGTAGCAATAACTAAGCATATGTTGTTAAGGAGCAGGGAGTCCATCCAAGGGAAATCTGCAACCCAACCACACGCGATACGACCGATGGTGTTGGTGATACCGATAATTGACAACAGGAACGACGCCTGCGATTGCTCCACACCCTGGAGACACACATACCATTAGTACAATTCCAATACAAACAAAGGAAGATGAGAATATTTCTATTCTACTATTACACTAAGTATTATGTTTTGTGTAATTAAAAATTATTTGAGATCCCGTCTGCTGGACAAAGACCTCATAGCACGTTAAGTAAATTGGTTTTTTAAAGACTTTGATGATAATATTGATGGTTAGTTCATATGACAGGATTTTATCCGGCACAAGTAGGTTTCCTCAAAGTGTTTTTTTTACCGCCGAGCACGAAGTGAAACCGAAACACTAATAACGTGTGTGCATGTGTTCTATGTGTGCGTGCGTGTGCGAGTGCGTGCGTGCTCACGTTGAGGTGCGCGGCGTCGACGATGTAGACGAAGGGCACGTAGAGGCCGGCCATGCCGAACACGTTGGACACGCCGATGAGCATGAAGGCGGGGTCGCGCAGCAGGCTCACGTCCAGCATGGACGACAGCGCTGACTTGAACGAGCTGGGCAGCGACAGGCACGGGCACAGGTCGTACTCTGCAACGGAGCCGGCATATTTTTTTTTATTGTTTAGGTAGGCGGACGAGCGTATATGCCACCGGATATTAAGTGGTCACCAACGCCCATAGACAATGGCATTGTAAGAAATATTAACCATCGCTTACATCGCCAATGCGCCACCAACCTCGGGAACTGAGATGTCCCTTGTGCCTGTAATTACGCTGACTAGTGAGGGTGAGTGCACCCTTCAAACCACACAACTATACAAAGTACTGCTGTTTTGCGGTAAGTCCGAATATCCGATGAGTGGGTGGTACCTATCCAGACGAGCTTGCACCAAGCCCAACTACCGAGTAATATAATATAATATAATCTCATATGCACTTAGTGCTCAAATGTATCTCGCTGGCAGTACTCACGTTCTTGTCTGTCCAAATCGCCGGTTTGTCTACTCTGCGGTAAACTGAGAACGGAGTTCCTGTAGCCCTGTAGAGACTTTTGACTTTGATACTGCGGCAGGTTGATGACTGATCCGGAGTAGAAGATGTCTTTCCGCGAGAGGGGTCGGACCATTCTAGAAGGTTCTCGTGGTGCCGCTACTGATAACTTGGAGTTGTACACTCCGCTTTCCGCATCCATCTACAAATGCAAAATTTGTTATATACTACCGATTGTTTTATACATTATTAATTTTTTTTTATTTGTAACATTTAAAGTAAAATTATTATTTTAATAACGTACATCATTACGATGACTGCTAACCGAAGTTTTGGACGTGGCTTTTATTGCTGCTAAGGACGGTTTAAATCTGAAATGTGAAATATACAACTATTTTAAGTAAATTAGCAAATTTTCAAGGTCACTTTTGATTATGATAGATTAAATAACGGAATTAATATAAAGCAAAAACATTATAACTGTAATTCATAAACATTAGGTTATATTATATTGTAGATATTAAAGAAAATAAGACCGAATATAAAAACAATGTCAAAAAAATAATATCCGAAAACATTGTGTTTTGTTTTTGTTAACAGAATGTACAAGAGGAATATTTTTTTAAATTAGCATAGCATTAAATAAAAGCAAATATCATAATGCGTTAAGCTGTTTTATGATATAAACATTAAAGCCGACAGTTTGAATAATATAAACATTATTTTATATTTTTTTCACGTAAACATATATAAACATTAAATCCAACACACACATGCATAAACCATCTTCCAAAGCCTTATATCGAATTATTTAAAGAAGGAGGAATCCCCTGAAACGCGAAACCATGTAAAAGAGTTAAGCGGCGAATCCAAGCTGAAACCATTCTCTCAAGGTAATTCTAATAGTGCGTTTCCATTAAAGTCCTTATTTTTTTGGGAAAGACGCAGCTTAAACTTTTGTTTCCCATTTCACCACCATTGCTTTTAATATAAATTTATCAGATGCATTCGAGACATGAGAAACTTCTATGGTTCTACTTAATTTTGCAGTTAAGACTTGTATACTTTTAAGCTGGCCTAGTCGTACATGAACTTCATCGACTACTGATTTCTTCTTGTTTCGGCTCAAATTTTAAATAAAGTAAAAAAATACTCTAAATTCAAATACCATTAATGATTACAATACAATAATTCGTCTGCACGCGGAGCTAAGCCGCGCTCCCAAAACTAAGTTTTATTTTTGAGGTATCCTCTTAATATTAGAGCCACAACAGTATTGAACTAAACCAATACTCCCCGACAATTCGAGCTGACTACGTTTCGCTACCGGCGAAATGCATGCTCACCGTAACCCTTCCGATCCATAACCCAGCAAGCGTCCCGTCCGGCCGCGGTCACCGTCACCGTCCCCCGTACCTAAAGTCGTACCTATCTGCGGACTTGTCGCCCTTGTCTGCGGGCTTATCGCTGGCTGACCTGTCGGCGGAGCTGTGCTTGCGCTGGCGGTCGAAGAAGGGCACGGAGCCGTTCTTGGGCAGGCCGGGCGCCTGCGCGCTGAAGGCGGGCGACGACACGTTGCGCGACATGGCCGCCTGCATCTGCGCACACGCAGAGCCGTTCTCGTTCTGGAACGTTGGCACTATTTATTTATTTAAGAAGCTTTGGGATACGTCCTAAAACAATTATGTAGGCAATAACTAGCGTTAGTTGCACTTTTGCGATTCACTTCTTCACTGAGTTTAAGTCTTCCTTTTGAAATGAAATATAAAAATGTTAAGAAATGTTAAATGTTGAAAACATTTTTTTTATATTAAAGCAAGCCTACGCAAAACATGTAGGTACTGTCAGAATGCGAGTAACAGTTATAACATAGTAACACTGAGATTAAAACAAATAAAATTGTAAAGGTTGGTATTAATTTTCGAAATGCTTGCATAAAGTAATTAGCTAGTAATTCAGTATTTAATTGTTACCTTCTTCTTCTCGCCATTGTCATCTGTAGCCTTAGATTCAGTAATGGTGGGGAGAGTGGGTACCGTAGGTACTCCTGGCATGTTAGGGATGGTGGGTACCCTCGCCAAAGCTTCTAAGTTTAGGGACGAATGTACACCAGGATCTATGTTTAAGGGCGCCTGAAACGGTGTAAGTTTAATTAAATGAGAACAAAATATGTACATATATCATTATTTTTATACAAAAATTTAGGTCATATTAGGTCTTCTTGTGTTTGTAATTACAGTCTTACTCATCCCCTTCAAATAGGAACATTAAATACTGCTGTTTGGCGGTAAAGTTATTAATAAGTGAATGGTACCTATTTAAATGGGCCTACATATAGCCCTGACACAAGTAAATTTATGATCTTATTATTCGATCATACCTTTAATCTCTTCTCCATAGTACCATCAGGTAATTGCACCACGAAGTATGAGCCCCCAATTGAGCCTCTTTCCATTTGCAGTCTCTTCTCTTCTGCCATTCTTTGTAATAATGGCTTTTCACCAGATGTCTGAAAGATACATTATTTTTCTGACTCAGTTATTTTTATTTTAACAAAGTAGCGGTGCTCAATGAACACTATATAGGAACATTGGAATATTTCTAGTTATTTAGGCATCGGTTTATGCATCTTTTCAATGATGAATGTTGCTTTTAATTAGTTTTCCACCTTTACCTCTAGAATCATAAAAGCGTCGCATAATTAAGTAAAATCCATACAAAAGCCTGTTCCCACAAAACCCCTAATTAGACCAACTGAAATTCACGCTGAATCGAATGCAGCGATGAACGAATTAAAGCTTCTATTTTTAGTTTGTCATTCCTGACACTGCAGTGAATTCAAATGAAAACCCAGATCCAGGCGAACCAAGGTTTAACAAAAATATTTTTAATGTGCCTATAATTTTATATATTATAGACGTATTTATTGCAGCGAACATTTTTTCCTTTAAACAATATGGTTGATTTTTTGTGTAATCATTCGTGTATTCAGATTCTTATTTGCAATGAATAGACTTTGTCACCTACAACAATGAAGCGTGACATCAAGATCTTGTATAACTTTCGCATCTTGGCACATGTGCCAATATTTTTCACCAATACAGGTCTTGCATTTAAATTGTTAATTTCACTGAATATTTACAATTAGGTAACCGATGCTGTGTAAATTTGCTATTGATTTGTATTGATATAGAAGTTCGGGGAACAAATACATATCTTATTTATATATCATATGCTTATTTCCGTTCGTATTATATAATTTGACGCATTGTTTGTCCGTTTGAGTTGAAATTTTGTGAGTTGTTGGCATTATTGTGAAGGTTCCTGGCATACCTTCAACGTACAGTAGGTGACAGGCGAGTCGTAAAGGATTATGATTTACAAAATAAATATTAAACAACGGATTCCAACGCATACCGAACATTAAGAAGATTAAAAAGGTCTTAGTAGACCAATGGAATTTCAACAAATGTATTCTAAAGATACAAGAATCGATGAGCTTAACGATTAGATTTAAAAAATACAAATGCTATAGATGTCAATATTTGCAAAATAATTATTAAATATATATTTTTATTACACAATGCGAAATATTAAAACAAACCAAATGAACCCAACACTAGATATATGGAATGGTAATAAACTATTGTGTTGTCATCCGAATTATTTATAAACGTAGCACGTTTCAAATAGAAATGATATCTATTAAGAAATAATTATGTTAACACCGACTTCCTAATTTTGTTTACACCAGATAGTGTTAGTTAAATACAAGATACAAGACATAAAACCAATGTAAGGCGTGTAATAATTAACTATATTTCTTACAAACGACATGACAAGCAGACTTATGAAAACATTAGTACGAAGTCCAGTGACAAATTGCTAAGTAGAAGTGAAAAGTCAATATAATTTAAATCAATAATATTATATGATCAACTACAGACGTTACGTTTATTAATAGTTCGTGAGAAAAAAATGATAATAAAAAATTAAAACAAAGTATACAATTTCAATTATTAGGTTTAATCGTAATTTGAGAAGATAAATATAAAGCTACTATGCCAGTTTGGAATATAGATTCTGCCTATAAGAGCAGGTAGACTTCGTTGTTACTAGTTTTCATCAAAAGCAAACAATTTAATCTTATACAATTCAATGTATATGGCCTGTATAAAAACCATTTGTATTATATTGTACAGAATGCCTGTTTAGTTCACATTTTTTGCATGTCGATCATGTTCACTATCATACAAATATGACGTCACATGTTAAGTACTCTTCATTACTCAAGTTTATTAACATTAACACATACATGTATTGTTAATAATGAAACGTTTAACAATTAGCTATGATGTTGCATTAACAATTTTAAATTGTATCTTGTCTCTATTTGAATAAATTCCAACTTGACATCGACAAGGCACACATGACAAGTAATCCTATTTATAATCTATTAGGTTTAATAGCAAACTTACATCCTAGCCACGTGCACAAACATATACACTATTTTTAAACCTTACGCGAGCGTATTAGCCCCATAGGATTATGATTATATTTGTTTATTTCAATTAATGAAATATCAATTCTGTGTGTATTATGAACATTAATATTATTTTAGTCTAAATTAATAAAAAAAAAACTCAATGTGCAGATTACTATTAATTCTTCTTCGATTGCATAGCAACCTATTCAATTACTAACGTCCTCCAGACCGATTTCGGCCACGGCGGCCAATCTCAAGAGAGATTAGCCAACTGCGCAGGAGATATTATAGTGCACAAGTGTGTGCGCAAACACAGGTGCACTCACTATTCCCTAGCTCTCATAATCCGATGGGACGGCAATCCGACACGACCGGAAAGAGTTCAGGCGCAGGACCAACGGCTTTACGTGCTTTCCGAGGCACGGGAGTGTACACACTTCCAACTTCCAGACTCTGGGCTGCTATTGAGAATTTTCTGACAGAAAAACCCAATAACTCCTTATTGGCCCGACAGGGGAATTGAACCCAGGACCACCGGGTCTGCGGCCTTATATCTAGCCACTAGACCAACGAGGCAGTCAGTGGTATTCAATTACAAATAAGCATATTAGGTGTGTGACAACTGCTCGTAAATCGCAGTACTGTTTGCTAGGTTCGCTGATGTTTATGGTAACTGTTCCACTACTTAAGGTCGTAGCTTGAAGTTGTATAAATATAAAATCGTATTGGACCAGCAATACTTGAGATTATCGCCGTATCAAACATAAAAATTATTTTAATTTAATAATTATTCTGTAATTGTATGCAGTAGCTATTCTATATAAATATCTGTAGGTACTTACTTTTGGATATACGAGTGGTCTCATCAGAGCTCCGAATACAGCACAGTTCAGAATCAATCCAGCAAGCAGCAGATTCGCATTCTGCCACGAACCAAATTCATTCAGCAGTATAGCAGCTAAAGGAGCAAAACTAAACGTTCCAACCCCTGAACCGCACACCGCAATACCCGTGGCTAAGGAGCGACGAGTTTCGAAGTAATAGCCTACCGCTACTACAGATGGTAGGTAGATCATACCGAAGCCCATACCTGAAAGAAATAAATCTTGTTATTTTTTATAAATACTTTGAACAATTCGAAGAGATAATCAACTTAGCTATCATTTGCTAGTATTGACTAGGTTCTATTGACTTTTGATAAGTTATGACAATAGCAACGCAACGAACAATCCACGCAAAGTCCAAGTGGCGATATGTTTGTGCGGGTAAATATAAAAAGCATTTTAATTATTGGTTTAAATCTGGCAACGGTGCGTTTCGAGTAGCAATTGTTATTCACCAACTCGAGCGTAGTGAATAATCCGTCTAAGCTTCGAAGCCTTCTTAACACAAGAGGCATTGGATCTTGCAGTGCATTGGAATATTGACGGACTTTAGTTTACTCAAAGCAACTAAAATATCAAAGATTCCATCACGTTACATACACTTAGTAAGTGTATTTTAACCTTTACATTTTAAAAAAATATAGTAGTAGTAATAAATATAGTTTCAAATAAACCTTTTATCGGTCGAACCTAAGGAGAAAGTATCTCTTTAAGTCTATATAATTATAAATTGAAAGTGAAACAAAAAAATACTCGTCTACTGTCACTAACCTGAAGTGTAATAAATGGTATTCAAGGTATTAATTTCTGCATATTCTAACTATAAATACGTTGTAAGATCTGTTCCAACAAAATTAATGTTTCTAAATGTCAGATCATTGTTACCCATTTAATATTTGTCATCAAATTATTTGGTCTAATGTTGTGACAAACAACTCACAGAATTGTCTCACAATTTGTGACTTCATACAGTGAAAAATTAAACAGTATTATTTCTAGAAATTTCTGATTATTTTTCAAAATTATTAATTAATGCCCATTAAAAAAAAATAACTGCGAAACATCAGTAATCATACCGATGTAAATAAAGCATAATTACAACCAAAATTAACAAATTGAAAATATTCGTAAGCAAGAATATTCGTAGTCATATATTTGAATAATTTAGTTAATGAAATATTTGTTATTCTAATTTAAACAGATGCATTCGTCCAAACAGCGAATATCTGGAGTACGATAACGTGTGAGTCAGTGTTTGCGGCCCACAAATCGCAGCCAATCGAAACCAAACAAAGGACTCGCGAGTGTTGCAGAGGGGTCATCAGCATTAATCTAATATGCGTCACTTTCCGGGAAGCAATACGAAAACACGTACTGTGTATGAAACCTGACCTGAAAATTTAATGTACTTTGTTTCAAGGAGTTTCGCTCGTGACTCTCGATTTCCATTTGTTTTGTATCGCAATAAAGGCTTTTTTATAAATAAACTCTTTTGTTTTTAACTTCAATTTTCATCAATAACAGGAAGAGATTCTTAATATGACTGTTTGTACCGAAATATGCATTTGATAAATATAAATAGCATGTCAATCCCAAAAGGCTAAGCTTTCTTTATATAATATATTTTGACAACTGAGCTCAGTACGCAAATAATATTTAGATTAAGATGAAACAAAGATGAGATTTTGATATCATTTATATATTTGGATGAGTATTTTTACGTATAATATTATGTTTCATGTTATCAATAGCACAATTTCGATACTGGAAACTCATTGTTAAATTCAAGAAAAAGAATAGTGGCCTTTTTTATTCGCATAAATTTGTTGAAAATTTATATTATTGATCTTTGAAATGACATTGACGATGACATTGATCTCACGATCGGTATCATCGACAATTAAAGCTAATATGATCAACATACCAAGTTGATGCTTTAGTTTCGTATACGACAAATGTGAAAATCACGAACAGTTCCATAATTTAGGATACTAAATGTTTATATCAATATAACAAGTAACAAATTCAAGTCGAATACGTTATCGCAAGTATGAATTTTAGCTTTTTAAATGAAAAAACACTAAAGTAACAGCTAGTTAATTGCCCTGTCGCTCAAACTTCTACTCTCCTCTTAAAGAAAAAGATTTGAGGTAACCTCAATTTGACAAATTGAGTTTGCCTCACAAATAAGCCCCTGAAAACTCTTCTTTCCCAGATATATTCACAGATTCATATATTTAATCCATGGCTCTTGAAAGGGAATAATAATTATTTTATATAATAATAATTATTTAAATAAATAAATAAATAAATATTTTGTTTGGTATATTTCAAATATATTATTGTCGAGGTATTTAATTGTACGATATTTTAATCCAAAAGTCGTCTACGTATGACCGGATTTAGGTCACACCGCACAATTTGCGCGTCAATATCGGTAAGTTATAGTTTTGTACCTACATATACAGTTCAACGTGTATGCCTATTTTATATTTCAATTTAAAGAATTAAATATATGCAAATAATCTAACAAAAACTACTAACTCTAATTATCTAGTTTATGTAAATTTGTTTAAAACTACTTAATATACATACTTACTCAGTATATTGTATAATGGATGCCATTTATGTGTTTATTATATTTTATAAGCATTTTAATTTTACAAATATTTTGGAGGAATTTCTTTAAATTCCTCCAAAACAATAATCCTGTCTTTACAGGATTATTGTTTATGTTTTGATCTAAACTTCTTGTCTATGCGATAAGTTATACCTATAAAATATAATTAGATATTATCACCTTAGAATAGATAATATCCGCATTTTTTTTTTTTTTTTTAATTCACGTGTTCTCCTTTCCCGAATACGAATATTTATATTTTCTTTTGTGCATGTTAAGCTAAAAAGTATAAAATTATCAAACCAAATAAATATTAAATTTTTCATAACGAAACCTTTTATTTGACATACGCCATGTAACGTGGGACTCTTGAATTGTTTTTTTTTTATTTTACTTTTCAAGATAACTTTTTAAAAACATAAATCATCTATACATCTATAGTACAATGATCGGGATAAAAGACGGACAGAAAGTATATTTTTTCATCAGATGTACAAAGCAATGAAAATACATCATATGCAAAAAAAAACATTTTCATAATCTCGTTATGAATACAAGACATATGACTGCTTCGTTGGTCTAGTGGCTTTATATAAGGCCGCAGACACGGTGGTCCTGGATTCAATTCCCAGGTCGGGCCAATAAAATGTTATTGAAATTTTAAGTAGCAGCTCAGAGTCTGGACGTTGGAAGTGTGTATACTCCCGTGCCTCGGAAAGCGCGTAAAGCCGTTGGTCCTGCGCCGAAGAAGAATGAACTCTTTCCGGTCGTGTCGGACTGCCGTACCATCGGGTTATAAAAGTTAAGGAATAGAGAGTGCCCTGTGTTTGTGCATACACTTGTGCACTATAATATCTCCTGCGCAGTTGGCTAATCTCCCTTGAGATTGGCCGCCGTGACCGAAATCGGTCTGGAGGACTTTTATTATTATGAATACAAGTGATCCACAGATGTTTGGTTAAATAATAACAAAAGTATGCAAAATCAACTTCACGTTTAACATTCTTATGTATTTATTTTTAAATATTTACGTACTTACGTATTACCTGTTTAATTTTATGGCAATTTAATTAATCATCAATCTAAACAAATGCAAAGCATCAGTAATTTTTATTGATAATAAAGAATATAGAATTGAACTGGAAAAAAGGCGACGAGGACGGTTTAAAGATCAATTAACAATTTTTATCAGATAACAGAGTAAGACCATGCTCAGCAAGGCGCCGTATCGTCTACAATATCTGGCACTAGGCCAAGTTTCTGCTACGACCTTGGAACAAACGTGTAAAGACACAAAATTGGACTAGACAAGTTGGAGGAACTATTAATTCGTCTTCAAGGTGCCCTCTTTTTTCCACTGACTACGTAAATTAGCTTTACTCGTAAAGAACAATCGTTTTAAAAATCTGTATCGCAGTAACTAAAGTCATTAGGGTTAATCGATCTAAGAATTCCAGTAAAATTTTTTCATAGTTTATACTCGGAAAACCCAAAGTACACAATGGCATGTGAATGCATTATTAATTGACAAAGGGAAGGGATTGGAAAACCCGTTGTTTTCAACTCATCGCTAATTCTCAAAGGGCTTATGAAAAGTCACACACGTACAGTGTTTATATCGCTTTGTTTGCTGGTTGCCTGGCGAGTATCCAATTTTCACACATCGGTCTGTTGCTACCGATTTCAACGAATTCATAACAAGAACTTTTAAACAATTCAATTAACGACTCGCTTTATTATACTTAGTATAATTTCAGTCACCATCTGTGACTCCAATAGCTGGTTTTAATTTTATGTTTCGTTTGATAGGTAGATAATAATATTAATAGGTTTATTTAAATTGTTTGTCACAAATACTAAATAATTTAAAATTGAATTTTACCTATTGTCATGAATTCTCAACAATTAAATGGTAAACTTAGATATATTGAGCAATAGAACTTTTTCAAAATAGGTCACTTAAATTTTATTACTAAATTTAGTGCTCACAAAGCACTTTAAAAAGCTTTATTTGTTTTAATAACGCAGCCAAAAGCTTTCGGAAGGACGTCTCCGACGTGTCGTCTACATATGTGCCAATGTGCCAAGGCCGTGGCAACGGACATTTATATAAACGATCACGTTTGTTCACACAAGCCCTTCTTCTATTTCTGAACACGAGTTTAAATCGTTTATGGTTTCTGTCTGCAGTTTGTATTTTATTAAATCGACGAACGGTTAATTCTTATTCAATTCGAATTCAATTGTTACAATTCAATTATGTATCTAAGGTTCAGTACTGTTACAATGTTACCTAAAGTAGTACATTTACCTTACTTTTACGTTTCTAGAAAATTCTGTGGACTTTAATCGAATTTTTTTCTATTAACATTCGTCATTGTTTTTTTTGAAAACGTACATCGCGATCGTATTTTATTTCTTTAAACCTTGTCTTCACCTTGGTGTCTCTATCGGAAAAAAAATCTATGCATATTAACCTATGTCACTTAGCAGCCATCCAATTTAAAAAACGACTATTAAGAATTTATTGTTTTAAGTACCAATTGCTTCATGAAAGAAAAACTAACAAATATACTACTGCAATTCTTATATATAGGTACTTCGATAATATTCGTTGTACATCAAAGTTCCATCGAATAAGTCTCTACAAGACTATTCTGTTTCAAATTAGAAACTTCCTTCATACTGTCTAAGACAATACCGTAATATCGTATGTTGTATCGTATATTGTCCTAGTATTGACATTTTCATATGAAACAAAAAGGTCGTTTAATATGTGTAGTTAAACAAGAAATCTATTTAAGAAGATTATCGCAATATAAGCAACTGTTTATCCTTCCTTTGACCATCTATAATAACGATTGCATTAAGTTTAGCACTTGAATATTTTATCGTCTCCGTTTTATGAATACTTAATCTGTTTACATAGCCCCTAAATTATTCAAGACAAAGGACCTGCTATGATGGAAACTTTATGTAGACTTCTAATGTATTGTAATTGCTTCGGCTAAATTATCTGCGTGTCGTTATCTTCTCCGCCTACATGTTGCCTTTGTTATAAAACTGACTGAAGTTTGTTTTGCTTATATATTGTCCTTTAACAGTCCCCTGACGATATTATTAGAGATCGTTTTAGTTAGAATTTATAATTTGATAAAATACTTAATTTATATTTTAAGAAAAACAGTATTCTATCAATTTGAAAATGGTTTTGTAAATAATTTGAATATATATTATTATTTATTTATTATATATTAAAAGAGCCGTGATGATCGAACGAGCGCGATATTATACAAAGGTCGCGGATTAACCCCTGATATTTAACGTACTTTATTAAGATTTAACAAAAAGAAGCATAACAGCCTGTTACATTGATGTGCTAAGACCTCTTCTCTCTTTGAGGAGAAAGTTTGGAGTTTTATCAGCAACACTGCTCCTATGCGGATTGGTATATATGGCAGAATAACATTTAGAAATTATCAAAATAGCTAGCAGCGCAGCAAGCTAGCTAGCAGGTTACTTGTTTGTCTGGTACCTTTTTACTGTTTTTATATTTTTATAAAGCTGAAGAGTTTGTTTGTTTGTTTGATCCGGCTAATCTCAGGAACTACTGGTTCGAATTTAAACATTATTTTTGTATTGTATAGTCCTTTTCAATAAATCAATAAATCCTTTTATCTTATGATGTACTTCAAGGGTAGTTTGATAAGAGTTTGGTTAGGTTCTGATTATGGGATCCATGACAAAGTAACGAAACTCTTCAATTCTTAGGAGCAAATTAACGATAATCGGCCGAATCTTTTATAGGATATCCGGATATTTAAGTCACCTACCGTAACGTCGTTATTATGGTCAAGTTATTGTCGTAGTCGAATATGATGATCAATGGAACTCCTTAACGGCTTACAGTAAGGGTGCGATTGGTGGCAGAATTTCTAACTGTGTGTAATCAAATTGCAATGCGCTTACGTTCGTTTGCTGTAATGCAACATGACGTGTAACGTACATGTTTAGTAAGTCTACACATATTCAGACAAATTAGTTAGTGCACATCAGATTCAGTAAAATTAAAAAAATAAATTTTAACAAAATAAAAACCGAGTCTAAGAGAAAAATTATTCCAAAACAAATTAATGTACACTAAAAAGTAAAAAAATAATTGCGTATTCTTCTACAATTTAATAATCAACTTACTTTTTCTTCTCATCAATATGTAGGTACGATTGTGTTGTGTGATTGATAGTGTAATTACAATTATTGTTATTTTTGGAGTCGATGTTTGAAGCAGAATAACGTACTTGCATAAGCTCTAATCCAAAGATTATCCTTAAGATGTTTATTTATACTTTAAATACAGTTTATATAATATTATATATTGTAAATTAGTTTTAAAAATATATCAAAATACCGCATGGGTTCTTTCATTTATTTATTTTGAATTTGATTAGCAAGGATTATATTTGTGTCAATAAAATAATAAAAAGTTATGAAAATGAGAATTACATGAATTTTATGTGATATTTTGATATAAGCTCGGAATGATACGAAATGAAATCGCATTCCTACTTCATTCATATAACTTAGTCACAAACTCAAACAAGAATATTATTGAATCGATTTGTATACCTAAATGAATAATATTATCTTTAATAATAATAGATACATAATTAATATCACCATATAAACCTGACAGTTATTAAAGGGCCAAGGTGACACAGAGCTGATTGCTGCATTGCGGTCATGTACTCAAATCTACATACATAACTAACTCTTAATTTTATATTTTCTTTTAATGTGATATGGCTAAGGAAATAAGCAAAAATCACATCTATTATTATTTAATAAAAAAACATTGAAATACAAAAATTAGATTTGTCATACAGCTATTAAAATTATTGGTGATGATAGAATTATAAATATCTCAGAATTTTCAAATATAATTGTTTGAAATAAATTGAATAGTGAGAAACGTCTAGTAAACAGAATCTTATTAAATTATTCATATTTATAACTTATGTTTTTATAAGGCCAGCGTAGCAAAGGGTTCGTTAAAGCCTACAAAGTATTCAAAGGAAAATTTGAAAGTAATTTTCTAATTGTTAAATAAATTTTTCACAACCGAAAACTTAATTACTCCGGCTTTGTTCAATGTTAAACAGAAGGAAAACCTGCGTGGGCGACCGAGTTTCACTCGTTTCCAATAATAATTAGGAATATTTTATCCGTGTTTTTATTTTTTTCAGGCATTACAAAAAAAGTCACACCATTTTTAGAATACATAGCACCACTTAATGACAATACATTTTTCATAAAATTAAACTTACCTCCAATGAGACCGTATGTAATCATCATCATGGTGACGCTTTTGCTGAGTGTGGAAAGTACAAAGGCCGTAGCTGCCACTAACGAGCCGGCAACGCATACCGCTCGACATCCGAATTTGTTGCATAGCGCCGATACCACCGGCCCTGAAATGTGGTAAAGATATTTAGTCATGGATGTTAGTAGCTATTGTGCTTATGACTACACAATCTTAAGTGTAAGGGGAGGACAGATGTTAGGTATGTTCTTTTCTGTACCCCTGACAACGTGTACACGACTTTTATGTAACGTATGTGTTACACAAGTAGAAAACTGAAACTATTACATAATACAATTGTCATAACCAAAAACGTACAATATATGCCCTTATTTAAGTACAATATCGTTATTAACTGTATTTTATTACAATGAAATGATCAGAGATATAAAATTCTTGTTTTTATGTTATGGGGCTAAAAGCTTGCGTAATGCATTGGTAACATTTTATTATGACACTTAATATGTTTATTTTGTATACAAATGAATTACTTTTATGGTATGCAAGATGATATCGAAGTGGACTTCATTATGCAAAACGTGTCAACCACCTATCTACTCATACATACATAAATACACAACATTAGCGATAAGAATATAGCTCGGGCTATCGCGTTTGATGCAAAGTGTTGATGCGATCAAGCTAGTAAAATCAGACTTAAGTGAAATTTCATGAAAATGTTTTTGTTTTAAATGTGTTCGACTAAGCTATAACTACCAGCAATTTTAATATATCAAATGCCTGTTATCCCACTTTTTTTTAAAGAATCCTAAGGTATTAAAAATTGCTGATAGATTCTTTGCTGGTTTTCGCCTAATTTTTTTGTCCAAATATATGCACTAATTGTAATTAATCTGCAACAGTTTCCCATAAAATAATCGCCAACTTCTGTTGTTATAGATACTGACACATTCATGTTTCTTATTGTAAAGATCAATCTTTACATTGTCAAAATTGAGGTTTTGTCCCTTCCTTCCATGTGTTAATACAAAGTAGAATTATAATAATGGTTAGTACCTATGAAGACTTCCAGTTGAACCAACCGTTCACAATATTAATTATTAATTCTAAATAACTTATTTTGAGATAAAATATTATGAACCTAAAAGATTAAAAGCTATAGATTTTATAAATGTGTTTAATAAATGATCATCATTACCTGACCGACCTTGTACTAAAACCTAAATAACCAACGTAACATTTAAATACTCGCTATCCAGTTCAAGGAGTTAATTTTATTTAGCTAATTGAAATTATACGATTAATTAGAACCTACATATTGATGGTTGAATGTACTTTTTGACATTTTTCTCTAACAACGATAAATCACAGTAATCTTGATTCAAGTATCTCTTTCACTCACGATCGGCCTTCTCTCTTAACTCGTTTACAATAATATAATGAAAAACCCTTTATTCAAAATTAGAAGTAGCATTACACTTGCTTATTGATTATTATTACAAAGATACGAAAAACTAACAGTTTGTTTCTGAGAAGTCCCGGCGGAACTCAGTGATCGTTTTTTTATAATAAATTTTCACTTCGTAGTCGGTTATTATTAATAATAATAATAATAATCTCGTACTATGGAAACCAGATAACTGATATACTACATATACTACTTTTTTTTTTGTTGTAAATGCACAAAAATGTCTGTCTTGGGTGGGGTCGAACTCACAACCTGCGGCGCGAAAGGCAAGTACCAACCTCGCCAACCGGCTCGTCAATAATTATGTTCAAATGAATGTTTGATTACGTAAATAATGAATTATCTATGTCATAATGTGAAAATATTATCACTACATCTCGTAATTGTTGCGTCAATATGGGAAAAACAATAACATTTTTATAAAATTATTATCTTATATATATAAGAGATTTCCACCGATATATTGACACATATCACGATATCTCTGGAACCATAAGGCGTAGAGACTTGAAATAGTACCTTAGTAACCGTTGCCGAAGTAACCGATTTCATGATATTTATATTGATAAACTAGCTATTGCCCGCGTCCTCGCTCGCGCGTTATCTATATCTATACTAATATTACTAGCTGTTGCCCGCGGCTTCGCCCGCGCTTAAATATAAGTAAAGGATAAATGTTTGTTTAGAAGTCTGTCATTTTAAAGTAAGAGGCATGAAATGTCAATCTGATAAGAAAAAGTTTAGTAAGGGTTTTTCTTATTATTTTTAAGTTGATGATTATTTTTGATATAATCATCAGTGAACATATTATAAATTCCTGTAGTTTGACTTAATATATTTTATAGTTACTTAAATGGCTTGAAGTAAAATTTAATTTATATATATAAATATTCCGATTTACGATTCTGTTGCTTAAATACCTCGCCATCTATCTACGCCGTTGGGTATAGTTAAAACTACAAATGAGCAAGCGTACCAATATATATTTTTTATTCTATCAAACTCAGAGTAAACAAAATTATTCGAGTCACTGAAAGTTTTATTTGTAATAAATAATGCCCTATACTGAACACACTAACACTGTACTGTATGGGCGAATAGATCGATTGGTGAATGTTTATATCTCATATTGATTAAAAAATTCACACGATAAAATCCTTATTTTTCCGTAAGAAGTCGGGACGGGCATCTAGTTATATAGAGTTGACGGTATTAGTTACGTCAGTATGGAAAAAAACATTTTTTTTTTAAATATTTTGTCATTGATTATGTAGGACGTCATATAGAATTTACTATTACACAAACAAACAAGTACTAATATTAACCTTTTATAATTTAGGTCGATGACCACTTGAAATATGTATAAAAGAAGAATGGTTTTAAGCATAAAATTCCTGTAGTATGTGAATTAAGAACGTTATAAGTGGGAGATGAGTAGGCGACAAATCAATAATCCAGCACACAAAACTGGAAAGACGTTGTGTTGAAGTTTTCTTTACAGAAAAAAATTACGACCAAATATTGCACACAATCGAGGTTAAAAAACATTATAACAAGCAAATATAAAATTTAAAATACTGTGTGTGTTGCAAATCGTTGTAAAGTAGGTATATGATGGCCATGATAATACATTACTCATTGTGTTAATAAACGTGGCTGATTGAATTGTGTTTAAAGCAATAATATAGACGCAATTACATAACAAATATAAACGGCGAAGTGTACTAACCCTTATTTAGGTAAATTTTAGAAGATAGTGTCTAATAATAGCATGTTTGATAAGTCCATATTATATCATTATTTCATAGACATTTACTGGACATATAGTCTTCTAAAATTGAACCTAAACAAAGGTTATGTGATATCACATACCGCATACATGTAATTACTTGATGACTTGATCAAATTTTGAACAAATTAAAACTAACTCTTTATAAACTATATATTTGTCATGACATGTTTAAAAAATTTCCGCATCAGTAGTAACCCACTGCTGGGCTAAGGCCTCTTCTCCTCTTTTGAAGAGAAGGTTTTTGGAGCTTATTCCACCACGCTGCTCCAATGCGGGTTGGTGGAATACACATGTGACAGAATTTCAGTGAAATTTGACACATGCAGGTTTCCTCTCGATGTTTTCCTTCATCGTCAAGCACGAGATGAATTATAATCACAAATTAAGCACATGAAATTCAGTGGTGCTTGCCCGGGTTTGAACCCACGATCATCGGTTAAGATTCACGCGTTTTTACCACTGGGCCATCTCTGCTCTTTCCGCATAATTTACATGAATTAAAAGTTAAAATTGTAGGGCTGATAGATTAAGAGCATCGATTACAACTCGAACCAGGTCAATAACAAAAACAGATAAAAGAAAACAGAACACCTATCGTGCTGATTGTGATAAAAGTATTGTTTCACAATACTTTGATAACTGCTATCAAGATTAAATGTTTAAACAGCGATATAGATAAAGTAATGCAATTAAGTGTTTTATTATATTGGAAGAGACCTAAGAGGAGTTGTCAACCCCTTTTAGCAAATTTGTCTCCACTGGAGGTTTCACCTGTTTTTTGGAAATTACATACTGACCACTTTGATCTGAAATATCTCCTATTTGTGAGGAGATATTTCAGATCTGAATTCCAAATTCAAATTTATAAATTCATTTAACTGGTACATTTGAGTTTGGAAAACAGTCATTCATTTGTTTTTTCCAAATTATTTTTTTCTTTGGCGTCGCTTATTACCACTCAATGGAAAACATGAAATATCGGTATATTTACGAGTACGAGTTCTACCGTGGCACCAGTGCTGCAGAAACAGCTCGAAGGATTAATGATCTTAGCACGGTACGTTTTTGGTTTCAACGTTTTCGTTCTGGAAATTTCGACCTTCAGAACCAACCCCATGGACGACCAGAGACCAAAGTGGAAAATGAAGAATTAAAGGCTATTGTGGAAGCGGATCCACCACAAACCACTTCAGAGATAGCTGCAGGCTTGATAAAACTGTATTAATCCACTTGAAGCAAATCGGGAAAGTAAAAAAACTTAACGATGGGTACCTCATGGATTGAGTGAATCAAACTTGCAAACACGCGTCGATTGCTGTGTTACTTTGCTCAACCGACAATGGCGGGGCAAGACCTAAATTTGATGTAGGTGAAATACATTTTGCAAGGCCCTCTTTTTTTAATCTCGCTCGAAAATCTCTTTTACTCGTTTGCCCCACATGAAAGTGCCTAGAAACAGTGGCGGCGTAAGACCGAGGCTCTCGCTTTTATACGATTCCACCGTATGAAGGGAAATTGCGGCTGACCTTTTTTTTTCTTCTGCTTTGCGCTTCATACACTTAATAATAATATATTTCGATTCATGACGAGTCCAATTTTTCCTCGCTTTCAAAGCTTTTAAGTAATACGTAACATGTTTCCGAGGCGCGAGGCCCCCGGACCACGTGGCCGTGGGCGGTCGCGCACACCGCCCACGCCTTGCCCCGCCTCTGTCAACAGACACAATAATGAAGGGATTTTAAATCGAATCATTACTTGTGATGACAAGTGGATACTGTACGAATATCGGAAGCGCTCGTCGCAATGGTTGAACCCTGGAGACCCAAATCCTACCCTACACGAAAATTGACTCAGAAAAAGTTACTTGTGAGTGTTTGGTGGACTAGCGCCGGTGTCGTTCACTACAGCTTTCTAAAATCTGGCCAAACGATTACGGCAGATATATGTTGTCAGCAACTGCAAGCCATGAAGGAAGAACTAGCTGCTAAACGACCGAGATTGGTCAATCGCTCTAGGCCACTGCTGCTTCACGACAACGCAATACCACACACTGCACAACAAACAACCACTAAGTTAGATGAGCTACAATTGGAATGTCTGCGACATCCACCGTACTCCCCGGACCTTGCTCCAACAGATAACCATTTTTCCGGAATTTGGACAACTTCTTACAAGGAAAAAAATTCAACTCTTATGCGGCAGTCTAAACCGCCTTCAAAGAGTTTATTGACTCTCGCCCCCATGGTTTTTTTTAGTAAAGGGATCAATGAACTACCTATGAGATGGCAAAAGTGCATAGTTAACAACGGTGGATACATGATGATTAATTAAATATATTTTACAAAAAAAAAATTGACTTTATATTCCTCCCGTACAAAACGCCAATTTCATAAGTAAGGACCTAATATTTCAGTCCTCCGTGTGAATAATTCTTATGTAAATAGTCTTAAACTAAAAACCAGCCCCTGATTGATTACACACGATAGAGCTACATAGTTACTATCGAAAATAGAATATATACATTTTACACACCGCCTCCGGAATGAGAGAAGCATATATTCCACAACTCACAAGTATATTTTTATATTTCTATTATGTTATACAGTAAACTTACAATAATAATAATAATAGTCCACTAGACCATTCGGCCAGGGCGGCCAGGCTCAAGATAAATTAGCCAACTGCGCAGGACATATTATAGTGCACAAGTGTGTGCGCAAACACAGGTGCACTCTATTCCCTAACTCTCATCACCCGATGGGACGGCCATCCGATACGACCAGAAAGAGTTCAGGCGCAGGACCAATGGCTTTACGTGCTTACCGAGGCACGGGAGTGTACACACTTCCAGACTCCAGGCTGCTACTGCTCATTTTCGACAGAAAAATATCAATAACTTTTTTATTGGCCCGTCCTGGGATTTGAACCCAGAACCACCAGATCTGCGGCCTTACATGTAGCCACTAGACCAACGAGGCAGTCAACAATATAACATTTTAAATTCATGTTACAATATAATATTAATAACAATCATAATGCCTGACGAGTTATATTATTACATAATATGTAGTTACGCCTAATTGATTAGCCCTTGAAACAGGTATCACTCTAGTTAGATAAAATGTATAGGTAGCATATGTACCAAAATCCGTTTATTCTTTATCACGTAATTAAAATTATGATATAATCAATCATAGGTTATATTATTTTATGATTAAAATCAACGAAACTACTACAATTTATCGTAATATTATTGTTGCCAAGTGATTTATCGAAAATATTGATAACATAATGCATAGCACATTTTTGTTAGGATTAAGTTACATATCTGAATATGACAACTTAATGGAGATATCAATAAAATATGAGTCCAGTAAATCAAGCAATAATATTAGTTAGGTAAAAATTCACGTGTATATGCAAATTGCTTCTAACTTCACATTATAAACTTCTAAGAAACACAAGCAATTAATCCGGTACTACTACTATTAACTACACACATATGTACGTATAAAATCGGTGGTTTAATAGTGGACGATCAATGCAGTCGCATAGTGAACAACGTGACTAGAATTGATGGGAAATAGACAACCGGAATCAATTGATGGGCCTGGAAATGATGGCCATTGAATTATTAGAAGACATGAAACTGACAAAGACAGGTATTATGAATACAAAATTTATTTTTCGTCAGAAGTAAATGAATAAATACATTCAAAATATTTCATGAAGTAGAATTCAAGACTAATCAACCAATCATACAAATTATACGTTACGTAAGCGTCTACGTCAAGTACCATATCTCTATATCTAAAGTTATAGCTATCTTCGTGATTAATGACTCCAGTTAAACCACAGGTTTGTTTACTTTAACCTATGCTAATGTACTGTCATTGCTATTATTAGTAGTTTAAGCTTAGTGATAACGAGTACAGTACATTCACTAAAAGGTGTGAAGTTCTTACTATAATTTTCCTGGAACATTCAGGAACTTCATCTATTTGTGTTTTCCTGGCTGTACCACGACATCATAAAAAAACTTTTTTTTAAGCAGACAAAACTAATTACGTAATGTACTTACCGGCAGCTAAATATACTCCAGAAAGCAAGCTTCCAACCCACGCGACTGTGCCCTTGCCTTCTCCGAAGTACGTGACTAATTCAGGAAGAAATATTCCGAAGGTGTATGCAATGCCGTCTACCACGAGGTTACACATAAAGGAAGCAAACACAACCACCCAGCCATAGCCACCGTCTGGCGGTGGTGGTAGCTCTCCGTAGTCGTACGCCTCGTCATCATCATCAGCACCCTCTGCGGTTAACCGCGCCGCTTCTTCGCAAGATGTTTCGCTTTCCGTCTGAAACAATTAAAAAGTAGTATGAAAATTGATTTTCAATGTAGAAAAATTGGTTAAAAAATTATCAATTTAAAGTTCAATTGAAAAATGTAACACTGAAAATTAAAATATATTTAGATTTCAATAAATACTAATTTCATTTCATTATAAAGCGTATATTAAAACTCAAGCTATATCACGTAGAAAGTATGATGTAAGAATACATATTTTTGATGATAATAAAACATAATCAATCAAAAGACAAGGTACCTAAATCCTATTCTGGTATTTCCATGAAAAATTTCATACTAATCTCTCAATTTGAAGTAAAAAATATTAACGGTCTTATATACTTATAATACAATTATATTTCATTCATATTAATCGCCTGACCCACATTTTAAATTTCCTCTGGAAAATTAATTTCAGCATTGTCTTGCAACCATAGACCATTACGACTTAGATATTTACAGCCGTCAATTTCGCGGTCATTGTCAAAGACTGCGTGTGGTTTGAATACCAGTTTCTAAGGTCGCGTTAAGCACATGGTTTGTATGATAATTTTACTTTGTGTTTACAGCTATTACAAATATATTTATTATCATATTTTTGGGTTCCGAACTCATACGATGATTACGGTGACACAACGTAACATTATGATAGAATAAAAGTTTTAAAATTAAAATTTATACCTACTTGTACTTAATGTGATATTAAATTTAGTTTTGCATCTATAAACTTAAATTATTTCGTCTATGATTATAAAAATAATACATTATTGATTATCGTCACGACGTTTTAAAGATGTATGTAAGATATCTCCAGGATACATTTTTTTATTTATTTATTATGTTAGTAAATCTTATCTCTTCTTAAACTACTTTCAAGGTAATATAGAACGTCAACCGTAAACAAGTTAAAGGAAATACATTGATAGTAATTTATGTAACTTTAATGAAATAGATATGATATAGTTTTGTTATGAAACTTATAATTTACGATCTTTACATTTAAGAAAAATATATCCACCTTTTCTTAAATTAAACTGTTCACTTATTGATTAGATCAATTTTTTTGAGAGCATTATTTATCATTGCGCTATTGACCCAAAATGATTTGAGCATAACTGTTACGCCTAACTATAGAATTATACTTATTACTATAGAATCATGGCTTCAATTTCAGATTCACTTGTGGTCTACTTCTAACCTGTAGTGCGTCAAACTATCACATTTTAAACTTAAGTTATCGGGAAGCGCGAACGTCACAAAATAATTATTATTAATGTGAGCTGTATTGCTATGATATAGCTAAGAAACTTCTGAACCGAGTACAATAAACAAATCAATCTTGAATAAAAAGCACGGCTATCATTACATATATGAACCTAAACCCAAATCAGGCAAGCTAATTTTGAGTACTCGGTGGTCGAACAACCATTTCCTTTTTTAAAGTCAATGAGTAACCAAACAACGTTTCAATTTAGATAATATAAAAAACGTTAAAATTAATAATATCAATATTATTATATTACATCAATATAACATAATTTTCATTGTTATTTAAAACAACGTACACTTAACATATCATGTTCAGGCATCTTAAAAACAAAGCATGGATATGCAACAGCTGTTTGTTTTCACATGTCAGATAACATCGCCGCTAGTAATGACTGACTCCAATGTAATAGAATTGGTATTGTTTATGTTACAAGAGTATATCAGTCCTTTGTATAGCGCAAGCGACAACGGTATGTCGCAATACAAGTATATCATCATTTTGTCGCAAGATATATGCGAACTATTCGTGTCTATATGTGTTCGTGTTTATCTCGAAAAGTACTATTTGGTATTGGTATTTCTTTTATAACTGAAATAATTTTAACTCCTTGACTGCACTTAATTTTTTTTTTTATTTAATATATGTTATATGCTTTACTTATTGAATGAAATATAATATACTGTTAATAATTTATCATTTTGAATATTAGTTTAAAGAGGTGGCAATATGTTTACAAACATTCGAATTTATTCCACGCACGTTTAGTTTTACAGGAGTATTCAAAATTTTAACGATAAACAAATTAATAAAAGTGCACAAAATGTCGAAATGAAAATATGATATATCAACACCGCTGATAAGCTAAAGCTATTATTAGATTATGATAATGAAAACCCAAAAAAGTGCCTTAAGGCTCAAGCACTCAAATAAAAACTGCATTAACATATTTTTTTAAATTAACAGATATAAAATATATATAGATAGTCACAAGTTCGATCCTAATTCCTAGCTGCTTTAGTCAACAATATTAAGAACAAAAAAAAAACAATATCAGCTATTATTTTGTAATGTGTCGTGTGTGTGACGAGTATGATGTGATAACGAGTCATCTTGAACGTGATATGATTCTCGAGTATTGGTATAGTTAGAATAATCAAATGTACTTGTAAACGTAATCATAAGATAAGAGTACCGTTTTGGCACGGATTAAATAAAATCAGTGTTAGACGAACGAACGTTTTATTTTATCTGTTAAAGTTTTAGCAGATTTTACTTAAAAAGCGCTCGGATTTGTAATTTTCTATATGACTACGTTAACATTATCTTAATCTCCTTTAAATAATGTAAAACAAAGACGCTTTCGCGTCCATTTCTTTGTTGTATTCTACATTATATACTTACATACTTATTGTATTCTACATTATATTTAAAACTAAAAAAAGTATACAATAACTTTGGTTCAATTTATTTGCCACACAGTACCTATTAATGCGTAAACCTTCAACTAGGTTTCCTGTAAATAAAAACTGCTTGCACTTTGTAATTTCGTCTCTACTGCTTTAGGTAACTATTATAATACGTTTGAATAAAATATACAACATATATATGCAGATAATATAGCGTATATCGGTTCTAAAAATATAAACGATTACAATATCAAAGATTCATATAAATCCGATAGTAGTTCTTGCACGAATGCGAGAAAACAAACAAAACTTATCTGTGTATAATATTAGCTAGTGTGATATATTTTATATGTGTAAAGTTACTTTAGTGTTGTTTTTATTTCAATATGACGTGGCATATTGTTATATACATAGATAAACATTGCTTTGATATAAAAAAATATAGGCAAATTCAAATTACTTGACGGTTGTTTGTACGTCGCGTCATTCGAGAGAAAAATTTTGCGTGAGGAAGTATTCAAAAACGAATTTACCTAATCCTACTTAAACTTTATCATCAATTACAATTTGAAAATAATAATTAAACATTTAATATGTAAAGGAGTAGATTCGCCTAATAAGTTTTTTATAAAAATTATCTTTAAAAATTGTGTAAATCAAATAAAATTGGATCTTACGTAATAGTTCATTACAAACAAAGATGACACACAATTTATTTTTAAATTGTTGTAATTAATAGAAAAATATATCGCAAATAAAAATCGCTGCAGTGCAGTATCGCCATGAAGTTTCCTCATACATCGACTTAAAATTTAGTAAGCACCTCTTAATTATTTTTATAAACGGCATTCATCTGATATTAACAGATTTCAACATACAAAATTAATAAGTGCACAATCAACATATAAGCAATAACATTAATTTCTTATCTCAAAATAATAATGTACATTGGTAGCCAATGTTACGTTTACCTATTGATTTGAAAGTATTTTTGACAGAATTACAGTTACAGCGGTCAATCTCAAAGTCGAACCTGCGCAGACCGAAGAGAAATTAGGCACAGGATCACAGGCTTTACGTAATTTCCAAAGAAATGCAATATAAACACTGACAACTTCTAATTACGGACTGGTCCTGAGAGTCTATTAGCAGAAAAATCCAATAATTTGAATTGGCCTGACTTGGAATTTAAACGGGTCCTCGAATTCCCTCATAAGCTAGATATAAATTTGTAGTGTTTAAGTAGTTGATCTCTTCGTTGTTAAAGTGAATTATTTTAATATAGGCTATAAAACATGCTTAGTAACAATGTACTGAATTAATACCGAGATAAGAGCGTTCATAAAAAGATTAAACGAAAAAACAGCTCGATTAAAGTTATCTACGCATCAAGATCCACCAGACGACACACACTTCTTAACGAAATAACTATTACGCTTATATTATATAACTTCAATGGAAAGAATATAAAAAAATGGTAGAAAACCTAGTTAGGTACTACCAGAACATGACATGAAGCACTGACGATTTCAGTCATTTTAAACATTAAAAAATGAAGTATAAGATTTTGAAAGTGTTTTAACTAAAATTTTATAAAATAAAAATGCTGGTGCGTCCTCGTCTTCGTTTGCATTCGTTAAACATTTTATGTAAAGAAACGGTTATGTTCATAATTTTATTTAGTTTGTAGATCAACCATCCATCTTTATGTTTCAGGATAAAGGCCAAGTTCTCTACCTTGCTATTGTTTACAAAACGTGCCAGATATAGTGATTTATTTTCCTAACATCGCGTTGAATTATGTTCAACCACGCTCGGTACGGGGAAACCTGATATCATCGTATGTACGCGAATTAATTATACATAGTATATAACATGAGGATAAACAATAACTGAGAGTATTAGATTTCATACACGGCATTCCTTAAGGATATTAAAATAAAGAAACACGTAAAGAGAATTGCGAAGAATTTTTAAGATATGAATTCAGAAGTCGAATAATTAAAAAACTTTATGCCATGATTCTGTAACAAAGCCCTTCCTTCATTCCAATGCTGAGAAACTCGAAAAGGAAGCTGTAGTACTGGCCTTCAGAGCGTTTGAATTTTTCATAATGCAGTCACTTCGAAACGTCGCAACTGCTGAGAATGTATAAAATATAAAATATCTTCTTATATATATATTATATGGTATATTATATGGTATCTTATATGGTATATTAATTACTACTGGCGCCACTACTAGTGTTTTCTTTGTTGTGACATCTGAATCGATTTACTGTAATGCACATATAATACTTAGTATCTTTTTATATACATTTATATATTTTCCAAGAACTGATGTTGTTTTTCAAGTTAATTTCCTTAGTATTTAAAAAAAAGATCATATGAGTTTAACGGTGTTAAAATTAAAATAAACGAACAAAGAAACATCGTATAGTTTATTGAACCTTTGGCGTCGGTTTGTCGTGCAAAATTAAACAAAAAAATACTTTGAACCATTACAAGTCGGTCTGACTTATAATTTCGGTCAATTAAAATCTATGAATGAATATGTGTCATATAAATAATTTGAAAACATTATCATGTACTTCTAAACATATGGTATGTATTTTAATTGGTTGACATATTCAACTATTCGTTCACATACAATAGTGATGAATGTGATCTCGTCTTCAAGCGTATCGCACGTGATGTAAATTGCTATTAATTGATTAGTGCCGCCGCCACTCACTTCCTTCGAATCTAACATGTTACCTTCTTAGGATGCTTGTAAATATGTAACGGAAAATGGCTTTTAGCAACTAATCTACCCAATACTCCTGACCTACAAAACTGCGACTGGTTTTAAAGACCTAGTTCTCGATCGAATGGTTAGTTGATATCTTGCACGTGACTTATGGAAATTCTTTTATCTAATAGTAAATTATAGTATTATAATGTAGCTATTATTGCGTTGTAGAAATTTATACGTACCATTGTAGTTTAGTTTTAGCAATATCACCTGATTGTACAAAAAACACCACTCAAATTAGTTGCAAATTCAACTAGCAATGATAGCACTTTTATCAAGACCTATATAGAATTATTCGATAAATTATCCTAATCAACACGACTTGATAAAAACCAACATGTATCGTACCTACTCGATTTTCTATTGTAATATTTTAAAGTATTTTTATTATAGGATCTTTATACACTTCTGACGCGAAACGCATACTGATAATGAGTAAACTCCAATACGATAATACAAGATAATTACCGGGTAATGGTTTGGGGACTTATCTAAAGGGTTACAATTATAGAGTAATTTAAATACAGTCATTTGCAACATTGAAAAATATTTTATAAATTTTTAACTTTAGTTGTTGTAAGTGTGCATGCTTATTGGAAGTGAAATTTTGACCTGTTCCTTGACACTAAGTGCCAGTCACAATACAACGTGGTATTTGAATGATATTTGTGTATTTATATTTATTTTTACGTTGTCAAGGTAAAATTAATAATTTTATAAATAAAATAGATAGATAAAATGATATGATCGAATATCACCAGCCATATGTGTCATGTGTGTATGTGTGTGTGTGTTATTCCAGTAATAAAATAATTTATTATATTTTTATTAATTACTAGCTGTGCCCAGCGGCTTCACCCGCGTATAATCTATTTCTATTTCTATGTAGAAATGTGTTTAATTTGAAATACTGCTTACATAGTAAATAAAATACTCGTATTTATTTAGATAGTACTTCAAGTGATACATTTAATATATCCGCGGTACTTGATTTCGTGTATATTCCAAACGAAATTCCCCTGTAATCCATTGCACACTTGCAATCTTCATTCTGGCTCTGAGCCCGAAATTACACAATTGATTGCCGGTTTCTATACGGAATATAGAGTGAGTAGGAATTATTTTCATCTATTCATCAGTCGTTATGAGTGTGAAACTATTAATTATACGAAGGTAATTATTATTACTATTCTTATATTTTTAAAATATTTTGATTCTGTTAAATAAAACTGTTACTTAAGTAACTACGACATATTTGTATAGATGAAATTTATATATCAATGAATAATGGACAGCAAATAAATGGATCCAACAAAAATAACAATTGCTCCAATGTGTGTCACTTAATTAACATAAATGTACTAAATAACATTGTAAGTAATTAACCAGTTAACAACGGCTAGTAAGGTAAATTATAACGTGCTACTTTTTTTAGGTAACTCGTGTTAAAATCTAATTTCCAATTTTCAATGACTACTGGGACGACGACCTTTTCACCATTACACTATTTAGTTTACAAAATTGAACATTTTTTTTATACCCCAAAATAAATGTATATAAATATGGTAATCTACCTTCCTTAAACCTAAAAGTGTTAGCAGAAATATTTTATCACGTCACAATTTCTTCCTGCAATCAAATGTTTTTTTTTTTTAACTACCTAACATGGTGACGACCGTTTATTGTTTATTCGTTCGCTTCAAACGACAATTATCTTGTTTCGGATTGATTTAAAATATCGAGTAGAAAATATAAACAAAGTTCTGATCGTTTTTGTTATGTTTGTGGACAGTTTATATTTTCAAAAAAGAGAAGGCCCCATTGTAGATTCTTTAAAAAGTGCATACCTTCATTATTTTGGATTTCCTGTTGCAAATCTAAATAAAAAGTGGGTGTGCCTTAGCCTCATGTGTTTTGCGAAAGCTGTAGAATCGTCTTACTCCAGTGATCATCAGGAGAAAACCTTCACCTTCCATTTGGTTCACCAATCTTTTTTGAAGCAATGAATCAAAACTATGATAAAACAGAAAGGCGCTTTTTCATAGGCTTCGAAATATTTTGTGAAGGCGCTTGACAAAAACAGTGATGCTTTCTGGTATTTACAAATAATCTTTCCAAACATTACAGAAGGAAAACTGAAAGAGGTTATATTTGTTGGCCCACAAATCCGTAAAATTATGAAGATTCTCAGTTTGAAAGCCTTTTATCTGTTAATGAAAAAATCTGCTTAGAAGTCATTCAAAATTTTCAAAAGATGAGAGTAAACATGTCATTAAAGATTCATTTTCTACACTCGCTTCTGAGTTTTTTCCCTGAAAACTTAGGAAGTATGAGTGACGAACAACGGTGACGTTTTCACCAAGCTTTAAAGGTTTTTGAAGAACGACATCAAGGATTTTGGGATGAAAACATGTTAGTTAGGGGTTTACTATAGGTTCATTATAAGAGAAACTAATTCAAATAGATATAAAAAGAAGTTAATAAATATTAAGACAGATTTTTTTTTTAATTTTTTCTGGATAATTCTACCTAAATCAATAACAAAATAACAACTTTCAGCTGGGATATGAAAACCGTGTAAACTAGTGTTATTATTCGCTGTGAGCCACACATTTAGATGTCGGGACAGTGTGTTCTCTCATTCGTCTTATCTCTATTTAAATTTTCCCCCTTCCACAGTGACGGCCTTCATAAAATTCATTCATCTAGTTTTCGTTCTACCTTTTGGTTGATAATCATCTATATTTATACCTAACACTAATTCATCCATCCGCATTACATTTCCAAAACATGATAATCTGTTTCCTATCAGTTTTCCTGTTAAGAGATAAACTTTCTCTTATTCGTATGTAACGTATTCCTTTAGTATTGTATCGATACTCACTACACATATCCGTCACATCTTATCCGTCAACTATAATAATAGTAGTTCAACAATTCGACGCATTCATACATTTTACCAAAGAACTCGAGGGTAGCAAGTAATCTCTGCGTGCTGAGAATACTACTTACTGTATCGAGTAGCTTATAGCTCTTATTGGTAATAAAATCACACTAAGATTTTTTTTATATCATTACATTTATTGGTAACATGTAAAAGGCAATTGTCTCTGTTTTATTGTCCCCTGCAGACAAAATTACGTTTTATAGCCGGTAATATTTTAATTTTTAACCGCGATCATATATTTTGTTTAAGTTGCCGTGCGTTTCGATATAGTATGTAGTTGTATTTCAGGGCCATTTATATAAAAACCATTAACTTTTATTGCTTTGATCTTGGATTCGAATTCAGGACCTCGGAATCTGCAGCTAACCATAACCTCTAACGCTAAAAGTTTTGCTTTGACAAAAATGTTATAAATAATAAAAGACATGTTGCTTGTTTGTACCGCCATTTTCTGTGCGATAATAGTTTCTTTTTAAGAGCAAAATGGGCTACATATTCGTAAGTTGTCATTTTCACTTATAGACACTGATGTGTATAATTCCTGCTGGGCCACTGCAGGAATTATACACATCTCTTTACAATGTCAATTCGCTGAAAACCACGAAATCTAAGATGTTAAATAATCCTTATGTCTGTAATTACACTGGCGCATTCAGCATTTAAACTAGAACACAACGATACACGCTGTTGATGTTTCGTCATAGTAAATTGATGTGGGTGGAGTCTACCCAGGCGGTCTTGCACAAAGTCCTAGAAGCAGGAAATTAATTACCAAATTTATTTACCAGACATTAATTACCATTACAATTGATAACAAAATGTAACTGGTTTTAGCGATGATGATGATGTTCATTTGCTATTATTATATTATAATTTGTTATTTCAATAAATGCCTAACAAGTCACATTTAATACATTTAAATATAATACATAATATTATCTCTACATTGAGTCACGAAAAGTAAAATCTTGTCATTTTGCAAGTAGGTATAATGACTTTTAAAGGACTTAATAAACACTCAATTAGTGTAGATATCAGGACCAAAGTATTCTGTAAACACCAGGACAGTGCAATAACATTCTTATCAACTTATACTACTATTTGCAACACTTGTGACATAATAAGATACAATCTATCAAATGTTTGGTAAATACAAACAAGCAACATATTTTATGGTTTATAATATTTTTTTATAAAAGTATACATTAATAATTGGTTTTATGGCTAGCATATACTGCTGCAGCTGCAGATTCTGAGGTCTTGAATTCGAATCCTAGATCAAAACTATGAAAGTTAATTGATTTCTCAATATGCGTCCCAAAGTGGGGAAATTGATAAAATTTGATTAAACCTAATCTCCCTTCTTTACACTTCGCCATATAAGACTTTTATTCACTGAGGATATCATTCACATTGTACACTACAATATTTCTGAGTGCAATTAGCTTGTCTTTAATACTGGCTGCTTTGGCAGAAATTCACTCAGGAGATGATTTGTTATCTCTCACTTCATAGTATAGATAAAATAAAAAGTATTTAAATCTTGTGCACACATTTCGATAAAAATACAAAACTGTTTTTAAGAGGGGCCAAATCATGAACATCATAGATAATATTAATTAAGTAGATGATTTACGGCCGAATACTGAAATGTCACTTAAATATTAAATGCAACTTAATTATTTGAGACGCCGTGAATTTACAATTTCCCATACTAATTTAGGAGCTTCTCAATGTTAAGTAGCGTTAAACTGAAATAAATTTAATTATGAGATTTAGTTCTCAAAACAAATAACAAACAGAAAAAAAATGTACAGCAAACATTTTTCTCATCCTACCAATACTTTAATAAATACAATATATTAATGTTAACCAGTAATATTAAACAGTGACGTCTAAAAAAATCTTGGTTGATGCTATAAAATAATAGGCCCTTGAAAGTCAATCAACTCGACTAGTAATTTGGAACAATGAAAGAAATGTAATTGAAGGTCAAATCCACTACACATATCATGCTTGTGATGAGTGAGAATTTTTAATGTTAGATGGAGGTTATATTGCGTGTTCCCATATAGTAGAGTTAGCGATAAACAAAGGAACAAGTTGATTTTTGACACAATGGTCTAACAATTTCGTTTTTGTAATTAGATAAGCTCAATAAAAACAATAATATAATTGACTGCCTCGTTGGTCTAGTGGCTAGATATAAGGCCGCAGACCCAGTGGTCCTGGGTTCAATTCCCAGGTCGGGCCAATAAATAGTTATTGGGTTTTTCTGACAGAAAATTCTCAGTAGCAGCCCGGAGTCTGGAAGTTTGCCGTCCCATCGGATTATGAGAGCTAAGGAAAAGAGAGTGCACCTGTGTTTGCGCACACACTTGTGCACTATAATATCTCCTGCGCAGTTGGCTAATCTCTCTTGAGATTGGCCGCCGTGGCCTAAATCGGTCTGGAGGACCCCCCTCCTTAATATTAACAAAGAAAACAAATACTAATATTAAAAGCAATCTATTACCCTATATGCAATTTTGAAGTTATGATATTCTAGGCAGTAAATAGGTGACAATAAATAAAAGATTTTTAATATACACCTAGCTTAAACAATAAAGAACATTGTACTCATACTGTTTATTGTAGACCAGTTAAACTTAAACATGGATACAAAATTCAAGAGGCAACCTTATCACTGACCCAGGAATCTTCTTCAGGCAACCTCAAGGTAGAGGAGAGGGAAAAGAATGGTAGAGATATTTGTGACATTTATAAAAATATATTTATGTTTTGTTGTTTGTTCAATGCATTTTGTCTATTTCATATAAAAAAAAAAAGCTTTTTTTAAATTTCTAATCCTCTCTAAATGAAATGGAACTTATATTTTCACTAAAATTAAATTATTAATAAAATAAAGCTACTGTATAAAAATAAATAAATCAGTTTATGATTGATTACCAAAATTAGACGACAAGTATGCCGTACCTTCATCATTGTCTTAATATATGTAACAACATCTATTCATCTACTCTAATCTCTATGTATTGAAAAGAGATGCAAAGCGTTTACTTTTATTCAAAAATCATTTCTTAGTAATATAGTTCTTTAAGAGATGTTAAATTATCATCAAATCATTGTTAATAGCCAGTAAGTAATAATACTCATGTCATATTTAAAAACTTGACACTGAATCAAAATGTAAATAATAATTATTTAGAAAATAGGCAAATATCAACAGTAAGATCACATTACACAATTTATTGTTATAAACATTTCATATATTTAATTGTTTTTCTTCCACTTATAAATCTACCAAATTAGAAGTGTACCTTTGTTAGGTCAGAACATTAATAATGACACCTGGTTAAAAAAGAAATCAAAAATTGTTATAGGAATGACACTCATAATTATATTAATATTATAAACAGAGGCAATATTTTGTTTATAAAATAAATGTGGCTTTGAAAATGAATGAGTCAGTTGCAATTTATTATGATGAAAAATTAGTAGCCTCAAAAGAGCATTATATAAATCATGTTACAATTGAAATGATTACTCTAATTAAACATAAATAAAGTTATGGAATATAACCATCTAACCATAATTATTGATATACATTTAATAAAAACATTAGTCATCACCAATTTGCTTAATAACATAACAAAGGAAGGATTTTTGGATTACTCAATTAAATGCTTTGTAAATTACAATTGTTATTAAATTATTGAATGAAGGGAAAAAGTAAAAAAGGATTTTAAATATTAACCTTAATAAACAATTTCAAACAAAGCATTCAATGCAATCTGAAAATCCGAACATAAAAATATTTATAAAACAATGTAACCTCAAATTTTAACATGTTAAAAGAAAATTTAAATCTATTATTTTGTTCTTACCCTTGAAAATGTTCGTAGACGATTTATACGAGGATTTGAAGGAATATTATTAAGAGACACTTTAGACATCTTCGAATTTGTTAGTCTTCTCTCTATAACTGAATGTAAAATACTGCACTGCAGCAAACCGCTTCAATTTAAAAGGTTAATGTTTAATTCACTGTTCGAATTAAAAACATCTGAACATCTAACACTGAAATATTATTATTTTAATTTTGACAGCACATATCAGTTGCACCACCCCATAACGTCAACCTTTCAATTATAAATTAACAATTTTTTATGGTATTACTAGTCTCTGATCTAATTTTGATTTATCGATATTACTGGTACATTAAAATAATACCCTACACTTGTAACAATAGTTTGCGAGTTTAGATTTGACAGACTATAAGCTTACGAGCGCTGTGATAACGTTTCGTTTTACATTTACACGCGGACGGCACGCATGACGCGAGTTATAAGGCACCATTCCTTGCGCCGTCAGATCGACAACTGTCAAACCGACAAACACGTTATAACTGACTCGCGCCAAGTGCGTACCGATGTATGAGTCAATGGCGCGAAAATCTTATATTTCACAATTCTATTTACAAAAAAACAATAACTACAGTTCAGAAGCAATCTTTATTACATACATTACGAAGCTAATGCTGTAGTTATTACAATGTTAACTTAATGATAAAGTTATGGCAACAAAATTTAATGAATAAAATATAATTTAATGGATAGCTACTGCAAAAGCTACATTTTCTTTATTTTCATATTAAATACATAATGATTTAAAGCTTTCTTATAACGTATATTTCGACTTGATGTTTGAAGAAGGAATGCATTTTTATAACAATTTCTCAAATTAAATTTTGATTGTTTTCATGTCTCTTTAATGGCGAAAGATGCTTTAGCCCAGCTGAAGGACTTTTACCGGCTGGTTTTTTTTTAATACAAATATAATGTCTATATTATTTCAATCGAATCGTTTAGCAATATTACAATTTTCACGAATAAGTAATATTTGCTAATGCTTTTTAAAAGGCGTTTTAAATTTGTTGTTTTAATTTGTGTAGTACTAAAAAAAATATGATACCAAGATTTACAGATATTTTTGTAATAATAACCCTTTCCAAAATATTATATAAATATTAGGTTACTTCTGGCAAAGTTTAATAATATATTATCTGTTTCAAAAATATCTTACCAGTGAACGCTCTGTGGGATTTACATGGATGCGGGGTTCTTCTTCTTCATCGTCTGGTGAGCATTCAGCTCCGACGATCTGACCCATGTCTGATTACTTTTTAGTGTTGACGTAACGCGGCGCGTGGCCGCAAGGAGCCACCCCGCGTCCTTCGCGCGACTGATGCCGCGCCGTTGTGCCTGCTTACACGAGTCTTTTAGATACTAGGGATTAACCCTTATACCATCGATAAAATCCTAGTAACTTAATATTTTTAATTAGCTTGGAAAAAGTACTTAACAAATAAGTAAAATAAATAAATTATATGTAATAAATTTATACATTTCAGCAATAAATCCTGCGTCGCGTTTGCTACTGCTTCCCATAGTGGCGCATGTTGTTTGATGCTTGATATGTGATGTTCTTACCGGAAATATATTTAAAATAATATTTTTAATTACCGAAAGTTTTGAGCATGTATTTTCAGCGTCGTAGTTAGGCTCGCCTTCGGCAAGATTTGAATATCGCGCCCCCACCCTTTTTTGAAAGAGAAATGATACAATAACTTTGAAAGTGTAATTATTTTAAGCACAAAAATAGTTCTAACTATTATATACAAAGGGAAAAATGCAATACGTGCTTGTTTCACACCCTGGCACGTTAAAACTTTAGGACAGATAAGTATTGTACATTGTGTTGGCTTCTTATATAATAAATAAAATATTCTAATTACCAGCATACTTAGTTTGCGTTAGCGTCATTTCAATTGTCTACGCCTCAAATCTGCAGGTCTGCTAATGAACTCTCCTAAATCCTTAGCTTCGTAGCTATCTATAATAAAAACTTAAAAACAAATCTTATGGAGTCTATTCTTTAGAATTGCTGTACCTAATATAATACAATATGAAGCTCAGTAGTGCGATATTTACTGCATGTTACTGTTCTAATCCGAGTTCATCTTACCACACACCTTAATGTTTCTTCTAAACTTTTATTAAATCTTCTTATGTATTTTCAATTTTTATTAATACCGAAGATAGACGTAAAAGTATATATGAATATACATTTTAATGGTAATAAAACCTATCGAATATCGACATGTTACAAGAACATGCCTAATATCAAATCGGTCGATACAGCAGGCGCAAGTCCGCGCTCAGCAGAGGCCTGGGCCTTTGCCGCTTGAAAGCTATTTACCGTGTCTCTATATATACATTTTTTCGATTTCTAAATTACTTTCACTGACTTTTGACAGTTACGAAATGTATTATACTTGTTTAACAGAATACAAGTAAATGTGAATAAAAATCCTTTGCATACAATTGTTATGATTACGAAGAAAATATATGTGATTTACATAGAAATGTTGAAAATTCATAAGAAATAAGTTTTTTTATAGCATAGGTAGGCGAACGAGCATATGGGCCACCCGATGGTAAGTGATCACCAACGCCCATAGACATTGACATTGTAAGAGATGTTAATTATCGCTTACATCGCCAATGCGCCACCAACCTTGGGAACTAAAATGTTATGTGCTTGTAATTACACTGGCTCACTCACCCTTCAAACCGGAACACAACAATACCAAGTACTGCTGTTTTGCGGATGATGATGAAAGTTGTATGTGTACTGTATATATTGTTTACTTTTTCTTATGTTTATATATAAAAAACAATTAATAGTAATTGATATCACCAATACCAATTACTTTACTTAATGGGACATGTAGATACACCTGACAACAACGTCTTTGAAACTTAAATCTATTAGTGTAATTTATCTAATTATTAATTTCGTAATGGAAATTCAATTGAATTACTCAAGGAAATTTAATTTGAATTGAACACAATAAAAGGTTAATACGTTAGTTGATAGACAATTAAGATAGGTTAGACACCTACTTCAACCATTCTATATTTAAAAGTTAAGAGACAGTTCAAGACTAGTAAAAAGATCTGTTACATATTGGTTTTATTGTTAAAAAATTGATCTACTAAAGAAAAAAAATATGAATAACAATGAAAATAACGAAGTTGATTCGATTTTATACATGCTAAAACCCTTAATAGTGATTGAAAATTGGTTTGGAAAATTTAGATACCGAAAAGTAAATGGCCAAATAACAATATTAAGTAGACGAATGAAATTGTGCGGAATTTTTGTTGTGCTTGTGTTAATAATACCATACCTTGTATTCTTTATCAATCATTTATTGCGCATCGATTTGTCCATCACTCAGAATGTTGTAGATCTAGTGGACGAACTTGTGACAGTGACTATGATCGTGCAACATGTTATCTCAATGGCAATTTTTTTAAGGTATAGCAAAAGTAATATACGGATTATCAAAGAAATTGCACATATAGATGTTATTTTAAGGAGAACAAATGATAAAAAGAGTTACAAAAAATCTCGAAAGCGACTACAAATTCATATATTTCTATTTTTGACGGTTTTGCTTCTGATGTGTAGCTACACCATGGCGAACCGAGAAGATCAAGTGACAACTAAGATCTTAATGATAATTATTGATTTTGAAAGACATCTTGAGGTATTCGCCTTCTGTGTATTTATTACAGTTCTAATCGACAGACTAAGTACTATTAATAAATATTTAGATCAATATATTTTAAACAAAAATAATAAAACTTCTATTAATGTTATAACGAGACCAAAGAATATGAACATCCAAAAAAATTTCTCCCATATATATCAAACTTCACAGGACATTAAAATAACATTTCTAGCAAAAGCATATGATATAATAGGTGAAACTAATGTACTAATCAATAAAGTTTTCCAATTTCATATTTTCAAGAGTCTTTCGTCAACTTTCATTTATATTATAATTATAATATGGACTTCGATTTATTATTTGCGAATATCAGATAATATTGAATATCTTTCTCGCATTATTTTATTTTGTATTTTTGAAATAATGTCAATCTGTACAATGTCGTATGTTTGTGAATCAATGCTTGTGAAACGCAACCGTATTAAAATTTTGTTAAATGAAATCATTATGGATTACGACCTTCCGACAGCATTGAGAATTGAAGCTAAAGCTTTTACAGATCTGATACAAGTCTGGCCATTGCATATATTAGTTTATGATATGTATTCTATAGATATAAAGCTCATTGTAAAATTTATAAGCGTTTCAACTACGTATCTTATTATTATAATTCAATTATCTCACTTCATCTAAACAGCGATAGGTAAGATTATAACAATCTGATTGTTTAAATAGCACTTTATCGTATAACTTAACCGAATATGCAGTAATATATCTACACTGTACTTCTCTCTTATATAATTAATATACTTAATAAAACGATAGAGAGATAAAAATATTTTTATTTTAAATACTCCCTATTTTTGACATATTTTGGTCACCCTTTTGCCGTTCACTGTCGAAACTGAACGAAAGCCTCCTCCATAACCAACCCGCATCCATCCCGTAACTGCCACCTTTTTTAAATCGTCGGCCCACCTCGCCACATGGCGTCCTTCGCTACGTTTGCCTAAGCGTGGTCTCCACTAGCACGTATCAGGTCCATGGGCCCTCAAGGTGCCTGGAGATATGACCCACCTACATCCACTGCAGCGAGCTAATTCTACGTCCGATGTCGGCGACTTTAGTTCTATGGCGAATATTCTCATTTCGGATTCTATCTGCCAGAGAAACCCCAAGCATCGCGCGTTCCATTGCTCGCTGAGCGACCTTACATTTGTGAACCAGTCCTACGGTGAGTGTCCACGTTTCGGCACCGTAAGTCATTACAGGTAGAACGCACTGGTCTGAAGCGACTGTGAGATCGACGATACAAAAATATGACGCAACCTCCCGAATACCGCCGAGTGCCGGCCAAGTTGTATAGTTTGGCCCAAGTACGTGTATTTATGCACAACTTTCCATTTCCGACCACTGGTTTTGAGGATGCATGTTGATTGACCATCATTTTCGTCTTTTCAATGTGTATCCCGAGACCTACTTATCTTGAAGTATCTCTCAGGCCGTTTAGCATCTCTTCCAAATCAATGTCGTTGGCAAATCGCAGATGTGTTGGTTATTTGTATTAATACCGCGTCCTTTCCAATCGAGCGTGTTGAAGACTACCTCCAATGTCTTACACCGCAATGCAATTGGATTGATTTTGTGATCTGATCTTGTACTTGGACGGTCATGGTTGAGGCTTCGTACAAACCTTTCATCCTGGACATACTAACAGTCAATTAGGTATCTCTGCATGGATTCCAGAACAGCTCAGGTCTCGCTGCTATCGAAAGCTTTTTCGTAATCCACAAACACTAGGCATAGAGGCTGATTTTATTCCTCGGTCTTCTGTATTATTAATTTGTTAAATGTTTGTATGTGGTCTACGGTACTGAAGCCTTTTCGAAACCGAACTTGCTCAACGTGTTGGAAGTCACTGAATTTTCGGGAAAGACGATTCATGATTACCTTCGAAAACAACTTTAAACAAGGCCTTAAAGTTAAATGAGGCAGTAGTTTTTCAGAAGAGCTTTTTCACCCTTCTTGAATAACAAAACCACCACTCCTCTGCTCCATATCTGCGGTGTAATACTATTGTAGAGGACGAAGCTCTCCAAAACTGGTGTCCCTTCTGCTTTGAGAAATCCTCTGCGTGCGAGAACCCTAATCTCGCCCAAGTCGATATTGGCAAGCTCGTGTGATAGGTGATTTTTACATTATTTATTACTATTTAAAAAGTTGAAAAATATCCAAGAAGTTATTTGAGTAAAAGAGAACGAGAGATATTTAATTAAACTAAAATTATTAATGATTAAAATAGATACCATCATTAATACGATACTTACTTATGGTTATGTAATTTTTTTATAAAGTTTCCATTTGCTTAAGTGCATTTACTATCATTTTAATATCACTACTATAGGGGTAGTTAATAAAAGTAATGGATTACAGAGTGTAACTTGGAAATGGAAATACCAATTAAAAATACTAAGCAAATGTAGCAGGAAATCCTTTTCCGTTACGGGGGATATTGTTGCCAGCAGAAGGCATTTATAACCTGTAACTTTGTTATTAAACAATAAAAAAACATGAGCAAAAACTTATCAATACACGTCGATTCGAAGATGAAAAATAGCGATGAAATACAAATGATTGTTAATGTAATTAATCCACTGATAAAAATTGAAAATTGTTATGGTATCTTTAGATTTCGTACAGTGAACGGTCAATTAAAAAACATGGCACCAACTATGAAGATTTACGGCATTCTTATGATATTCTTTATTGTTATTTCATACGGTGTACTCCTTAGTGACGTTGTGTTATCAAATGATATTGAAGGATTTGACAAAATTATGAAAATAATGGATGAAATACCAATTGTGGTTATGATTCTTCAACATATCATTTTTATGGTGAACTTTTATAAGACAAATGGGAGAAATATATGCTTCATAAAGGCAATTGCACAAATAGATTGCTATTTTAACTTGTCCAGAAACATGGACTTCACCAAAAGATTTCGGAAGTACGTTCATATAGCTTTGGTCATATTTATAGTAATTTTCTTAATTACATGTATAGATGATTTCTTAAAGGAAGACTCAATGATCTATTACAAAGTGTTGATCACATTTTTTGATTTTGAACGTAACCTCGAAGCATTCGCTTTTTACGTGTTTATAAAAATAATATCTGATAGGCTAGATATCCTTAACAAATATCTAGCAAATTACAGCCATGTGAGGAGAGATTGTATTAATGTTAATAATAAATATAAGACAAATAATAAATATAATATTTTTATTGAAAGCATTTATTGTAAAAATACTAAAATTAAAACGTTGGCAAATGCATATAATGTAATCAGTGAAGCCGTCAACTTAATTAATCAAATTTTCGAAATTCAAATATTTTTTAACATAGTTTCCACATATATTTTTATCATTATTACATTATGGGAGTCTGTTTATTCGTCACATACCAAGAGAATGGCGAGGTCGTTGTTAACTACAATTTTACAATGTGCTGCCGAACTCATATCAATAGGCCTCATGTCCTACATTTGTGAAAATATGACCTTAAAACGAAACTCAACTAGGACATTCGTCAATGAACTGATAATGGATTATGACTTGCCCCATGCAATTAGATACCAAGCGAAATCTTTTATGGAATTGATAATAGTACGGCCACTAGAAGTATATGTATTTGAAATGTTTACTATAAATACAAAACTTATGCTTAAATTCATAAGTGTTATAACAACATATCTAATAGTTATTTTACAAATATCAAACTTTTTGTAATATTTGTATGTCACTCTTATAAATTATATTTATTTGTATATTTTGAATTAATGAATTATATAAATTCATGAATCATAAACTTTTTGGCAACGATTTGTGTAACGTATTAGGAACATGGCAGTTACTTAAATTAACTAAAGAAAATACTGAATGTTGAGGAGAGGAAGTGTCTTCATTTGTTCTTAAATAAAATAATTTCGAATGATATGCACCAGCAAGTTCTGCCAAATATTAATTTATGAATGCGCAATGTAAAATAATTATAAATATGCTTTTTTAACTTGTAAAATTGTTATGTAACTGAAGAAGTAAACTCACATTATCAGTAAATTAATTTTAATTGTTCTTATACACTTAATAAATATTTTTACTTTTATACATTAATATTTTAATTTTTCCTACAATAGTAATTATTTGGCGTGCGCTGAGAATTGTTGGGTGGCTGAAACTTTATTGCAATTTTCGTAAGGATCTCTAAGTTTTTTTAAAAATTAAATACAGTCTATACTACTCACTTATATTGTAGCTTTTTGTAGGTGAAATAATATTTAAAATAGGTCTAAAACTACTAATAGTTTATCCATTACAAACAAACATACAAAAAATCTAATTTTACCTCTTTATACTTTACTTTACTTTATTATACTTTATTGTACACCACAACAATTTTTTCTTTACAATAACTTAGACAGCCTATATAAAAGTAGCATACAATTTTGGCGACCTTATCGCTACATAGCGATCTCTTCCAGGCAACCAACGGTGTAAGGAATAACCCACAGGATATGAGGTAGGTGGTGCAGTAATAACAAAATAAAATAACATTATAATAATAATCTATACCAAAAACAAACTAATAAATACATGTCAATATAAATAAAAATACACATTTAATATATCTATATATAAATTATATTATCAATACATACTAAAATTACAAGTATATAATATAAATATATACAATAAATACGATACTAAAAACGATAAGTCCTCAAACAACACGAGACAAGAAAGAAAAATAATCCAAAAAAAGAATAAAAATAAAAGAAAAGTATTGGTGATAAGGTACTTGAGACAAAAAGTGATCTTTAAAAGTTTTATAATATTAGTATAGAATAAATGCCTCTAGTACTTTACTGTATGGGCGAAAAAATCGATTGGCGAATGTTTTATACGTTATTGATCAAAAAATGCTAAAGCACAAACGCTTTATTTTACCAGTATGAAGTCGATGCAGGCAGCTCCATAATTTAATGTCAATAATATATTACATTGTCATAAATTAATAATAACAATATTGATGCGTTTTATTTCCTAGTAATTATTTGTTCTACTTTATAATTATTTATATGCTCGATTTCATGCATACATACTATAACTTGTTTAAACGTAGGTATATTGTTTGATTCCTCAACACATTTAACCATTGCAAACAAGTTCAGCCGGCTGACCGTATTTATTCATTAGAACACTAGAATTAAATGAGGCACATTAGGTATATTGCAATTACGTCACATTATATTTATAGTCAATCTTCGTCTTAATAAATAAAAATTAATGTTTACATGTTTGCCTTCTATGCTTTCCTAAACTATTCATCCGATTGTTGTGAAACTTTGTCGAGGTATTTCGCGTACGTCAACAAAGTCCCTGGCCTAAAAGTATGAAGGTTATATGTGGAGCATTTTTTACCCGTTCGAAGCCGGGACAGATAGCTAGTATGTATAATAAAAACTGGTGAGTACCGTCCTAACACTAATGTAAATTTAAATGTTACAATTGCCATTACTTTAATGAAGTGTTTTATTCGTGTGATATTATATCTATTATATTTATCATTTTAGTTCGATCTAGAAGTTAGTCTTAATTAAATATTAAGTTTGAATTGTAATTTGTAGTTTTAAATAAATATATTTTAACGAAATGGTTTTTTTTTCAACCATCGTACTTCTACCAACGTAAATGGTTAATAGTATATTTAAAAAAATAATAATAACTACGTATTCGAAAATAATCCTTTGGATAATTGTAATTTAATAAATAAATAAATAATAATAATTGTAATTTGTAGGTAATAAGTAAATTAGCTAACTAATAAATTAAATTAAATAAAAAAATAACCGTAACGAAAGTAATATACATAAATATGATTGATGAGAAATCAAACGATTGTGCTAGATCAGAGGTTCCTAGACATTTTTTCTCATAGACCACTTTCAAAATTTCGCTGATCCCGGTGAACCCATGCAGCTATATTTCTACCATATTCCCAAAACTCGACAAAAAATGTGAAGTTTAGATCTAACTGCGGATATTTGCGTTGCGGCTGAGTTCCAACCACGAATTAATAGTTTTCGAAAAAAAAAAAGATAATTAATTAATTAATTGATTGTGCTGTGAGTTGATGTCAAAAAGTAAAGTTAGCCAATCAAAAAAGTGATTCCATCCAACTTTGCACAAGTAAGAGTCGCTGAGCTTCTTAAAATATTATCTGCCTACATTGATAGTAGATCAAGCCAACATTTTAGTTCTTCACTATCGAAATCAAATAAATTACGTGGACCCCCATGGCTTACGAATTGTGAACCCCCATTTTTATGTCACGCCAACGTAGATCCCCGTCGAGTCTCCATGGATCCCTGGGGGTTCACCTGGACCACTTTGGGAACTAAGGTGCTAGACCAACGATTCTTGGATTATTATTACTATTAACTAGTGCCACGGCCCTTGGATAGCACCTAGGTTACAACTGTCATTCCTCGGTATGGTTCTCTCTTAATTGCCACGAAAATTTGTATACAAATTCAATTGTTATAGTCCTCTATAAGTTCTGTCGTGATATATGTATATACAAACATATATACACCAAATACGTACATGAAAAAAAAAAAAAAAACTCATTCAAGGCAAAGCCAATAATTTAAGTATTCATAAAATTTTGTTCACAAAACTTATTTTAGTTTATTAAAATCGAAGTCAGTTCAACTTAGATACTTGTCCAACGAACAAAACAATTAAATATTTAGTTATTTAAATAATCTAAAAAGGAGAAAATAGCATTTGAAAAAACTATCAAACGGCAAGCCCTTAATTTTATTATAACATACAATTTTATATGACATAATAACTCGTCGTGAGAGTTTTAACATTTTTTTTTTGTTTAAAATATAATATAAAGCCCTGCCTCGTTGGTCTAGTGGCTAGATATAAGGCCGTAGACCCACCCGGTGGTCATGGGTTCAATTCCCAGGTCGGGCCAATAAATAGTTATTGGGTTATTCTGTCAGAAAATTCTCAGTAGCAGCCCGGAGTCTGGAAGTTGGAATAGTGTACACTCCCGTGCCTCGGAAAGCACGTTAAGCCGTTGGTCCTGCGCCTGAACTCTTTCCGGTCGTGTCGGATTGCCGTCCCATCGGATTATGAGAGCTAGGGAAGAGATAGTGCACCTGTGTTTTCGCACACACTTGTGCACTTTAATATCTCCTGCGCAGTTGGCTAATCTCTCTTGAGTTTGACCGCCATGGCCGAAATCGGTCTGGAGGACATTATTTATTATAAAGTTCTATTAAGAATTACTTGTGTCAATATATTGTGTATACTCGCGACAAGCTTAGAGACAAATGAACAAAATGACGAACATTTTTATGTCATACTAGCGGTTCACCCGCAGCTATGCCCGCGACATAACCAAAAATAATAAAAAGGCCAAAATATGTTAATTATGTTATATTTTAGCTGTGATAAAGCTTAAAGAAGTAAAATATAATCAAAACTCACATGACCTTTCGTATTTATGATATGAATGTTGTTTTGGTTTTTGTAACTCGCAAATAGCCATAATAACTTTAAAAGAGGTAGGTATTTTGAAATCACAAACAGAAATTTCAGTTCTATTTATTTGTATAGATGTGATAAAGCGTGAAAAAGAACCAAATATTCACAACACACACAACCGTTCGTATACAGAATATAAGTGTGATTATTAGTATTCTAATAATTAAAAAAATCAATCAATTTGTAATTTCACGGAAAATTTTAATGCTATACATTTACAAATTGATATGTTATTTATTTCAATACAAATTAATACTATCTGTTTGTGTAACATATAATTGAAAAATAAAAGAGAAATTGATTTACTGTATTATTTTAATGCCTCTTTATATACTTTATTAGGTGTAGTATTTCTATTTGCTAGGACAACGATATCATTGGCATGACTTTTACGTGGAAATGCTACTTTTAGGAATCGGGGTAGAAATGGGTTTTTAAAAAGATAAATCAAAACAACTATACAACAATAAAGTTAACGTATATCGACATGTACAATTTCCACATAAAAATAGAACAAAGGAAACATAACTAAACCAAAATACTAAGCTACTAACAGTAATAGATATTCTTCAAATAAACCGACAGAGTATCGACCTAACAATCTTACCAAGATTAGTGCCGAAACGTAATGAGAGCGATGCCTTTTTTTTCGAATTGACTTATTGCTGTTGGCCCAATCGGCCTCGGCATCGTCAACGGGCGAGTCTTTAAGATACTCAGCCGGATGTTGGGAGCCCACTTAAGGGCGGAATACATGTATAGAAATTGTGGGTCATGTTGAGGTAAAGCTTCGAAACTACCAAATAAGTGGTCCTGTTCTGGATAATTCCATCTTCTATTCTATAATTACCTTGGCTCCATAAGAAGTACCCATTTGCAAACATTGATTATACTTTGTAATACGCGATTTTTAGCGAATATATCCAAACTAACATTCTAACCCTTCTTTACAACAAAAATACAAAAATCGTTTGGGTGAAATTTACAAAACTGAAATAAATGTTATCAGTTCATTCAAAAAACACAAACAGCAAATTTCAAGCAGATCAGACCATTTTTTACCATTGTTTCACCCCATTTCTTCCGTTTGGGGTTGAATTTCCAAAAATGACAACATATCATTCTTCTTACTTCAAAAATGACGGACTCGCCATACTAACTTTCAACCCCTATTTCACCCTCTTGGGGGGTAGATTTTCAAAAACCCTGAAATATGTATTTATTTATTTCCTCGACGGGGTCGCCAACGTCGTCCGACCCGTAGCGAAATTCGGCCAAGGTCTTGCTCCAAGAGCAGCGGCCTATGCGCTGCTTCAGGTGCATGGGCCTCGGCCACACGAAGGCACTCTGCCCGTCGACGAAAGAGCGAGGTAGCGTTTACCACTGCAGCTCCGACGGCCACAAATCGTCGAGCTGCACGGGCAAGCTACGCTGCGTGGTCTGCGCGGAGGCCGGCAAGCCCTCTGGGCATGTGATGGGGGCGCGGGATTGTAACCCCCCCATCACGAAGGGAAAAGTGGTCCCCGGCACCCGGACCACTCCCACATGGGACGACGGAAGCGGCGGTCCTCTCGAGGAGTGGAACGGGTCCCCCCCCTCACTCATCGAGAGGGGCTCGGGCTACGTTGTGGAGGGGTGTGGGGAGTACGCGGTCGTCGGAACGAACTTCTCCCCCACCCGCAGCCTCGCTGAGTTCGAGACATATCTCGGCTTGGCCAGACAGTCGCCGAAACTTACCTTGGTTCTCGGCGACTTAAACGCGAAGTCGCGTGCCTGGGGCTACCCCGCCACGGATCCGTGAAGGAGGGCCTGCGTGCGTCACAATGAGGGGTCCGTGGTGGACGTCTCGTTCGCCACCCCGGTGGTAGCACGTAGAGTGTCGAACTGAAGAGTAGAGGAAGAGGTGGAGACTGTCAGATCACCGCTATATTCGATTTGAGATCTCTACCTCTTGCAGGCCGGCGGAACCCCATAGGGTGCCGACCACGCTGCCGAGGTGGTCTCTTGGCCAGTTAGACCGTGAGCTGGTCAAGGAAGCTGCCATTGTGCAGCGGTGGGGTTCCGCGGGACGGGAGGAGGAGGGCGCCAGCGTCGAGGAGCTGGAGGGCCGCATGCGCAGTGCCCTCAAAGAGGTCTGCGATGCGGCCATGCCGAGGAACCGGCGCAGAGTTCCGCGCTGGCATGTCTACTGGTGGTCGCCCGAAATAGCCAAACTTCGGGCGTCATGCAGCCGAGCGCGGAGGGCCTACGTCCGCTGTCGTAGGCGCAATGGCCTCGACGCGGCAGGCAACCTAGAGGGGCAGCTCTTGGCTTACCGCTTACCTATCGCTTACTGCGAGCTGAAAAAAGATCTGCAGCTGGCGATAAGTCAGGCCAAGGAGAAGGCGAGAGAGGAGTTGCTGGCGGGCCTCAACTGAGACCCATGGAGGCGGCCGTATCGAGGTGTGCGTGGAAACTTCCGCACCCAAGCCGCACCCGTGACGGAAACGCTACTGCCGGAGCTCCTCCTGCGCCTGGTGGGGGAACTGTTTCCCCACCCGGGCGAGTTTTTCCCTCCGCCTATGGCCCGTAATAGAGGACGCAGTGGCTCCACCACTGATCACGGAGCGGGAAATGGACCTCGGTCGCCTTAGGACCAAAAAGACGGCGCCGGGTCTGGACGGTATTCCAGGGCGTGTTCTGTGCGACGCCCTGGAATACCTAGGTACAAGGCTTCGGGAACTGTTCGACGAATATCTGATCAGCAAGCAGTTTCCGAAGCCTTGGAAGCTGGTGCTGTTGCGGAAGGAGGGTCGACCACGCGGTTCCTCCTCGGCGTACAGGCCGATTGTGCTGCTGAACGAGACGGGCAAGTTGTTTGAGAAGATTCTCTCAGCTCGACTCGTTCAGCACCTCGATGAGGTTGGTCCGGTTCTCTCAGAGGCTCAGTTCGGGTTCAGGGCGGGTCGCTCGACAGTTGACGCCCTGAGCGCCCTGAAGACTCGGACCACGGAAGTGGTGGCCAAGGGGCAAGTGGTCCTGGCGGCTTCGCTGGTCGTGGCGAACGCCTTCAACAGTCTCCCATTCGAGACGATCAGGGAGGCACTCTGATACCATGGGGTGCCGACCTATCTGAGGAGGCTGTTGGAGGCGTACCTCCAAGACCGAGAGGTCGTCTGGGCGGGGAGCGACGGGAAGTTGGTCCGGCATCGGGTAGACTACGGCGTTCCACTGACCGTGGACCGGATGGAATTGCTGGGCCTGAGGGTCTCCATATCCAAAACGGAAGCCCTCCTCTTCCACAGTCTATGGAGGGGCCCCCCACGAGGGGCGAGTATCACCGTCCACGGGACGGTGATTAAGGTGCGGGCCCAAATGAAGTGCCTGGGCCTGATTCTGGACGGGCGTTGGAGCTTCGGGCAGCATTTTGTGCAGCTCAGCCCGAAGCTCGTCAATGCCGCCGCCGCCTTAGGCCGCCTTCTACCCGGGATGGAGGACCGGGATCGCTATGCCGGCGCCTCTATGCCGGTGTAGTGAGGTCGATGGCACTGTACAGTGCCCCGATTTGGGTGGACGCACTCACCGCTTCAAGCCGGGCCCTCCTGCGAAAACCGCAGAGGGTCATAGCGGTGAGGGCGATTAGGGGTTATCGTACGGTGTCGTGGACAGCGGCGACCCTCCTCACGGGCAATCCGCCCTGGGAGCTCCAGGCGAAAGTGCTCGCGGAGTTGTACCGCTTCCGGGCCGAGGTGAGGGAACGCGGCGACCGTCCAGGGTCGCCGGAAGTCGGGCGGATCAGGGCTCTATCCCAGCAAGCCCTGATCACCCGATGGGAGGAGGACCTCGGGTCCCCCACGGCGAGCCTGGCGACAATGGAGGTGGTACATCCCCACTTGAGTCACTGGGTCAGAAGGAAACGAGGCACGCTCTCGTTCAGGTTAACACAGGTACTTACCGGACGTCGGAGCGTCACGGTAGCATGCGTAAGCGATCCCGTGGCGCTCCCGTTAAGACGGGAAGGGTACCGCTGGGTTTTTAGTGGGTATTCCGATGACCGGGGCATACTCGGTGCCCTGGACATATGGCGAGCCCCACATACACCCCCACTGTTCTCGTGGGGGGGAAACGCGTTTTCCCAGCGTAAAAAAAAAATGGTACTTACCGGACGGCCGTCGGAGCGTCTCGGTAACATGCGCAAGCAATCCCGTGGCGCTCTCGTTAAGACGGGAAGGGTACCGCTGGGTTTTTTTGGTTTTGGGTTTATGGTACTCACATACCCCCCCCCCCACTGTTCCCGTGGGGGGAAAAGCGTAAGGGGTTATCCCAGAGTTAAAAAAAATAAAAATAAAATGGTACCTGCACGAGATAGCGCGGCGGGAAGTGTCACCCTCCTGCCACGAGTGTGGTGCGCCATTCGACACGGCGCATCGCACCCTAACAAAAAGTGCCGCGTGGGGACCCCAGAGGCATTCCCTGGCGGCGGTTGTAGGCAGAGACCTCTCCTTGCCGAGCATCATCAATGCGATGCTCAGAAGCGAGGGGTGCTGGTCGGAGATGGTCTCCTTCTGTCAAGGTGTGATGTCGCAGAAGGAGGCCGCGGAGCGGGAGCGGGAGGAAGATGCCGCTGCAGACCCGCTCCGCCACAGAAGACTTGGGAGAAGAAAGCGGCGCTTTGCGCACCTTCTCCACCCGCCACAATAGGCGTCGCCGGAAATAGGAGACTATATCAGGAAAATCCTAGACCACTCAGACGACCTACCTCGAGTCCTACCATCACCACTCCACTCATTGTTCTTTTACATCTTTTTTGTCTTATTTTTAAGTTTTTTCATGTTTTAAGTCTTCCTCCTCAATATTGCATGAAATATCATTCATTATTGATATTAAACATGTCTTAAAAATTTGGAGCCGTTTTTCACAAAAGCCGCGATTGTAAATATTTACCTTTAATTCTAACCAGATATATATAAAATTTCATGCTTCTTACATAAAAAATGACGGACCCGCAAACTATCAACCCCTATTTCACCCTCTTCTGTGGTGAATTTTGGAAAACTCTGATTCGCTTACTTATTTATTTCTAACCAGAAACTTGTGTATGAAATATCATTCTTCTAACTTTAAAAATGACGGGTTTCCATACAGCGGTTCATCCCTTATTTCACCCTTTTAGGGGTGGATGTTCCTCTCTGACATAAACACTATGGGATACTATGGGTATACATGAAACATGACGGACCCGCCATACAAACTATCAACCCCTATTTCACCCTCTTCTGTGGTAAATTTTGGAAAACTCTGATTCGCTGACTTATTTATTTCTAACCAGAAGCTTGTGTATGAAATATCATGCTTCTAACTTTGTAAATGACGGGTTTCCATACACATACCTTTAGGGTTTACATACCCTTATTTCACCCTTTTAGGGGTGGATGTTCCTCTCTGACATAAACACTATGGGATACTATGGGTATTAGGCCTCCGGAACTCTCACATACCGAACGAAATGCGGTAACGTAGCTATCACTTCACGTCGATTTTTAGTGAGAGAGTGGTACTTCCTCGGGCGTGCCGGCCCATTCGGCTGCAACCTGGAGGTATGCAGCGTGACACTAACACTTAAAAGTTTGCTTTATTTGTTCCGTTTTCACGTCTTAACTAGTCAAATTATCATCAAGAAATTTGCCTTCTCTTTGTCAGACACTTTCCCTCACAGTCGGGCAAAGCTGTAGGCGGAAACTACTCATATAAAATAAATAATAGATCGAAGTAAATGACATGTGACATTTAACCAAAATAAACAAATTATATAGTACATACTACATGATGAATGATATGGCATTTGCTTGAATAATTTATAGAAATCGAATAATTCATTTAATAGTCATTTCACTAGGTCCAATACTTTTGAAAACTTGTTACAATAATGGAAATTAATTTCAACTATCGATGTGTTATTAATTGAGACTTTACTTTTCATACGAAGTGAAGACCAGCTGTGTAACAGTATAAAAAACGATGAGTAGAAATCGTAAAATAAAAACAATATTAGATAGCAATAATACAAAAAACGATGAAATAATAACACTACTTAAATCCATCGATCCATTATTGAAGTTGGAAAAATGCTATGGGATATTCAGATTTAGTTTAACTGACGACCACCTGGGACCCATAACCAAAACGATGAAAGTTAATGGAATCTGTATTATGTTTGCCTTAATTATACCATATTGTGTACTGCTTTTTAATTTTTTAACGAAAACAGCTGTTTTTGACACGAACAAAATTGTGGATGCACTAGAACATGTTCCCGTGTTGATAGTTACAATCCAGTATTTTGTGTTTATGATTATATCGTTGCGCTTAAGTGATAAAAATATACTTCTAATAAAAAAACTTGCTCAAATCGACCACATATTGAACGTATCGACGAATCAAGATTTTAGCAAGAAACTCCGAAAAGAAATACAAATTTCGATATTTTTATTTTTAATTACTTACATGATTGCAGCTTTTCCTGATTTGCTAGATATATTCTATGACGGAAATTTTTTTGAAATCATTTCCATTGCAATTGATTTTCCACGTCATCTCGAATCATTATCTTTTTACATATTCATCAAAATATTGACTGTAAGATTAAATATTCTTAACAAGCATTTAATAAATTTAATTAAATTAAACAATAAAAAAACCCCGTTATGTGTCATTCATAGTCATACGTTGAATGAAGATTTCAAGAAACATCCATACGGTGTAAGATCTTCTGATATAAATAACAAAATAATTCGTGTTGCTGAAGCTTATAAAATTATTGGTGAAGCGAATTACTTGATCAATGAAATTTTCCAATTTCAGAACTTCATGTCCCTTGTATCCACGTTTGTTTATATCATTATAACAATATGGAGTTCAATTTATTTCTACCGTACTTTGAAACAATTAAATTTATTAATAGCATTTACAGTGCAGTGTGTGTACGAAACTGTTATAATAGGTCTAATATCCTACATTTGTGATAAGATGATTGCGAATCGCAACACTACTAAAATATTAGTAAACGAGTTAGTTGTAGACTATGAGTTACCTAAACCAATGAGAATGCAAGCCAAAGCTTTCATGGAATTAATCGAAGTGTGGCCATTGAAGATATTTGCGTACGATATGTTCCCTATAGACATTATCTTAAGTTTATGAGTGTATCAACCACTTTTCTTATAGTCATCATACAAATTTCACACTTTCTATAAATCATGCATAAAAGTTTTTTCGTTAGTACTTAACATAAGTGACTATGAATAGAAGTAGTAAAAATTCGCATAATATTTTTATTTTAAGCTAAAAATAATTTAATATTATAGTTTTGTATTTGTTTTCATTTTCAGTGTTTTGAGAATGGTTATCTATTAAAACATATAAGAATAAAACAGGAATTTTTATTCTACCAATGAAATTAAAACACAAAATTATTTTTTTGGTTTGGATATTACATAAACACATTACGTACAACTATATTATCTTCAAAATAATTATAAGCCGAGGAATATATAATTAGAACTTATTAATTAGGATGTGCTTATATAGACAATAATATAATGAAAAAAATGAACAAAAAATAAGTAAAATTATAAATATAAAAACCCGCGGCTGCACTAGCATGTTTGCAGTTTGTGACGAAATTCCTTCAGTCTGCCATATTAACGGACACGCAACGTACATAATGCCTATTTGAATTATACATGCAAAATATTCAAATTATTAGGTAGCAGCCGTAGTCTAAAATAAAATAAATGGTACCTTAAAAAGCTCAGGTGGATTGCACTCAAAGCCGTCGTTTGCAGGACAAAGATCGTATTGATATATCGTTAACCGAAAGTAAAATATCTTAAGATAACACAAAAAATCTACTATCGTTTAGTACGTTATGTTACTCAGTTAAGAAATATTAAATAAAATGAAAAAGGTAATATTAATTAAAGCATATCATATATACTACTATCCCCTCTTATTATCGTCGTCGTTGAGAAATTTGTGGATTAACGGAAAACAATGCTGTTTTCCGTTAATCCACAAATATCGGTGATGTATGTTACATATGCATGTAACATACATCACCGATATGATTTTTTTTAATTTCCCAATCACGTCGTTGTTTAATGTTTAAGTTTTAAATGTCGGTGAAATTGCTTTCATAGTATTTAAATCTAAGGTATTTTTTATCTTTACTCCTTCTTCGATTAAAATATTCTTAAATCATGATTATATTTATGCACAATACTCCGTACGCTTTTAAATATATCAAATATATCGTTTACTATGGCAACGAAACATCCAAACCTTTTTAAATAAAATATTTTAAATTTATTATCTAAACTGGTAAAGATAAGTAGATCTAAATTAAAGTACACGAATTAAATGTTATTACAAGATGGATAAACGCAAATGTAAATGTGTTTGATGACTGATCGAATTGATTGATTTGTTTAAGTGATATTGTTTTTGTCCAGTATTTCTACTAACTCGTTACAGTAATGGAAATTAACTTTATTTATCTTTGAAAACATTGGAGGACGCTTGAGCGGTTTTTTTCCAAGTGGAGCTTATATATATATAATAACTATAAGCCGTGTAGTCAGTTCAAATAAGCTACACCGCATGAATAAACTTTTTTAAAAGAAATATGGATAGCGAGCATATAAAAAACGATGAAGTTCATATGTTTCTCAAATCAATTAATCCATTATTGAAATTGGAAAATTGTTCCGGGATATTTCGATTTCAAGTAATTGGAAACCACCTGGCACCTATTAACAAAATGATGAAAATTTATGGAATATGTTTGACGTCTACTCTGATCATCCTATATGGTGTGTACTTCAAACAATTGTTGTCAAAAATAGAGATTTTTGACATAGAAACAATCGTGGATATACTTGACGAAATTCCGGCTATGATAATAGCAATTCAGTATGTTATATATATTATTATGCTTCTTCGATTAAGTGAACATAACATACTCCTTTTTAAAGCACTTGTTCAAATAGATTGCTTATTGAATCTATCGACAAATAAAGAGTTTTTTAAGAAGTTTCGAAAAAATCTAATACTATCGATGTGTGTATTTATTATTAGTTACTTTTTATCGCTGATTCCTAGTATACTAGAAGCATCTAGTGATAATGTATTTTTTGGTATTGTTATTATCAGTATTGATTATCCTCGTCATCTCTTATTATTTACTTTCTACATATTATTGAAAATACTGACTGTAAGATTGAACATCCTTAACAAATATCTAATCGATATTATCAAATTCAAAAACAAAAATAACACAATTTTAGTTATTAATAATATGAATACATATTTTTATTATAATAGCATAGCGCGAGCTTCTACCAAAAATAACAGTATAATTCGCCTTGCTGAAGCCTATAAAACTATCGGCGAAGCGAATTCCTTAATCAATAAAATTTTCGAATTTCAGAACTTCATGTTTCTCATATCCACGTTTTCTTATATTATAATTACACTATGGAGCTCAATATATTACTATCTTACTTTAAAACTGTTAAATTCATTAATAAATTATTCAGTACAATGTGTGACCGAACTTTTAAAAATAGGCTTACTGGCCTACATTTGTGATATGACGAGTTCGGAACGCACCACTACTAAAATATTGGTCAACGAGTTAGTTATGGACTATGACTTGCCTAAAGCAATGAGAATTCAAGCTAAAGCTTTTATGGAAATAATCGAATTGTGGCCATTCAATATATTTGCTTACGATATGTTTCCTATAGATATTAAGTTACTGCTTAAGTTTGTGAGTGTATCAACGACGTACCTTATAGTTATCATCCAAATATCGCACTTTCTGTAGTTATTATAATATCGATTAATATATCGAATAAAATATTAATCTTTAGATATATTATCGAAAATAAAATATATGTAATTTAATAAAATGAATAGCTTCATAAGTCTGTACATGGCAACTATATTTATATGTATGGGTACCTACTATTAAAAAGCTGGAACTGGCCTTAAAAATATATTCTGTCTATTAAAATAGTATTTGAAAATAATCTGGTTTTATTTAACTGATATAGACTAGTACAGGGTTTAATTAAAATATTTTATCTTTATTTTACTGTATTTGTTTTTTTTTTTTTCAATATTTAAAACTCCTTAGATCGTAAGAAAATTATGAAGGATTTTTATAAAATTGAAATTATAATGAAATTTATTATTTCAGTCAGTAGAACAACTTTTATTTTAACAGACAGTTGATTTAATATAATAGGCACAAAAACGCATTTTTCAGTTTAAGCTTATGGAATTGATTGATTGATTTTGGATGGATAAAATCCATTAGAAATCACATTAGAAACTATTGTCTTATATATTCCTTTTCATTACAGAGAATGTTAATAACTAATTAACTAGCCACGAATAAGTTCAATAAAACTAGGGAATATAAGTGGCAACAATGGAAATAAGATAATTTAGCCTTTATTTAGCCATGTAATAAAAATAAACTAAATTTTAAATAATATTTATAAGGATATTGATAAACGTGAAAAATAATAAAGTATTTCTTTTCTAAATACTTTTTATAAAAAGCAAGGTCTTATTTAATTAAATTTATTAAGTTAATATTCAAACGTAATTGGTTATAATTTAACATGTAAAAATATGATTAAATTTAACAGGGTTAATACTATAATAACGTGACCCTTGAAAAGCCGTGAGGCTCACGTTATTAGAAGGTTATTTATTGGAACTGCATTGAATAGTTTTTTGAGATTATCCATTATAGAATTTATACAATATTCGATTATAGGGCTTCCAAACTCCTCTGCTACTATTTGCCAATTTTGATTCATAAAATCCAGAACTGTTTTACCTGAAAATCAACAACATATAAACTTTTTTATTTAACAGAATTACTTAAAAAGTATTTTATTTTTTAAGCTATTAGTTTACGAATTTTAAATAAACAGAGAAAGAAAGAAAGTTTGCCCTGCGTTGTTCATAGCAAATCAGCCAAAATTAAACGCTAACTATCTTTTAATATGGAAATCTAGGAAAACCTCAACTTCAACAAACCTTAAAATTAAAATGCCTGTACTTACTCATGTCTGGGTTTCCTTTAAAGAGGTTTGTCATATTATAAATAACACGACCATCAAAGGAGTGTGACGTTTTTAAATTTTTAATTTGCACGTAGTTTTTACCATCTGCGTTTATCACAGATGATAAGTGTATGATGCATTGTATCTTCAAACTTCCTGAAATTACACAGTACAATTATATTATATGTATATATGTTTTGGCAATTATTAGATTGCATAATAATTTTTCATCTGGTTAAATGTATTACCAATAGGTGCTAATAATTAGTTCGCATTTTTGTATCGCGCAGGCAAGAACTTTCACAGTGGATGTTTGGCCGTTTGTATATTAGAATTGACAAGACAGAAATATTCAATGTTCATTTATGGCATAATACCTCCCGAAGTATAATTTCCTTGCTTTTACAATTATACTAATAAAATGAACCACAATTCTCACGTATTAAACAGATTTACAGCATCACAACAACAAGACAATTAAATTAATAATAAAGCCTTTAATTGTATCACTTACTACTTTTTATTGTAGACTGCCCTTCTCCATTAATGGGGAACGTGAAGAGACTCCCTGAAGACCGATATTTTCCCTTACTCACCAGGTTGCATTCAAATTGCATATCGAATTTATCTTTTTCTATTAGTCTGTAATTAGGTTATGTTAAAGCGTAAACGAGGTTCTTCAAACTTAATAAAAAACAGTAACTTTATTGAAAAGATAATGACAGATATTTCAAAGATAATTTACTGTCCGTGCCTTTACTGTATCATTTATGATATTATTTTTGTGCCGACATGTTTTTATTTTCAGACAGCCTCACAATTATACGGACCATTTATTGAATTAAATCCAAAATGAAATTTTTTATTGTTAAATATATTCACCAAACCAACATTTTATAAAATTAGGTTAAACTTTAACATAGAAAACCAACTTGAAAACATCAGTGAGATTATTTAATAATATATTTTCACTAACCTTACATAATCGACAATGCATTTCTGAAGTCCTTTCGTATAGGCATCTTTAAACTCGATCGTAATGTCTCCAGAAAGCTTTAAAACTATGCTGTCTACCTCAAAAGGATCTAACGACGTGATATTTAATTCAGGAATTCCATGCATAAATTCGGGTAAAATAACTTGAAGTGATCGCTTTAAACATTCAGATGAAGTGTCTGAGCAAGGTATTTTAAACCCTTCTGTTAAAAAATAAACAACAGAAATTAGCCTAATGCGTAGGTAAATAAAAATGCAAGATTTAAGTATTCGGTCTATAAATGAGCTAAAGTGTATTTGAAATGAAAAAACTCGCCAGAAACTGGGATGATAAAATTAACGCTGATTTTTTACTGCAAATAACTATTATGGTTTAACCTTTACAAAATATTTTTAAATGTACACGAAATGATTTAGTTCACATACTAAAAAGCTGAACACAAATAATCAGATGGTCCAATTAATCCGTAAATAATGTAAAATGGATACGTACGAAATTGTTTTATGTTATTAGCATTTGCTAATGTTAAAATAAATGGCACTATAATAATAAACACTTGCATTTTCTCTTGTTGTTATTAAATATTAACTTTAACACAATACACCTTGCAAGCAACGAATCGTTAATACTATGTATTATAATTTAACGACACTTTTATATGATTTTTAACTATCTAATTACTTTTAGGAATTAAACAAAATAAATAAAAATACAATTTGGTAATCGTTTCTAATTAATGCTTTTTATGCCATGTTTCTCTAAGTATCTAAACATAACGACATTTTTAATTATAATAATATTTAATAACTAAATAATGGGAGTTTACAAAATATGGTTGGAGCATATTCACAGCATACATAAATATATTTCACAGTTTATTTGAATCATTGAAATATTGAAATGAAAGCAATCCTTAAAATAATGTAGTCTTTGTTGCCGCGTTATCATTGTAATTTGCTATTATTAAATAAACATATTATTATGTTTTTTAACTTCTAATGTAAGTGATCATCCTCTTCGTGATTATTAAATATTCTGTCTAAAACATCGTGTGGAACGGTAAAATCCTGGTCTGCTTGGTGTGCTGTGCTTGTTTTCTTAAATTCTTTATCGTCAACATCGTAACTTGTTGAAATTTCAGTGAAACAGGGTGATCGTTTCAAAACGGTTACATCTGAAAATTTTATGTTTTATTTGAAATGTCTACTGTCAATGTAAATATTAAATAGTAGCCTGTTTGAAATAATAATAAAAACAAATCAGATTGAACAGGTTTCGAATTAATTAGAAATTTCGGTTTAATTAGAATCGATTGCACTAACAATAGTTGAACGGCAAACTTTTATTGAACCGAATTTTGTTAGTTCAACTTGATCGAAATTTTTTTTAGACAGTTAAAGTCACACAGTTTATCGACCATATACGACTCGGGTGAATCCCACCCTATTTGTATTTTTAGCAGCAAAAAATTATATACGAATATTTTCGTCTTATATAAATGTGTATATCCTAACTTATAAATATAAATGTGAGTTTATTAGTTCCGTTTTCACGTCTAAACTATTCAACTGATGTCCTTTTTATGTACCCGACATAAAAAAGACATAAGGTAACTAACATCATCATCTCTCGCCCCCCTCAAACACAGGCAAAGCCGTGCGTGAAACTAGTTTAGTGTTGTATATTTATGAGATCGAGTCAAGTTAAAAAATATTTTCACCTGAATTTAAAGGGATCAACTTACCGATTCCGCAATTTTTAGCACACTGTAATTTACCGATATTATAGTAGGTCTTTTCGTTGGACCCACAAACTGGATTATATTCCGATGTTGTTGGGCATATTTGTAAGCATATTAGGAATTCTTTACTTAGTTCGTAAGGTCTTATTTGACTCGTGGTAGCAATTGTATCTGTTGTGGTCTTAGATTTCTTTGGACACGGAGATTGTCGCTCCACTTGAACATCTGAAATATGATTTCATTATTTATTTTACATATGTTTGCGGTAATATTTAGATTTATGTTAAAATAACTTTAATATGTTCCTATTAAAGTTACATAGATTGTGGTTTTACTAGCATAAAGGTGAATTTTCCAATAATAACAGAAAACGTGATCATCTACATATATATAATGACTTGTCTATTGATATATTATGTTTATTATTATTTGATATATTATTGTTTAGTATTACTCATATCTTTATGAGCCGAGATAGCCCAGTAGTTAGAATACGTGAAACATAATTCTTAACAAGCACGCACCACTTAATTTTCATAGGCTTAATTTTTGTTTTCATTTCATCTCGTTCTCTGCGATAATGGAAAACATCGCGAGAAAGCACCAGAAAAGCACGATGGAGTAAATTCAAAACCTTCTTCTCGAAAAGGATAAGAGACCTAAGACCAGCAGCCGGATATATACAGGCTGTTACACTTCTTTTTTGTTTTTCATATTTTTACGTAGGAACAAGGAAAACTAATCACATCTGCATTGCAATCTCGAAACAAACAAACAACTTAATCTACGAATAGAGGTATATCGATTCCATTTGTTTTAAATAGAGGAAGACAAAAGAAAAGGGCTATCAGGTAGTAAACGTCGTGTGTGTAAAAGTAGCCCCGCCCCATAGACGTTGCACACAAGGAATAATATTAGGCCCCAACGATAGGGCTTTAGTAGTCAATAATAACACAGTCAAGTGAGACTGATAGGCACAAAATATTGTGTTGATAAAAAAATAATCAAAAATGAATATTCTTACCCACACCGCATATTTGAGCACAGAACAGTTTGCCGTAATTATTATATGTAACTTTATCGGTACCACATACAGGGTTGTATTCTTGTGTCGTAGGGCATAATAACAAACAAGATTTCAACACCTCATTTTGTGCCACTATCGGGGGTTTTGCAGTCGCTTGTAACCATCCGGGACACGGTGACAATCGTTGAATACGAACATCTATAGATAAGAAAACAATACTTAGAATTACCACAATAACATTATAAGTGCGATAAAATTTTGTGGTAAAGTAACTTTTGAAAATATATACTTAACATTAGTTAAATTTTATCTTAACATACAATGCGATTACCTTTGCAGGTATATACAACACTTATAGTTGATTTAATACAAAAAGTTGATTTAATAACAAAAATACATCTAACCATTGGAATATTTAAGTTCGAAAATTTAAAAAAGTAATCATTATATTAAAAATTAAAATAGAAACCGGGTTACTTAGTAAACAGTCAATCAATCATCGTCAATCGATGAATTTATCTCATTGTATTTAATTATTCTATTAAGTGAAGCATGTCTTCCAATGTTAGATCTTTAAAAGTTTAGGTATAATGATCTGCAATTTAAGTTTTACGACATTGATTTTTAGCATAGGGATAACATTATGAAATCTAAAAGTTAGTGGTTGAGCGATTGTGAAGGACTGATAATTCAAGACTGGGGTAAGCTTAGCATAATACTTATCTATACTACTAAATAAATCTATTGGTTCTTTCTGTACATTTTTTTTTTCACCTAATTTTGTGATAAATAATCTTTTTATGATGCAGTGATTCACATTATACTATTTTTTTCATATTTGTCTGTCTGTCTGTATATCTTCTTATAACTGAAGAACGGCTTGACGAATCTTGATGAAAATTAGTACACACAAAGAACATGTGATGGCGCAAATTTTTAGGCCATATATAATCGGTAAACCCTACGGTATCTTATGAAAATTAATTTCAAATCGTTAATTACGTATTTCTTTACCAGTAGCCATATGTGTGTGTATGTGTGTGTGTTATAGTAATAAAATAATTTATTATATTTTTGTTAATTATACGCAGCTGAAGCCGCGGGGCACAGCTAGTCTATTATAATTACTGTCATTACAAACAGAACTCGTACAATAGTGACCGGCATCTGCAAAACTAAATTCTGTTATTAGCGGTCGGTGGAATCCCACTCGAGGCTTATACCAACGGACATTTACCCATCAAGGTAATACATGGCTTAAAGGAATCATACGTTTACTCTGAGAGAATTTGAAATGGTGAAACTTTTTTTGCATTTAAATTCAAATGATTAGCTTACAAAAATTGGAAATGTAATTTATTTCCGATTGTAAATTTGGAATTTCGGCGAATGTCTATTGTCATAGTCGTATATTATTTTAAATCATCCGCGACAGTTGAGTGTTTCCTAAAATGAATATATTATATATATATACCTAACTCTTTTTTAAGTAGCTCTACTATATTATGCTTTACAAATAGTCCTAGAATTGTATATCTTTATTTATAACACAACACTATTTCACTTACCAACTTTATCTTAATTTCACTTATCTATTTTAATTTTACTTCTAAAGTTTCGATAACAACTTTGCCGACACTCAAAACACCTTTGTTTTGCAAATCCTCTTGTCTTGTCGTATTTTCTTATAGGTGTAGATACGCATTGAACGATTGATTTTTATTTTAAAGTTTTTTTTTCTAAAATATTAGGTCCTTACTTATGAAATTAGCGTTTTCTCGTACTGACCACTTTGATCTGAAATATGTCCTCTTTGGTTAAGAATTCTAAATTCAAATTTATAAATTCATTTAGCTGGTACATTTGAGTTTTGATAACAGTCATTCATTTGTTTTTTCCTCATTATTTTTTTCTTTGGCGTCACTTATTGCCGCACAATGGAAAACATGAAATATCGGTATATTTACGAGTAAGAATTCTGCCGTGGCACCAGTGCTGCAGAAACAGCTCGAAGGAGTAATGATGTGTACGGTGCTGGTGTCGCTAAAGAAAGCACGGTACGTTTTTGGTTTCAACGTTTTCGTTCTGGAAATTTCGACCTTCAGAACCAACCCCGTGGACGACCAGAGACCAAAGTGGAAAATGAAGAATTAAAGGCTATTGTGAAAGAGGATCCATCACAAAGTACTTCAGAGATAGCTGCAGGCTTGATAAAACTGTATTAATTCACTTGAAGCAAATCGGGAAAGTAAAAAATCTTAACGATGGGTACCTCATGAATTGAGTGAATCAAACTTGCAAACACGCGTCGACTGCTGTGTTACTTTGCTCAACCGACACAATAATGATGGGATTTTGAAACGAATCATTACTTGTGATAAAAAGCCGATACTGTACGATAATCAGAAGCGCTCGTCGCAATGGCTGAACCCTGGAGACCCAGTCAAATCCTGCCCTACACGAAAATTGAGTCAGAAAAAGTTACTTGTGAGTGTTTGATGGACTAACGCCTGTGTCGTTCACTACAGCTTTCTAAAATCTGGCCAAACGATTACGGTAGATATCTATTGTCAGCAACTGCAAACCATGAAGGAAGAACTAGCTGCTAAACAACCGAGATTGGGCAATCGCTCTAGGCCACTGCTGCTTCACGACAACACAAGACTACACACTGCACAACAAACAACCACTAAGTTAGATGAGCTACAATTGGAATGTCTGCGACATCCACCGTACTCCCCGGACTTTGCTCCAACAATTAGTATTTTTTCCGGAATTTGGACAACTTCTGACAAGGAAAAAAATTCAACTCCAATGCGGCAATCCAAACCGCCTTCAAAGAGTTTATTGATTTTCGCCCACATGGTTTTTTTTAGTAAAAGGATCAATGAACTACCTATGAGATGGCAAAAGTGCATAGATAACAACGGTGCATAATTGATTAATTAAATATATTTTACAAAAAAAAAATTGACTTTATATTCCTCCCGTACAAAACGCCAATTTCATATGTAAGGACCTAATATTAAGTAATACTGTCAATTTAAAGCAATTAATATTTTCAACTTACCTACTCCACAATTCATGGCGCATTCTAAATGGTTCAAATTGATGTATGTGACAGAGTCTGTGCCGCAGACGGGATCGTAGTCCGTGTCCACATTATTACATGAATTCAAACATGTTTCAATATTTCCCGGATTAGGCGAACTGTTAAAAAAATTTAATCAAAAGACTTGTATCCAAGGCTAAATTTATTTATGCGTAGAGGCGACACGAATCACGCATGTGTAAATGAGGTGTTCTATAAATAATGTTTGTATTAATATTACTGTTTAAAATGTCGCCTTTTTTAGTAATTTAAATTTATAGAAATCATTTATTTTACAAAAAATATATTGTTTATTCTGATATAGATCAAAATTGTGTGATCAATAACACTTTCATTATTTTTTACTTTTTAAACATTTAAAATGATGAGTGTGACTTATAGATTTATGCTTTCACGGACCTCTGCATAAGTTGTTATAATTCATAGTGTTCATCTATCTGTTATTTTTGCCCGTATCGACAATGAATTTGTCTTTGGCTTCGTTACTATAATAAAATATGTTTCAACATATATACAACATATAATAAGATATATCATGTTACGTTAATATAATAGTACCCTACATCCCTATTAGAAATAGCTCACTTTCCGTAATGTCAAAAATACTATATCAAACAGATTAGTAACTTTTACGCGATTCCGGTAAAAATAAACAAATTAAATTTTCTATCATATAATTGTCAGAATATAGGTATTATTCGATTCGCTTTTAATCGATCAATATGGTCATTACTTATTTAAAATAACCTTGAGTTGCCGACCTATGATATATTTAAATAAAGTACTCTTACTTATTGCTTGGGGCGTCGTCATTGTCGTCGTCGGGAAAAAACACCTTATCTCGATAGTTTTCTTCCTCGTCATCAGAATATCCCCCATTATGATGTATAGGTTTCCATGGGTCTTCCCCAAAATTAACTGTGTCTGGATTACAATCCTTTTCATCCAAGACGGTCACGTCGTTGTTTTTCGTCCAATAATTTCCAAATACTATTTGGTTACCTAACTCTAAGAAAACTGTAAAGCTACACATTAAAATTGATATCAAAATATTTAATTAAAAAAATCAGTGTCAATGTTGTGTCAATTTAGATAACTGTTTTATTAATAAGAAAAATATATTTTATTCGTCAAATCTTATCTTCTAAAATCATACTTATTGGTTTTACATCTATTACTTTACTAATAAATAATTATTTAGTAATAGCTATTTAGTTTTTTTTATTTAAGAGGTTTATGGTTGTATTTACCGATGATGTGATATGACACAAGTATTTAAAAGTATTATTTATTTACTCATGTATATTACAGAAATACTAGAAAAAATTATATACCGAATTAGAAATATAATATTTCACTTTTGGTAAATATTATCCTACGAATAACACAAGAGGTCAAAGGGTACTTATTTCTTCTTTAATTGGATATGTGGTTCCTGCCTATAACCTGTCCAAGTCCATTTAGTTCTTCATTTTTTTTGTGATGAAACTGAGTCCGACGACGTAAAATTTTGATTATCATAATTAGTTTCAATAATCCGATTATTATCGATGTTTGCTGTTGACTAAAAAAAATTGTTTTGTGGCTGGTATGTATTGTGTTTACAATGATAAAATCCAAAGCGTTATAAATTTGCCGTTTTGTAAAAGTGCCAACAAAAAGTCAAACATCATTTACAGGCTTCGCAATAATGATAAAAAAGTAAACGAAACTATGTTCAAATATGGATTAGTATTTATTATGAAAACAAAAACTTAGATACGTTGTGGACGAAATAACTGCACGACCACATAGTTTCATATTTCCACCATAACACGGCAAATTTTTTTTGCAATCGAATTGATATAGGCGAAAAACATAATAATATAAATATTACATTATAATAAATCATTAAAGGGTTATTTTAATTCTGAAAAGTAGGCCTAAATTAGTTTAGTTAGTAGGTTTATTTTCATTCAAAATGCAAAAGAGACGTAGTATTTGACAATATAAGAAAGCAAGAGCCGATTATAATAAATTAAGATGAAGAATTCTCACACAACGACGATAACGATTTCCATGTCGGAAGAATAGGAATACTTAATAATTAAGTTTATTATCCTTATAAGATAATTAAATAAGAGTAGGCAGCTCCGGAACAGTTACGTTCTAAGTATCTAAAATTGTCAAAAAGTGAATAACCAATTGGACAGGGACAACCAAGTAACAAATTTATTTTTTAAAAGATATCGATCCCGAGTAACCAAAACGTTACTATTACAATAAATGTATAATAATAAAAAATATAAATTAAAAATATTGTTTCTACAAACTTTTTATTATATATTTACTTAAATAAAAATTAAAAATTGAACTTACTGAATATACAAAGTAGATATTTCTTCATAGTGTTACACTTCCGATATTAATAAACACAGTAAGTATTCTCTACTCGACAAGCAGATATCTAATCACTCGTAACTAGCGTTTAATAGTGCCTCGTAACACCGTGTGTGTGGACTTATGATATGCGTCTCTCGATTCACCGTAGAAAAACCCGTTTATGTCACATCTTAAGTCCGTTCTCACAGTGCCCTGCAATTTTAACAAAGGGTGATTCACAAATACTTATAGAATGTATAGAAGTTAACGCGGTATAGATAAATGTGAAGTTTAATGTAAATATAAATGTATCGTATTCTATCAATGAAACGAGTTTTACTTTATCTTTTCGCTGAATTGCCTGATACTTTATTTTTAAATTACGTCATCGTTTGTTCTCAACGTTCATGCTATTTTTTTGAAAACTTTTCCTACGACGTGTCTTCACCGCTGATCAAAAAACAAAGTAGGTACCTTCGAAGTTCTAGCCCGGATTTAATCCCGTGACCTTCGGGTAAAATCCACAACTCACCTATAACAACATGTATGCGTGTAGGTATGCAACCAACTTCAAATAGGCACATAAAGAAATTCAAAGTTTCTTTTTTTTAGATTGTTTTATTAAATTGTAGCTAATTTTATTCGAATTATATATTTAATTAAAATAAAAAGAAGTATTTATTGTTTAAGATTTATATCAACAAAATTCATTTATACTTATAACGTAAGTGTATCCTAACTAATAAAAAAAATATCTACAAAAGTCACATACGAGGTTAACGTATTTCAAAATACTAAACAACCAAATGCAATAGTGATCCTAACTAAAATATACCTAAATGCGAAACTGACGATGAGTTTGTGTGTTCATTCTTACTTCACGTATTAACTAATACCGATCATCGTTGAATTTTGCTGACATATGTAGATTACTTACCATTTGCTGCCCCACCCTCTCACAAGCGAGCAAAACCCTGGACCGGCACTAGTTTTTTAATAAATAAATATTGTTGTTCGAAATATTTATCTACGTTCCTTTTTTACACAATAAAAAGCAAAGCGTAAAAGTCCTTTCTTGCAAGAGCGTTTGAATAGGCGTTGTATTTTAGAAATATATAATTTATTTTTTATATCATTCGCCTTTTATTCAAAAAAATATTTACGTATCTACCTTTGTTACGTAAAAAAAATCTGTAGGAAAATTTACATACCGATTAATCAAAATATTAATATAAAAGATGACACTTTCATGTATGTAAGTAATGTATACAAAGACAAAATCTTTCGCAATTAAAATCATTAAATAAAACAACAGATTTTTCCCTAGTAATTGTGAAATTATTGCAACAGTAAACTCTATGATACTGGGTCAAGTTTAGTAAGTTCTATAAATATTTGCTTCATCTATTTTTACAACACATTTTTAGACACGTTATAAAATATTAAATCACGTATGGTCCGGGAAGTAGCGTTGCATTTTAGGTAGTGATTTTAAGCAGTTTGATTGCCGTCATTTTTTAAAAGTTCATGCGGCTGGCTGACCCTTAACCCCCCTCCACTATGCAGCTGACGGTTATTTTCCAGCTCAGTATGATGTTAAATATTAATGAGAGAAGGTTTCAGCCGGCGTACTATTACTTTTTTTTTTCTTCAATTCCCAACTTTCGCACCCTCCCACAGCCAAACCCACCGCTACTTGGGCAGCTAACGGTCGGTTTGCTTATTAGCTATATAAGATCTACTGTCTAAGTCAATATCAGCCGGCTTATTATGACTTTTGTAAATGCAACGCTACCTCCCGGACCAGTAGTATCTTATTTGGGTATACACTGTATAGTGTATATAGCACACACTCTAGGTCAGGGGTTTTCAAACTACGAACAGCGGGCTACCGCGTTCGTGGCACCACCACCTAGCTCAAATTTTACGCATTATTCGAATTCATGGCGATAATGTTGGTATGATATTACCTACGTAGCGGGCCTTTTTTCGATACTGACAGTTAAGCCCATGCACTAAAATGGTCTTTTTTTGTATTTTTATCTTCACAGACGCTATTGTTTTATGTTTACAATTTTTTGTTACCAGACAGCGTCACAATTTCAGGATTAAAAGAATTATCGAAAAATGGTATTCATTTGCAAAATAAATATCACGTTAAAATATTTGAAATCCTCTGCTCTAGACTTTCTCATTACGTGTTCTAAGGTGACACGAAAGCAACTTATCAATAATAATGTTTTCAAAGGAATTTATATCCGCAATGCGTTGTAGCAAAACTGGATTACGTAAGTGTGATTTTAAAAGTTTAAATAGTTCTCTGTTGATATTTATTACAAGTCAGTACATTAATACGTCACAGTCGTCGTAGCTAGTCCAGTGAGTAATTTGGAACCAATCGATTGCTTGAACCAATTTGTTGATTGATTGAACCAATTTATAACGGTTACGATTGCGATAAAATGACAATTTGTTAGTAAAATTGGTCTCCATATATGATTAAGTAAAGATCTATGAGCAAGTCTTATTGTGAAAATCTCCTACAAGCCGTTCTAACCTAACCTCTTATAAAACCTGGCACTGCGTTAACCAAATTATCACTCAATACTTATAAAATGGAAGTGGATTACTTAGATAAATTAATTTATTTAATAGGCATCGTTGCCGGTTACACGTTAAATTTAACTCTGGCTTTGTAGATCTTTGACATAGAAATTCAAGCTCACAATCTATTTCATAAGGCAACTACGTTTCTTCACTGCAGAATTGAATATAATTAAAGCGAAGACCAGAAAATATTTACAAAAAGACCTTAGATAACGTGTTTCACATAAACAAAATTTCAAAATAAAATTATCTCTATTTTTAGGTGACTTTTAAGGTAAACATAAAATATTAAAACTTACACAATTTTTATATATTTATATTTATGTCCTATTCCAAGGTTGAATCAATATTTGACTGAACTAATATATAGAAGTGTTCCGTCAAAGTAAACAATAGTCGTAGTTAGTTTGTGTAAGCATATTAATATGTAAATAATATTAAATATATAACAAGTTATACCAATTTAACCAATTAAGATATTCTACCGCAAAACAGCAGTACTTTGTATTGTTGTGTTCCGGTTTGAAGGGTGAGTGAGTCAGTGTAATTACAGGCACAAGGGATATAACATCTTAGTTCCCAAGGTTGGTGGCGCATTGGCGATGTAAGCGATGTTTAACATTTCTTATATTGCCATTGTCTATGGGCGTTGGTGACCACTTACCATCAGGTGGCCCATATGCTCGTCCGCCTACCTATACAATAAAAAAAACAAAGGTTTGCAGTCCGGGAGTGCCGGCAGAAGTGAAAACTTTAATATTAACGTTGTGCATTTTTGATATTTGAATTGCTTTAATTATCAGTATAAAAGTACTATCATTTATGTAATAAAATACAATATTCATTTATTGCGCTATCGTACACAAACATGACAATTTATATTACATTAAAAATTTAACACTTCAAAATCCGTCTTACGAATTCTCAATCAGGGTCACGTGACCTGCCGCGAGTTTAACATTTTTTACCCATCATGAAAAAGTGCACAACGCCGCTTAAGAAGTTTTCACTTGCTTAAGAAGTTTTCACTTGCACTTGCACATTGCTTTTTACAAAAAGTAATGTATAAAATAATACACTTTTACTGTTGTAACAAGTTGTACAAGGAATGGAGGAATCGGAAAATTATATTTTATTTAAGATAAAATGGACCATTGACATTTTAAATACGACATAAGAATCTACCAGCGAGTGCAGAAAAACTTAGACTTGAAAATGAATACATTTTTCAACAAGACAACTATCTGATACACACAGCTTGCAATACCAAAAATTGGCTATTGTATAATGTACCCTCCCAATTATATACTCGTCCCCAATCGCCGGAATTAAATCCTATTGAGCCTTTGTTAAGTATTCTAGAAAATTAAATTAGGAAAAGACGTATATATACTAATAGAAGTGAAATAGTATATATACAACCTTACACGTTAACCAAACCACCACCACCACCGACTTCTACATTTCGGTCTTGCAAATAAGCGTACGAAAAGTGTTCCTGAACTAAGACCAAATGTCATGAATATCATACTGTACGAATACTTTGTATCCCTCTTTTTCGTTATTTTTTGTTTTGCAAACTTAAATATTCTCATTTATGAATCTTTTTTTTTGTTTTGAATTATTGAGAGAATATTTTATAATGTTAATTTGTACAATATATATTTTTAGATATGTGGGTAATTTTATACATTACTTTTTGTAAAAAAGCTAAGTGTACGAATACTTTTTACACTCACTGTAATTTTATATGCATAAGTTGTTATGTGAACCTTATACCTTGTGACATATAGCTACATCTTGATTTAGTAGGTTGCTATTGATAATACAGAAAAAGAAATAGATGAACTTTAATTTTAAATACAATTATAATAACAGCGCATTTAAGCAAAAAATCAAGTCTTGAGTTTTAATTACTTATATCCTTATTATTTCATATTCATTAAAAATCTAGTAATTGCTAAAAAGGTTACAAAAAACTAAGCAGGGTTCTCTAGTCCATTGAACATATTTTTATATACTACGTCGAAAATGTCTCCATTAGTGATGTTCTTAGATATATGTATATAAACGTTGCTTTGCGACTGTTTAGTTATACATTGACTTCTCTCTTTCTGTCATTATCGATTTGACTTTCGAAAGAAGAAGACACAGCATTGTTTAACTAATAGCTTATATGTAAGGTCTCATACTATTAAAATAAATTATTGATATTTTTTTAAGTTTTGTCGTTTTCGTATCTATGATACACTCCGTTACATTGTATTCGTACTAATATTAATCAAATCTTTCAATATAATATTTTATCAGAAATCCTCTTTGGCGACATAAGTCAAACGTCAAGTTCATAAGTTTCTTCAGTGTGCTATCAATTAAATCAAAATCGAGTTTTTCATAGATATGTAACCTCATGGTTTCCCATGAGTATGATATATGATGATACACACAAGTTATCGAAATACAAACAATTTTCTTCATAAGCATTGTAAATAGTAGTTTCATGAAAACATGTTTATAGTTTAAATAAGATTTATTATTTCTTTAAATATTTACTCAATTATTAAAAAGTTATTGGCTGGGAGCTGGAGTTGCTGGTGGACACCGAGAAGATCTCAGCAAAGATACGTCTGAAAAAAAAAGAAATTTTGTACATAAATAAAACTATTGAAGAAAACTTAGTTAATAATTTAAAACTTTATTTAAATCACTGCGTTACTGCATTTATATTCTCCTGGCCTCGTACTGCCTTCGTCTATATATTGTCTTAATAATATTGTGATTTGTTCATGTTTTAAACTAATAATAATAATAATACGATAACGAGGCAGAATCGTTAGTCTAGTTGTTCACTTTTAAGACGCAGTCTCTAAGGAGCTATGTTCAAATCTTGGTTCGTGCCACTAATAAAGTTATTGGATATTTCTGTAGAGAAAATCTCTGTAATTGCCCGTAGAATATGGTAATGTTTAGACTTGCTCAGAAAGAAAGTCAATCTGTTCGTATTAATTCGGAACTCTTTCCAGTCGTGCCGTTTTTGCAGTCTCGTGGACAGAGGGCTTAGAAAGTATTTTGTGTTTGCGCACACACTTGTGTACTATAACATTTTATACTTTAATATTTAATACTTTAGTTCTCAAATGTCACATGTTTATAAATGACTTCGAGTTTCTGTGTAAAATTTTCCTTGTGTAGACTATTAAAATACACTTACCGCCTTATTCATAAACTTTATCTAACTGGTGATTAGTTAAACAATATTTTGTCTTCTTCTTTCGTATGTCAAATCAATAATGACAGAAAGAGACAAATCAGTGTTTAGCTAAACAGTAACTAAGCAACGTTTATAAATAAGGCCGGTGATTTTGTCTGTAAATATTAATTTATTCAATAGTCGCTTCAAAATGTACTATTTAAAATACCTATACACTTTTTTTATAAAAAAAAACTGCCATTAAATAAATTAGTTTGGATTAATTTTATGTCAACCTTGACAACCAAAAAATAACCTTAATTTAAAACCGGAATTCATATTTAACTACAAGACGAATACACTAATCAAGTCTTTTTACGTTCATATAATAATAACACTGTTTGTATGATAACAGTTTTGGTATTGTCATCAAAACTACGTACACAGTTTCTTTTTAATTCATAAGTATCGACAATCTATTTATTTTGATTTTGTCGGTATTTAAGGTTTTAAAAATTGCAGACAAGCCTCGTAATGCGATTTTGTTCTCATTCTTCTTACTTTAAAGAGACTATATTAATGCACAAGCTGTAGGAATATGTAGAATATTTAAAAATTAGTAAATTTTCTACGATCTCGTTCCAATATATTTGATAAGAATTAAGAAGATGTCACGAGCCTACGTGTGATTAAGACATATGTCAGTTAACCCAGTGACAATTAGCATGTAAATAGTAAATAGTTGAATGAACAAAGACTAGACAAACAGTAACAATAAAACACTGTTGTTAAAACCAGTCTGTAGTAAATAAAAACCAGTCTATCTGGTTTGCCACACTTAAACTCTTGGAATTCCAAGCAGCTGCATTGTATTGAACAAAATATAGCAGTCGAGTCAATGCGACATGTAATCATTGAAAATCACGAACGTTAAATTTCTAAATAGTAGAGTATTAGATTAATAATTTTAAAAACTCCCCAATACTTACTGACTCCACAAGCTTGGGCACAACTCAATCTGCCAGGGTTGTCATAGGTAACGCTATTGGTGCCGCAAACTGGATTGTATTCCGTTGTCACGGGGCAGCTTCGGATGCAGGCTTGTACATTGGCATCGTTAGCACTATAAATAATAATTATTTTTTATACTAATAACCGCATTATATTGCAGAATACTCAGCTCAGTATTAAACATGGTATGGTGGCTGCATCAATTATTGTTCAAAAAGTTTCATTATTAGATTTAAAAAATTACCATTACTTAACTATAGTGGTCTTCTGAGGAAAAACTTGTTCAACCTCTCAAATCTTCTGTATGTTTACGTCAATGCTCATTCTTTAATTAATAAATCAATTTGTTTTTAACTTACGTATTTGCATTAATGGTCGGTATGGCTGCTGTTGTTGTTGTAGTTGGCCCTTGCCCCGGGTTAGTGACCGGACGTTGTGTAGGCAATGGATTGGGTCTCGATGGTCGCTGAGGAAAACGAGGGAAGTTCGGCCTATTCCACCCATATCTATCTTCTAAATCCTCTTCCTCTTCATTTTGTCTTTTTTGTCTGTGGCTCATGGAGAGAGCTTCGTTGCTTAATATCGCTGGTAAATAAACAATTGACATGTCAAATAATAAAGTAATTATGTAAAAATCAAAATAATATTTAAATCAAGAGTTACTAACAAAGGTCAAAGATTTTAAGTACCTAACTAAAAAATGTCAAATCAATCAGAAAGAGAGAAATCAGTAATAACAACAACGTGTACAAGTAAAATCAATGAAAAACATTACATGAGATAATTGTCGTTTTGATTAAATCTATACTAATATATAAAGCTCGTCAGCTTGTTTGATTTGAGTTTGTTTGTTTGATCCGGCTAATCTCAGGAACTACTGGTTCGAATTTAAAAATTATTTCCCTGTTTAACAGTCCTTTCATCGAGAAAGGCATGTTTTGATGACATGGGCTGATTTTTATTAATTATACGCGGGTGAAACCGCGGGCACAGCTAGTGTAAATATAAAAGGTTTTAACTATCAATCTTGTTTCATAACCTCTTCTATATAAAAAAACGAGATATTTTTTTTATTCATATTTATATCAATATAATTGTAACGCTTCATAACACGCGTATATTAAATAACAACGCGTATATTGAATAAAGATTTTTTACTTTGACTTTGTACATTATGTACAAGTTTTCACCCGCGTGTGGCGAGAAGGGAGGCTGATGTTAAGTAAAAAAAATGTCCTTCCTTGAGGTTTAAGCTTGGTTCAACCAAATTTAATCAAATTGGGTTCAGTGGTTTAGAGTTATTTTCGCATTTATAACATTGATATAGATAGGTTTTTAGTGATAGGAAAATTTATTTATAGAAATGAAATGTAAGTGTTCCTATTCAGTAGCGGATTTATATATTTTCTAAGAATAGGCTATTGAGATTTTGCCCCTTATGTAGATTCCACAAAAATTGCTTATAATTTAGTCGCACATCGCATGTCCGGTAAAAGTGATGGATGAAAAATCATTGGTAAGGTGTTAAGATTTTTTTTTGGTGACGCTGCCTTAATGTAAACAAACATAATTAAAAAAAAATTGGTCCTTAAATTGTGCCCTAGGTTCAAGCCGACAAAGCCTGCTGGTAGAATTATATAACCACCACTGTAAGTATTATATATATTTAGTTAATAAAGTTTCTAGTTTTCAAAATAATACTTATGAATATTCAATAAACAATCGTGATCGATTTCTTAATGTTTTGGTTGAAGCATTTGGATACATTACAGTAATGCATGTGCGACAGAGCCGACATATTGATATCGTTACTTACATATTTTCAAGCAAATAAAGCCGTAAAAACCGAATGTCAAATACAAGATACGGTATAATTCGTTTTGTTTAAATACAAGGAATATTAATTAATGTAAAGGGGTAATTAGGTACTAATATAGAAAATGCCAGATTCTTTTAATTAATTAAAATACGAAAGCAGTCAAGCAAATGGGTCATCTGATGGTAGTAAGGAAAGGGATGTACCTTTCCTCACACCGCCAAGACGCACTTCACCCTTGATACCGAAACACAAAGTATTGCTATTTTACGGTAAACTAAATGATGTGGTACCAACCCGAAACATAAAGCCCAACCAGTAATTACAATAACCATTCCCATAAATATTAACTTAAATAAAAGTTTATAATAAATTATATTAAACTTACCTAGAACTACAAAGATCCATAATTTTTGCATTTTTAAAGTTTTGTTTATTATTTTCTAAGTAAATATATGTTGTTACAGCGAGAAGTTTAATGTGATACTGAAGACAACTCGGTCCGACCTTAGTTTATAAGTTGAGGCTTGTGTTGACGCGTCCAGTAACATCTGACCTATAATAGTGTCGTTTAATATTTTTATCGACAACTTGTTTCTCACTAGGTTTTTCCTCACGTATATCTTGTATGCAAATATATTTTATTTATATGACTTATGACTTTTTGAATGTATATAAAACCATATGTATTGTTTCTCTATTATAAAGGATCAAAATGCTTCATTAAAACACGTTAAATATTTTTTTTTTTTTAAATAAATCATTAATTACTGTTTTTATTTTATCGTACCCAACACGCATTTATAAGTTACAAACACAAATAGTTATCACATTAGTCTCATTACATATAAATGATATTTTTATCGACAAAAATACATCACTAATTTAAAAAGTTACTTATAATATTATACATTATGAATTCCCCAACACTTAATTTCCCCAACGCACAGGGAAACGATCTTGGTGTTTTTATTAACATTATTAATTACAAAGCTAACTTATGTTAATTACATGAAATCTTGTATAAAATGAAACATACATAATTGCTTGGGTTTTCGAAATATCGTTCGAGATTAATTTTCATTATTTAAGTTAAAAAAATTATTGAATAACTAGGATACATACATTGCCATAACTAGATACTCTATCATAGTGTGGATAAGTTACGACAATGCGTATTCGATCCCGCATCCTCTCGAATCCGTTCCGAAGATGGCTATCGTAGTGGTTTTAGTTGCAGTTGGTTTGGCTGGAGTAAAAATCTCACATACCCTCCCACTGCGACATTGCATAGTTGTTACATTAAACTGTTATACACTTATTTCTGCACTTGTGTTTTGTACTAACTTACAAGTGAATCTTGGCTAAGGTTTACAGACATATCATAAGGTTACAAGATAAGCCTGAACTAGATGATGAACTAGTCAAAATTTAAGCCAATTGAATTCGAATTTAGGACAACATACCTAAAATATTAAATTTTTCAAGCATCAACATAATATCACACCTATTTATAATTTATGATACATATATTTTAGTTATACAAGTATCTATAAAATTATTCTCAATTAGATAATAAAGAAAAGACTAATCATAATTTGGATAATATTGAGTTAATTTGCAAATATTTTTGTGTTTTTTAGTTACTTGAACTAAATTTAAATTATATAAAAAAATATAATCTCAATTTGAATAGATAAAAAAAAATTAAAACATCTACCATGACTAATCCCCTTATATGATGCAAAGAACCCAATAACAGCCCGGAGTCTGAAAATTGAAAGTATGTAAAGTCGTTGGTTCTGCGCCTGAACTCTTTCCGGTCGTATCGGATTGACGTCCCATCGGATTATAAAATCTATGGAATAGAGAGTGCACTTGTGTCTGCACACACACTTGTGCACTATAATATAGTATTTTATGATTCGACGCACGGGCCTGTACGGCTTCCCGCCCTTTTTTTTCGCTGGAAAGACGCATTTATGCGTTTCCCCCACATGAGGTGGGGGTATGTGGGACTCGCCGACGCTGAATGCGCCGGAATACCCACTAAAAACCAGCGGTATCCAATTCGTCTCTTCTAGAGGTAGGGAGAAGCTACGCATAGCGTCGGCGCCCTCCAACCCGGCTTTCTTCAATGGAGCGGGTCAGCGGAAGCCCGAGGCACTCGTCTCACCCTCCCGCTCCGCGGCGCCCTTCTGAGACATGACATTCTCGCATAGCCCATCTCCATCCAGCATCTATCGCTACCGAGCATGGCATAATCACGCTAGATCTTCACCCACTTTCGCCACCAGAGAATGCCTCCAGGGCCCTTATGCAGCACACTCCGTCAGGGTGTAATGCACCATACTCATGACAGGTGGGTGATACCTGGCGCCTTGCTATCCACAGGTACTTACCGAAACAGCAATGTCCAGTAAGCACATGGGTCAGCCTTTACGTGAGTGTGCCGCTTCTTCTTGCTACCCAGCGACTCAAGTGGGGGCTGATCGGTCCAATGTCGCCAGGTCTGCTGTCTGAGACCCCAGGTCGTCCTCCCATATGCGAAGCAGGCCTCGTTGGACGAGAGCCCTGACTTGCCCCACCTGGCGTCCACTCGGAACCGATACATTTCTGCGAGCACCTTCGCCTAGAGTTCCCAGGGCGGATCGCTCGCGAGAAGAGTCATCGCCATCCACGACACAGTACGGTTATCTCGTATCGCTCTCACCGCTATGACTCTCTGCGGTCTTCGCAGAATAGCTCCATTACGAGCGTTGAGAGCACCCACCCATATGGGTGCACCATACAGTGCCATGGAGCGCACCATACCGGCGTATAGGCGCCGGCCTGGGGATTCTAACTTCACGTTAGGTAGAAGGCAGCAGCGAAAGTGAAAGGCAATGTTATTGACGAGCTTCGGGCCCAGTTGGTCATAGTGTTGCCCGAAGCTCCATCTTCTGTCAGGATTAGACCCGATACCTCATCTGGGCCTTCGTCTCTCGTGGAGCGTGTATCGCCGTCCCTCTTCAGCCAGGAGGGCGGCCTCCTGGAACTCCCCTATCCCGGAAAGGACGGGTAGAGCTTCCCGCCATATAAATTCACGGAAAAAGAGTAAAAGTATTCTTAGTCCAAAACAAAACCTAATCATTCGATGCGCTGATTAGAGACAATTTGCAACAACTGAAACACAAATTGCATTACCCTCGCCGCCACCTGCGCCCCTCCATCTTTCTCCTATGCATATGGAATAAAACGTGCAAATCCCGACTAGCCCTGAACTTCCGAGTCGTGACGCACGACGGAGTCCGACGTACATACCGCCGCCGACGCGCCTCTTAGTAAGACGATTGCCTCGCATCTTGATGTCTATCAGACTTACAACCAAATAGTAAGTTGTAGTTTTTGTTAATGAGGTAGGCTTTTTTATAATTACTTCAGGCATAAAATGTCAAAAAAGCTGAGCGAATTGCGGGTTACGCCGCCTGTCGCAGCCTCACGCCCCTAGCCATGGCCCTTTTGGTCCTAGGGTAAATACGCCACTGATAATATCTCCTACGAAGTTGACTAATCTCTCTTGAGATATATATATTCAGCAATTATTTTAAAGGATTGCTGTAAAAAATATTTTTCTCTTAGAGGAATCTAAGTAATTTGAATTTTAAAATATTTTTTTATACCACAATGAAACGCTTCATCTAAAACCCGTAACATAAACCAATTATTAAAATCTCTTTTGTATTGTAATTATTTTATTTAAAAAAAAAACACTAAGAAAAAAAGTGTATAACCCCCATTTATTTGAATATTTAATAATAAACTGCGGAATCAAAAACAGAACTTTGCTTGGCAACAATAATTATCGATTGACTGAATACTGCAAAAGGTTTATTAATATTATTAATAATGTTTATTATGTTATTAACAGATAAGAGTTTGCAATTGAACATATTTTTTTACTCTCATGATATGCAAGAAATATCATATAGGCTATAACCAACATATCCTGAAATATAGATCTTAATAAAAAGACCAGTTAAAGAACTTTTGAATTAAAGAACTTACAAAGAAGAAACATTACATCTGGTGGTAGGGCTTTATGGAAGCTCGTCTGGGTAGATACCACCCACTCATTAGACATTCTACCGCAAAACAGCAGTACCTACTTGGTATTGTTGTATTTCGATTTGGAAGGGTGAGGGATAGTTAACATTTCTTACAATGCTAATGTCTATGGGCGTAGGTGACCACTTACCATCAGGTGGCCCATATGCTCGTTCGCCTACCAATTAAATTAAAAAAAACATCTTCAATAATTTATTGCCAAGCAAAATTACCAATCCACCAACTTACCTTAGAACAGCGTGGTGGAATAATCTACAAAACGTTGCCTCGAGAGGAGAGGAGACCTTTGCCATTGTGGGACATTTATAAATAATTTATAATTAGTAATTTACCAATTATTGGTAAATTACTTAACAAACATTAAATACTTATTAACTTTGACAGATTTAGATTATTACTCATTCAGTTTGCCTTTTAGAAGCTAGTTGTTACTTTATAATCAGACTAGCGGTGAACCTGCGGCTTTGCCCGCGACATAATCAAAAATAATAAAATATGTTAATTATGGTCTATTAACGCTGTGAAAACAGTACATTTCAAGCAGATCAGACCAATTTTTTATACGAATGTTTCAACCCATTTCTCTCGTTTGGGGTTGAATTTTTAAAAATGACAAAATACGTATGGTTTTATTTTTGCTCAGAAGCTTTAAAATTTCAAAAAATAAGCTAGTATATAAAATTTCATGATTCTTACATGAAAAATGACGGACCCGCGCTACAAACTTTTAACCCCCATTTCACCCTCTTGGGGGGTAGATTTTCGAAAACCCTGAAATACGTATTTATCTATTTCTAACCAGAGGCTTTTATATAAAATTTCATGCTTCTTATATCAAAAATGACAGACCCGCCATACAAACTTTCAACCCCTATTTCACCCTCTTGTGGGGTAGTTTTCAAAAAACCCTTAAATAGGTATTTATTTATTTCCTACCAGTGGCTTTTATACAAAATTTCATGCTTCTTACTTCAAAAATGACGGAGTTTCCATGCAAATTTTCAACCCTATTTCACCCTCTTGGGGAGTAAATTTTCAAAAACCTTGAATAACATATTTATTAATATTTAACTAAAAACTTGTATATAAAATTTCATGCTTCTTACATCAAAAATTACGAACTCCCCATATAAACTTTTAAACCCTATTTCACCCTCTTAGGTGGGGAATTTCTTTAGGGGTGGAATTTCCAAAAATCGTTTCTTAGTACGGGTTTTCATTATAAAATGCATCGACTGTCAAAATTTCAAGTCTGTAACCCCAGTGGTTTAGGCTCTGCGTTGATGAGTCAGTCAGGACAAGTCTTTTTATATATATAGATAACACAATTGTTAAGCTTGTCCAATAATATGTTACTTATGCATTTTACGACCATTTTGATGACTGTCTCATCTGAATGCGATTGATCTCAAATCAATGACACATTGTATTCTGATGTGTAAATTGATTACCAAATCACCTCAAAATCTATACAAATATATAAAGCTGAAGACTTTGGTTGTTTCATCCGGCTAATCGAATTTAAAAATTATTTTTGTGTTGTATAGGTTCCAGGCTGATTTTTATCTATTATATTTTTATTAATCATACGCGGGTAAAACCGCGGGCACAGCTAGTAATTTTATATTTTAACGCTTACGTAGACGTTCATACAAAATTTATGAACACATGTGAACACATGTGATTGTAATTCGTGGCAAGGTTACTGACCGTATGTAAATGTCTGTCCGTTTTTCCTCATGATTCAAATAAACAATAATACCGGTTCTAAGAAGTGCATGTTAAAAAGATAAAAACGTGAATAAATTGTAAAGTTATTTTTATTGAATATTTTCAATGTATCGGAGTGCAAATCGCAATTCGATATTTTAGGCGTGAAAACGACTTTTCATCAATTTTCATGTGATTCAACAAACTCTGGGTTGTTCCTAACGTATAAAATCTTAGTCTTTTTTTTTTTTTTTTACATTCTTACTTTACAAAAAATCCCTATACGGAACAATACATAACAATATTCGTTACATAATGATATTTGTCACCTCATGAAAGAAAAAATAATAAAATTAAAAAAGGAAATAAACATTACCACATTTACAATGAGTAATATTTGATTGTCAAAGCATGGAAACTCCCTAATACTTTTAGTCGTACAGTCACCAACCGTTTTAATAAGAATATTTCATCAGTTTTATTAGCTCCTACTTATTGAAGGTTTTCCCGTTTATTAAAGAAAACACTGTTATAACGTTGACAATTATAGTTATAAGTCCTGATCTACTGGAGATTAAAATTGCATTGATGAGTGATGACTGGAATATGACTCCATGCTATAATAAATTAATTATAACAATTCATTACTGTGGTTGGATATTTTGATACCAATACAATCAATTTAATAAAGATGGCAAGAGGCGTGTACACGCGTATAAATAAAATGGTTCCCTTTGTCTTTTCTTTTTATTGATATTAGTCTTTTAAAATATTATATTTTTTCAAATAAATGTAAATGCATGTAAATGCCCAGTGGTTGTACGTTGAAAATATAATATAAGTCTATATATATATATATATATATATATATATCTAAAATTGTATATATTTATTTCAAATCTGGACACCTAATCCGATATGATCAAAGCAAAGGTGACAAAGGTCACATTGACCTTTGGACTTCTGGCAACTTGTTATTCGATATGGGCACGTGTTACAAATCGTGATATCTCAGTTTTTTTGCAACTTTTAACAAGTGATTTTGTAATACTAGGAACGTAGACAAGGTACATCTTTCCAAAGAAATTTGACTATAAAGAATTACTCTAGTACTCAACTATTAATATTAATTATGTATAAGCAAATTTGAGTTAGACAAATTAAATATTCATAATTTTAAGTAACGCACATTGTTTTCACATAAAAAAAACTACACCAGTAGGTAAGAATCGGTCTTAGAGGAGAAACTTGTTTTTTTTCTATCCCATCAGGTTCAGATTGATCAGATTTTATATAAGAATAATAATCGATAACAAATAGTTAATTATTTACAAAATTGTTTTACGTTTTTATTTCAAATATTGAATTGATTATATTGAATCGGCGACTTTTCCGAACCGATATGACATAGCAACCTTCAAGGCCGGCAACGTATCGTTCAACGGGTCGTGTAAATCATATCTTAACAAGCCAATTATTTTAAAATCAACCTTTTTTTAAATTCTTCGAGACTAATAGGCACAAATTAAATAGTATTTCCTTTAGTTTGGAATAAAATGAAATAACAATCAAACACCCACTTCCCTCTCTCCCTATCTTTAATAAATCTGCATCATCACTAATTATTTTAAAATATTTTGTTGATTGAATGATGTTACTCATTATTAAATACTTACATCGCATAATTAAGCATATAAACAACCAAAAGGTTACATTATATTTTTGAAATTAATTAACATACAGCAAAAGATTAACAAGCAACGCTCCATTTTATCTGTAGGAAAGAATGCTCGCTTTTATTTTAAAGGCGCTGCATGCGGCTTGTTATCGCCCATTCGTCCTCCGGGCGAGGCAGAGGTTATCGCTGCCACCACCACTATAACCCCCCCTCTTCCGTCCGCCCTGGACCACGCTCCCAATGCGTCTGATGCAGTAAACCGATAAATACATAACCATCAACATTGATTTCTAAACCGAGAATACGAATTTTAAAAGTGTTCAGCATATAAATTCTAAACGTATATAATAATTGCACGAAACAATAGTCTATATCAAAGCTAGTGAGTGAAAAGACGTGCCAGTGTGAAAGTTAATTATATTGGACACAATCAGGTGGAAATGTTAACCTGGCGGCTACTGTTCTGTGGACTTATCATCACAGGTTCGTACCACGCATTACTTTTAATTCTTTATTATTTTTATTTATTAACTGCGTAAATATAATAATCAACAATATACAACTGCGTAAATGTAATTAACAGTGTATAACGCTTTGTAAAATAATAACGAAGTAATATAACCGGTTCTTATGTCAACAATAATAAGGAAAATCCAACGAGAATTAATAACATTTTAGTATCTTATTTAATAAATATATTTCAAAATTCGACGGAAGTTTTGATAACATTAATGAATTATGCTTAATTTATCATCATATAGGTCATTCAAAGGAAAACCCACGTTTACGTAAATAGCACGCATAATAATTAAGTTTATATTTTGTCAATATGTAATTAAGTTTTCTTTTATAATAATTATATACTGTTATTACTGTTTTATTTGCTGTATATATAGAAACATTATATTAAATACTTAGTTCATTCGTTGTATGAAATTACCCTCATTTTTAGGAATTCGATTGTTATAAAAGTTTGTTATAAATATGACAAGTCTATTATTCTTGGTCAGCTTTGGGTAAAAATTTAAAATAATATAAAACATGGATCAATCAATAATCAAACAATTAATGTCTTCATTCTAATAATTTCAATAGCTATAGAATAAAGTCTAGAAACTGGCGAGAAAAAAATCAAATGCAGGTCGCATTTAACATCGCACGAGTAACACATGCCGTTCGCTAATTAATATGTAATACATATGCAAACAAAGCTACCAAGTTCCACTAATATCAATCAGACTGATTGGCGACTTGATCTTTGGGTTATCAGCGTCCATTACAGGGCTTGTTTACAACTGAACTAACTTAACTTATCACCTTTAAAGTTTAAACTACCACTGCAATATAAATACTACTTAGTCCTTACTAACAACTACATCCGGAAGTACAAATTTGATATTAAAGATCTGTAGATATTTTTTTTAAAAGTGTCGTTACACGTACCCACAATAAATATTTATATTTATATATATATACATATACACGCAATTGTTGTTGAGATGTCGACAACGATTTAATTTGTGATTCAAGTGATTTTCTTTTAAAAATTAAAAATTGAAATTTGGTTCACATATTTCAAGAGTACCTACCAAGTATCTGCAATAATACCACCTTTATGTTATTCTTGCAGATTATGTCATAAAAATACAAATGTATATGATATTACAATCCATTGTTACAGAATTGCTATAATATAAATAATAAGCACATACCGTGGGAATCAGTTGATACTGAGTTCCTGTGTTGACTAAGTCGAGGAAGCGATAGGGACGAGGATGGCTTTTAGAGAGCTACCGACAATTTGCTGATAAATCGATTTATTTTTGCAATCATATCATACAATATGGACTTTAATATAGAAACATAATTTTATGATCTAGGCTCAATCGCTTAAGTTTCGATTTTACATTAACATTTTGACCGCGGCTTGTGAAGTAAAGGTTAAATTTGTTTCGTAGATGTTCACAACCATATAAGTACAAATCTTGACTATCAGTTGAAACATTGAAAAGTCAAATTAAGACAATGAACAAATTCACTATTAAATTAAATTAATTATCTTAATGATATAATTAAAAAAAAATGTGCCGTCGCCCGTCACGGCGTACAAGTAGATCTTATCACCAAAGCGCGCGAATAAATGTCTCATATCAAAAAAGCCTACAATTGCCGGATGGAAAGCTTACGGAAGAACGATTGTACGTTCCTGCTCTTATTGAGCCCTCTGGAATTAGCCGTGAAGACGAAAAAAAGACTTGGTCTGGATACAATTATATCATATTATGTTACTTTATTATAAAATATATGTATAATACCAATTGTAGTATTTAGGTATAATACCAATTATATTAGATTTTAATATATTTACATATAAACCTCAAAAAAATACAAATAAAATTAAAATTAAGAATATTTACTATACAAATCGTGACCGCGTGGAATGGTGGCAAAAATGCTAGCAGCATTTTCCCTTTCAATCGCAATTCCAATTCTCTGGGCGAAAAATGAACCAGCCCTCCTGTCACAAGTAGAGGCAATAAGACGGGGTGTAATATTTTGGATGATTTTTTTTGCACTGTTACTCCAAGTGTTTTAACTGCAACCGGAATAAAAATGTAATTTTGTAAGACGAAAGAGTCAACCTCTTTTCCACACGGGCACCTGTGCTCAATGCACAACTGTGTTCCCAGTCGGAGACCTATTGCTATGCGAAAACATTCATTGTGTAAAAGCTTCCCAAAATTTTTAGTGGGGTACGCATCTAACCAGTGACCTGACTCTTTAGTTGATAAAAATTGTTACTTTTACTTCAAATTATAAAACAGATGATGTCCTCATTCAGCCAGTTGCATTCGAATAGTTTTAACTATTTGAATTAAAAATCTTCAATATAAACTTGCTACCGCTTATATAAATAAGGCCTGATGCTAAGTGAGATCTTTAAAATCAATTTTACTTTAAAACGTAGTAGCCATTAACATTGTAGTAACAACATTGTTGACACTGTACCGATAATAATGTTTTCAAGAACGTAAATATTATATTCATAGAGATCACAGGAAAAGTTTTGGAAAATAAACAATACTGATTAGATTAACAAAGGTCATAAGATGTCGCATAATAATCTGGGGCATTATACATATTAGCAAAACAATGGAATAAAACGTATCAATTTATAATAACAATTCATAATAATAATAAGGTGGATAAATGAGTGCTCTTCCATCTAAGCATTCCAAGCCAACCTCACCTGCTCGTGGTACCCCCTGCTAAATAACAAACGAGGCAATGGCAACCGTCTGGTGGCGGTACACCCACCCAAGCTGTCTTATGGCTCAAGAACATATGTGTTCTAATGAGGCACAGAACAGTCAACATCAGTGTAGGATGTTGACTTAGGGCACCGGCGACAACGTATCAAGTATAACAACGGTGGTGTCCATAGAGCTTAACGTCCTTGTTAGGTTCACTACGCACCCCTTTTTTAAACGCACCCCGGTTTAAATGTCCAGTTTAAACTATGTAGATGCAATCAAAAACACATCCCCAAGTACCCGGCTACCCTGAGAGAGACTCTGATGATGGTGAGGAAGTATCTTGAGGGGTCAGGGGAGAGAAGAATCTCCAGGTGGCGGTCTAAAGCCATCAAACAACGCACGATTTGCTTTTGGACTACCATAGTAATACGATAAGGAAAAAGAAAACGGAGACGATGATAAACCACAAGACAAAGTATTTTCTGAGGTCTACTAAAAGTATACATAATGCAGTTAGTATTTCAAAACAGCACCAGGAGCCACCTATATCCCCATCATCCACAAGTAGTTTATTCGAATCTAGCTCTTCATCGTCATCATCTAACTCATCTAACCCAGAGGATGTTGTGCAGATGGTACCCGCCTCAGATACTGCACCCACTGCTGGTCATAAAAGTGTGCGAAAGAAGTGGACTGTTGAAATGAACGAATTTATTTGGCGCACATATCTCATAGTCAGTGAATTAGAATCTAAACCTCATTACTTAGACTTATTACACGCACAATTTATAGATAAATTCAAGAACTTTAATGTGTCAAAACAAAGGATAGGTGACCAAAGAAGAGCTATCTAAAGAAATAAATTTTTATCACAATAAACTTTAGATAAAATTAGAGAAGATGTCGAAAAAGAACTACAAAACAAAAATCAATCTCTATCTCAATCTAATTCAGACAGATTTCCTTCAAGACTACGATGGACAGATGATATTAATGAAGAAATTATACGAAAATACTTTAAAATTACCCAATGCGAATCAAATAGAACAGCTTATCGACAACCATTGCATGCTGCCAATTCATCAAAATTTCCACATATATCACATGTATCTGAACAACGAATTGCAGATCAACGACGAGTTATAATTAATAACATGCGCCTAACAGCAGAAAGAACGTACAAGAAATACGTAGTGAAGTACAACATAAATTGATAATAACGCCAGCAGAGACTTACAGCAGTAACAATGAAGATGGTAATCATACTCCTACGCCAAATGAATTACCGTCAAATGATCATGGCCCAACCTGAATGTAACCAGAACACAAGTAAAAACATCGTAACGCAAGTTACTATTCTTTAGTATAAGAAAAAATCAACTAACATTTGAAACGACATATGAGAAATACAAAAATAGTGATCTAACCCAAAGACCATTTATTACAAAACAGAATACTTCAAAAAAATTAGCTCATATAGTAAGTTACTTAAATAAAAATATATTGCCGCAATACACTTCTACTGATCTTGATTTTATAACAATACAAACATTAACTAAAATTAGAGATTCACAAAACGATAACTACTCCACCCATCGAAATAAATTAAATACACCACTATGGCAAACTAGACTTATCAAAAAGAAATCACTTAGGAAAAATATCGGTAGAATGACACAGTATATTAGAGGAAATAGAAGTAATAGGCTTCTGTCACAAATAGTAGAAATCAAAGATAATTATAAATTTCATTCACAGTATGAGGAAAATAATATAAGTAACGAGCAACACCTAGATAGCATTAAACAAAGGCTTTCAGCCACAAGCAGTAGGCTTAGAAGATATGAGAGTTGTACATTGAAGAAAAAACAAAATACACAATTCACAAATAACGAAAGGTTATTTTATAGACAATTAAATCAAAAAACAAACAATACTCCACAAACATTAGGCACTACACTCCGAAAACCACTACCATTACTTAATGAACTAAAAGGTTATTGGTCAAGTATTTGGGCTAACCCTGTAAAACACAATGAGCAAGCAGTATGGATTTTACTTCAATCGGAAAATAATTGCAATATGTCACAAATGACATTTGAAAATATCCCGGTAAACACATTTTTAAATGTTCTAAAAAATACACACAATTGGAAAACGCCTGGCTCTGATCACATTCATAATTATTGGTATAAAAATTTACTTCTACACACCCTTCATTACATAAGCATCTAAATACGTTTATCCAAAATCCAATTAGAGCCATTATATATAACACAACGAACAACTTTTATGATTCCAAAAGATAATACTAATTCACAAAATCCAGCAAAATGCCGACCCATAACCTGCTTACAAACTATTTACAAAATACTCACCGCATTTATTACACAACTTATAGACACACATATAACTAAAAATAATATACTCGCCCAGGAACAGAAAGGATGCCGGAAACGTAGTCAAGGTTGTAAGGAACAGCTTATATTAGATTCGGTAATAATGAAAAAATCATATACACAATAACAAGATATTTGTACCATATACGTTGATTATCGTAAAGCTTTCGATTCTGTACCACATAGTTGATTAATCCAAATTTTCAATATCTACAATATCCACCCAAACCTGATACATTTTCTTACATATACAATGCAGTCCTGGAGAACTAAACTTAAAGTAGGAATTGGAATTGACACATTATAAACTGACGAAATACCAATTAGACGAGGTATATTCCAAGGAGATGCTTTAAGTCCTATTTGGTTTTGCCTTGCATTAAATCCTCTTTCACATCTCTTAAATTAATGAAATGTAATTTCGGGTTAAATCTGCAAAATAATCATTTGCTATCTGATACTACATTCACACATCTTCTATACATGGACGACATTAAATTATACAGCAATAATGTAACATCCCTTCATCAACTTGCAAACATAACTCAACAGTTTTCAGAAGACATACATATGGAATTTGTGAAATACATATGCGTTGATATATGCAAAACATTTTCATTTATAGAAGGTAAATTACAGTTAAACGATTACGTACAGATTAAGTACAGGGGAAAAAATAGATGCTTTAGATCAAACTGATTCATACAAATATTTAGGTTTTCAACAGAATCGACAAATCTGTCAAAAAGAAACAAAATTAGATCTTACGCGTAATTTCACACACAGAATCAACTCAATACTTAAAACAAAACTTAACTCTTGGAACTCGATAAAAGCTATAAACTCTTATGCTATTCCTATACTCACGTACTCTTTTGGAGTGATAAAGTGGTCACAGACTGATTTGAAAAAGCTGCAACGCATAATCAATACTTCAACGACAAAGCAACGCAAACATCATCCACGCTCATGTATAGAAAGATTAACAGTCCCAAGGGAAGAAGGCAACAGAGGCCTAATAGGCATAACCAACCTTCATAACAGACAAATAAATACACTCAGAAGATTCTTTCATGATCGGGCAGTTCATTCTGCACTTCATAAGGCAATAGTAAACGCTGATAAAAAGTTTTCACGCCTTAATCTGTTAGACAAGAAGTCACAACCAAACGAAAATATAACCGATAACAAAGACAAGATAGAGGCGTGGAACCTAAAGTCTCTACATCGAAGACACCACAGCGATCTACAGCAAAAACATGTCGACAAGGAGGCGTCGAACGCGTGGCTGAGACGTGGCGATCTTTTCCCTGAAACATCATGTTGGCTATCCAAGACCAAGTTGTTAAATCTAAAAACTACCAAAAACATATCATCCGTAGACGTGACATCAACGACACCTGTAGACATTGCCATAGCAGCCCAGAAACTATACAGCATATAACCAGTGCGTGCAAATCCATAGCACAAACTGATTACAAACATTGCCATGATCAAGTTGCAGCCATAATTCACCAAAATCTAGCTTATCAATATAAATTAATTTCTGAAAAGTACCATATTATAAGTATAAGCCACAATCAGTTCTCGAGAACAATAGCTATAGGATTTACTGGGATAGAACTATAGTTACCGATAAAACCATTTACAACAATAGACCAGTCATTACAGTATTAGATAAACAAAACAGTTTAGTTTCTTTAATAGACATAGCAATTTGCAACACACGTAACTTACCTGATACCTTCACCGAAAAAATATATAAATACACCGATTTATCAATCGAAATAAAAACACAATGGAAAGTTAAGAACACTAAAATGGTGCTTATAGTCCTATCCTCTACAGGAGTTATACCTCACAATCTCCATGGCAGTTTAAAAACTCTCAATATCCATAAATCCACCTACACACTTTTACAGAAGGCTATAATTTTAAATACGTGCCGCCTAGTCAGGAAATTCCTAACCTAACATCATAACTTCCCTAGCTATGCACTTGGCTCACGCCCGTGCATAGTTATGTAAACCTTCTTACTTAAAAAAGAAGAAAAACATTAATATTCAAAAAATCATAATAATAATAATATCCTCCAGACCGATTTCGGCCACGGCGGCTAATTTCAAGCGAACTGCGCAAGAGATTATAGTACACGAGTGTGTGCGCAATCATAAGTGCACTCTCTATTCCCAAACTCTTATAATCCGATGGGACGGAAATCCGACACGACCGGAATGAGTTCCGGCGAAGGACCAACGGCTTTAAGTGCTTTCCGAGGCACGGGAGTATACACACCTCCAACTTCCAGACTCCGGGCTGCTACTGAGAATTTTCGGTCAGCAAAACCCAATAACTTTTTTCCGGGTTAGCGGCCTTATCTAGCCACTAGACTCTTAGTTCCCAAAGTGGTCCAGGTTTACGGGAGACTCGATGAGGGTCTAAGTTGGCGTGACAAAAAAATAGGGATCCACGAAAATTCGTTTGCTTTCGATAGTGAAGAACTAAGATGTTGACTTGACTTCAGCTATCAATGTAGGCAGATAATATATTAACCTCACCTCAACCTTGGCAACCTACAAGTCCTCGGTGGTAGAAAGAAAAAGAAAAAACAGGTCAGCGACTCTTACTTGTAAAAATTGGATGGAATCACTTTTTGAATGGCCAACTTTACTTTTTTGACATCCACTCACGGCACAATCAATTCTCACTTTTTTTTCGATAACTATTAAATCGTGGTTGAAACTCAGCCACAACGCGAATTTCCATAGTTAGATCTAATCTTCACTTTTTTTGTCGAGTTTTCGGAATATGGTAGAAATATAGCTGTAGGGGGTTCACCGGAACCAGCTAAATTTTGAAAGTGGTCTATGAGAAAAAAATGTCTGGTAACCTCTGCAATAGACCAACGAGGCAATCAACTTATATTTACTAACAAAACCAAGTATATGCATGTCAAGTACATTATTCCAGTCAAATAAATTATATACTTCATATTTTGTTTATATAATTGAATTCTTAAATATCGGTGAAAAGAAGTAATAAAACGACTAATATCTAAATCCCATTCTTATGTTCTATGGAATATTAATAAAAATAAAATACTTTACTAAAAAATGAGCCTGTAAATGACCCACAGCTGGCGTAAGATCTCTCTTCTAAAGGACATGGTTTGGAGCTTATTACACCATACTGCTCCAATTCCCCCCCAGTGGGTTATATGAATTATTTGAAAAAATATTGGAAAATGTATTGTTGAAATTATCTGATTCTAATAAATATATCTTTGTTTGCGGTGATTTCAACATAAATTTATTAGAAAACTGTGGTACAATTATAAGATTCAGATCTCTATTTAATTCATATAACCTTGTTAACTTATTCCTAGAGCCAACTAGAATCACAGAATCCACTGCAACATGTATTGATAACATATTTACTAATTGTGTACCACGTCATAAATGTATTATAAATATGTTAAGTTCCGATCATTGTGGACAGTTGGCCTCATTTAATTCACAAATAAAAAATTATAATAAAGAATTAAAACAAACGTTTGTTCCAATCAATATGAATCGAATGGAGAAGTTCAGAAGTAATATTATGGCAAAGCTCTCATATCTACCCTTACATGAAAATTGTATGTTTTATAACAATTTTTTTAAATTAATTAAAAATGAATTCAATGCCATATTTACTTCAAAGGCAGTCAATTCAAGGAGTTTTCTCACATTTAATGATTGGGCGACTGTAGGAATTCATAAGAGTAGGCAAAGGTTGTATGAACTTTATAATGAAAGAACTTACAACCGGTCTCTTCCTTTCATTAATCATGTTAGTGCTTACTCTAAATTGTTCAAACGAGTATGTATCATGGCCAAGTCGTTGCATATAAGAAAAAACAATTTTAGACGCACCAAATAAAATAAAAATGACTTGGAAAATTATTAATTGCGAAACTGGAAAAGACAAAAGTAGCACCACTGATTACCATCTGTCGAACGATAATAAGCCCATTACTTTTGACCAGGATGTTGCTAGTATTTTTGAAAAATTATTTGCTGACATTCCAATTTCAACCACTAAATCACTCAATTCCTCTCCTACCGTTGCTGAATCGTTAATGAAAAACAATCTAACTAAATGTAACATTTGCTTTAACTTTAACAGTGTAAGTGTTAAAGATATAATAAGAACTTTTAATTCATTAGATGTTAAGAAAACGGCCGATCTGTGGGGAATCTCTGTTAAGGTGGTCAAGTCAGTTATCGATGTGATTGCACCTTATCTTGTTATTATATTTGTATTCTTAGTGGCGTGTTTCCTGACCTTATGAAACATAGGAAGGTAATTCCTATTTTTAAATCTGGTAGTACTTCAGACCCCAACAATTATAGACCTATTTCTGTACTACCAACGCTTAGTAAGATCTTTGAAAAATTAATGCTTAATCAGATGTTAGTACATTTTGACACATACAAGTTGCTACACAGTAAACAATTTGGCTTTACAAGGGGTCGCTCGACAACCGATGCTGGTGTCGAGCTCGTTAAAAATATTTACAGAGCCTGGGAAGAGTCACAGGATGCCTTAGGGATATTTTGTGATTTATCTAAGGCTTTTGATTGTGTGCAACATGAAACGCTGATCAGGAAACTACGTCACTATGGCATTAGAGATAAAGCACTCAGCCTTCTGAATTCGTATTTGAGCAATCGGATTCAGATGGTTAATATAAATGGTCAGAGATCTCCAGGGGCTCCAGTTGGTGTGGGGTCCCTCAAGGATCTATTCTTGGTCCATTTCTCTTCCTCATTTATATAAATGACTTGCCCCATCTTTTAAATAATAAACATGAGATAGTATTGTTTGTTGATGACACTTCCTTAATTTTTAAAATTAAAAGACGCTTATCATTATATGACGAGGTAAACAACGCTCTCTCTGAAATAGTACATTGGTTTAGTGTTAATAATTTACTGTTAAACAGTAAAAAGACAAAATGTATTAAATTCACTATTCCCAACGTGAAATTTATAAAAACGAATGTACTTTTAAATGGGGAACCTTTAGATTCTGTAGAAGCAACAGAATTTCTTGGTATCACAATAGATTCTAAGCTTCAATTTGGCCTTCATATTAATAAATTGGCAAATAGACACAGCTCTACAGCTTTCGCGGTAAAAAAAATTTGAATTATGACTGATGGTGATACGGCTCGCCTAGTGTGTTTCAGCTATTTCCACAGTATAATGTCTTATGGCATTCTACTCTGGGGTAATGCAGCCGACATAAATACGATTTTTGTACTGCAGAAGAGAGCTATTCGTGCAATTTACAGCCTAGGCCCAAAAGATTCATTAAGATGTAAATTTAAAGAAATTAAAATAATGACTGTCGCTTCTCAATATATATTTGAAAATGTTATGTATGTACGCAAAAACATAAAAGATTTTCCTAGAAATTGTGACGTACATACTGTTAACACCAGGAACAAGTATAAACTGACAACCACTATTACTAGATTACACAGGGTTAGTAAGTATTTTATGGGACAATGTATACGCTTCTTCAACAGGATCCCAGAAAGCGTTTAAAAATATTCAATTGTGAAATTTAAAATAATTGTTAAGGAACGCTTATGTGCTAAAGGATATTACGCAATCAATGACTTCTTAGATGGCTGCACACCTTGGGAATGAAACGATCCCATCCAGGCTATTTCAAAAAAATTAGAATATTATAATGTAAATCAATTATAATTGAAAAGAATAAGCTTAAAAAAAAAAAATCCCGCTGAGTTTCTTTCGCCGGTTCTTCTCAGGTCCAAGGTGTTTATTTCCGCACCGGTGGTAGATTTATGACAATCAATAAGCAAGCGTAACGCTTCTATATTGAATAAAGAAATTTGAATTTGAATTTGGATTCAGGTTGATGGATACACATACTGGTTTCCTCTGGAAAGTCAGTCTTAAGGCCAAAATTTTTGGTCATGATACATGTATCCTAACCACTGCTGTAGCTGTAGATTATAATAATAGCTGTAGATTATAATACGGTAATAGAAACAGTGAATAATACTAAAACAATTCTTTTTTTTATTTTATTGTATAGGTAGGCGGACGAGCATATGGGCCACCTGATGGTAAGTGGTCACCAACTACAACAACAATCCCATAGACAACGGCATTCTAAGAAATGTTAACTCACCAATGCGCACGATTCAATGTCAATGTTAAGATACTATTAAGCTATTCAATACAGGCAAGCAATATTTATGTCTGTTAGTTGTCTAACTTATTTACCCAAGGATGGTATAAATCAACATTGTATCATATAATATGTAATCATCATTACTAAAACTAGTTGTCTATTACTTATTGTTAAAATTGCTATTTTTATATATTATAGTATAGATAAAGAGACAGGCAAATGGAACACCTGATAGTAAGTGGTCACCATCGCCCAAAGACATTGGCACCAAAAGGAATGGGTAATATTTCTGCCATGTGCCATCAACTTTGAGAACTAAGATGTTATGCCCCTTGTGCTTCTAATTCCACTGCCTCACTCACCCTTCAAACTGGAATACAACAATACTTATTATTGCTGTTTGACGGTAAAATAATTAAATACACCACCATCGATTTATTTATGATTTGTGCAGTAATTTTTATATTTATAAATATTGTGTTTTAGAGTTTTCTTCCATATTTGTTAGAAATTTCTATCCCGCCATTTCCATTCCATTTCAATTCGATTTAAGTAATGTTAATTACTTATATTTCTGTATTTTCAAATAAATGTGATATTTTTTTATGTAAATATATTATTGTTATGTTAACAATAAATTATATTACCAATTTCACGCTGATTTATTTTGCAGTATTACAGGAAACCCACTCGGCAAGTTTGCCGTTCCTAAGACCAGCACATATAGGAGAGACTAATAATGTAGAAAACCTAGGCACAAAAATGCGACTTCCGGCTGAGATGATCCGCGCTCGCGTGCGGGAGGGTGTCCCGCCGCCGCTATGTGCTGGCAGATGTGTGTCACCACCGGCTGGTCCTGTGTGTGCATTCGATGCGACCGGAACCGCTAGGACTTTTGCCACTTTATGTGAACTGGAGGCTGTGTCGTGTCGTGAAAGTACATGTAAGTTAATAATTAAAAACTATTATTTACAAGAATAACTTTTATACAGGTTTTCGTTAATATTATAAGTCACTAACTTGAATTATGTGGTATGATAGATTAGCTCTAGTATATTTTTATATATAAGTATAATATTTCAGTCTTCGTATTTTTTATTTTAATAAAACGATACTTAAATGAAATACCGTCTAAATAAACACCAGTCGCGTTATAATAGGAAAATCACAAGACCGATAGCAAACGACCCAATAAATCGCTACTCTTACAATAAATAGCTTTTGTGACTTTCCAGAGCATATTATTCATTTTATTGGCGTCCTTAGAGAGATGTGAGATCTTAAGGACTTTATTACTTGCTATTATTAGAAAATCGATAAATATTACAAATAGGATCTATTTATAAATTCTTGATTACACGTCATCCAGACAGTGTGAGATGGTTCCTCAAGTGCTTGGCTATTATTATTTAATGCACGGTTCAATTCAAAATATTTCAACTTGTATTGTATAAAATATCCGGGCACTTTTTATTTTGCTATCCATAGTACCTTTATGGTACTATGTCTATTTAATATGTAAGAGCTTAACAAACCGGCGCAAAAAAGATACAAAGATTTAGGTACGTACAATATGAAACTTACATACTACATTATTTTAAAATATCATTAGCCCACAAAGAAAGACTTGTAATACATTGTTTTTTTAAATATTTTAGACTTAAAATGTACTTTTTTAAACCATTTAATTTGTTCACAAACTTGACAAACTCGTAGCGTAGGTTACCTCAATTCTGAACCATTAAGCAATTTAGAGTCATTTTCACTCTTAAAACAATTTTATAGCTAAAAATATAATAATTATAGCAGAGATTAATAGGACTTTGATAAATCTTTAAAATATTAATTAAATCTAGTACTTATATATCCTGTTTTATATCTTATTGTAATTGACATTAATAATAACTAATCACTTTATAATGATTATGATTTCAGACTATGCCATAACAAGCAATGGAGAGTGCTGACCAACCAAAGAAGAGCTATTGCTTATAAAATAATCTAAAATAAACTCAACAGATTAACATAATACACTAAAGGTAAACATCTAACGATGTCTTAAATCCCTTTCCGTCACCAGTTCTAACGAAATCCTCAATAATTAATGAAGAATAAGGTTACAAAATGTACAAAACTCAGGGACAATGCATAATAGCCAGTTAGCATGTAAATTATTCATAGTTCAACGAATTACATAGGATTCGGTTGCACATGTATCCCACATAATATTTAGCGTAAGTTTTCTAAGTTTCCAATAATACTGGTATGTACTTGTTTTTCGGTTCCTAGTATTAAGCCATCAAGTAGAATAAGTTGTCTCTTTAATTTATTGTACAAAGTACGAAATGTCACATTCAATGATGAATGTTGAAATCTTGATAAAATTCAATAAATTTATCAAACAGTATTATCGTTTATTATTACAATGTTTTTGAGTTAAATGCAAAGACCCAGATCAATAGATCAATAGAATATATGAAATTCGATTTAAGATTTAATATAAAGTTTTAAACTAATATATATAATTTAAAAATGTAAATTATAACAAAACTTGTTTCTACGAAACGACTTAGTGCCTTTTGATCTAGAAGGCTACAGATCCTGATATCCTGAAATTGGGCCAATAACAAAGTTATTGGATTTTTTCGTCAATAATAAATATTTATTTTATATTATATATCTGTTAAATATAATAATAGCAAATCAAAGAATAAATGAAAGCGTAAGGAAATATATTTTTTTTCAAAATTCTAGTTAAATTGATTCAATTAAAACACAATTACATTGTACATTATGTACTCTAGATATTATAGTTGTAAGCTTTAAGCAACACAAGTCTATATAAATATATCAGATAATTATTTTTATTATATAAGATACATCAAGAATGAAAACATGGTAATTTGAACTTAAAATTAAGAAAGACGGATTCCATCAGATCCAGCGCATGCCCCCTTGCTTATTACTTGCAAGGCTGAAAAAGAAAATTTACATTATTATAATTTTTTAGGAAAGCCAATTGATCATCTGACGGTCATCATTTCCGCTAGTAAACACCAGCAATATACATAAGAAATAAGAACCACCTAACACGAATCACGGGATCTAAAATGTTATGTCCATTGTGTCTGTGTAGTTACTAACAATGATTCATTTACCAAACCGAAATTAGTTGGTAATGGAGTAATTTGCGAGTGGGTGGTGCCAACTACTAACCAGACTTACCAACGCGAAGCTCGACCCCCGGTAGATTCATTAACGTTAATTATTTTAAACAAAAAACACATCATTTAAGTTATATTTTAATTTTCAAATCAAGACCCTACCCTACTTAATAATATATGCACCTAGATCAACTGAGGTGAATGTCATCCACGATATAGTTTATTATTGATTGAATCGTTATGATTGTTATTTTGAAAGTTTTAATATCTTAATATATGTATCTATTTTGATAGGTATTAAAATAATGATCGTTCATTATACTAATTTGCTACTTTATTTATTATATTATCTAAAAGCATTATCTACAATGAACCTCATTACTGAAGGCAGTACAAGAATGATGAAATCAGCAAGATGAATCACGATCCGGTTATGCGCAGGCGCAATAACAAAGCAATGATCTGGATTCGAGCTTGCGTCACGACACACTCTGATGATTATGGAACTGATTCGCACCATTATATTGTTCATAGAAGGGAAATTACTTATTTTTGCAAGTCTAAAAACCCGGACGTATATATATCGAGTAGATATTTATAAACGAAAAGTTCAACTTATAAAATCTATTTTTGATATCAAAAATTTGTACAAAATCTAACTTTGCTAGTACAGAAAACATAATTTACTTATTAACTAAACAATTTCAGGAAGCATTTTAGGAAGATGGATATGAAACGTGGTAGCTGGTCAACTTATGAAATCGTAATACTCACTATCTTTATGTTCACAGTTGTGATTATTCAACACGCATTCGCTACCAAAGGATTTTGGCTTCATGTCCTTTTTTCCAGCGCAAACTGGTTCGGATTTGACGGACGAGCAGTCGTGCATACAAGCCTTCTTCCGGGCAGCCTCCGCCTTAAGTTGTTTTAAGTCGGGCTTGTCTGGCCGACAGGAAACAACAACCAGCATCGCCGCTAGTGATGAATAATAAAAACTTAATTATATATAACGTTGATTGAAGGATAAATAAATTCTAGCTAGAGTGATATTCACAGCACATTTCAATTATTTTTTTAGAAATAAATGGCTTAGACAATTTAGCACCGTCTTGTACAATTCACAATTCCAAATTCCAAGTAGCCTAGAGCTACCAATAAGAGTATTTAACCTAAAAATCGTATATCCTATTAATCGGTTTCTGACGCGTTATATCTAGCCACTAGACCAACGAGGCAGTCGTTAGTCTAGTGCTTAAAGCTACAAACAGTTCGGAACGTAAATTCTACCGAGAAGAATTGGCAAGAACATCAGTAGTTTCTATTTATTTAAACACCAATACCATTAACATTTCATAATGTAAAAATAGAACCCTGGGTATATGAGTCTTTCTTTAATTATTAATTAATTCAATAGTTTGAAAGTAGTGTTATACGCACTTAAGTTTTCATGGTAACAGCAAAAATATATGAAAAATATAGTAATAGATAATGAAAAATAATAAATAATGAAATGAATGTTACCAATGCTCTACTGTAAAAGAAAAAACTTGTTGCTAATATATACTATATAGAGTTAAAACCTTAATGCGCAAATAGGCATTACTGACCTTAAAGCAATTACGGTCATAAAATGTTTATCAGATAATCGCAGGAAGAAATATCGTTTTGGTCTTGTCATTACTGGTAAGGTCTAAACCTACTGTTTATTCATGATGTCATGCCTTATTTTAAGTTTGAAAACAAAACAATTATTTTGAAGATTAATAAGAAAGCAATAAATATTTTGTTACTCGTTACAATAACTTTAGTTTGAACTATTAAAAATACTAAATATAAAATAGAGTAATATTTTTTTTTCAAACTGTTTTATTAATATAAAGGATTAAAAGAAAACTTATTTAGTTCTCCTTTTTTCAAATTATTAAGAAAGTAGAAAAAATGTACAACTAATTCCTTAAATAAATACAAATATGCGACCAGTGCAAAAGTCTGTATGTAAGGATGATCGCCTATGAAACTTTTTATCTGGAAAGTTTTACTCTTTTATTTGCTAAATAGATACACACGTTTTTCCTATAAATGATTCAGCTGCTATAAAAAAACTAGGAATGATTTTTTGTTTTAAAAATATATTACAATAATTACAACATTGTTTTAACGATTGACATTCTACATTATGACAGAATTTTCTGTAATGTTCTAGACATAGTTATATAATACCGCAATATAAACAAAAAGTTTACTAACCAAATAAAATCAAAGTTGCAGCTCTCATTTTTATCACTGATTTCTGTACACTTCGCACGTTCGATGTCAACTCTCAACTGGTTTCAAAAAGGCCTGACCGCTGTACTCTTTATGTCTTGCACGGTGGGGAACGATATACACATACTTTAGATACTTATACATATTATACAATTGGTGCTCCTAATACATTGATGTCTTTAAACAAGCTTTAAAAAAATATTATTAAGATAGTAAGTAATGTAAGGCAATCGGAATTTATAGGTATCTCAATTGTTTAATCTAGAGGTCAATATATGCGTCGTGAACTAAAGCGATAATACAAAAATACTTGTCATAATCTAGACCTGCTCATTACTTAATTAATTTCGTTAAGTTAAATGAAAAAATAAAAGCTTATTTCAGCTTAGGTAATTATGGAGTTTTTATAGTCTGTGTATTTAAAATATGATTTTTAATTATTTGCTATATCCATTTATTATATAAGGATTTTCGTCTAACGTCGGTGCTTTAAAATGATAAGCCATTATATTAAATGATGTGTCAAGTCTCATGAATCTTATGAATATTTTAGTCCTTCGTTTACAGTTATTAATGTTAATATGTTTTACAATTTTAAAACTTAGGCTTTATAGTCTGAGAGATTACGTTACGACCCTCTAAAGATCGTGACTATTAATACTTTAAACAGCTAATGAACATAAGACATTTAAATATTAGAACTACTTAATAATATATTTATTGGTAATTCAACAGCGTTATGACAGAAAACGTATTTGACAGACCAGAAAATTTTACAAGAGTTATTTAATTTCCACTTATATCTACTGCTTCCAAACAAATATGAAATCCTGCGACAAAAATATGTAATTTTAAATACATAACATTATAACATATTTATTATTATAAATATAATCAAACATATTTGTTTCAGCGCCATCTATGAGGTCAAATCAAAACAATTCTATGGTTTTAGATGTTATAGTATTGCTATTGAATGACAGATGACGCTGTTACAAATATTAAATTAATAATAATTTCAAAGTTCAGTCAGAGTAAAGAACTCTTGATAGCAAATAGGTAAAAAGAAACAATGGGTTGCACTCCAGGAGTGCTGACAGAAGTAAAAACTTGAATATTAACGTTGTGCATTTTTGATATTTTGGAATGATTAGGGAAAAATGTTGCTCGAATTGCTTTAATTATCAGTGTAAAAGTACTATCATTTATGTGATAAAATACAATATTAATTTATTTCGCTATCGTACACAAACATGACAATTTATATTACATTAAAAATTTAACTCTTCAAAATCCATCTTACGAATTTTCAATCAGGGTCACGTGACCTGACGCGAGTTTAACATTTTTTACCCATCATAAAAAAGTGCAAAACGCCGCTAAAGGAGTTTTCGCTTCAAAAATTACTTTGTCTCTAAAATCAAAACAAAACAATAACACAAACAGAGGACTAAACAAAATTAAGTATAAATAGACATAAAATTTACGTTAAAACGCGGAAATTCGTTGTATATTCATGTTACCGTTTTGTGGTCTTCAACTTAACAGGACGACGAAATTGTTAAATTGTTAATAAATAAATATGTGCAACAGCACCATCTGTCACGCAATAGCAATACTATAACATCTAAAATCATACGCTGTTTTGGTTTCACCTCGTTAGATGGCGCTAAAACAAATATTTTATTATAGTTCTAGTAACATCTATATAGTCTAAGATCCGGCTGCAAGATAGTTCATAGCGTACACACTCCAAATCTAACTTTTATGTATAATTATAAATGGGAGAATCTATTTTTGCTAGGTTGCCAATTAAAATTTGCCCGCGAGTAATTTTAATTAAAATAATATTTATTGACATTTTTCAAAAAAAACATTCACTTGTTATGAAAATAAACTATAGGGTTTTCCATTAAGGGCGCTTGATCGCGCAGAACTTCCATCGTAGCGTGTGCTGTGTGGCACGTAGCGCCGTCCTGTTGAAACCACATGTTGTCCAGATCCATATTCTCGATTTCAGGCCAAAAGAAGTTGGTTATCATCGACCGGTATCGCTCACCATTGACGGTGACGGCCACACCATTATCGTTTTCGAAAAAATACGGACCAATCACGCCTCCGGCCCAAAATCCGCACCAAACAGTCACTTTCTGCGGGTGCATTGCCACTTGGTGAACCTCGTGTGGATTGGTCTCGTCCCAAATACGGCAATTTTGCTTGTTGACATAGCCATTCATCCAAAAATGCGCCTCGTCGCTGAAGATGATTTTTTTGCCAAAATCGGCGTCAACTTCCAACTGCTCTAATGCCCAGTCAGCGAACACACGGCGCTGTCTATGGTCATTAACCTTGAGCTCTTGGGTCAGCTGGATCTTGTACGGGTGCAGGCTCAAGTCACAACGCAAAATTCGCCAAGTTGTCGTCTGCGAAAGGCCGAGTTCCTGTGCGCGACGCGAAATTGACTGCCGCGGGTTTTCGAGGACACTGTCGCGCACAGCGGCGATATTCTCGGCAGATCTCGCGTTACGTTGACGCACGGGAACCGGCTGATTGTTAACTGACCCGGTTGACTCGAATTTGTCCACCAATCGACGGATAGTCGACTCGGCAGGACGATCATCGCGACCGTAAAACGGGCGAAGTGCGCGGAACGTTGCTCGAACTGAAGACCCATTTTCATAAAACAATTTTATGATTTGCACGTGCTGCTCGACACTGTAACCTGCCATGGTGGTTTGGGAGGACGGAATGAATATAACACACTGCATTTGACAGCTGTCACTCAAACAACATGGCCGCAATCAGCTGTCAAAGTTCAAGCGTCCCTATTGGAAAACCCTATACAATCCACTCCATAGCAGTGTATGTAAATAACTCGGAAAGGTATGGTTGCTGTTACCCAGTCGGCCGCAACCTATTCGCAGCCAGGTTTAAACAGGTAATATTTTGTTACGTTGATACGTTCATGACGTATAAATATCTTTTATATATCAAATTGAAGCAATTTTTTTCTGTGCATGAAAAAACACCTCTGCCTGTGTAAAATCACCCATAAATAGTGGTTGCCTTAACAGCAGGCATGGTTAACGCTTAACGCCTTTTTGTTGCTAAAATGCGTCGTTGGTCTAGTGGCAAGATATAAGGCCGCAGACCCGGTGGTCCTGGGTTCAATTCCCAGGTCGGGCCAATAATAAGTTATTTAGATTTTCTATCAGAAAATTCTCAGTAGCAGCCCGGAGTTTGGAAGGTAAGCACGTTAGCCTCGGAAAGCACGTTAATCCGTTGGTCCTGCGCCTAAACTCTTTCCGGTCGTGTCAGATAGCCCATCGGATTATAAGAGCTAGGGAAGAGAGAGTGCACCTGTGTTTGCGCACACACTTGTGCACTATAAAATTTCTCTTGAGATTGGCCGCCATGGCCGAACGTATCAACGTAACAAAATATTACCTGTTTAAACCTGGCTGCGAATAGGTTGCGGCCGACTGGGTAACAGCAACCATACCTTTCCGAGTTATTTACATACACTGCTATGGAGTGGATTGTAGTTTATTTTCATAACAAGTGAATGAAATTTTTCGAGATACAAAGTCTAAATAATTCGAGATACCGCGTATTTAGGGATTCATCGGAAGGGAATGGCATTTTTTTTCAACTTCCTGAGGATTTCGACTTAACCAGGTTCGAGTTATATAGATTCCACTGTATATACTTAGGTAGGAAGCAGTAGATATAAGCGGGAATTAAATAACTTTTGTAAAATTTCTTTGTCTATAGAGCTCATTTTCTGTTATAACGCTATTGAATACCAATAAATAACATTATTAAGCAGCTCTATATTTACATGCCTTATGTCCATTAGCCGTTTAAAGTATTAATAGTCACGATCTTGAGGGCCGTAACGTTAGCTCTCACACTAAAAGGCCTATATAATTTTAACAGTTTTAAAATTGTAATTGTGACACTAGTAACAGTAAACGCCGGACTAAATATTCGATAGATAAACTTGACACATTATTTTATATAATGTTTAATAATTTTAAAGTCCCTACGTCATATGAATACCCTAATATTATAAATGCGAAAGTTAATTGTTCGATTCAATTTTTTTACTACTCGAAACGATTTTTGCAAAAGTTGTCTGGGGTACAAAAAAGGACATAAGGCCGTCCCTGCAAGCGAGTAAAGTCGCAGGTGGAAACTTAGCGTTATAATAAAATTCAATGTATGTTTAATAAATACTTTAAATGCTTTCAAGATTTAATATCAATAAGAATAAAAAACAAATCATAATATAAACATCTTTTTTATTCCAACTTATAACCATACATAATATACACAGTACAAAAAAAAACTTGTTTTCGCCTATTACAGCAATAAGGACAAAATAAAATTGTCACATATCTTGTTTAACTATTTTTATAACATACTAACCAAATTGAGAAATCTAATATAGGAGAAACTTATCTACACGCCGTGTTTTAATGTACAATGCTTCGAGCGAATACGTTTTTTTTATTTCAATATAATAACTTAAACGTAAAAGACTTCTTAATATGTACTCGATGGAATTCGAATTAAAAATTTACACATTACATACATATCACTATAGCTACATTAAGCTGTTATAATAACCTGAAGAGTTTATTTGTATTTCGATTAAGGAACATAAAACATATCCACATCTCAACAATATCACCATTATCAGACTAATTTACATTGCACATGCTCCGATCGCGACCGTCGGACTAAATCACATTTCATAAAGTACATTTACACACAAACTGGTACACGATCCACACCACGCTCAACAATGGCATCTTATACACGAAACGGCGCACAGCGCTAATCACACTCGCTCCCAATCTTACGTTAAATGCGGAACTTAGCGAATAATGTTACGTTCGAAGTTGAGATCAATTGCGAGGTCCACTCGACTTCACTTGGTTTCGGCGAGCGCCTCTTCCAGGCAGCAGAGAGAGTCCTTCACTGCGTGGTACACAATGTTCTTTATCTGTAGTTTGTCCTCCTTGTTCGCGTGCTGACGGGAGAGCCGCCGGAACTGTTGAGCGAGCTCGAAGCATCTCGAAACGTTCTCGGGTGATACGAAATCTTCGGCCACCTTGATGCAATCTAGGAGATTCCGAACTTGATGAGGCGCTCCGGCCGGAACGAAGACGGCATCGCCAGGGCACTGCAGTATCGCGTAGCCTTCAACTCCGTACTCCCTGTACAGCCGCTCTCGAAGAGCCGCGTCCAAGTACCACGTCTGGTCGTGGACGGGATCGTGTTGCGCGCGCGGCCTCGCGCCGCGCTCCAGCTCCGCTCTGACTAGGAAGTCGCGAATCTTATCCGCGTCTCTGGCGGCGTAGATGTGCCAGAGGGCCGCCGGCGGCTTGACGCGCGCGCGGCGTCGCGACAGCACGTCCACGCCCGCCTCCTCGGCCGCGCGCGCCGCCTCGCGCGCCCTCTCGGGGGCGTCCGCCGGGGCGCTGGCGTGGACCATCACGTTTACTGCGTCGCTCACGTCCAGGTGGAGATTCGTAGTGCCGCCGGCTCCTCCGTAAGCTGTATACATTTTAGGTCCCAAATCCGGTCGAACGAAGCACTCGGGTAGTCGCGCAGCGAGATTTAGTTTGCCGTTGCGTGATGTATATTCGCTAAGGGGCAAGACGCGCATGAGGTCGTCGAAGCGTGCCGGCAGGAGCTCGGCAAAGTCTTCACCTGGAGGCCAATCTTTTAGTTTTAGCACCATCGGAGCGCCGCGTTCATCCCTCAGCCGCTTGGCGGCTAAATCGAATCCGTCCCAGAATTTCCTCGCAGGCTGATTGGGCACCACTAGGCCAGAAGCGCAATTGACAAGGTCGACTCGCGTATCACCGAAATCACGAGAAAAGCTTTCTGGAGTCCACAGGTCTTTGACAAGTAGACTCGATACATCTGAGACTAGAACTGGTTGGCCACGTTTCCATTGATCCTGAAACAATCAATGGTAGCTGTTTAATATACGTTTTTATTCAATTATAAATTTAATTTCCATGAGTTTTGTTTCATACAGTTAGAGATCTAAATTTCCATATTATTGCTATAAAATCAGACACAGAACCACACACACACTTAGAAAAACTTGAATTTTAAGCAAATCAAAAAATAATTGATATTTAAAAATTTAAATAAAGCAATTAAACAAAGTTAACAGATAAAAAAAGTGTAAACATTATTTGGTTAAAAAAGTTTTTGATGAATTATAGTATAAAATAATAAAAGTAAATTACCTGGAACGGTTTATAATTTCCAGCATGGGCGGGATCTGTAAGATGCAACAGTTTTCCATCACAGAGCCATGCATGCGGAACATCAGGGTACAGCAGCTTGGACTCCGTCAATGTCATTATGCGAATTGGCAGCTCTTCCCTTCCTCGACCGCTCCTGTCGTACCTCTTCACAACATTTGACAACGCAAAGGGTTTACCCTCTCCGTCTTCATCCTTTTTTTCGTCAACGACACTAGATATGACGTCATCTAAGATATCATTCTTATTTTTCTTTTGTTTTTTCTTTGGCTGGGTTTCACCACCTTCTGGCGCTGGTCGTATTAGCAGCTCTCGGAGGGTCGAAAAGTTTCCTCCTTCTTCCGAATCTGATGAACTCGTGTCCGACTTTTCTTCCTTTGTTTCTGCCTTTACGGGTATGTCGGAGAGCCAGCTCACTATGGACGAACCCGTTTTGCCATTTTCTGATTTCACTGGTGACGAACCATTCGTTGCGACGTTTTCTTCTTTTACATCCTCTTTTTTAACAGTCTGTAAATAAATAGACATCGTGATTTTTTTTTATTGAAACAATAGGATGTATTCTTATTATGTTCTAGTTCATTTTAATTGATTAATATTCTGATTCTAAACAATTCTTTACAATCTTTTGTGCGAATTCAACCGCGATACTCGTGTAGCTAGCTAACCGCTAGCCTAATGTTTTTTGGAATTTTTAAGCGGTATATATTTGTACGTTCACGGACCTTCCCTTATACAGGGTTTTGATTCGTAGCTTACCTTCTGTAGAGCCTTCTGTAGCAGTAGTCTGGCGGCAGTCCGCAGCGCTTCGGGCGCGTCAGTCGCATGTCCGCAGGCACAGGTCGGCAGCGCGAAGGCGGCCCGCGCGCGGTGCGCACGCGCGGCCGCCGCGCCCAGCGCGCCGCCCGCTGCGATCTGCGTCAGCAGCAGGCGCCGCGCGGGGTGCGCGCCGCCCGACGTGCATGTCAACCATCTGAGGAAGATATCGTTTGTTATATTTATATATTTAGAGTCTACCTCGACTACCTCGACTACCTCGTTGGTCTAGTGGCCGCAGACCCGGTGGTCCTGGGTTCAATTCCCAGGTCTAGCCGATAAATAGTTATTGGGTTTTTCTGTCAGAAAATTCTCAGTAGCAGCCCGGAGTCTGGAAGTTGGAAGTGTGTACACTCCCGTGCCTCGGAAAGCACGTTAAGCCGTTGGTCCTGCGCCTGAACTCTTTCCGGTCGTGTCGGATTGCCGTCCCATCGGATTATGAGAGCTAAGGAAAAGAGAGTGCACCTGTGTTTGCGCACACACTTGTGCACTATAATATCTCCTGCGCAGTTTAATCTCCTAATCTCTCTTGAGATTGGCCGCCGTGGCCGAAATCGGTCTGGAGGACCTTATATTTAGAGTGATGAATGTTCGACTTTGAAACAAAGAGACGGATTGTATGAATGACGTGAATAAAAAGTAAAGTGACCTATAAAATTACGTTTAGTAATTTTTCGACCTAATAAACTCGTAATTAAACTTATATAATTTGAAAGATAGTGACTCATAGATATATACGTACAAATTATTTCGCTATTCTACAAAACGTAAAAATACTACTGTAAATATAATAATAAATATTTGAACAAACTTGCACACTCACCCGAAAGAATCTCTTTCGCCGTTAGTAGTGGCATTTGCAGAATTGTTTGAGTCGGTAGGAGAATTTCCCGATTCGCCTGAAGTTCTTGACTGAAAAGATTATTAAAAATTAGTGATGTTATGTATGTTGTAGTATTATTAAAAGTAAATTATACCAGTAGCGAGGTTATGTTTAGTATAAAAAAATTATTATTACCTTATAGCAATCCAGGCAAACGACGAATCCACATTTACCACAAGTCCAGTGGAAGTTGAAGAGCGTGGTTTCACACACATCGCATATTTCACGTACACCTTGTACAACGCGCTTCCACGCTATCGTTTTGTCTGTAATCATATTATTATCTTTAGTCATATTCGGAAACTATTTGGGAGCAAGAAAATTACAATGATTTTGAATTGCTTAATCATATCGGTATACTTTTAATAAGCCATAAAAAATTAATATTGTCTTTATACAGATTGTAACAAAAACCCTGTCCGACCCGTGAACTGGATATCAGAAATTTTTTTGCTTAGAATTTTAAAAATGATTACATAAATAAAACCGACTAACGATACCTGATCTGATCTGTATATTAAAATAAAAATGTAGAAAAAAATTGGGGCAAAAATTACCTTCATTTAAATGATGGGATTCCGCCTCTTTTTCTTGTTGTAGTAATTCACAAAATTGATCTCCAATTTCTCTTAACAGGAAACAACTCATTTCAATATCTAACTCGGCCGCATCAGCTGATGATGATAACCATAATTTTTTGTCCTCCTACAAAAACAATAACATAATATTATTAATATTATTTATTTAAAATATAGCTATTTATTTTACATTTTTATTTTATATAATAGAAATATGTAATAAATTCTCACCTCTTCTGCATCTTTATATGGATCTGAGAATCCGGCTATAGCTAACTGCCTATTCTTGGCATACTTCAGTCTTCGAAATGCGTAAAATCGGCAAAAGATATTCGGCATGTCCTTATCCCGTTGCGCGGGGGACCAGCGACACTCACGACACTTGGCAAGCCGCGGCGCCACCTCGAAACACGGCCCGTTCTGTAGGAACGACTCCGACGTCGACTTGGAGCGGGCGGCCGAGGGAGTTCGGCGCGGAGGGTCTTCCCGTCGTCTACCACCACGCCCTCCGCCACGTGACCTTCTACCCCGCGCACGTCCTCCGCCACGTTTACTGGACGTACTACCGCTGCCACTACCACTACCACCCGAATCAGAGTCTTTATCGTCACTCTCTTTATCACTCTCACTTCCACTTTCTGATGCTTTTTTCTTTTTTGATTCGTCACTCACTTTTTTCACCGTCCCCTTTTTCCGTTTCGCCTTAGGCGGTTTTCGTTTCGGCGGTGAAGTGGATTCACGTTCAGAACTTGTACTGTCTTCCTCCGCGTCATCAACGCGACCATTTACTTCCTTTGGCTTCCTCGGTTTTGATGTTTTGCGTGCACCACGCTGAATAGATTTTGCAGCAACTGGCACTACTATGTTAGAACTTGAATCGTCCGGCTCAGACACACGAGTTATCGTCATCGGCAAAGTTATGCAAGTTCCTCCACCCCCTGAACAGTCACCTTCTCCGATAGGTGCTGTTTCATGTCTCTGTAACCAAGCTTTTTTGCCTAAATGTCGAACCGGGGCTGAACCATCTCGGGGATTGGGAGAAGCGATTTTAGCAGGCGTTTCACTATCAGCTACTGTCATAACTGGTGGAGTAGCAGGTGGGGCAGGTGGTGAAGATGACGTTGATAACGCAGGCGTTATCGAAGATGCCGACGTCATTGGTGGCGTCGAAGCGACTGGAGGTACTGGTGTCGCTGGGGCAGGACTAGCTGCAGGCGTGATTTGAGGTGCAGGTGAAGCACCTGCTGCCTTTTCTGGCGTCTCGATACTACCATCTGCTGAAGGAACTCTAACGTCACAAGGAGGACCCGGGGCCTGCGGCGCGGGTTCAGATCCTAGCGGTGTTCGACCAACACTTGCGGCTGCAGCAATTAATGGTTCAGGCGCGGGGCTTTCTAACCGTCTACGCTTGACATCTGTCGCGTCGGCTGGATCAAATGGACATCGTCTTCTCGGCGACAAGCGATCTGGATCCTCTCGCGAAACACCAAGGTCTAGAGGTTGAGTTTGACATGGAGATGAATTACTGAGATCACCGTGCGCTCGCGGCGGCGGCCGAGGTTCAGGTGTGCGCGAATGTGCAACGGGCGGCGGTCGCGTTCGCGTCGCAGGCGAGTACGCGGAAGGTGGAGGATAGGGTACCGGCGGTGGTTCAGCTTTTGTTAGTTGCATAGGTGGTTCCACTGCCACTGTATAATGGGGAGAAGGAGAAGGTCCCGGTGAATTGCTGCTTGGTTTCCCATAAATATGAGGTGGTGCTGGACTCGATACCTTCGGTTTCACTGGTGCAGACTGGTAATAAGCAGCTGGCGATCTCTGCGGTTGGGGCTGGTAAAGTCTGCGACTCTTGTCTTGCGCCGGTAACGCGGCATGTGGTGAAGTCTGTAGCGCGGGATGTGGATGAGGCGGTGCGTGCGGCGATAGACCAGTTCGGTATGGTCGCGAAGGGAGGTAGTGGGGGGACGGTTCACTCCTTGGCTTGCTGGGATACGGATGCTTTTGCTCCAAATGTATTTGTTTGGCGTCATGCTTAACTATCACAGAGTTTTTCTCGGGGACAAGGGGAGGAGGAGCAGGCAAATGTTGATCTTTAAGTTTTTCGTACCTATATGGTGGATAGTTGTAGGGGGCGAAATTTGGTTCACCCTTGGGAAGGACGGGATGTTGTGGTTGTTTATCGGATTTGGCGAGAGAGTGGCGAGGCGCGTGTTGCGAATGCGGCGCGTGCGACGCATGGGACGCGTGGGAGGCGTGGGATGCGTGCGTCGCGTAGTCTTGTTGCGATAAACGGTCGGGCGGATGTGCCGGCGGCGAATAGTACGCGCGCTCCGCTGTCCGCATTCGATCGTGTTCAGGCCCTGAGCTACCTCGGTTTGGTGCCAGACTGTTTAACAGCGACCATGACATACTACGTTCCCGCTACAAAGAAAGACAATGCTATTATCACGAGTTCAATAATATCAGAAATAACACTGCATTATATAAAATAATACAAAAAAAAATCACATTTAGGAAATATGAACCTTTTGATTTGCTAGCCTGAGAGATTCTTCAAAATGCCTCGACACTAATTTTGAGGCTGCATTTTCTTGTTCTCTCCTCTCTTTCTCTTCCCTTTCTTGTTTGTCTCTCTCCCGTTCTCTCTCCATTCGTTCTCTTTCTTTTTCTTTCTGTTGCTTTTCCAGCATCTCTCGTTGCTCCTGATCCCTCCGTTCTCTGCGAACAAAGAAAATTAAGTTTAGTAAAGATATGAAACAAACGAAAGCACAACATCTTATTAGATAACACCTACAAATATGATATTTATTCAGTGTCTTTAAAAAAAAAAGTTAGAATATGAAGAAGTAGGTCAAGGCCAATTTATGCGCGATTTTTTTAAAATTATAATCAAGAGTATGGAAATGAAACAAGCCCGATTTTTTTGTTGTTATCCGTAAGATTATTTTCAATCACTTCGATAACAGTTTATCGCTTGATATGTTAGATATAAAAGACAAGCGTGATAGAGGAAGTTAAGATAAGACACGTCCTACGCTAAAAATGTTATGTAACGCATGTAAACAATTATTCAAACTAAAGGTTTATTAAATAGAACGGATTAATTACTTGCTAATAATTATCGTCTGAGAACACGACTATTTTACACATGTCATACTTTGTGGCATTGACAACTGACATCGAGTTACCTTTCAAAGATAAAATTTACCAAAAAAGGTAAATATTATTCAGCCTTAGGACGATACTTCAAAGGAGGTTTACTTACTGAATATTTTAAAAAAACCGGACAAGTGCGAGTAGGACTCGCCCACCGAGGGTTCCGTAGAAATTTGTAGGTACATATTTAGGGTTATGTTTAATTACAAAATTTTAAATTAAATAAGCAGGTATGCATAACAGTGCAAAATGTTAGGTACTACATACACCAAAATTCTTAGGTGCCTATACTTATAAAAAAGGGAAAAGGTTTTTTTTTCATTCTTCGTCATAAATCGAAAACTATACATCATAAAAATAATTAAAAATCTGTTTAAGCTTGTACCAATGAAGCCCTTTCATACGATACCCCACATGACACGGTTAACTCAATTCAAAATTTGGACCAACGTTCCTTGCATAAAGGACCCTTTTATGGATGTTTTTTTTATGATTTAATTACAAATGTATTGTTTTCAGATTTTTCCCTATACTTGTAGTATAAGACGGTATTACTTGCCAAATTTCATAGTTCTAGGTCAACGGAAAATACCCTATACATTTTGATTCCCTTGAGTGTCGAAATATACGTTTTTTGCGGTATAAACGGCCGTATCTTTTTATTAGGTTAACTTAGAAGTTTAATTTTTTCACAGCTTCAAGATACCGTAGACCTGACTATATCGTTTTAATTTCAACTCGATACCTCCACGCGTTCCTGAGATAAAGGGTCTTGACAAACAGACAGACGGACGGACGGACGGACGGACGGACGGACGGACGGACGGACAACAAAGGGTTCCGTTTTTTCCTTATGAGGTACGGAACCCTAGAGCGTTTAATACTGCTTAGGAGTAGCAGAGCTAGTCTTTTGATTAATTCCCATCGCCATTTACACACAATAGACATTACACTCGGTAACACGAACAAATCTTTTCCATTGGTACGTGCTTCATACCAATATAATAAGTTAACCCCAAAGAATAGAGAAAACTAACTAACTTCTAAACGGTATATTTAAATTATTTAATTATATAATTTATATGTACAATTCGCCTATAACAAAGAATAAACTTTTAATTATTACCGATAAAGAGTATACTTTGAAGTCGGTACATTAAATTATGAGTAAAATTCGGAGAAACATAAAATAAACATGTATATGTGACGAAATGACAATTAAAAGCGGTGTAATAACTAAATCGGTTTAAGTGGATATTATGAATCAACATTAACTGTTATTAGTGACGCCTCATGATTCATTTATTTACGTTGTAAATACACATACAAACGAGTCTGGTCTAATTAACGTTTGTTAAGTAAATTATTAAATTTGCATTAGCAAATATTACGATTGTACCTATAGCATTCCAACTGCATATCGCAGTTATTTATGTTGCAGAAGTAACTATAAATATTTAGTACACACAGAGATTTATAAAATGTTTTTGATTTGTTTTTAACTTGGTTGATATTACTTACGACATTGTTGACATTATTCACGTTTTATAATTATTTAATAAACTTAATTGAAATTTCCCAACCAAGAATTCAATAAATGATTTTTCTGTATATTTTTTATTAATAAAATAACCAAACATACTAAGACTTTTTTAATATCGATATTTCAACAAATAAGCAAATAAATTCTAAATATCTACATAATATCACTAATATTACTTGCATCTTTACGCAAATATTCCTAAAACTTTACTACAAAAAGTAGGGGTTATGCTTAATGGTGCGAACAGAAACGATAACCACGTCTATCATTACGTGCACGAACAAACAAATTACGTAATAAGTTTCCGCAATCATATCTACTCGTTTATTGCAAACAACACGAAAGAAGCCTATGTCATTTTTAGGTTAAGTTTATGTTTAATCATTAATTTGATGTCCATGGCTGATAAAAAAAAAGAAAGTTGTAAATGTTTCTTTAATTGGTTTTACCTTGACTGTTTGTAGAATTACAAGGTAGTAGTGTATTAATAATAAATTGTATATAAATGCTAATTTATTAGTAACGTAATACTTATAACTACTCTGAAAGCAAAATATTTCGACACTTCGTCTATTACGACTTTCTATTCAACGAATCTTTCAACAAATTGTATTAAAATTGTAATTGTTTTTTCTTAATTTCATACCTACATAACTAATTCGATACCAAATTTTGCAATGCTTAGATAACAAATACGTCGGACTTTGTTTAACGTTCATACCCTTGTTTTATTCATGACCGGAACGAATGATAAAACTAAAATATAAATACAATAATAACCCATTATTATACGTTTTACACATAATATAAAAATAAACGAAGTAAAAAAAGTAATCATTATGAAATATTTATTTATAAACATGGTTATACAATTTATTATTTTTTAATTAAACAACAAACAAGCAACCTGTATTGTTATATTTTAGGGGCTCTGTTTTGTTTCATGGAAGTTACCTCAAAAGATTTAAGGGAATCAAGTTTCTTTTGTTAGAAATATGAATTGGTGTACCTGTTGTATAATGGATTCTGGTGTCCTTATAGAAACATCGGTTTCAATAGGTATGTTTTTTTGTCAATTAATAAAAACTGGAAGTTTTTATTAATTGACAAAAAACATATTAATCAATTGACCAAGAATATATAACAAAAAGTATGTAAAGAATTTGTCATTCAGTAAGCTATTAATACTTTTTATCAATACGAATAAAAAACTTGTACTGATATAATTAGATTAATTGATAAACTGTAAGAGTCATGTTTTCCCGATTTCTTTTTTAAACATTAAAATACTATTCAAGATTTCATTGAAAATAACCGTAGAATTTTCGAAATAAACTAGTAGTATATAATTAATGATAATTTTAAAGATATTTTAATGAGCATTTACCAATCTAATTTATATTTAAATTTTACAACGACAAGGGCAATAAAATCGTATTTACGTTTGAAACACTTATTGCTACATATCATTTCTAAGTTTAAAGTTTAGTCGTTGACCAAATTTTTATTTTACCATTTATATTTACAACCTCGTCGGTGTCGTTAACCTTGAACTACAAACAACTTTCCAACCCTGACGTAATCAACCTCGAATTAATTCTAGTCTATATTTACTTACACATTTAACACATTTAATACGATTTTTACTTTATTTTTCCTCTTAAAGTATATATAAAGTATATATTCATTTTTTATAAATTTTAAAATAAAACGTTTATGTACAGTTAATGATAAAAGTATACGAATATTTATTCAAAAATATAGAAGCCTTATTATTGCTCCCTCGTGCAACTATAAATGATTGCTATCGTTTTTATTTTTTCATTTAAATCCAAAAATTACAGGAAAAATCTGTGAATTCTTATGATTATTACGCTATTTCAACACACTGAAATAGTAACATAATTCAAATAAAGAATAAATTATATTTTGTAAACAGTTTTCAAGGAAGTGTAAATAATTTTTTTTAATTTTAAACATCAATGTTAAAAAACTTAATAATGTAATTCTACATTAACTTACAAAACCGAATATTTATAAATCATCCATTTGCAAAAACTTTAATGAAAAATATGATACTTAGTGTTGATTATTGAATAAAGATTTTATTAAATTTCCCCTGAAAGTATTAAAGATCTTAATGTACTTAGTTGTAGATAAAATACGTAATATTCTTGTGCGTATAAATAAATTCACTAATCTAATAAATAAAATAGGTATTTTATAAATCTACCATATTATCATGTTTTTATCGGTCATTAACATATTATTTTTACTGCTATTAAAAAATATGACTATTATAAATTTCGTCATGTTCTGAGCGTTTGAAACTTATGACAAAATATATTAATCATGAACAAATAATTGATTAGAGAAAGATTTTTTATATTAACATAGAACATTTTATGTAGGAAATGTGTACGTAGTGCAAAATAAATAAATATGCATCTGTAATAGTTTTCTCAACAACCTGCTTTTTATTTTAAGCAAAATACACGCCGATATATCAGGAAGCAAAGGTTGGTGCTCAATAATTATAAAATAAAAGTGTATTCAATAACTAAAAATAGTTCTCACATACACAAAATGAAATAACAAGAAGTGTACTCCTACAGAATAAACGAGTTTTTTGTCTATTGTATGTAAATTAATAAGTTATTTGAATCGTTTCGCATAACAATAGGCTGCGGAAGTCATCCTTCCTCTGTGGTTACCAAGTTAGATTTAATTTGACTTTTAAACGCTCGCTACTTATTAAATTTGCATAAACAACGATGAAAAAGGTTGTAAAGTATAGAAAGACACTCTCCGGGGGGCATTGCAATTAACGCTATTAAATAACTGTAAATATCTTTATAAAAAAAATGTACATCTTAAAAATGAATGCTTCAAAAACGACCCTTGAATGATTTTTTTTATTAAATTAAAAGAAACAAGGTACCTGTATACTAAATGATAATAGAATATAAAGTATAAATTTCAAGGAAATTATTGTCTCAAGGTTAGCTAGTGCTTAAAAACGGAGCAGTGAATAAACAATAATTGTGTAAGAATACAAACCGTAACAGTCTTTCATGTCTCTCTCTATCGTATGTTGCGGCCGCGATATAATCGTCCGCGATGGCATGGTGCAGCGGCGGATGTATCGGTGGCTGATACCGCTGCTTCCACAGCAGCTCGTTCGCGTAGAGCGAGTGTGGCGGCGGCGGGGGCAGGTGCAACAGGGGCGGGGGTGGGCCGCCGCCGTAGCCGTGCGCCATGCCGCGCCACTCCTCCACCGAGCTGGCCGACCCGCCTGAGCGCACGCCGCTCACGCCGGAGTCGGACCGATCGTCCGCATCGCGCGCGCACACTATCACACAGTCGTCCTCCTCGGAGGCCACGGCGCTGCCAACACCATCCGCGCCCGCACTCACTTCACTCTTCACTTCACCACCACTGTTTGCGCACACTTCGCCCTTCACCTCCTCTTTTACGCACTTGTTTTCGTCACTGACCTCCAACACATCACCACTTGCACTTACACTTTCTGCAACACCTGTAACAATAAAAAGGAAAAGTTAGTTGAATCTATAAAAAATATTATCTACACATAACCACAGTTTTACATTATTTAAAGAATAAAATTGGTTAGCAACGATTAACACAAATAATTTATACATATGATACAACTTTCATTTTAACATCGCGACTGATAAATGATCAACGTCAGCAATTCGGCATTTCGATCCGTGCACGTTTGGACTGCGGCCAATATTAGCTCATTCACACTACGCCCACTCGTTTGCAAAAATGTGTCGTATACTGACACTGCCGGTTTAATATATCAAATAAAAATAACGACTATAATAAAACAGCTGACCTGTACGTATTTATTAATTTTAAAAACATTACTTAAATGTCAAGTACATATGTATCTAAATATACAAAATGACATCATGTTTTTATGGAATAATATTATATGAAGTGTCGTTATTCCAAATTAATTATGAAACGTGGTCTCGATTGCATACCACTTTCTCAATGACCGTTTCGGTCGACGTGACAAGCATTAGTTATCGAAGTCACGTTTCGGGCTTATAAAAACGGAAGAGAAAGATGACAATCAGGGAGACGTGGTTAGCACAGAGTAAAAATGTGTTACCGAAGTTTTGCGTGTCACTCATGAATGACTGGCCGATCGCCAAAATATGGAGCCAAGTAACACATGACGCGATGAAGTTTGGCGAAAAACCAAAACATGGGCAATGTGACAGAGTACGGACATCCTGGCGCATTTAAATTTAAAAACAAAATGACAACTATCATGTCTTAACAACAAGGCAAAATGTTTCAATAAATACATTATTCGAAAATTAATTGCGTAATAGGTGATCAACAGTAAAACGTTGTTTTCTTTCCACTTTTAATAATACATAGTAATAATACAATTAGTAAGCATATAAAATTAACTACATATTTTGAAAGATAAATCTAATAATTGAACGAATTTAAATTTAAAATATTACTATTAAAAATTATATCATAACCGAATAAATTAAAAAGTCCGTTGGCAATATAAAATTCGACCCGAAACCTACACAATAGGACATGCTTGCGTGTCAAACGAACGACAATGGAATTTTAATGAGAAGCTGTTAACGACGAAGCGCATTTACATAATCGCATACATAAATAATTATTCCTAACAAACAAACAGAGAAGAAAACGACCATCGATCTTGTTTGTGATGTTGGTTACCATTATCACGGGTGTTTGGGTCAAAGCTCAAGATTTTACTTGTACTCGTGTAGGTGGTGTGATGTTTCCGTAATTTTTTAACTGTAATTAATTTACCCACCATTTACGAATAAATGTAGTGTGTCAGGTTAATAATTCTAAATGCAAATGGTGTGCCAAGTTAAAACGTATTTGTTTTATTTTAAGTTGTTTTATTAATAGGTCAACAAAAAATAATAATAGTTAATTTAAACCAAGGTATTTAGTACCGTGCTAATGAAATAAACTGTCGGACGTAATGAACAAGTGTTACAATAAGCAATAACAAAAAAATAATTAACGTATTACTATTGTAAATGAAACCAGTCAATTGTTTACTTTTATCTTTCCAATGAAAGAACACCAAAGGCATATCATTCTGCAAACAAATCAATATGCGAATGGCTGTAAACAAAAGCGACGAGACAATGCGACAGTGATCAGCGGCTGGGTACAATGAGGTAACAAATAACTCTTGGGGAAGTGCAGCAACGTGACGGCAGCTGATTGACAAGACAAACGGTTAGGCGGGGCCCGGCGGCGAGGGCTTTTCGTTAGATAGATATGAAGCAAAAAAATTACACTAAGATTGCCGTGAGCTCTGAACAAGGAGTGACCGTGATGAATTCCGATCGCTTTTGAATTATTAATGAGGGTAAAACTCGGGTATGTAGACACGCTACTATTACACTACTTACGAACGATTTACTAAAATGAAAATGTAAATGTACCACGCAAATTCGTTTCGATGGTTACGTAGACACAATGAATAATCTAACTGTTGTTTAATAGATTATGTATGCTATCTGTATATCTGTTGCTATTTAAAAAATAATCTTTTAACATTTCCTTATTGAGAATTAAATCATTAGCACACATTATAAATGAACACAAATAAAAAAATATTAGCTTTTATTATAACGGAAGGTTAAAAGGTCAACATTAACTCGTTTTTAAAAATACGCACGCAATGTAATATAATTTCTCACAAATAACGACTACTTCGTGAAATAGAACGATTAATCAAAAAACATTTAAAGATATTTTTTTAGATGGTTGAAATTTAATGGAATGCCGAATGATTTATTCCAACAGCACAATTCAAATATTCGCAATGCGATGTCGAAGCGTGTTTGTTGACTCACGTAGAGATCTCGTTAAAACCACTAGAGCGTACAGCCTCGCCGAGCGTGTAATGAACACTTCCACTCGGACAATAACCGCTAGGATGTTTAATAGTGACCAAGCTTTCTCTGGAGCTGTAAAGCAATTATCTCGACATTACTAAGATTACGTAACTCATCTCTGTAATATTAAATTGCTATTAAAATTGTTTTACGAGGGTTAAATGATTAGTGTGAGCCGCAGCTCATAACTTTTTAACTGAACAAGATTATATTAAAACTTGAACACATGGTTAATAGTTGGATGGATCAATAAATACTAATTCCATTTGTAAGTTTCCGTGTTTAATTTCCACCCTAAGCGTGTTATTCAACTCGACAAAAAGTGATCGTGATCGGCCAACGTATCGGGTGTATCGTGACTACCTTGAAAGTATTATGGTTTCGTAGATGCATCACGATTCAAAGACGACCCGCATCGCATAAAGTAGGTAATTGCGCAATACATTACTGCATACATTTTGAATTCGGAACCATTTTTGGGGTCTTTAACATTCAAATTAATCGCTTGGTTGAAAAAAATTTGAAAATAGACTTTGTAAGGTATTAGAATGTGATTGCAATAGTTTTCTTTCAATTAAATTAATGTTATAGGTATATAAAATGCCGAAAGATATCCTGGAATGTAGATTCCGTTAATAATCATTTTAGTTTGACATTAAGATTAAATTAACTCTTACGACACTGTCTATAGAATGGAGAACGACCAGAATTGAAAATTACTATATCTTACATATTAAATATTTAAGGAAACATAATACACTACAATTTAATAAGTTCGTATTATCGTAATTTATAAAGTATGTGCCTTATAATGGAAATAATCAGCGAAATGATATGCACTGGAGAACTAACTGCGTATTTACCTACCTACTTGAGAATTGAGTCACACAACATTAAAGTAACAAACAAATCAGGTCAGTTTCAAATAAGCTTCTTATCTTTTTTTTTAAATCCACTGGTAAGCAAAGTAATTAAACTAGTGTAATAACATTAAAATTGTAATGTTTAAAATAATTGATAAATATAGACAAAAAGTGAAATCCCGATTACATCAACTAGCGATAAATGATGAAGAATTAGAACAATATGGAGTGCGGGTCAGTAGAAAGCTCAATAAACAACGGTGATAAGAATTATGAGTCGATAGGCACGCTAGCCGCTAACAATGCAGTCGGTCGGAGCCAATTGGATAACACTCCCGATTAAAGGTCAACTGGTACACGTAGTCGCTTAAGATATCAGGTACTATAACGAAGGCATTAGGCACTTTCTGTACAGGTTGAACTATAATTATAAATACGCGGATGATTAAAGGTCTACTACATTGAGGCTGTAAAAAGTTTCATGTGTCAAAATTATGGGCTGGTAGGTGCTTGTTTTAAACATATATTTTTATTAATAATATGAACTCATTTTATTTATTCCAAGGCCATTTTCGCTTAATATAATATACTATTTTTATTAAAGAGGTTAATCAGGTCGTCGACTTTTTAAGTGTTCATTTAATATTGTGATAAGAAATTGCCAAATTTATATTTAAAATAATATATAGTAACTAATAATACTCACTAGTTGAAAGTGGTATCAAAAACACTTAATGGTTCTTGAATAACTAAAATAGCTTCTTCGGCACTCAAACACTGTTGTGCAATCTCTCACAATTTCTTAATAAAGCGAGCCAATCACGATAGTTTAAGGTCACAATCACAAAAATATCCAGGTTATTTCATGAATCCTCGACGACCGTTAAAAGCAATCCAATCAGTTGTGTCCTTGAAAGCGGTCAGGAAATCAAAGCAACCAGGCGTTCACCTGCACACACACAACTCCAGTCGGCTATGTTATACGTATGTATTATATAAATGTACAAAGATCACGACTATGCTAAAATGATACGTTGTGAGCGCACTGTGGACAAACGTGCAAAAGCCTCGATAGCGCACAAAGAACTGAAACGCGGGGAAGTGGTAGTCGGCGGAGCGGGGGACGGGGAAGAGACCGCGCCAGTCTCACGACGACGACGTAGCACAACGTAGCAACAAGTGAACGGCAATGCGGGTGTGAGGCGGGCAGGAGACGAGGGATGGAAATAGGGAGGCTCCCCCCGCTCAACACAGAGCGCACCTGACGGCAATGCATGTAGCACCCGTCGTATCCACTATCAAACTATAGGCTAGTTGTACCTACTATAACACAACAGGAAGGGCAGATGTCGATAATCACGATACGCGATATACGTTCTAAATTTACATAATTATAGGTACATTAATTGAGCTATTTATAGATATCGTTCAAAACCTGAAATAAAACTTGAAAAAATAATGTTTTTAGTTAGATATAGGCGCAACTTTTTAATCAATAATAATATCACTATTACGACACATATCAACGATCGAACCATCATTTTATCTCTATTGTGATTATATTAATTCAATATTGAAAAATATTGAAATTTCTGCAGAAAATTGATAAATATCACGAGTGAACGTGTATTATTTATTATTGGATTCTAGTAATAATTATAATTATCGATTTTGGACAAATACTACCACTCCTTGTTTTATCTGTTTTATTTATTAACTGATTTTTATCAATAAACGAATATGATATAGATATTATTTAAACAAGGTTTGAAGTTGTAAGTGCAATAATGGTAAATAAATTGCGTACATGAATGAAATTTCATATTAATAAAATAATGAATATGCATTTGTGGTTTAACGAGTAAAAATATTGTTTAAAACCGAATTCCTAGAATGCATACATTAAATTGTTTTTAGTTTATATATATGAAACGTACCTAATAGGTAAAAATGAGTATTAATTACTTATTATAAGAAGGAAGATATTTTGTGCAAAATGTGCTAAGGATTTTGGTGTTAATAGAGTTGCTTAGTAATAAAGTTAATGAGAATACCAGTCTATATTTAAGTCAGTACAATTTAGAACATAAACAAAATATCGATCGTTGACCAACATGCCATGCGTATTTAACAACTTGCTAACGATTTGGCACAGACCCAGGAATTCCTTGAGTGTCATACACTTATATTACGTTCAGCCATAATATTATTAAATCCAAGACTATCTGCCTAGTTATGTTTTTCAAACTTGTTTTATAGTTTCACTTATTAACTTATTTCATAAATGGTAATAAATAAATCGTTTGAATTATTAAGTAATATTAGAAGCTTCATATTGCTTTATAGTACTAAGTATTTATTTGTTTATTGGCTGCGGCATACGGGCAAACGTAAAATTGACACGTTAACTTGCCTGCGAAGTTTTTGTAAAAACATGCAAGGAGGTCGTGTATCTGTTTTGGCCTTGTGCTAATCGTGTTAGCGGTGACATGCCAATAACTAATGCTATGTTTAATTTGCACATACAATGCATCTGAAACCCGCTTTTTAAATAACTGCCTAAATTAACTGTATATCGTATACAGATCGATTTTATGATTCATGTCTCTTGTTAGATTTTATATCATTTGAATAAAATTAAATGAAAATGAAAATAATATGAAAAATAATGTTCGAGATAACGGTATTCGCTTTTAGTGACATTTAAGTGTGTAGGAATGATAAAAAGTAGCCGTTCGATTAAAATTCCATGTGACTTTATACGTGTATGCTTTGCGATAATATAGAATGCTTATTTTTTATGTGTAATTCCTAAAATAAGCGTTTATCGCGCAATGTGTTTTATACATAGATATGTTAGATAATTCACACTAAGAATTCGAAGATAGGAAACGCAAACATGGCAGTCGATAACCTGGTTGCAGTAACTGATAACAATTCCACTATATGCCTTGTTTGAACAATGTTTTATCTAAACATTGCTAATAACTGAGATAGGACAATGAGCAAAATGATCTTATAGTCTTATTTTTGTGTACTGCAAGAACAATATAACAAGGACTCTATATTTAGTAAAGTAAATTCAATGTGAATGAAACAATATTATTGTAAATAATAATATTCGAAAACGTTTTAATCTAAAGAACTCGCATTATCATCACAGATACGTTGCTTGGAATAATGTAAGGACAAAGACAATAAAATTCCAACGCCACTCGTGTAGACTTACTAACCCAGCAAAATAGGCGATTGATCCGTACAATGAGACATTTTATTATTTCACGTTATCGATAGCTTACACAGCTGCGTACGGAGGCGTAGACGCTGATATTACGATTGAATTAATTTGACGACCCACAGCGTGATGCAATAACTATGAATCATGATGACATTTTATGGACGTTCCGCCGGCTCACGGAACGCGCGATATGGTAATAATAAACAAAACGATAAAAAGCTATTAGATGTACATTATAATACAGATTTGTAGAACGGTCCTTCATACACAATAAAGTATATGAGTATTTATTTTTAGTATTATATTAGGATTTGTTCACAATGAAAGAATACTACGTGGCTAATATTTTACAGACAAAAATGTGTTTATTAATAATATATGACCGTTAGATTACATTACAAAAGTCAACCAAACAAATAAGGCACTGTTGTACTGTAGTTTTTATCCAACCCTCAGAAACCGGAAACTAGGTACGCTAATAGTTTGTTATTATCAGAAGTATAGTTATCTATCTAGTTACTGCACAAATTAGGGTAATATGAATCTAGTGGACGATCGATTATCGAAAACCGCACGAGGCAATAAATTGTTGTCTCATGGAGAGTAAACATTGGCGTTCGGCCGCATTCATGCATAATTGATGAGGGTTCGAAGTGAACGCGTGGATTCCAGGCGGTCACGACTGTGCTGAACCGCGTGCCCGCGCCTCCGGCAGCCATTTTGTGGAGCCTGTTCGCCCCGATCGTGCGTTTTGTGAATATTAATACTCTATGCTGCACATTTCGTTACTTTGATAACACTAACTATGTACATATATATACACATAACATATTATTTTTCGTTTTACACTTAATCATTACATTTACAATTATAGTTAATAGATTTTATTTAGATCCAAGTTGGTAACAACATACAATGCAAAAGCGTTGCATGCTTCTAATAGCAAATGATCGTTATTAGTTTCTATTGTTACCGAGTGAGTAAATAGAGCATGAGGCAGTGTAATAACATGATAAATTAAATAGCACAATACAGCGCGGCTCGCGGGGAACTCTCACGCACGACCATTGTGCGGTGTAATAATTGTTATCAAAAGTCTTTTCTTTTGAAATGAGACTCATCATTAATAAAGTGCTTCACACTAATTAGTATTAATAGCTTTAAGTTCTCTCAACCTTACAAGTTTTATATTTATATAGAAAGACAAGAAATGGCATTTCTTTTATGATTCAGCCATTATTTTATGAATGTAAGTGACTATTGCTTTGTTACTCAAAACAAGGATTATCCGCTATTGTTCGTGAAAGCAGATTTTTGAAACTGTGAGTATTATAATATCTGAAATTGTAAAGTAAAGAGAAAACTGAATTCATACAAAGTAATCCCAGCTACATAACGACGAAGCATATCATAGAGGTGTCTGTCGGTTCAATTTTACTTTGATACGTTGCGGCCGAGCCTACGGAGCACTCATTACGGATGAAAGTCAACCGCTTGCCCTACCGATGGAAGCCTATGCGGGGAGTTGTAATAATATGAAATGAAATACCGCGCCCGTTCGTCTGCTCGTAACCGCAACTCGCCTAACGCTCTCACGTGCACTTACAATGCGTAACCATGAACTGCGAATTATTATGACTTGCCTGCACAACAAGCCTTGAGCAAACGCAATGTTTTCGTTTTCCAGTTAATGCAAGCATCGCATTCCTTACGAATGCACTAAATAATTAAAAGAAATAAATCTGAACCATCTGTTCATGAATTAGCGATTTATTCATTGATATTTTCGTTTCTTCGCATGACAGCTGAGTATTGCAGGCGCATTTCCTGGCGTCGAACGACCTATTGTTATAATTTGCACTTTTTTGCCGACATATCAAGAATAGCATGTGCATTCGCATTTTATAAATGTACTCGCGTATGTAGTTTTTATACGCTTTATATTTACTTACGTGTGGGAATCGAAAGTCAATGAATAGGCAGTCTCATCAAAGAACATTATGCTTCTCATTTTACTGTTTCTCATCAAAAAATTCTGCATAGCGTGTCCCTTTCTATTGAAATAGAATATTTATTTTTTAGTATAGAGCATTTTATTATGTTAAATACAGGTTTGCCACGCCTTATTTATTAATAGACACACTTATCTATCCATTTATAGACTTAAGTAGAAACCATTTGCAAACATTTACATAATTATCCATTAATGTATATTTTACCTCATTCATATGAGTAAAATAATTTAAAGTCATCATTATTATTATAAACTTCTTCTGTATTTATTTATTTTTTTAATAAATATAATATTTATGACAACTAATACATATTTAAATATTCTTAACGAAATAAATATTTAATTTATATATAAAATAAAACATCGTTTCGGTTTCTAATTAATAAGGAAACATTGCGGAAAATAACTGAGATAATAAAGTCGTGATCGGGCACCGTAACTATTCTAGATTCTTTAGCATTATGTTGTGTCATTATGTATTACTTAACAAGATCATTGCTTGATAAAACACGATTAGAGAATAATACAGTTGTTTCAACTTTCAAATAACATCTTTAATAAAACTGAAAATAAAATTGAATAACCGGTTAAAATAAAACGTAAAGAATAGGGGCGATTAGCCCGTGAAGAATAAAAAGAGGCGAACAAAACTGAATAAGAAACTAGTAAAACATTCAATAGCTTCCGAAATGCATAAGTATTTTACAAGTTCTACGAGTAAGATTGTATGAAAAAAAATTTATACGAAAATCCGGAACAAAAATTGTAATATTAATGACCTACTACTTAAAATCAAACTTACTGTAACTTCAAATTTCTTATGTAGTTTCGAGTAAATAACTCGAATTCATTATACAACATATAAGTACAAATCTTTTTCTATGTTTATTTCTCAAATGATGTAAACTGTTATAACTTGTATAATAACTCTATCTTCATTTTATAAATTAAAATTTACCCATATAAAACCAAATATAATAACTGTGGGGAAGCCTCTATTCATCATCTGGGCTACCCAAATCCCCCGTAATACTGAGGGGGGTGGTCTCCCCGGCTTATTCAAAAGAGCCGCATTAAGCTCTCCCCATTAACAGCTAACTGCAGGTTATCAAAGGTTTTCCTTAGAAAACGCAGCCAACCCGCTGGCCGGTAATTTGGGCCCGAGCCAAGTAATGTTTCGACACGTTACGCTCACCCTTATCGGATATCCAGTGAAATGCATGTAACCATTTTAAAATACGGAGTGCCGCAGTCTTTCCTCTGCCAAACGACTACGTGAATAAAAGTATTACTGGACTATCTTTTCTACGAGTTGGCAAACACTATAGAAGATCAATACCTTTGTTTCGCCATTACGCGCAAAATACAATTTACTATAATATATATTATTGTTATATGTAAAACAAACGAAGAACATTTTTATTATATATTACATTTATTAAACTTATAAATTTTAACAATTTGAATTAGCTGTTAAAAGTAACTGATGTAAAATAGGTACCTACAATCATTTTCTTAAATCGATTGAAATCACGAACTTGTTCCACAGTTACAAAGACATGATGTCAAGACGTGATTTATAGTATAATTTAATTAGATTTTTTACGTACGAGATACGTACGTAAGAGATCATTGAACTGCGAAAAGGAGCAGAGTGGAAATGTCACAATTTACGACTCAAGGGCGTAGGGAGAAGTCCTCCTTACTAACCCCCTGCGTGTTTACGTTGTCGTCCATGAATCGGGGTAAATCCCGGGAACAAACTTTGATTAGATAATATTTTATTTATAATTATATTTCATTCATCGGTAAAATGTAGTAATAGCCTATGGGTGTTGTTTTGAATATTTTGTTAAGGTTTTTGATATTTTGTAAACTTATAAATATCTTCAAAGAATTTTAGTGTATCATAAGCGATAAGAAGATTGAATTAGATATGTTATCATTAGTATAATAAATACAAGATAAACATTAATCTTTATCATATATTAAATAGTCGTGTCTTTGATCACCGCAGTCATGGCAGTCTAATCTAATAACGGTACGAGCTTCCGCTCTCAGGCAATTGCCATGGAGACGATAAGATCGTTCGCCCACCGAGCTAAACATCCCTTATTTTATTTATTCTCACAGGAGCAGAAGCTCATCCCCTCAAGCAGCTGATTTCTTTGATAGCACATTATTCTTATTCTTCGACACAATATTTTTTAACTTTTATAATGTTCTTAAGATTTATTTCATTACACGAAATCATTTATTCAGAATATCGTCATAGTTAGCTTCGACAATTATAATAATCAATTAATATTTAGTTAATACTTGCATAATTAATTAATTACAAATGATAAATTAAATGAGTTGAAGCTCACTCAATGTATTTGCTGCTCGTCAAATTGCAATCAAAAAGGAATTAACGCAGCGACTTTTAAGTGGGCTAAATCTGACGGGTGAGGGCACGATGACTAACATCATGCAAACATTTATTATTATACAATACTACAAGGTATATTGGTCTTTACTGTAATAAAATAACGTCTCATTCTACGTGTTGGGCTTACAGGTGATATGCGAGAACGCCAGTCGTGTGTGGGTAGAAATTCCACGTCAACCCTTTCCCTTGTGGCGAGGGGGTACGGGTGTGAATGCCAAGCCTTTCTTTACGTTTTCTCTCTGTTTATTCAAGTAAATAAGTCATTGTTCGATAGACGAGTAAGTGTTGTGTTAGGGTTAGAACTAAAAAAATATTTTAAGACTACTATTATCTTTTACAAATTAAAATTTCAGTACCTACCTACTAAAATGAAGTAAGCAGTACCAAGATAAAACATATCGAGTGAAGTACTTTGAGATAACCTTCCCCATGAGCGTCGTCGACGCTTGGATAACGTTACGTTTTGACACGAACGCATTCTTGCTATTATCGCGTATCGACCTACATACATATCAGGTTCCGATTTATAACAAGCGATGAAACAATCTGTGGCGTGTGTTGCGCATTTTTACGTTAACTAATTTCTGGATGACTACCAATTTTTGTAATGAAGTGGAGTAGAGAACAGACAAAACCGTCTGTATTACGAAGTATATAAATGACAGTTTCAAATGAACACATTCAGGATTGATATATTGATTTTATTGTCATATGATTTAAACATTTTACATAATAATATATATAAACGAGAATCGTGAGTCAAATTGTGTTTTAATTAAGCGATGATAATTATTGTAAATATAGTAGTATTTTGAAGTATGTACTACGAGATTGCGAGTATGACATCATTCAAAATTCAAACATCTGATGCTCGTCACCGGACGCGACTAGAAATGTAACACGAGGCGTGGATCAAATACTACTAATGACTCATTAAATGTCTCGCCTAGCGACTACTTCAGCGCTAAAATAAATTCAATACGAACCGGTTAGTGAATTGCGCTGGTTAAATTCGATCGCAATACATTCAATTTAAATGCCAATTCGGTTAAAACGGCAAGGCCAACGCTATCATGCGAAAATCGACAAGTTTTATGTAGGCCAGAACGACTGTAGTAAGGTAACATTCCTTTACATTTACAGTAGTGAGATTTACGATCGTGATAGTTACGTTTTCACGTCTCAATGACTCCGGTGTTCGCGCATTTGGTCCATTTTTGTTCTTTAACGTATATTCCGTGACCAATCGTGAAAGATCTTTGCAAGTTCAATAGGTCGCAATGTTCTTATATTGTAATTGATGCGATGAAGGGCGAAGAGGAGGTCTAAGTAAAGCTGTCATTGACTTTTTATAAGCGTTAAGTCGCTGTGCGTGACGGACATGATGCCCGCGCTCCACTTATCCATGGAGAAGTTGCGCAACGAATGGGACCACATAACCTTCGTATGGACCAGATACTCTACGCCTTCACTTTCTCAACCTACATAGCTAATAAATAGATCAGCACCGGGTGGGAGAAATTAATCAGAAACAATGACAAAAATGACACAAGTGCTGTGACGTAGAAAGCGAGTTCTTAGAATATCCAAAACGAAGTTATCATTATATTTTTAAATTAAACAGATATTTAATTTTTTACCTTCCTCTATAAGTTAATTAAATTTGTTCGCCATATGAAAGAGCGCTATTAGATTGCTTTAATGAAAAAAAAAATTAAAATCTCGATAGCGCAAAGTTGAAGCTGATACATGTACGGGTAATAAACCGAAGGTTATCACATTAGGTAATTCGAAAACCTTGACATCATGCAAATTGATGTACAGGACAGGATGAACTAAACCCGTCGACTGCTATAAAATAGTCAGCTTCTTGCCGACGCACGCTTGCACACAAACACGCATACAATAAACACATTCAACACAAACAGTATATGATTGTAATATTCCCTGTACCTATCTCTTTATGACAAGTTAACTAGGTATTAAAAAAAACAACAAATAGTAATTAACTGATTCTGTTGAGGATATCTCTCCTTTTTTATTTTGTCCTTCGTAAATAACAACTTTCTTAACTAATTAAGATACCTATAACATAATTTAAATCGAATATTCTATTGTTTTGTCCCATCTTGGTATTGTATTAAATACAGAATATATAATAATAACATTAAATTTTATTTGTTATATGTATTACAAGGAAAATTGTTATTTAAATTATCTGGTTTTATATCAATGCAAAATAAACATTAAACTTGCAAATTAATTTATTAACTGACTCACTGCTTATACAGAATATAAATGTTGTACTTAATATATAATAATAAGTGGTCGTAAATACATTATTAACGATTACAATTACTTTTATTTACAATGTTTAAAACAGTAATCCCATAATTTAAAACGAGTTAAGCGCATTAAATTAACTTTCTATATTTCGATAAATTGTTGTTCAATTTAACTTAAATATTTAAACAAATTTAGTGACTATTAAAATCATTATATCATTATTATAACCGGTTGTATTTAAATTTTGTAATGAAATAGCGGAAGACAAAGCAACGTATAATAAACATCACTATTAATCGAAAGTACTCTGTCGTAACATACTTTAAAATTTTCAAGATAACTCAATTTACATATTTATTTAACAAAAATAATAATCATTTTATATGAATGAGTAAATAAACCGTTATTTTGCAGAAGTATATTTAATTACTAAACATTTATTCAAACGACAGGAAAACGATCGTAAATTCATATAAAACCGGAATCATTAAATTCTAGGATCGTGAGAATCGTTAATACTATTCACAAAATTTCCAAACATTAATTGCAAAGGAGTTCAATTACTGTGTAGATGGTGTAACAGATCCTAATGCACCCAATACATATCATTACATTTATTTTACGATATCTTTCGTCGTAACAAGAAGACTCGTGTAACTGGTTCCGATAAAACTTGCAATTAACGTCCGGCAAAATAAATTGTGATCGCCTCGCTATCTCTACATTACCGTTTTTCAGATTACAGGTAATTTTGTTATTAAACCCATCATAAACTCATGTATTCTAATATAGGTTATTATTAAATTTTACCTTCTCTAAATAATCTTCAACCTTAATTTATCAAAAGGTAGACTTCGTTCGCTCAAACGGTGGGCGTTCGTAACTCATACTTAATTAAATACCGAGGTTCTTGACTCTGACTACTCGACGGCTATTGCATTATAACTACGTACATATTATCTGAGATTTTGGCAAAAAATATTGTTGTCTATATAATGAAAATGATTGTCATCCGCCCACGCAAAATACTCAACATTCATGTACGTACAAGTAGCGTTATGTAAAAAAATATCAAATCATTTTTTAATTAGTAAGTAAGGTATCAGTTATATTTGATGTTATACATTGAATTTTTCAAAACTATTATTGTATAAATGTATAAAATAATATACTTTCAATCTACTAATTGTTACAAATATTTCATTATTATTAATTTTATAACTTACGACATCGCGTCATAATATTGTCAAGAAACTTATTTGCGTCCGCCCGCGCTTGTATTTATTTGCCAAAAGCTATTAATTACGGCCGTAGAATAGAATATCTCGCCGGCTAATCCCCCGGAGACGGTTACGGTTACTGACAGCGCTGATTAATGCCTGCGGGAGTCTTTAAGCGCTTCTCATTGTACATACCTTCATATAATACATCTACTGAAATAACCTTGATTTAGGTCATTTAATTTAATTTGAAGTTTTACCTTGATATTGTATTGATATATGTATTCTCTTTGGTTCTTTATTAAATTTCTAAACAAAAAGGCGAGGAAGGGTAAAGTATTTACAATTGTAAATCGATAGAATTTTCAGTATCGCATTGACAGTAATTAACGTAGTTTTCGCTAACGGTGGTCGGTAACAAGAAGCATGAAGCGCCCACATTGGAGAGTCGGAATTGTTTTGTTGGACTGAGACGGCGACGTTGTGGTGAGCGATAACGATGTGAGTGGAATATCAATTTAATCAACTGTTCATTTCTTCGAAACCATGTGCGTGACTACTCGAAGACCGGTTTCACGGCAACAGAAACAATGTAAAAAGTTTTACACTAAAATTTAAGTACATACGGCACGGGGTCTATACTTTGTAAATGTTGCAATAAAAACCGAGCTACGCAGTTAACACAATATTTACTTAAATGTCACAGAAACATTGAGAGTTCGAAAGGAAAGTTGTTTTAGTATGTTGCAATTTAATATCTTTATATCGACAGTGGTTTAAGAGATATTTAAATTGTGAATGTATGAATTAGTCGAGGTGTATCACTGCAACGAACTACAGTCGCAGGATCAAAATAGGTCGCCCGGGAGGCCGATAAATAAAATGTTGTAGATATATATCTAGATTATAACTTTATGCAGACCGCTCCACATCCGCGTACATTCAATCGCCAGACTAAACGCAAATAACAAAACATTCCAACGGCTACACTCACCAGTTTTCATAATAAATAACATTATTTATAAATTGTGAACGCAAGGAATGGGATTCGTAGTAAAATATGTGTTAACATAACAATAAATTTAAGAAGTAATGCTTGAACGAAATAATCTTGTTCTAACAAAGTATACAGTATCACATCTTATATTAGTAACTTAATGAGTTAAATTCTAGTAAATTTTTTATTTCATGAAGGGCATTTAGAGGTGAATACATAAAATGTTTTTATAATAAAGTACCTATTAGCACTACATAGTAGACCAACTAACATAGGCCTTATTTTAATAAAAGAAAAGCCAACAAAATTTATTATCCGCACAACGCTAAACATTGACTTATTAATATTTCATACCTGCTTTATCGAGTATCGTCTAACCATAGAGATAATGTATTATAATTTATAAGCACGAATATTTTTGCCGAGAAAACAATCGAGAATATTACGTAATCTTTTCGTGTTTGTCTCGTATCATTTTATCGACAATTGTGCAAATAGTGTTGCGCAATCAATCATGAAGTTTATTGGCGATAGTCAACGTCGAACGCCGGCAAGGTTAATAGAATACAGACGATGCATATTGAAGAGCGTTACGCCACCATTAAAAATATACCTACCCTGTTAATCGGGTTTAAAATGTTATGTGTAATAATTCATAGAAATGAGGTGTATTTCGGTCTTGAGGGGCAAAAGCGTTAAGTATTAAAGATTGATAAATTATATTATTAATAAATATAACCTTCATCAAACACCAAAGACAAAAACATATTGTCAACGTATTCGATGACCGACGTCAATGTCGTCTATCTAAGTTATACTCGTAAAAACATAAAAGACATGTACGAGAATAAAATGATAAGTCGTATATTGAAAAGTTTACGAGAGGAGCGCGAGCCGTCGTCTACGTACACCAGTTGGCGCGAATTCAATTCCTGTTTGAAGTATTTTAGGAGCCATGCACGCCGTTCCCGGTGCGCTGACTGCCTGTTTACAAATACTAGCGCGCACTCGATTCATTTCCACAGAATTTGTAAACACAATGCCAAAAGAGATTAGTTCTCTTGGTGTACGTAATGGTATTTTCGACACTGGCCATAACATAAATAATTGAACCTGTTCTAAATGATAAAATAAATTTTTTTTAGGCAACGTCGACAGATTTGATTTCTTAAATTCTTATCTTCATGTCTTTTTGTTCCAAAATGAATGTACATTCTACGCGCGAGCCCAGTCTGAAAATTTCCTGGCCTTACCAATAAAATCGATGCCATCCTTAAAGATTCTTTAGAGAAAATTCTAAATTTATCTCTTGATGAGTATTCCTGGACCCAAGCTACACATCAGATTCGGCATGGTGGCATCGGTGTGAAGAAAATTTCAAGTGTTGCCCTTCCAGCCTTTTTCTCTTCTGTACATAGCATTTCAGGCCTTTGTTCACATATTTTAAAATCAAATACACTGAAAATCACAAATGTTACAGAGGCAATAGAAAAATGGAAGGTAAAATGTCCTAATGACGATATCCCTAAGGAATTACCAAACAAAATCTTTGGGATTCGCCACTAGTTCATGTTACACAACAAAGTTTGAATCAAAATTTAACAAGTGCCAATAACCGTGCACGGCTTCTAGCTTCATCAACTAAAGAGTCAGGTCACTGGTTGCATGCGGTACCCTCTAAAAATCTTGGGACGCTTTTAGACAATGAATGTTTTCGCATAACAATAGGTCTCCGACTGGGAACACAGTTGAGCACAGGTGGCCCGTGTGTGAAAAGAGGTTGACTCTTTCGGCTTACACGGTCTTTCTTGTCCAAGGAGTTCAGGGAGGCTTTTCCGCCACAGTTCTCTTAATGATACTATTAAAAGGGCTCTTGCCACCATTGACGTTCTTGCTCTTATTGAGCCTCATGGAATTCATGGAAAATCGTGATGATGGCAAGAGACCAGATGGACTGACATTGGTTATATAAAAAATATACATAATTATATACTAGTAATTTATTTTGCATGTAGGACTATATTTTTTATTTCAGTTCAGTGGTTCGAACAAATCCATAATGTTAAAGGTATGTACCAAAATTGTAATTATTTATTATATAATTGCATAAATCTGCTGGGTACAATGCATCAATTACTGTAGAAACTATTAAATTGATTTATATTACAGTTATGACATAAAGATGGCAACACCACTTCAAACAAAAAACCCCATTTAGAAGTCAAGCTAGTATAAATAATTGATAAATCGGTCCCCCGACTGGTCGTCGCCGCAGTCGTGGCAGCGTAAGAAATCGAGCGATAGTAGAAACTTAGACATCGATAACAAGTTTTGTAAATAAATCTATTCCTTAGTTCTGTTTTAACGGATATCGCCTTTCTTTAGCAATTTAAAAAAATAATTGATTGAATTGGAATTGCAAAGCAGAAATAAGAAAAGTGTCTACTTGCGGCATTCGATTGGAAATGGCCATAGTATGTTCTAGGAATGACTCGCTCGGCTATAAAACATATAAAACATATTTCTTAGAACGTGTTTTAAAATTATAATAATTAACATGCCTTCCATAATATATATTTTTTCTATATATATATATATATATATATTTTTTTTTATTGTATTGGTACATGGACGAGCATATGGGCCACCTGATGGTAAGTGGTCACCAACACCCATAGACAATGGCATTGTAAGAAATGTTAACCATCGCTTACATTGTCAATGCGCCACCAACCTTGGGAACTAAGATGTTATGTCCCTTGTGCCTGTAATTACACTGGCTCACTAACCCTTCAAACTGGAACACAACAATACTAAGTACTGCTGTTTTGCGGTAGAATATCTGATGAGTAGGTGGTACCTACCCAGACGAGCTTGTACAAAGCTCTACCACCGAGTAAATAATTCTGCTCACCAATTGATAATATATAATATAAATGTATTCTAATTATTCGATTTTAAGTGCATTTTAAATACAATATTTGTGCCACATATACTGCAATCCGAGCAAAATTGAAGCCGAGATGGCCCAGTGGTAAGAACGCGTGAATCTTAACCGATGATCGTGGGTTCAAACCCGGGCAAGCACCACTGAAATTCATGTGCTTAATTAGTGATTATAATTCATCTCGTGCTTGACGGTGAAGGAAAACATCGTGAGGAAACCTGCATGTGTCAAATTTCACTGAAACTCTGTCACATGTGTATTCCACCAATCCGCATTGGACAGCGTGGTGGAATAAGCTCCAAAACCTTCTTCTCAAAGGAGGAGAAGAGGCCTTAGCCCAGCAGTGGGACATTCACAGGCTGTTACTTTACTTTACTTTTACTGCAATCAATATATAATTTATATCGAATTTATTATTGATATACAACAACTATTAAGTAAATTCGTGTTACAATTCGATCAGACGTTAAAATGAAGCAAAAAAGGAAATGAAAGCCATTATACAACTTTTACTAGTTTCTTTATTGCTTTGGCAAACGCGCTGGCAAAGAAACGCACGAGTTCGTTCGTCGAACCTCGCGTCTTGTTCATTGGAGATTGGGAATAACGATCTACGGCACGAAGTCAGCCTAAAATGGAATGTATACACCCTATTTAAAGACGAAGATTGTTTAATATAACACCACACGTAAGATTTTTTAAATATATGCGAAAAAAAAAATATGGTCTCTTAAATATTTCGGCATTTTTGCGCGAAGCAAATGGTTATATTTCTTTTATAATGGCCATTTTAAACGTCCGCTAAATCTTTCGGATATTGAACTAAAAGATTCAGTCATCGCAAAGGCAATAAGGCTTATTCATAGCTTTTTGTCTCCATAGTAATTACAAAACCAGACTTCAATGTGTTATTTTGGGCGCGTTTATTTTATTATAAGTATTTGCTATGGGCATTAAAACCATTTAACATTCTTAAAATAGCCTATTCAGTCAATCCCTTTGTGTAATTGAGTAACAAAATAGGGAACAGCTGTGAGAATTAACCTTGAAAATTAAGAACCTGTCTTGCTCCGTTGGATAATAATCAACCCTCCCATATAAACCACGAGGCGAAACACGTGTTCACACACGCAAAGTTGTATTCATATCTCAAACAGTTCAAACATAACTTATACAAAACGTTTAATCTTCAAATGTGATAGACATGATTTAGTTTTGAAATAGTTTCCAACAAATTGTGAAACAAAACAACTTTTCTAACGAAACAGGTCAAAAACAGAGCAAAGTGCCCCCTGAATCGACAAAAAGAGGTCAGTGACTGCTCAACGGGGTGGCGTTGGCGAGGTGGGGATGGAGGGGCCGCAATAACACATTTGAAAAAAGAACCCCGAACATCTGCCGCACATGTGCGTTCTGTTTCATACGGTGGAATAATGCAAGTCGTGAGCACAACTACAGACCGATGTGGTCGAGCCTTTTTGTGCAGTAACTTTTTGTTGTCTTCGCGCTTTGTGATCGAGCTTTCGATACAATGCGTTTTTTATAACGAAAGGAAATCAAAAATGTTGTGACTTGTAAGAAATGAATTTTTTAAAGATTAATTATTGTTGTTAACTAAGTTTAATTTGTGATTATATGTTGACGGATGTTCTCCAACAACAGTTACAATTAAAAAATTAAAATATTACAAATATTAAATCGTAAACCATATTTCATTTGGATAGATCGCTTTATTTATTGGATATTGCAAAACTATGTAGTTCTGACAAGATCAGAGCAAATTGGATCAACGCCAAACACTTTCTTCGCTGAGATGTAAAGGTCGTAGAAAAGTGGCACTCATATTTTATGTTGGTACAGTAGAAATAACTACTATGCTGTGTAAATCACAGTTGCGAGATGCGACTAACATCGGATAAATATAAATCCAAGAGTGTATAAAATACTTTACTGTGAGTCAACTTAGGTAGGAGGTAATGTCAGAGAAATACTTCTTTATTTCAATCGAGGTTAGTGCGAGCATAAATTATTAATTTGGTTTTAATAATTCTGAAAGGACAAGGTTAAAAGTATAGCAATTTTTAAACGTTATCATAAATATATTTAGTAGTTTTCAGTAATCTTACTTTAAAATCAATAAAATTCGAGAGTAAATTATAATTAGCAATTTAAAAACATCGAATGTCTTAAGTATAATGTGATTCGCGCAAGCAGCGACATCAAACGAGTCTATAATTACGTGCACTGTCACGTCAAACATCAAGACGAATTATGTCGGTAAATAATCATATCTCTTGTCACGTTTCGATTATATGCCACTGACGTAACAAAGTCATATGAGAGTGTAACTATTGATACAACATTTTACACAAACATAAACTTGTAGTTATCGATTCCATTATATTTACGAGCACATCGTTCAACGAGTTCGTGTAGTCGCTAAAGTAAGAGAATAAAGATCGTGTGGCTCGACCTTTGATTCGTGAGTCCCCCGGGGCGAGATGATCTCGTCGAGGCTTACAAATGCTCCTATCGCCTTTCCCTGAAGGTATGTTATTTTATATAACTTTATACTATGTATATATAACAAAATATATTTTATCCAATTAATTATCATTATATTTGTAACAGGCGGAATTTTGTAGATTTAATTCGATTAAAATGTTAGTTAAAGCATAATTAAAAATAAATAACTGACCTAAACTAACATATTAGATGTATTTTGAATAACATCTATTTTATAAGTTAAGACATCTTAGAAACTATTTATCCGAAAATAATAAGTATAAATTGCTGCTTTTAAAGGTTGAGATTATGAGAAAGTGATATTTTAATTTCATTATATTTTTTTGTGTTAAGTCTTAAAAGACATAGAAGCAAAACTTTCTATTTTATATTATGAAAATGAGGTAACTACCTAGTAATGTTTGTGTTGTAAATAAGTTCAACATCAAGAAAATGAGTATTACTTCACAGTAATAACCCGTAACGATGGTGATTCCGCAGATGAATAGTGGGTGCGGGGGTACGAAGGGAGGGAGCGGATCCCGTTAGGAGAAAGTAGCCGCCTACACTCCGGCGCAGATCGTGACGACTGGACCGGCCGCCGCCGCCATCTTGTTTTCAATTCGATTCGACTATATCAAATAAATCCAATATTCCGACCGCACCACGAAACACAAATTAATATGCAGGAAATAAAGAAATATCATTGTTTAACAACTTCGATTCATTAAAGATGATATTCAACTTAGTAGTGTATACTCACTGGTCATAATATAATTATTGATGTAATCGCTTTCTCTTTTGCAATGAATTATTTAAACATCATTCAAACGTATTTTAAAGAACACAAAAAAGGTGTCAATCAAATAGAATGCTATTGTAGTTCAGTTAGCACTCTATAATACTATTCAACCCGTGACATTGTTAATACCTGACATTATAAAGAAAAAAAAATGATAATATTGCGCAATATAACAGTCACGCAATACGATTTAATTAAATAAAAATAAATTTAGCACAATATTAAAGCGTATAATAGTCTAATTAGCGCAATATCGCTTAGAAATTTCGCGTAAACAAACTGTACCACGTTTGAAAATAATGCATGCAGAGATAATTAAATTTTATCCCATATTCCGTTAGCACAAAGCACTAAAGAGTCGTTATCTAAAAGAGATCAGCATTATAGCTCAGTGAACGAGTTCAGTGTTGGAGAGAAGTGTGCATCTTGGCAATTATTGCGCAAGCGGTAAGATAAAATGAAGCTGGCGATAAAATAATGTTTCATAACTACTACTAGGTAGACGGAGGAACTCGCTCGACCAGTCACCGCAGGTGCGCGGGCGTTCCTTTATGACACTGTGTTATTCTGACCCTAGACCACGTAAAAAATCCTTTAAGAAAAGGAACTGGAATGTAATTATTTACTTTGTGTTTGTTAGGATTAATTAGGTTAACTTGTGTCCCTATTTGAACAAGCTGTTTATGTACTCATCTTATTATAAACAACATAATATCGTTAAACGATCATTTTAAAATGTATATAGACGTTATAACGATTAATTTTTTACCTATTTTATTAATGAATATATTAATTCGAAAAAATGTGAATCGTATAAAATGTTTCCCAGAAACGCTAAAGGTTTTTAATCTTGTTATAATATTATCATTGTGTAAATTACATATGAGTAGTAATTTATTATGTACAAGGTAAGAGGTACGGGAATTCCGATCAGAGGCACGGTTTTAATTATGCGATTGATGGAAAATTCATATCAACACACGTTATAAGTTTATTACAACCTTGTCGAGAGTTCGTGATTTACGTCATCGAGTAATGTATAAATAGTTCAATTGACACAAATACCCAATATGACGTGTTTTCGATGTTTGTTTTTAATAATAATTTATCAATCCATATTATACGCTCAACACTTAGATACAATGTAATTTATTCGTGTATTTTGTTCAATGTCAAAACGAATGCCGACCACTTATCTCAGCGGCGACAATCATAAAGACTATTGTGCTAATAGTCTTTATTGATGCCGTGGTCCCGGGTTTAATTCCTGGTGTATTGTGGGTAATACTTCAAATTATTTGAAACGATAAGATTCGTAACATCTTATTCGTTAAAGATAATATCTAATAGAAATCAAAGGTAATAAAACTATTCTTGTTCAACACACAACATTCGTTCGTTCGTTCGGGTTCTGATAATGATTTATAAGGCGTCAATGTATCTGAACAGTTGCTGATTGTATACAATAAAGAGAATTATACATAACAACACAGCAGTAACGGTAACATTAAAATAAAAGTTTAAAATGTTATAAAAAAAATAAATGTACAGGCGAGTCGACCCTTTTATGTAGTCGTTGTTATAGTAACAAGTCGTATGAGACAGAACGATGGAAAGAACACGTAGGAAACCGATTAGTAACTAAACACGTCCTTTTATCATTGATAATAAAAATAATATAGATAATTATATTAATACACAAAAAGAAAGCAATAACGTTCTTTGATCTTATCAATTTAATAACAATAATATGGCATTTTATCTTATTTATGATGTATTTTTTTATTTTTTTGTTATTGAGACCGTCTACCTGATGTCCTTACAGACGGGTAAAGGTTGTGTCTCGTTTGAAATTTGTTTTATCTAAAATCATATTGACTATTTCATTTCAAATTTACAATTACAATATGATACTGTTATTTTCGTATATAATCAATAATATATTTCGCAAAATGATAATAGTTTATTGGCGGTTTTTAGATCCGGTTGGAGGGCGATGACCCTTCGATATGCGGGCTCATTAATGCAATAAAGACAACCGTCGGAGCTGAGCGCTGGCAGTGCGGGGGCCTGCCAATTATAACGGTACAGTCGCCGCCTCGGCTTACCTTGACTTAACTAGCTTTAAAAAAACTAAACACCGTTCACGTATATTTATTACGTTAACATACATTCACAATGTTATACTATAAATACTATTCTAGAGTTATTTACAAATTCAATTCGATTAAAATAAATAATAAAGTAGATATACGATATTAAAATGCAACGTTGGACAGGTAAATTTAATAATAACAGTAGTTTTCGAAAGGCCGCTGCTCAGCAATATTATTTAAGTGTAACAACCGACCAGTCAAAAAAAAAACAACACAAGTCAGGTAAGTTTCTCAACACTCATAAAAGACGTGTGGTATTATTATTGAGAAACGCCATTTAATTGTGTTGAATATAAAGAAAGATTGTATAATGCAAACGAAAACCGGTTTAGTTGAGTGTTATGTCACGGAAAGTATTTATTGGTCGAACGAATTAGCAACGGCGGCGGACTTTCACCTCGACTTTCTTGAGCTTGAGATAAGCTACGATATAATACTACTCAGACTAGTTTGGCTGACCTCAGTCATGTAGCTTTGAGTATTGTTCACGAATTCTTTTGTGCTGTCTGACAATAATTGAGCGTGTCATAAATTGAACATACATACATCAATGTCAATGTTGCGAAAGAAAGTTTCATCGGTTTATTCGTGAACGCGCATTGCTTCTTGAGCTCATCGTCAGTGCTATGAAGGTGATAGATTACTCGATATGAATTCCGTGTTTATTACATTTGTTTATTGCGAAATAATCTTCACCTATACTACGATTCATGTTATTTGTACACGGAAGCTTTTAAACTCGATTCCGTATACTGACTAATTAGTAATCACTTCGGACGGTCTATTGTTGCGCCATCCGATTGACGGCTGTTATCGCTCTCCAACATTACACAGTATAAATTAAAGTCGTCGTGTCGTATTTCCATCTCCACTTCCATGCTGCATCGATAAAACTATCCTGTCATATCGAACGAACGTGCCCGCAGTAATAAATACTTGTTTTAGATTAATCATATCCGTCCAGTCTGCGCTCACGCATAAATAAGCAGGTGTTCATAAACATAAATACATTCTATCGTAAAGTTGCGGCCATAACAAGCGTAATTGCTACGACGCCCGATCCCAAGTCAACTTAAATAACATGAACAAAAAATTGAAAGACCGGTTCTACTCGCCATAAAATGGTTTCGGGGCGTTTCGTGCGATGAATATTCATTTAGTTATACATCTACATACATACGAACATGAGATTCGTGATGACGCATCCCAACCAAAGCCTGTTATCGCTTCGGTAAAGTTGGCCTTTTTCTCAATGTTATTTTTAGCGTGGATCAATAGTCACTAGTCATATCGATTCGCGGAATGAATGGCAAATAACACGACGACAGACATGAGCTATTGAATATTTTATGTTATAATATTCAACGGAAATAAAATCTATTTCATATTTTATGGACAATAAAACTGGCAAATTAAAATATGTCGCCGTAAAATGTTCGTTTATGTTACATGCGTACAAGAATAATTAATTGAAACAAGTATATCATTATGAAGATAAAAAAGTCCTAAATAAATTGAAAACGTTAAATAAAAACATTAAGATAAATAAAAGAGATAATATTATATTTGGTACCGTACGTTTAAAAAACAGATTTAACGAAAGTACGAAACGAATAAGAAAAGAAAACGAATAAAGATTTATGTAAAAACGCCTATCGAAAAAAATATGACCCCGTTACTCGGACGCCTAATTGAAATTTAGATGTGGAAATAATAATAACAAATGTATTTGTCGTCCGCTATGACCTCTGATTTTTTAAGCCAGTCCTGTGTGAAGTATATGTTGCCCATACATACGCAGATGTCTCTTGGACAAACAAAGATACTGATTTGAATGTGAAATTAGGGACGCTGATCTCGTTTTTTAAACATAAACACGTTTAAGACGCTCTCCTAAGAGTCCGTGTGCACAATGTCATTGTTATTTTGAAACTAGCAAATTTGTAACTAGTTTTGTATAATAATAAATATAAATTCATAAAAAATATTCAAGGTATTTTAAATAAATCAATCAGTAAAAGATTTATCTTTTACATATATATATTTAAATTCCACCTCAAATACTTACTATACTTACTCTGCAAGACAGTTTGTTACCTATAGAAACACGATTTTTATAAATTATTCTTATTACTTCTAGACAGCTTACAGCTCTTTGGTATTTATTAATCAAAAATTTACTATGTGAATAATAAACTTAATTGTATATTCACTATCCTGAATATTACAAGAGTGGGCGCACCCTTAGATACAACGTGACATTAAAAAAACATGAAACGTTGCGTTACGGTGACGACAGTGGTACGCCGGGAATTTGGTATTAAAATCGTTTGAACGTGCAACATTCATAATATATGCCCATTGAATTATTTGTTCTATTCTAGAATGTGTAATATAAATAAATGCAAAGTGTAATATAAAGTTTACCTTTTTTATTAATTTCAACGGATTCACGCTCTGGCGATAAACCTGAAACAAGATAAAAATTGTTATTATTACGAAAATAAACTTCAGTACGAACCTTAAGAACATAAATTAAAACAAAATACAGATAAGATGAAACGTCGAGAAATAGATGAAAAATTTCGAAGTCTCAAAATAAACAGACGTTACTGAAACGTTTCGTCAAAGCAGAAGTTCAATATTTATTCACGGAATATTTATAAAGTTGCCAAGAATGACGGGCGCGGACCAGTTACAGTAACCTGTTTCGGCAAATAAAAGGTATGAAAATAAACAACCTCTCTTTATTTACTTATTTTATTTGTTCATTTTACTTCGTACGTTTCTGGTCATATAGAGCTTTTGATGAGAATTTAACTGCTTTTATTTTCCACGTTTGCGATATAAGACTTTAATAACGTCTAAATAAAATGTCAGACAAACTATACGCATGAAGATATTATACCCTGGTTATGGTTTTACGTTAAAGCAAAGCAGGTGGTCGGAAAGGCTACACTAGCATGATATCTATTTCTGTCTCCCGCATCGATCGTCAACCATTTCGCAGCTGGCGGTAGGGTATTAACCTATAAAGCTATGTGCATCAGGGATGTAACGACTCTGTGATACTCGCATTATGATTTATTAGGTATACTTCCTAATCTTGGGATAACAAAATCAAAGGAAAATCTCTTTTTTATTACTGACTGAAGTCCAATACTGCGAAAGCAGGATTTCATATAAAATAACATGATACACCTTAATTAATTTACTATATAAATACAGTGAACAATAAATTTTCTGCAAACCGGTCATCAATTTCATCAGGTATACCTACTATTATTTCCAACGCACCCGTCGGACCGTTGCTACTCGACATGTTCTTTATCGCAATTAACCTTATTTCCCTTTCCATCGTATAAACCGTGACCAAATTTGGACCGGACTTGAGAGACAGGCAATTAATTCATCGAAAAAACAGATATCCATAATTGAAGTGTAGGCGTAAATCTAGAAAACAGCTGGCTATTTATTGCTCGCATGACTTACTTGACATTTTATAGAAACCTGTTTATAAGTTATGCAATAGAAAACAGACACTTAATGATATGCAACGACTGCCGATTGCTAGTACAATCACCTGCCAATCGATGTGAAATATGTCACATATTATCATTTAAAGAATTTTATACATTTATGTTAGGAGTGCGATAATTTTTTATTTTAAATCTTGTGTATGACGTACATAAATATAACTATAGTTCATTTAAATATAATATAATAGATTTATTTTTAATTATTTCTATCGATGTAAAATTTTAAGTGTAAATATATGTAACTAGTACAGTCAGTCGCGGCTTCGCACGAGGAAAGGTAAATAAAATATATTAGTGGGACACGCTTGTCTCATCTAAAATAGACAGACACTTTGAACGGATCAATTTGATGAAATTAAAGATTGAAAGCGCAATCAAAATTTATTTAAATCCCATTTCAGAGCGCCCAGCTGACTCGAAGATAAGGTTCCTTTAATTTTTTGTCTTTAGATTAAGCTGTGCGTTGGTCGTCAATCGATCAGGATTGCATTTTAAATACACACACACACACACACTAAAACCTTTAAATTACGCATGTGTAAATTCTTATGGCACGTTCTATAATCTATCAGTACAAACTTTGAAAATATTTCAAAATATGTAGTTGCTATACTATGCCATTATTTTGTGGTTCCGACTAATAAACAGTCAGCATACTTGAGGGCCAAAAAAACAGGCCGTTTTTCCCTTAAAGGTACCGCGGGCGCCTTTCTTGATCGGTATGCGGCCGGACCACTCGCACAACTGGTTAGAACGTGAGAATGGAGCCCACAGCGTGCATTGCCCGATATACCCCCTGGGTGTTATGCTGAACTAATTTCACTCCGGCGAACTTAATAATAATAATCGTTCTATTCTCAAGTTTGTAACAAGAAAGAGAGTTTTCAAATTGATTACTATTATTATTGTTTGTGTAAAAAATTAGAATAAGTAGTTAATATTGAAGTAGTACATATTTGAAAAGGATATATTATATTATATAAAACTATGTTAGGTATGTTGCCTTCGAATGATAAATTCTTGCATGGTGTAATATACAGTCATAAGAAAATATATACATATAACCAATTTCCACATAAATGATTACTATCCACAGTCAGTTGTGGTATTGTGTTATATGTAGGCTATTTACCCCATATTGACACCATCGATTACATGAACTTTACTAAATTTTTTTTCTTTTTTTAAAAATCGACAGTTCTATTTTTATAAATAGAAGTACCTACGTGAAATTATATTAAAATTCTTTGAGAAAAAATTAAATTAGTATTTCTCTATAAAGGCGCACATTCTATGTATAATGGAAAACGAAAAACAATATAAATATTAACTGACTCAATATGACAGAAGTCCAAAATGATAGCAGTGATTTACTTAACAAATTTATACATTAATATCTCATACATCCAGATCTGTTTACCGTCAATTAACCGAGCGATGATGAGTAGGTATTGAAAAACGAGTCTGCACTTGGCAAACCTCCTTGTTGTAAAACAGAGAAATAATAATTTAGAGAGGTCTGGCGCGGCTTGATACGAACTAAAAATAGCAATGTTTTCATAAACCCAATATGAGTTTACGCAGAGCTAGCATTCGCGGGAATGAGGTCAAACGAGTTGGCATACGTTCTCTCTGTCTTGGGGCGTTCTGTTGAAATACAGCAACGTCAACAAACACTACCAGTTCAAAGAGTGACTCAGACACAAAAGAAATGAAATAGTTTAACTGTTATAGTAATTTGTTCGCTATTAGCGATAAATACTTTTATACATGTGTATACACAATGATTGATTACTTGTTATTCAACATTACGTTCAATGAACAAATAGTAGATAGGGCCATATTTGAAGTTTATTATAATAATTACATCGTAATATACAAGTTATATAGCAGAATAAAATTAGTAGGCTGAGAAATTTGGTATAAAATATAAACTTTTTAATCTAAATATTGGAATGTTTTACTTTTTATATCTTTAAATTATTCAACACATACAATACAGTTATCATTCACAAGTCAAATATTCAGACGTAATATATATATTTAGCATACAAAAAAAAAAATTACTTCCCATAGTTATAACGAACATAACAGGTTACACGTGAATTTTATAGGTAGCTTGCTGATAACTAGCTGATCATGAATTGAAATAAAGTCGCTTAACCGGATCTATATGAGCATTGAAATTTAATCAATTTCCAATATTGTATTGGAAAAATCGACAATTATTGTAATATTCAAACATTATTCTTACTACTGTTCTATCTGCGATTAAGGATAATCAAGCACGCCTTGAATGTGTTAATGAGTAATAAAAAGTGGTTTATAAATATAGCTAACACAATTCTTCAATGTTTTTATGAAGCTTATTAAGAATTGAAATCAACAAACACACAAAAATAAACAATATCGTAAGTATCTAAGAAATATTATTTGAACGTTAGTTCTTAAGAGCGCAATTGTACTATTTAAAAATTGTTTCTAAGTTAAATTTACCATTATATCGTTTTTATCTATGCATGTGGGTAGGGGCATTAGTTACTATAGAATGTAATTAGATCAAGGTGGAAGAAATCCTCACAACGTAAGAACGTAACTCTAGGTGAGTTGAATATAAATTATTTGCGTCAATCGGATATTATCATTTAATTCAGTTTGAGTCAAGTGCTAAACTTCATATTAAAATTGCAAATTTTCGGATAAAAAATTAAAATATCAAAATTATTTAAGAGATTATGAATAGTTATCTAACTACGACAATAGAAGAAAATGTTGACACTTAGACTAAATGCATATATAAGTAAATAACAAAAAAAATCCATGAACTTGAATGGTGTATTAAAAAATCTCTACATGTATCACAGGACTAATAAAGGTCGTTGCTAACCCACGCGAGCTCTATTCCCATGGCCGTCGGAAACAATAACAGATTTGCGAGTCTCGAGCGTATAAAGTGGAGAACAATCGGTCGAGTGGAACCCAGAGAACGATATAAATCAAACTAAGCATTGCGTGCACCGGCCGGCCATAGATCCTCGAGTTTCGTTTCTGCACGCCTTCCCGTCGCGCCGCTTATAATTACCGAGTACTTTCGCCAACCAACCGCTTGACGCCATCTTGCTATTTATACTGCAAAATGGCGGCGCTTACAGCACGTGTTCCTTTTAGTTATTTAAAGAAATTAAAGTCGATGCATACGAACTCTAAAACAAGTTCGTAAACTTTGACAAAGCGTTCAAATATGTTAAATTTTAGTTGATTATTTGTAACGAACAAGGTCTCGCTGAATTTACATTGAATAGGGAGCCGTTAAGTTGCGATGTAACTGAGCGGCAATGAAGGTCACCTTGGCCAACCGACCGTAGTATTTATCTTTATATCAGACCGACCGACGTACGTACGTTAATAACTAATGAATTTGTTTCATTTATTACTTTGGTTACATGAAGTATATGGAAACAAAGTATTATGTTTTTATATTCTTATGCGTTTGTCAGAACATAATTATTAAACAAAGAATTTTACATATAATAAGTATTCATATATAACAAAACGTAAACTTGAAAGACTTGTTTGAATTGATAAAATTGTTAAATCAATATGTATTGTAATCTTCCGGCTATCTGGTGTAGCTAATGATAACAAAATCGCACAGTGTGTTATGACAATTGTACGCCTATAAAATTAAACTTATCAACGGCAAGTAGGTCAAACTAAGTACATAATTATCACAGTTGGAGTGTTGATTATCATATGTACAACATTATTGTTTCCTTCAAATGTTGTTGTTATAACGATTTTTTATGACGTACCCTACTAGAAAATAAGGTATACGAACATAAATATATAATGGTCAACGTCTCTTCGGTTTCCTGCTGTGGAGTTGGCAATTCGGTACAGGAAACCAAATTCAAAGACAATTTCTATGCAGAACTTGCAAAGGCGATCGTTTAGTATTCAGAGAGTTTTACGGGCCAATGGCGGGTGACTATCAGCGCCGTCCAGCGCCTCTTACATATGTATGAGCAAGTACTTGAACACAACACACGTTATTTAGCCGTGACACACATCCACGCCAAAGATTCAATTAATTTTCTCTTACCACATATACGTATAACATTATTAATTTAATTGAATATTTATTAATTTTATAAATAAAAAAAGCTAATATCAAGTCATAATTACTAATTGTTTTATATTACAATGGTAGAAAAATGGTATAAGAAGTAAAGTTCTCAGAATTAATATGATATCATTGTCATTTTCTTGAAGAACAATGTGAATTGTGGATAGTCCTGTGTGAGTAAAACTAATTATAAACAAATGAATCATATAATATTCAATTATATATTACGTCGATAAAGATAAAAATTAGCCGAGTTTTATAATAAATTAAATGAACGTAAAATAATATTTTGATCTCAAGCCAAAAGCTTTTGAAATCTAAAAAATAACAAACACTATATTGTACGTGTCGTTTTGACGCCTCTACTTCTCTTAACACATGTTGCCTAATGATTCCAAATTGGCATCTCATACTTGTTATAAAAACGACAAAAGTACATAATATATACTGTTTATTATTAACGTTGGCATATGTAAAGGAACAAATTGAATAAGTCGAAGCAAAACCTCAAATTAATAAGATAGCGGTAACAAATGCTGCAAGACGCGATCGACCAAATGGACTTAACAAAAAAACGTAAATGCGAATTGCAATGCACAATAGAAAGAAACGAGAATGAAGCATGCGGAGTGGTGGTGCGCGACGTGGGAAAGCGAATGGCGGCATTGGCGGCCATCTTGGTTTGAGTTCGTTCGGAAAACATCACGTGTCCACGCGTCCGCCTGGTAACAGAGTACAAACGCTAAACGGAGCGGAACAATTCAAACGCGCGCCACGTGCTTTTTTTGTTTGTGCAACATTCCTCTCACTCGCGTCTTACATGCTATTGATTGGCGCCCACCCTTTTGGCTAAAGATAAATTTGTGTTACTCTATAATTATACTTTTATTTTATTATTTACTTTTTATTATTTATATATGCGTGCAGCTGCCATGCACACATGAACCAGTAAGCCGTCCCATTTTTAAAAAAAGTAGTAGATCTATCAAATAAATAGGAGAAGATTTGTTTAGTGGATAATATGAGGATTAAGAAACATAAACTTAGATCAAATACAAGTAATTATGATTTCGTCGCGTGTATATTAACATTTTTCGTGACGATCGTTTCCTCGGCGACCCATCACGCCACGCGTGAGTCAGTATTATACTGTTTTGTTATTATTACGTTAAAGCGCTATTGTCAGCTCTACCATAAAGGCACATCTTTTGTGTCTTACTTATAGTCCTGTTTTATTTATGCTCACCTATCTGCTTTCGTTTACATTCAACACAAAATAATCTTCGCGGGATTGTGGAGTTACATAAAATAGTTTTTTGTCATTAGTCCAAATAAAATTAATTCTAGTAAAGATTACCGACGTCGTTTTTTTAAATTTATAACATGATTACTCATAAGAATTTGTTTCATAATGATTAGTCATATATAATAAAGATACACTGATATTTCTACAACAGAATTTTTCTATATAAGTTTAGTATTATATTATGTTATGTGCATATATTTAGTATTGTTATACGTATGTATTTTAAATGGTAATTATGTCGTATTCACTTCACAATTATCATACAAAAGAAACAAATGCTTTGCTAAATTAAGAACGATTATGTTTAATATTTTCAATCCGAATTAACTTCATAACTACTACTTTATATACTAACTCCAATAGCGTTTGTAATTTGAATGGTATGAAAATAAAAACAAGATACCAGACGGGCAATCGTTGTGGTCGCGCAATTTGTGAAATTTTATGTAAAAAAATATGCAAAAAAATTTGGCAAGTAATAAAAAAATAACGGAAAACGAATCTTGTGAGACGGAAATAGATAGATTTAATCGTGAGTTGTAAGAGGGAGATAGTTGTGAGCGCCATCTTGCTTGCATCGCAACTCTTTAGTCACGCGCGGTAGAGCAGCGTTTCTATTTTTTGCGCGCTCTCGTTTGACCTCGTTGGTTTATCGTTATCAAACGACTCTAATAATAAATGGATTTCGCTTGTCGTGGATCGAGAGGCAAGCGGCGCAAGCTTCGCAATAACATAGATAACCTTCAAGCGAGGAGCATCTAATTTATTTGCCTGTTAAACATTAATGATGGTTCTGCGATTACACGGTCATGATAAATGAAATCTGCCGCGTTTATGACTTCATTTAAAAAAAAAACAAATTTATTAAGTAACAGCCTGTGAATGTCCCACTGCTGGGCTAAGGCCTCTTCTTCTCTTTTGAGAAGAAGGTTATGGAGATTATATCACCACGCTGCTCCAATTGTCAAGCACGAGATGAATTATAATCACAAATTAAGCACATGAAATTCAGTGGTGCTTGCCCGGGTTTGAACCCACTGTTAAGATTCACGTGTTCTCACCGCTGGGCCATCTCGGCTTATTATTCAATATAAAAGTTAATTAAAATTAAAAACATGGATAGGATTGAACATTTTTTTCGTTTATCCCCTTTAACACACAGCCTCCAAACTTCCTACTTCACAGAAGCTTATAAAACTTAGTCGAAGTCAATAAGCCAATAGTTTTGAACTCATGACAGCTGTCAATGAGCACAATTGGCTACAAACAACTACACTATTTAACCGTTATGATATTCTATAAATTTATTTAGTATATTGTTCTAGTATCTTAATTAAAATAGTAAGTATGTTACTTCTGTTTTCTTCGCAATTTATAAGAGGCCCATTTAGAAATAGCGTATGTACAACTATAAATATTTTATACATCCATACCTATACGTGAAGTTTTTGTATAATTGCTTAAATTAAATTTCCAGAGCCGTTTCGAATTATCATGAAACTATCTAGTAGACAAGTCAAGGTCAACGCTAACACGAGCCGACAAAAACAAACGCTTGTAATCACGTTTAATCGGTCGTGACTTATTGTTAGTTGTTCTTTGTTGGAACAATAATTCAGAATTACACAAAACAACGTAAGTTATATCGTTTGCGTTTCAATATCTAATCGCTTATTGTAAGTAATTAACTTATCTTAGACATGATAGACAGTTTTGTTTAAACTTGATAATTTATATTGATAATTTATAAGTAGAAATGTCCATGATATGATCGTTTTCAATTTATGTCATAGTATATCTTTTTTTTTTATATGATAGGTAGGCGGACAAGTATTTGAGCCACCTAATGCTCTTAGACATTGGCAGTGTAAGCAATGTTAACCATCGCTTACATCGTCCATACGCCACCAAACTTGGGAACCTTGGGAAGATGTTATGTCTCTGGTGCCTATAATTACACTGGCTCACTTACCCTTTACACCGGAACACAACAATACCAAGCTCTGCTGTTTTGCGGTAGAATATCTGATGAGTGGGTGGTACCTACCCAGACGCACAAAGCTCTACCACCAAGTAAAGGTTATATGATTAATAACTCGATGTTATTAATCATATAATCCAAAACATTTAAGCTAACCGTATATGTATTAGTCTGCTTACAAACTTATGAGGTACTACTTCATGACGAATATAAGTAGGAAACTCCGAAACTTTAAGAGTTAAAGCAAACTTAGTAATTTCGAAAACAAAACTTAAAGCAATGAATAAGAAGGCACTATAAATTAACTCGGGTAATGTAATACAAAGTTTATTCGTAGCCAGACAGCAATTACGACGGGAACTTTAAGCGGTATTCACGAACACCAAAGAGGAGGCGAGGCGCACAGTACTCCCTGTTTCGGCTCCCATCTCTAACGCCTTCTAAAGGTTCAAGCTCGCAGCGGGGGTAAAATTGACAAAGTTTCACCACCCTCAGTTCTATCCGATTATTTCGACATCTTTAGAGCTGCTTAACTTTCTTTGACAGATTAAACTAAAGATTTTTTTTGGACATAAGCGAGTTAATTAATTTTTATAAAACTTTTTCAGTATATAAACTACACAAATACATATTAATATGTTATAGCCAAGTAAGCTATATATTGCGAAGATTCCATAACTTAAACTTCTATATTTTTGTTATATTGTGTAAGAGAAGTTGAGTGGAGGAAGTATCTCCAAATAAACACATTATACTAGAATGAGGTAGATTTCATCAAGAAAAGTTTGAAGTCGGCTAGTTGCACTAAATTCTGAAGCTCAAAACTTTAGCAGAAACTTAGCATCTTCAAAACTGTAATATATGGGAACTGATAATCTAGATAAAACTTTGTCTGTATGAAAGTTTAGTAGCTACTCCTTATATTTTAAATTGTTTTACTTTATATCATACAATCTTGCTAAACTTTGTTGTTTTTAAGCTAAATGTTTCCATAAAATAAATATAAGTCTAAAGTTATGTTTGTTCTAAATAAGGACAAAACTATATTTAAAAAAAAAAGCAACAATGCTATAAAAGTCATCAATCAATTAATAAAATGTCAACAATCGATTTGTAAAGTTTAAAACAAAGTAAAAATACTTTGGTACATTTATAAATAATAACTCGCTTCCCATTTAATTATCTTGTACTTGAAAACTTACTTTTGTAGGAGTATTACAGCAGAAAAGTTATCATATTTTGTGTGCTTACCAACACTATGTTTAAACACATAAATTAATACTATTCAGATAAATCCAATCTATTACTTAGTAAGTTCAGCTACCCTAATCTAAGTTAGTTTAGTAGTTGTGTATTTATAGGAGTAAAGAGCAGATAGGAATCGCTGACACAAAATCCATTAATATATATTAATATAAAGTTTTGTTAATTGTATTTTATTGAGATATATATGTATATGTATAAATTTTTGAATAAAAAAAGAACGTCATAAGTAGCTCAACGTGACTAGTGCAAGTTTCAACTCGAGTTGTTTAATATTCAACATATGTGTCAAATTAGGGTGAAACAATAACTGTAAATTAACCTCAAAACTCATTAAAACCCAGCAGGGGAGTTGAGGAGCGTTGGCATGGCAAATCGTGTTGTACGCATCGAACTTTAATTGGTCTCGTTGTATCGGTATTACTGTAATCGATTTGCATGCAAATGTAATTAAAAAAACGAATACCATTCAAGTAAATCTATAACTAACGAAATGCAATGTTGGAAGAATAATAAAAACATTTTTAGCTAACAATTTGTAGTTATTTGAAGTTAATAAAGCATTCGATTTATAATTATAATCATTATTAATTGTTTGATATAACATTTGACCAAACTACACTAGTAAAGGTCAATCTGAACGTTTGCTAAGAAGGGAAACCATCAATCAACATTTAGTTGATACAGCCACTTGGAACACGATTACCACAAATTGACGTTGGCGCATTTCCAATTCTATTAAAATAACTACCACAGACACTCCCGTGAAATGAATAAGAATAGAAATAGCGTAATTTTTTAATGACTTTTATTTCTTTCGTTTCATGTTGATAAGTTAATCAGTTATATCATCAAAAAAATATTTTTATATTTAAAAGTAACAGCCTGTGAATGTCCCACTGCTGGGCTAAGGCCTCTTCTCCTCTTTTGAGAAGAAGGTTTTTGGAGCTTATTCCACCACGCTGCTCCAATGCGGATTGGTAGAATACACATGTGACAGAATTTCAGTGAAATTTGACACATGCAGGTTTCCTCACGATGTTTTCCTTCACCGTCAAGCACGAGATGAATTATAATCACAAATTAAGCACATGAAATTCAGTGGTGCTTGCCCGGGTTTGAACCCACGATCATCGGATCATCGGTCACGCGTTCTTACCACTGGGCCATCTCGGCTTTTTTTATATTTAAATTTAGAAAAATTAACTAATTCTGTACATATGTGTATATAAGTATACTTTGTATTCATTTTGCGCTATAATTTTATCAACTTACTACGAATTTACACTTTAAATTTTTTATAAGCTAAACATTAAACACTCATAAATTTTGTTGCCCTTGAGATTGCGGCGTACACATTATCTTGATTGGACCGAAGCCAACTTATTTGTATATGCACTTTGATTTCCTTATTAAAAAATTGTGACTTTATAAATAAGTTTGTGTTATGTATTAAAATTAAAAGAAAGAAAGAGATCACCTTAACTTAACTTATATATAAGAGAAACGATGAAATTAATCCTTTTTAAAAACTTTATAACTTACAACATTTAAAAGTTAGTTCAAATTTAAAATTAATTTTCAATAACGGAACAAAATTTAATATCTCAACGAACACATTTATTTTTAGAAATATGTACTTTAAACTGAAAGACAACACTACAAATATATGGTGATTTTTTTATTGCAATTGTAGCTTCGTTTTACCGATTACGTAATATATTATACTTACTTAGTTTATCTTTTTATGACTTCAATATAATATAGAAACGAATTGCTCAACTCATTGTTTTTAATAAAATTATATGACAAATGGCATCCATTACAGTTGTCACGTCTGGCGCTCCGCCACGGTCGACAGCCTCGCCTTGACCAAGTTCGACATGCGAGATGTCCGGTTAGTCCGCGATTACCAGCCGTTTACGCATACGAATTGCCGAATTATAAACATACTATTATGATTTTAGCATCTCGAACGTCGTCTATCGAATTATATAATTATAAGAAGTCCCACTGAACGACATCACATCTGTTCCCTTTCCCACATTTCATATACCATTCTTGTATGAGACATGTAATATTGCAGCGATGCTCATTTGAGTACTTGTATTAAGATGGGTATGAAAAATCCAGTGATCAGTTTCGTTCGTTTGGTATCATAAAGAATTTAATTGAAAGTTATGACTTTAATTTTAGCTAAATGACAGAGATATGATGATGTCCCTTTTCGGCTAAGTAAGCCATTTTAAGCGAGACAAGCCAACTAACCATGAGACAAGGCAAGGAGATCATAGTGCGTGTACAACAAGTATTGTTCATACACAAACGTGCTTTCTTTTACCTCACATATATTATACGATGTGACAGAACTTCTTAAATTCAAAACACAGTGTACGAATACTAGAATAAAATTTTGCAGTTTTATTTTGTTTATTTAAAAATAATTTATTTAATATATTTAATATGGAAAATTCTTCACTAGAATATTTTATCTCTGACCTAATTTTAAAAAGTATTATGTATATAAATGATAAGTCGCGTATAGAATGATAAACTTCGGCTGATAAGACTGTAATCATTGTTATATCACAAAAAACGCAGTAAGGAAATATTCTGTATACCTACATAAATATATTTGTATATAAGTTTTTTTGAAATTTGAATTAAATATTGTTCTTTATTAAACTTTAATATGCTAAAATGTATATTGAATAATCTTTCCAAATAAACATTTACGGCCTTATTTATAAACGTTGCTTAGTTACTGGTTAGCTAAACACTGATTTGTCTCTTTCTGTCATTATTGATTTGACATACGAAAGAAGAAGACAAAATGTTGTTTAACTAATCACCAGTTAAATATAGTTTATGAATAAGGCGGTTATTGTTTACAGAATTAATAATAAATGAAGCATGTGTTTTTTTTATGTTTACTACAAGTTAAATTGTATTTAAATAAAATAATATTCAGCGCCAATATTATAATGGAAACATGAATTTTATTATCACACCACACAACACCCTAGTTTGTATTTATTTAACTTTATTTACCTCGTTATTGTTACCATTGCCGTCAAAACTGCCAAAAACCTTACAAATATAATCCTCACAATTACATTTACAATAACACGGGTTTCATCCATGACGCAATTGAGGAAATATGTTAAATACAAAAGGAAACATAGAAAACGAGTAATACATTTAGATAGATTAAAACCAAGACGAGAGAAAGTCAACATTCTTTGGACAAGCTTGGTATCATAAATCCACAGATTATACGCAGTCACGTAAAGTTGGCACAGATAATAGCGCAAACAGTAATCAGGTCAGCGACTTCGCATTACGTATAAAACGAGCCTCATGGGAAATTAATTCTCAACGCGCAGCTTGTACCGTGGATGTGGATGACCTCGCTGTAAATACCAGGGTGTGCTACCTACTATAAATCACAAAGATCGAGTGTGTAATGAACGAAATTATAGATTGAAATATTAACTTTACAAAGTTATATGACTTCGTGGATAGAAGAAACAACGGGGATATACCCAAAACATTTATCTAGCGCATTAGTGGAATATTTTTAAGTATTTAATAATAAATTGTATATTATATATAACACATTTTGGAAAAATAAAATTCAAAGCATGACAGATAGTGCAAATATTACCACTAACAGGTAATGCAATACACCTGTACAAAGTGGAAATCAAAAGCAAACCAATAGCAAAGTTCTCTAGGGAAAGTGCGGAACCGTTTCGAAATACATATTGCACAAGACTGCAATGCAGTAATAAGCTTATCAGTGATTTATATTCTTTGAGGTGAAGGTCACTTTAATAAAATGTTATTCGTACCATTGAAAAATACCGTACATTGTATACTTTGTTTTAAACATGCTAAGTTTTAAATTTTGTTTCGCGTGTAAGTGCGTACCTAAGAAATGTATAATGAAGACATTAGTAACCAAGATTATTGGCTGTATGTATGATATTTATAATATGAGTTTAGTTTATTTAATTTATTATTTACCGTAAATACTATCATTAGTGTATTATTGTTATCGTTTTATGAAAGTATTTTAACTATATTTCGTTATTCAATTATTTATGAATATAAGATACTCTCGTACAAATGTGTTTAAATTATACTGGAGAGATGGGTCAAATCCAATTGAGCCACTTCAACTACTGCCACTCGTACCAACAGGGTAAATACCACGAAGTTAGCGAAAACTCTACTATTAAATGCTACTTTCGATATTTTACCGCGCCGTACATTGCTGTCGACAAGACTAATAAATACCTAACAACTTAAACCTATAACAGCAATTTGTCAGCACAAGGATTAGCAAATCTATACTAATATATAAAGCTGAAGAGTTTGTTTGTTTGATCCGGGTTAATCTCAGGAACTACAGATAGAAATTTTAAAAAAAATTGTGCTGGATAGTCCTTTTATCGAGGAAGGCTCTAGGCTTATTTTTTTAATTATATTTTTATTATTTATACGCGGGTGAAACCGCGGGGAAAAAAAGTGAATTAATTAATGGATAGATGTATTTATTTATTTTTTATTTTTTTTATTTTTATTGTATAGGTAGGCGGACGGGCATATGGGCCACCTGATGTTATGTGGTCACCAATGCCCATAGACAATGGCATTGTAAGAAATGTTAACCATCGCTTACATTGCCAATGCGCCACCAACCTTGGGAACTAAGATATTTTATATCCCTTGTGCCTGTAATTACACTGGCTCACTCACCCTTCAAACCGGAACACAACAATACAAAGTACTGCTGTTTTGCGGTAGAATATCTGATGAGTGGGTGGTACCTATCCAGACGAGCTTGCACAAAGCTCTACCACCGAGTAAACATCCGAGTATCCATTAATTAAGTCACATTTTTACAACTTTATTTGTAAGAAACTAAACTTTACACTTAATGTGACGTGACTCTATCGTAAACTCATATATGATATTTAATTTACTACAATTATATTTTAAAAGATACAAGCATCGTAATAGGGTAACACCGTAAATTGGTTTTTTTATATTTTACCTTCGAGAAAATAGAATGTAACCTTTTTTATTTAAAAATAGCTACACAGCTCGGGCGCCTTTGATAAATAAAGTAAGTAAATATTTAAATTTTACCTTCACAAATTGTATCGTTGACCATACCTGTAACAGAGATAAATACCAATGAGTATATATTATACATAGTAAATTAAAATGTCTAAAAAATTTACATAAACATGTAATAAAAACATTAATAAAAACAATCTTATCGCTTTAAAAGAAATAAAAAATGGGTTAGGAATTCGACACAATAATAACATATTGTTATTGTACTGTTCTGATTATGTGTCTTAAGCAATGATTAGACATATTTTGTATTTTATTTCTAGCAATTCAAGGAATTATATATCTACATATTGAATTTATATCTGATTCGATACTCATACAATAAATTTAAACATTCGTCTTATTTAGATGGTTAATATTATAATTATAAACTCATCAACATTCATACAAAAGTAGTATAAATAAGTTTACTAACTCAAGAATTCTTGTTTAAATTATTAACACAGATACTGCATAATAGCAATTGCAAAATATTAATAAACTTTGAACCTACAGAGAGTATAGATAATGAAATAAATTGATACTCGTAGCGGTTATCGCATAGGTTATTATACGAGGTTACAGGTTATCGTGTTCGACATTAAGTTTTAATGAACGTAAGCCAAATATACGTTTATTAAGATATACTATAAGTAAGCATACTTGTGTATCGGAAGCTGTTTAAATTAAGAGCAATGCATACTATATTTTACGATATTTATCAAAAAATTCGAGCATCGAAATAGTTTATCTAAAGGTCATATTATAAGTCGTAATGTTCGCGCACATAATTTTAGTGCGCGAACATTAAGCTAAATAGTGATGAATGATAAACAATTTTATATGCGCGTTTAATTCAAAACATTTGTTTTTATGCTTGCGTCATTTTTTTAAGACAAGTCAGGTTTTTTCTTGAACACATTGCTGATGTAACCATAACAACATCAAAACGTAATAATCTTAATCATCTTAAAAAAAACATTGTCGAAGACACATATATTTACAATGTCATCCTGCGTATATTTTTACTCAATTCAATTGAAAAATAGTTAAATAACATAACATTACTGATAAATAATTTATCAAGTTTATCTATAAGTGCACTACTATCTGGTTTATCTTTTATCATGTACTTACGTGATAAGTCTTTTTCGAGATATCGTGCTAATAATACATATTTAGTCTATTATTTGCACGTATAATATAATGTAATAATACATATGGAAATATGAAAAACAAAGTAAATATTACATTTAAAAAGTGAATTTAATGCAAGTTATTCATATAATCACTCAATGTAAACGTCTCATATCTGTTATATGTCTATCAGCAAACTAATACGTTAACAGTAACATAACACGCGCCACGTCGCTTTGATAATGATACTACCTGTTGAGGTCACTGCGATAAATAAATCCATCCTTATTACACGTGAAATATTATGGAAATGTCAACGTACCCTGTAACAATTAATCTCGCAGCAACCTGAGATATTTCTTCTGTAGATTCTTTTCAATAAAGATTGTCTTTGTTTCTCCTCTTGGTTCTTCGGATCACTGCCTGATATCCACCAAAGTGCCACAGGCCAAGCTGCCGCCACCAGCGGTACGCAAACGTCGCGTTTGGCACTATAAGTCGACAGATTGGGACGGTTTGCGCGATTACTATGCGTCAGTCCCTTGGAAGGAACGTTGCTTCAGGGAGAATGACCCGACAGCTAGCGCCGCTGCTATTGCTGATGAGATCCTGTTGGGGATGGAATACTACATTCCTAACTCAGATCTCATCAGTAAGGGCACGCGAAACCGTTGGTTCACTCGCGAATGTGCCGATGCTGTGTCATCCAAGCAGGCGGCATATCGCGCGTGAATGCGTTAGCGGGGCATCTAACATTGACTCACTGAAAGCAACCTATAACAAAAACTTCAAGTCCTGTAGGAAGGCATACACGAGAGCGGATGCACAGCGCGTTGTACAGATTGGTCATGACCTTGTTTCGCATCCTAGGGGCTCCCGTAGCTTCTGGCGTCTGACCAAGTCTGTGCAAAACAATTTTTGCCAACCTTCGCTGCCACCGCTCAGGAATCCGGACGGATCACTAGCTCACAGTCCGCAGGAGAAAGCCGATCTTCTGGCAACTCTTTGCGGATAACAATCATCTGTGATCGATGATTGCAGTGCGCTGCCACCTTCAATACCTTCATCACGATGCCTGACATCAAAATCAGGCAGCGTGATGTGCATGCAGAGCTGCAATCACTCGATGTACGGAAAGCTAGCGCTCCCGATGGAATACCAGCCATAGTGCTGATGAAGTGTGCAGCGGAGCTGCCTCCTGTGTTGACGCGCCTGTTTCAGCTGTCTCTCTCTACAGGATGTGTGCCGGATTCTTGGAGAAAAGCTAATGTGGTGGTGGTAAGCTGGCTCTCAATGTCACCGCCTAGCTGTGACATCAATTCCAACGCGCACGAAGAAATTTGGCAACTCTTTTCTTTGACGCACCTCCAAAACATGGAATTCTTTACCAGCACACGTATTCCTCTCCTCTTATGACCTGGGGTCCTTCAAATGAGGCGTGAAGAGGCATCTTGCGGGCCGGCAAGGCGGGGGCGGCTAGTGCAAATCAGTATTCCTGACTGCACTAGCCGTCGTCGCTTTTGGACTCTACTACCACTTACCATCAGGTGGAGTAGGTATTTGCCCAAACGGGTAAAATTAAAAAAAAAAGTTAAGAAGAATTTGCATTCAGAATTCATCGTCATTAAATGTATAAATTATTTTTTTTAAAAATTACACGAAGCTTCTTTTCGGCAATTTAAAAATTTCCACGCGAATTTATAAGAACATGTTATAGCGCATGAGAATATTATTTATGCAGATTTAAAACATAATTGTCCGACTTAAAAAATACTGTTATAAGATATATATTTTTAACTGAAAATTTCACGCGTTATTATCTTTATAACCTGCGTTATCATTAACTTTTATAAAATAATATTCACTAATTAAAACGTCGATGAGCTTTGAAACGGAAAAGCTCTATCTACAGTTGTTATTAAGCTAAAAAGTAAAGACTCAAATGATTGTCAGATGTGATTTAAAACGTAGTCTAAATTGAATTGAAATTTTGACTTCAGCAATGTTACGAAAATTCGATCACATGAGTTGGATATGTAATTAATTACTGAACGTCGGCTGGAGGGGTGGAGTGAACCGAAGGGAGGGGCTGCCTGCCTATCATTAACTGTCGCGCGATTGAAGCGCTATTAAATATTCAAATTGGCGAAAGTTCCATACATTGTCAACGTTCCTCACTTAAAAAATCGATAAAGTAAGTTGCGTGCAATTCATATTAGTGTTTTATTTACATAATATTACGGTGTAATATTATACGACAGTATCAGTACACTTTTAAAAAGTTTAAGCTTGCTGTGAAACATAAGATGAATATAACCGTTTCAAATAATAATTAATTAGCAATTCTAACAGATTTAAAAAAACCTTTAAAAGAGGTCACATGACGACTCAAAAAGTAACAGAGTTATTTTTCAACGACTCTTTAGTAAAAGTCGGTCATGCGACACCACTGACGTTATAAAAACAAGGTACAACAGATGTTGCATATAATACAAACTTGTATTTGTATGTAAGCCATGATTTTAAGAGTAAATTTAAGGCAAAAGTTTAATAAGACGTATATATAATTATATTCATGAAAATTGAGTAATATGCTAATTTTCTTCCGGGCGACCTCTAAATTATAAATTTTATTTGTGTATTTTTAGTTTCTTACATATCTACATTATTTGATATTTTATTGTCATTAATTATTCAGTTACAGTTTTGAAATACACATACATTTCTTAAACAAATGTATTACATTTTCAAAATTATGTAGCACATACTACATGTAACATATAATACATGTTTTACAGTAAGAATAGATAAATCATTATTATGAAGAATTAACATATTTATTACGCGTTTTGTAACACGATAAACCTTGTGAACGATAACCTGCTTCGTCACGAGTGATGAATTCTAATACATTATTGTAAAAAATACACAACACGTTATTATGAAAGGAAAATGCTTAATACGAAATTACCAAATTATAATAATTAGCAAATATTATTCTTAATACTGAATATATTAGTTTACTATGCCTTATATATATATTTTTTTTTTTATTATTTATTATTATCCAAACACATAGACTAACAATTAAACAAATCAAGAGCATTATAAAAACCACAGAGGTTTGACATTAATGCCCATCTGTGCTTATTTAGAGCTTATAACTATATATATATTTATATATATATTTATATATATATATATATATATATATATATATATAGAAACAGGTACATATTAATTGAATTTAATACAAGAAAAAAAAAACAACTAATTAAACATATTATATATGATGATGTCATATATGAGCTGATTTACTTTGTAAGTCTTTTAAACTTCTAGCACATTTATAAATCTTCTCCGATATATATTGTGACCTCTGCTTATATTTCACCAGTTCATTTGACTATTTTACTGTAATAATGTATGTAATATATGAGAACAGAATCAATGTGACACCTTCATGTAAACGAGTTTTTATAAACGAGATAATAAAAAACATTAATTATAGCTTAAAACATTTCAACATATTATATTATGATAATTTATGAAATATTTATGTACTAATTTTTTTTATTATAGTGTAAACACGTTATGGAAATAATAGAAAGTCAAATAAATTTGTAAATTGATAATCATTTTATATGTTAAAACATACGATTGTCTTAACATCTGCTAATGAATGTAAAATTGACTACTTTATAAATTGGGGTACATTCATAAAACTGTATTAATTATGAAAAATATTTAATAAGTTAAAATATGACCGACGGCCAAACTTGTTACTGACAGGAAATAAAATATCTACCAATGGGGATTGACCACTAGTATTAATTAAAATTAAGAATGATTCACACATTGAAAGTATTGATAGTATAATGCATGTATGTGTAAATATCTATATAGCTCGTAACCTAGTTACGAGCCCACCTTTTATTGAAGACTTGGTTTGTTGCTGTTGAAAATATTTAATACACATCTTTAATTAATAAAAAAATTTCAAATATTCTATACGTAAAATAATATCAAATAACAGTCTGGATTTTCCTATAATAAGAATCGACGGAAGAAAGAGCATTAAAAGTTTAACTTGTTTTTAGGAGTTCAAAGGAGTTTGCAGAAGGAGTTCTGGATAATATCTAACTAAAATATGCAAACCAAGATTTATATTCTCATTCCTTTTAACTTCCCTGAAGTAGAAAAATGTTAGTCTTAAGGAAGTAGGTAGACTTCCTTATATATGTTGCTTTTTTAATAATCAAAGAGTATTTTACTTATTCTGTAACAAAACGCCTCGGGCATAAAATGTGTTCAATTTTTTTTTATTCATTCAGTCTATATCAATATGATATTTAACAAAGAGACAACAAGCCATTATTTCTTATTAAGGTCAAGAAATAAACGTTTATACATATTAAAAAAGTATCAGAATGTTGTTTAGATGAATATTATACAAGTGTTTGAACCATTAAATAAAGTGCAAGACGCTATACTGCAATTGGTCACGAACTTACAATCATGCATTACGTCAAAATCCCACGCCCCATTGCTCCAAGCCGCATTACTGTTCTCTATAAATTAAAGGAACTTATATAACAGTCTTCGTCGTGCTATTTCTACGATTTCATCATACAATAAAAGACTGGGATAACCTTATCAAACAGGATCTCGAATCTGCTTCCCCTGCCCTACGAAACGAATTGTTTACATTTTTTTTACAAAACAAAAAGCAGGTACAGATCATGTTTGGAGGCAAAATGCCCTTTACAAAAGAACTAAGGGCATTTTATGCAACAAAAAATTTATGTTCTACGCTCGAAATGCTTTGTGAGTCGTAATTACAAGAAAGAATAACTTTGGGGATCTCTTTTGTTGGGAAGAGGGGAGTTTTTCTAAGCGGGTAACGACCGCGGCAGGTGGTACATAAGTATGCTGATAAATAAATTCCGACAAAAAGTGCAACAAAAACTGGTTAAGACGAGGCGAGACCCGCCAATGTCAACTAAAGGTCGAACGAACGTCTACCTATAACAGCCGACATTTACGCACGTCCACTTTTATAGTTGTAAAAAATAACATTATTGACTAATTAAATAATGAACGTTAAAATACATATGTATTCATTGGTCATGTTAAAAATATAATACAGAGCTTTTAAGTGTATTTCTTCACACTGACTAATGCTTACCAGTTAGCATAATTTGTACTGTTGATTGTTTATAAAAACTGTTAAATAATTTTTAACATAATGAAATTAATTCCCACCGCGAAACAATAATAATAAGCATAACTGGAAAGATATTGTACATTGCTATCATGTTCATAAATCCAATTTCACGCTACGTATGCAGGGAACACGTATTCTACTTGCAGCAGAGTTTAAAGGCCCCATCTTTGTATTCATCCGGTCGAGTCCATTAATATAATGAAGCTACAGCGCCAGCACATCACGTTTCTAGCCGTGAGCCACGTCCGCATGTGCCACAAAAGGAATGTTCACTATTATTATTACAGCTAAAAAAGAGCTGACACTATATATTTTTTTCTTAATATCCAGGTAGCGCAACAAACTATCGAGCGGGGAAACCGGTCTAGCGTAAAAAATGCTCTTTGTAAAGGCAAAGACATAAATCATGCGGACTCACGATCACGACCGGTTCATCGCGGTATCGAGTTCGCACGGCTAATAAGACTTCAATCAAGGTCGACTTGCACGTCGGTAAATAACAAACCGCTTTATAAACATTTCTTACTCATCTACAATTTGCTATTTGCATTCCTCTTTTTATCTCTGATTTAACTATTATTTCCTTTTCTTTAGCAACGAAATACATGTACGAACTAAATTTAATAATTCTGTGCACAAAGCACCGGACGGAATTTGCATATTTGGCACACTATCATTTATATAGTCTGACATTTACGGATACAGGAAAAAAACACCATTATTTATTATTTATGTTGAAATTTGTTTTGAATATAATGAAATAACTATTTAAAAAATTAGCTAATCCGTTTAGTCTAAAAACTACAAAGAAGGTCATTAACACTTTTCATGTCTGGAACGTTAAGAGGGTAATAATAAAAGCAGCAATGAGAGCAGCTATTGTGCGAAGCTGAAAAACAAACATTTCTCATTAAGCGAGTAGCGCGAACCGAGCATTGTTTGCCGAGAGGACATAACGGACCGTGTCGGATTTACGTCAAAGCGTCTCGACTCACAACCTCTGGAATGTCAAGCGATAGGTACCTATACTGTATAGTCTAACAGCCAACAATACACAAAGTGACATCCTTGTTTACATAAACTGTATCCCTCTCACTTATCTTAAAATAGCACATAATTCCCATATTATTTGGATTTTAAATAATATTAAACTATAATAGGTACGTATTACAAGCTATTTCGTGTTGATTTAAAAAATATTGAATTGCGAAATATCATGACTGATATTTCAATAATTATCATGATTAGTTCAATTTATCTTCGTACGAATGAAACGGAACGTAAACGGATGGAATGGTTCTATGAGTTCAACGACCGACGGACCTCGGACCAATTCGCGACATGAGATTGAATAATAAGTTGATTGCGAGCACGACCCAAGGCCGGCAGCCATTACTGAGCGCCGCCATTTTGCACAAAGTGCACCCACCATTTTTGATATTAACATTTACTCTATCACTATGACCTATTTTATATTTTAAAATGCAATCTTATTTATCTAACACAGTTTATTTCGTTGCTTTCTACCTCGAATTATATTGTAATTAATAATCTAATTTAAATAAAATAAGTTATATCAAACGGACACGTACATTCGAAATGAAAAATACCTACATGACTAAATTCTAGTTTGAATTTGCATGTTTATTGCGTTAGTAGATGCCAGAATGCGATATTTACATTTATTAGAAATGTTAGAACAGGAATGAATAATTATATTATTGCAGTCAACGTTCTTTAGACGAAAATACGTCGCACTTCGTTTTCATGTTGTTTATAAATTATGTTTTATTTATCAAACTACCCATTGAGTTTATTAATATAAAAATTATTACATATTTATTTTAAAAAAATATATAAACTTTATAAGTGCATTGTTCTTATATAACTTTCAGGTTATACTTTACCATCAGACATATGAACAGTCTAATAATAAACTACATATAGGTAACGAAAAATCTCAAAACATCTAACATTATAATTATATAATAAGTCTATCTATATGGGTAAAACTAGAAAGAATATAAATATATGAAATCATACTTAGACATTTATAATTCTTGTTTGAAATGTAAAACAACCATAAGCTTGAAATAAACTACTCAATTCAAACAATTAAACACGCTTCGTATGAGAGCGTTTAAATAATTATTAAAGGCGTATTACGTAAGATCGTTGTCATTACGGAAATAAAAGCATGTTTCATAATTATTGTGATGTGATTGCAATTGTAGCAATTAAAATAAATGTTCAACGGATGTCTTTGCTTCGTAGCGTTTTTAAAATATAAATAATTCATTGCGCTTAATTAATTAGATATAATTAATTTCAATTTCGAAATGTTTGTATTTCTATCAATTAGAAGATTGTTATTATTTTTTTCATCATTATTTTAAGTTTAGAAAAAAAGCTTTAAATTAGTTCAGAATCTAAACAATAAGCAAAATCTTATTTAGAAAAAGGGTCATCGGCAACGATACCACATTCGTTGCCTCTAATATTTACGTCCTTTTATTCAGGGTCAGACCCTCGACAGCTGAGTTATGAATCATTTGATGAATGAGAAATAATGAAAGAGACGGAATTCATGTATAAGCTCCGGTCTCCGTAGCAGGTGGCCTATAGTCTCAACTCCCTGTGATTAATGGACCTACGTAAATGTAAATTGGTTCTTCGTTTCATTTTTGGTATATAATGAATAAGGATAAAATTGTTGATAAATTCTGTTACTAGCCGTTATATGGATCTTGGTAGATGTCATCAACGGAAATATATATAGATGATATCTAGCTTATAATCAATTATCCGTATAGTATATAAATTGTATTTGTTTCAGTCTAATAATAATAGCTAAATTTTCATATATAAAAGTAATAATGTAACGATTTAAATTGATTATTAATTAGTAATCGCATAAACATTCTCTCTTATTAAACGAACTATTGAAAATACACACGTAATATATAATTTATTATCTGAATATAAATATCTGCCTGGTTTAGACCTTGAGTAAGTATTTGGCAATGTTATATAACATAACAATGGTATAGCACTAAATATACCAAGACATTAATAATAATCATCGGGAACATGACGGCGACATGTTCTTTTAATTAAACGTTGATTAAATGTTTCATATAATTTTTATTAAATTTATTTTTTCGACAAGGACAAATAGATTAAAGCATTGCGTGTTCATAAACATTCAAGACTTCTTATTTATTACTCAGTGTCTCGCAAAATTGCTATTTGAATTCTCGAAGCCTAAATAGCGAGGCTATTGTCCTTATAACGATATCCATTCGTTATTTAGGTACGTTTCAGTATGTTATTACATATACATACTAAGTGTTTTCGCGTTGAAATTTAAAAAACTATATTGGACTGGTTTTAAATGGTAAGATGGAAAATAATATTTGGTGTAGTTATCGTGGCAATGATGGTTTAAGCAAAGCTTTCAATTTATGTAATGTAATTTTTATATTGCTGTGTGAGCAACGACATTATGCAAGAAGAGAGAATATGACTAGAGATGGAGATGACTGGCAGAGAGAAATGTTCAGAGCCCGCCGGAAACAAGTTTTACGCTTGTTATGCTAGTTCAACATTTAAATAAAATACTTACATGTTTTTACAACGTGCCATGTGATACTTATTTAATTTTATGTCTGGTGTAATAAACATGAAACACTTAAAAAAAGGGTTGCGTTTATTAATATTATGCAATATTTTTAAACGCAATTCCGGTAGTAAGTTATAAAAAAACTTTTTATTCACTTTGTTATTCGAAAAACAATTTTTACTGAAATAAAATGTAAGGTTAACGACTACTATATATAATATTGATCTTTTGAATTAATTTTTGAAATAATTTTATATTTATAATATTATTATAAATATAAAGTTTTTAAAAAAATAACACTTTTTGTTATATATTGTTTTTATACATAAGAGTATTGGACTCTGCTCTTATATTCCGTTTAATAGTTGTGCTGCTAGGTATCGCTTAATCATGTCAACATTACAACAATATATTCGTTGCGCTGACATCATAAATGTCATTCAACGCTACAATCAATTCAATGCGTCCGCGCATCAAGTTTGCGTAACCGGGCGCCATCTTGCTCACTGATATCGTGTATTCTTGACTGATCACAAATAATTATTTACATTCGATACAGGGCAATAAAACGATAATGTCTACTTAAAATATTTATTATCGATGCTGGTAAATAATGCATACTGTATGAAATTAATAAATACCCAAATAATTTTATGCTATCCATAAATTAACTATCCTAATAACTGTTATAGAAAACTATATCATACTATACTTTTTTTCGGTATAATAAATTAAACTAATACAATAAAATAACGATCTGGACTCTCAGTATCATAAAAAACAGAACAAGTTCTAAGGAAAGGGTTGTGATAAATTCTTCTGAGAAACTTATAAGATTCGAAGGTAAAATTCCCTTTAAGGGGATCATGAATCCTGCCGTTTAGGGCGATTAGAAAGAGATGAATGTATGTGAGATTATCCAGATACGCCTGCATGCCTCACCCTACGAGAAAGGAGCGAGTTCTTGGACCGGTTTACGTTGGACATGTGCTACAAAGGACAAATAAAAGTCATAACGGAGCTAGAGTAACCAACGCCATAATTGTGTGAATTATTCATTCGCGTCGCCCTGCGAAAATTCTTTACATCTGTAATTCGTGATTTGAATAAACCGGCGAGCGTTAAACGAACGTAATGATCTTAAATCACGAATTCAGTGTCAAAACAATCCCTGATTTGATTTCGTATGCCAGCTGCCAAAGTAACTCATGATTTTTCATGAGAGCTGCATTTACGAATAAGAATATTTATTATTTCGAAATAATCAAATTAATTTAGATACATCTGTTTCAACATTATAATGTAACTCAATAATGATGACGTTATATTAATATATCAATATATATTCAGATGGAATTTTTATTTGGTTTTATTGGAGTTTTTTGTTCTACTTAACTATTGGTAGACGAATTCGTATTTAAATAGACGCATAAATCGTGCCGTCTTTTTCTGTTCAATAAATTTAAGAAAGGGCATGATAAGACGAATACACCAGAGACTATTACGGACGGTTGAGGTAATAGAGATCCGAGTCAGTGATGTGCGACTGAGATAAAGATACCTACTGCCTCACGTAACGGTAAACCGGGGTGAAAGTACACAACGCGCTCACGTATGCAGAATTGAGTATGTAAACAGTTCAAAAGTATAATATTTATAGCTTAATATAACACCAATAAATTGTTTCTTACAGCAATTTAATTGAACATCTTGCTATAAATAATTCATCGGAAATGTTTTTCATTACACTACGAAGTAAGGAATTTTCTATGTAATCTCAAGGTTAAATAAGGAGGTATATTCATTAACTTACCAAGGCAATTAGATTTTTATGATATTATGGAAGAATCGATTGATGTCCTAAAATAAGTAATAGCTTAATAAATGGTCCAACGAATAAGTCTACTGTAGTAGTCCATTCCAATAGCATGGGAGTAATAAAGGTCAACATACCTTTGATAAACATATTCGATATGATTTGCAGAACGAGATACTAAATTATGTACTATAAGAAGTCCTTAAGTATATTTTCATTTAAAATATAACACGGTATCATTAAACAGCATAAATTTACTTTAATTACTCCTAAACTTTCGATAATAACTTCGCCTGTCTTCGTCGCCATTTTAAGCACCATTTTTTGCCGAACTGGCAATGCTATGCATAAATATATAAAGACAAAGCACAAACATAAATTGTATCTTTGCCAAGGATGTCCGTAAAATGAATGATGAACGAATGAGGTTTAATGATTATGAAATTATATTTTATCACATGTTACTGATATATTTTTATTAATTTCTTTATTATTTTAACATTAATTTATCGGAAAATAAAGTACTGCTATAACATAAAGGACATAAATTATGTACTGTATGTAATGAATATGAAAATAACAAAATGTTACATCATTAACTGTATAATTTATTCATCAAGGTTATTCTGATTATTCAATACTTTTGCCTTAACTAGTTAAACTCTAAAGTCAAGTCAATTCAAGGTTAAAGTTGTTTATTTATTTACTTCCTCGATTGAAAGATGGTCTATAGTCTATGTATTAATAACATAGATACTCTATGGATACTCTATTATGTAAAAATATTAAAAAAAATACAGTTTTATTTGTGACCGGTAAACTTACTTCTTTTGAACGTATAAAGGCATGATTGATTTCATTTGGTTTGATATAACATTTCGAATTACAGTACTCTGCGGAAACAGTACCTACAATACAGAACACAATTAAATCGCGATACTAAATATTACCTATAGATAGTCTAAAAATAAATAAATATTATCGGCGTCTATAAATTCGCGTCGCGTTCATGGCCGCGATCCCAGCTGGCCATTGTTCTTTACATAACGACAACGTGACGAGCGCGACTTCACTTGTTTATTATGCTTACACCAGCGCCCGCGCCGGAGCCTCGTCCGCGTTTCACGGTGTCGATTTCCCTGGCTATTGTTTTTGTAATCTTGAAGCTAATCTATGCATGTATTTTATTCCCACTGTAATTACATTCTAGTCAGCGGTTTGCATTTTGCTTATCTTTTTTTTTTGTATTATTGTTTCATTTTAATATAAACACAAACACTGCTGATCAACGTAATATTATATCGTCTGTTGATGTCACAATTTTCAATAAAAGCGATAATAAAACAATGACATTCTTTATTTTAAGGTCATACTTTCATGTATTCAATTTGAAGTATAGTGTAAATAATTGAGCAATGTGCTACGCAACTGTAGTCAATTTTACAAAAATTGTGTTTAACATGTTAATTTTTGTTTACAGTACTATTTTTAATATGACATTTAAGTTTAAAAAAGAAATCTTCGGCCTCTGATTCGACATTGACGTAAAATATAGAATAAAAAATTTAAAACCTTGTGAAACGAAACAAAGAATTTTATTTAACGGTCGTAAATCATTTATAACGATCCATTTATAATAACGGACCATTGTTGTCTATTGATGGGAAGGAAAATAAAGATGCTCATTTTACTCTATCTATTCCTCATCGCTCCGACTGTGTTTCGAGAATTTGCAATATCTAACTTTAGTAACATCAAACAATAGAATAGGATAAATGATGGCGAGTAACATACAAAAGCAAACAGAACCGTCAAAACAACGTGAAATATCCGTTACGAAAGCTCGTTTACGCGAAAAGTTAATAAAAGCATTATAAAGTCTCCCACAGACGAGTCGATAAGACCGGCGCAGTTAAGACAAATGATTCACGCTCAACTTAGTCGTGTGTCACTGACCTTCACGTAATTGCGGCCGGATGTGCGCCTGCCATAACACCGTGTACTTAATCATGCCACGTTCCGTTTCACACAGCGCACCCAAACAAAGCTAGCTCGGATTGAGTCACTTGAAATTTTAACGTCGCCTTAAACTTCACCTTATTAGAATCAGGTGGGTTAAGAATGGGGTAAATGCATTTCTGAACGATTTGTGTAGGCCACCCTACTAAACGTGCGCGACATGTCACTACGAACCCCTTACCACCCGTGTTAACCCTAGGGACGTCCTCCAGCTCGTTTCGCTTGGTATTCAAATTTCATATTGTTACTTTTATAACACTTTACAAGGGCAGTGGAAACATTATGGGAAATAGATAACATTTTAATGAAACACAACTCTCAAAATATAAAAAAGAAAAAGTAAATCAGTATTGCTTTATTCTTATTACGTTTGTGGACAGAGGTATTTAATTAAATTACTAGAAATATAAAACGGTTTCCTAAAAAAACAAGAATAAGAAAAGACAAATGTGCGAATAAAATAAGTCATAAAATGTTTAAATAAAAGATTATTTAAACGAAGATTTACATGAATTAAAAAAGTCATTCAAGTTCAGTACTATATATTTGTAAATTACGAAACTATTAAGATTTCTCTTTAATAAACATTAGCAAAATTTGAAAGTTACGCAACCGAGTAAGCTATCTGCATACTTGTATACATTAAAGGCTGAGAGGCGATACGCCGGTGCATTTAACGGTAAATATGTAAAATTATGCAAACAGCGCGCCGAGGCAGGCATGTGCACGCAAAATTTGTACCCGGGACTAGAATGCAGATTGCTTAGTTAACGAATAACACAATCGCATCGAATACATTTATCGCTATGGAAAAAACTCAAATTTACTAAAAGGATAATTTAAATGAATTATCATTTATATGTGTTTAAGAGAATACGGATTTTACTATAAAATATGTACATATAACTAACACTAAATAATGATTTAGAAATTAAATTGTTACTTTTGAAATGAAGGTCTATAATAATATAATATTTATAAATAGAAGTTAGTAATCCATTTTTTATTCGACTTATAATATATGGTAATGATGACCTTAAAATCGCATAACTTATCAACGATATAAACACGCAGTCACGATCCTAATATAAAATGTATTCATTTTTTATATCACATAAAATGTTTAACAGAACAAGGGCACAAGAACAACTTGAGATCGTATCATACCAGTTTTGTTATTATGTGATTAGTCATTTCAACCTTAAATAGCTAACGTCATATTTAATTAAAGTTATGTAACTATTGATGAGGAAAAATACTTTAAGAAACATATGGAATATTTTTTATTATATAATGTCCATTTTTATAACAAATTATAGCAATCACTTGAATATAAACAATAATAAAAAATATGCACCTTACACGTGTTTTCAATTAAAAGCTAGGATTATTTAATTTGTGTTTGTATTCAATAAGAAATAATAAGCCATTGTCGCAATATGAAAAACATGATAACAACGTCGACCATAATTGATTCCAGATTGTTTTGCGTAAGCATGGTTTCGGAAGGCGACTAGCTCTGTTCGTCGAGCGAAAGCAATTAAAATCAGATTGTTCAGTAAACAAACGAGGCAAGCCGCGGATGCCGATCCAATATCCGAATTCCGCTTAATTCCGCTTATCTCACAAAGGGCTGTCGCTTGCACGTCCCTTTGTAATTTACATAGCATGTGCACGTTATGCTTGCATTGTATGGTACATGTCATTAAATTTCTATTAAAGCCGAGACGAAAACTTCTCCCATTCTGTTTTATATGAAGATGAGCGAAAAGGTCAAATATGCTACACTTCTGACAATGTTAATAATTTTTTTTAGTTATTAATATTTACTATAATTAGACAAACTGCAACGAGATTCAAAGAATTGAATTTAAAATAACTGTCAAATATTTTTTTCAATTACATTAAATATATATTAAAATTAACTTAATTGACATTTTAGGATACCAAACAAATATCCGACACTGTTTACCAAACTATCAAATAATACCCAACAACCTTGGTCGCCCGACTAGTTTAAAGTTCAAACTTGTTTCTGGCGAGGCAGTTTAGTTTTCAACGAAAGTGACTGAACTTCGATGTACAGTAAGTTTAAGCAATCCAAGTAATATTTGTCCCGAAGTCCGGACCCGCCGTTCGCAACTTTGAAAGTAATATAAAGTTTTCGCTTTGAATAAACTACAATAGCTTTTGTAAGGCGGGTGAGCCGGGTGAGGTACTTTTATACTACAAAGAAGTCGTTTTCTTATCGATGAAAACTTCAATATTACCATTACTAGTGATTAAAAGATCTTGTTATGTTTGCTTCGTTATTTTGTAATTAATTAAGTTAGAATTTTAGTTTCAGTTTAGTTTTCCAATTTTATAACAATCTGCTTTTAAATTTTGTTTTCTGACCATGAATACAAAATTTAAGAGTAAAATATAGTAATATTTATATTTGATCTACTTTTAGGGACTGACGTCACGACTATTATATTTTAAGCTCACATTTTGTGGCGTCACAGTTGTCACAAACAGACGTGAAATGGAAGCGGTTTTATTGCAACTATTACCGAGCGTGCGAATATTCAATTTAATTATTTTAGACACTTTTGTAAAAGATAAATTAATAATAGTCATCTACTGTGTAAACAATACTGTATGTCATAAATTGAATTTAGAACTGGATTTCGAAGTTGTTTTTTATTGTTGAAAAATACATAACGAATAGATTGACATTATATTAATCATTATTATAATATATTATCATTATTACTAACGCAGCTTATACCCATATCCATGAGATTTATTTCATTTGAATAATTATTAAAAATTAATAAGCGGCAATTTTAAGTTTTTTGCATCTGTACATAAGGTATATATTTAAATACAGACTTGTCTAAGCATAAAATAATTTAATTATCTCAGTATTCCATTGTGGTTATGTTAACAAAAGTATAGAAATCAAACTTAATTACGTAAAGGAAGTTGAGCAACAGATTCTTATTTTTATTTGTACAATCTAGATTTTTATAGTGAAATAATATAAGAGAATGTATATAATTAAAAAACCAGATACATATAAGAATAGAAAACACCACGGCGTGTTACACTTTAAATCGGCATAAATAAATACATTATAAAGCAATATATAATACATTTATTCACACGCCATCAATTTGATTATTTTATTAATATTCAAATATAACAATCCATTTAATGAATTATATTATCCTTAATTTATTTAACATCATCTAAATTGCTATTAATTAGTACTAGCAACCATTACCGGAGACCCTAAATCGGAAGTTAATGGAGATATTTATTGCATCGCTGTCCATTGCAAATGGCCGCCAACACCGACAATGCCGCCATCGCCATGCCATCATCCATCTTTCCAGCAATCACCAGTCAAAGCGCGGACATTAGAGAAAGTATGGGGTACGGAAGTGCTGATTTATTGTACACCCACACTCTGAACGATCATTGTTTAAAGCTTTTATAGGTTACATTTATTGGTATGTCGTTACGTTCCAAGAGATATATGTTTAACATACCAATGATTTCAGCTTGATAAAATGCATCTGATTTTGTAATTAATATTTGATAAAAATTCCTAAACTAGTTAACTTTTATTTACCATTAAATACATAAATTAACTTGTGTATTGATTTTATAGTTAAATTTTGCCACATTAATTACATACATTTATCGTATTTTTAACCGAATTGATAAAGTTGATTGAACGTATTTAATAAATCATCTTGATCTCGGGAAAAGAATTATTTACTTGAAATTCTGTCCTTATGTGTCATTTATTTATTTAATCTACTCAAAACCAAAAACACGCAGGCAACTTTTTTTAAATTAGCCCCTAGTATTTTCTGTAGAGATATTTAAAATAATTAATATGGGTTAATTTCAATTTAATTAATTTTAAGGAATGCTTAATTGTTAATAATTTTGAAATAATTTTCTAGACAAAAATTGTGATTCAAAGAAAATAAAGATTTTTAAAAGATAGGACATTGTAGGGCCCGTATTGTTATCTTTGTTTAACAATACTTTCCTTAATCCCAGAAGACATGCTTTTAATTAAATGAGTCCGGCTTTTATTCTGTAATCCTCTTCCAAGCATGTTTACAGACCATTTATAATGCGTGTTTATGGGAATCTCACTTGTTTGTTTTTTTTTCAATGGATATCATCAATGCTCAATGGGATTCAGATACCATTCTCCCTTCCTCGCTGGCCATTGTCTTCAATCACAACTTCAGCAAATGTTGACCGATAACTACTAACATTTTAAATTTTTTGCTGGTCCAGTAAAGGCAATTCTGTGCCCTAGGTCGCCTCATGTGATCGACCTGTAGCTAACTCTCCGTAATGCAATATGGTGGATATTCATTCTCTTCGTGCGGTTAAACGGACGTACCGGTTCTCTTGAGCGCTGTAACCCGAACTCTTCCTGTACCACGACTTCTGGCGACTCTACCCGTTTCTTAGAACCGGTTTTGAACACGCAGCAAATAGCCTATCCATAAATCTTCAGATTGTTTATTGTTACCCTCCTGGATCAAGGTTACAACCCTAGGGGCTGTAATTTCGTTAATTTGTCATTTAACACTATAAGCCTTGTAAGCTGCTTGCAGTGGTTGTCAAAAGGACACCACTTAAAACACTTTACACTTATGTGTAATTTAATTATGTAAAGCAATGCAGTACGTTTTAAGTGCTGCGAATTTAACCAATGAAGACAAATTGAAAAGAAATTAATAAAATTTGACACTCAAAACATCACTGATACTTTAAGGAACACTCATATGTTAAAGTAGCTCTGTGCAATGGGCACCAATCTTTTATTAAAATCGAAGAGAAATCCTTTGCTCAGCAGTGGCTCATTCATGAGTTATTGCATTGTAGGAATTGTAACCTACGTTCAAAGGGTTGAGATAATATCATTGTATTTCAGAAATGTTGAGCTTGAGTATCTGACCAGAGATGTATTGCAGAAGGCAACCAATCTGACTGACAGGCTTAGTCAGTGCATCTGAATAGTTAGAATCTATATAAGCCGTACAAACGTACCAATCGCCTTTGTAAGCGGCTTAATGTGTTCCAGAGATCCACATTGAATCACCAGGCCTTGAAGGTCTTTGTAAATCTAATATATTATGTTAATTGATAATACGAAACTACAAACAACTACTATTATACCGTCATGCTCATTGAAAATTACGTGTATTAATTTATTATTACGTAATATGTAAAGAAAAGCTTTTAGATTAGGTTAATTGTAATTAAACTGTAATTGACCCTGGATATTGTAAATTTACTTTTCCGTTATTACTTTTTCGTCGGTTTACAAGTTCGCTCAAATTTATAAAACTAATAATATTATGAAAATGTATGTTTTGTTTGTTTATTATTCTCAGTTTCACGCAAATACTTCGATTCTAATTGATGTGGAGTATTCTTGCGAATAGATAGGTTGTTTGGTTAGTTGTCGGTGAATGTTTATAATTTATGTCATTGATTAATAAAAATAGCACAGGAAAAATATCCTTATTTTTAAGTCGACACAAACAGCTTGAGCAGGTGGTATACACTAACAGTGCATACAATGAACATTATGTATTACAATCCTTGATTAGCACTGATAATAATACGTAAAGGATTTGTTAGGAATTTTACAAATTCCTATTTCAATAAGTAGAAGAATTGACCAATTACCGTTGCGCAGTCCAAGGACTTGTCGACATTCCTAGCATAAATAATATGTTACCTGCAGGTTGTCCTGGTGGTTCAGCGGTAGTGAGCTGACCGTTGTTACGGACGCTCGCTTTCTTCCTGCCTCCAGTGGTCGCTGGGCTCTTCGTGGCTTCTCTTTCAACCCTCTATAACAAAAATGAGGTCGTGAATATGATGATAATAAACATTTTAATCTAAAAGGTTACAACCAAATGCATTGAGACACACACTTTTCTAGACAGATACATCGTATAAAATTCATATAAAAAAAGAAGAACGTACATTTTATGTATAAGATTACTTCCTAAATTATTAAAATTTTAAGGCATTTCAATTAAGTAGTGTATACATATGCATCTTTTTCTACTAACTATAAAGCTTGAGGTAATATTGTGAGTATTCTGTTGGCTCATTAAAATATAATTTAGGTCACTCTAATCGCTAGTCTCGTGGCGTATTAAAAACTAAGACAACTTTGACGCAAAGATAACGTACAAAGTATAAGACATTTTATATTCGTTCAAACCGATAGCGTTTAGTGTAATAACATCAAAAAGAGCCCTTCAAAATAGAACAACTCAGTCGTGAAGGCGTAATCCACTTATTGTGGCTGACAGACAAATCTTGCGTCCGAATTTTGCTGAGTCACCGTTCAAAAGTCTGTTGAGTCACGACTCAAGACTCAATGCCCTGCGACGGTCCGTCGACTCAGCGACGCACCTCCACTTATAACGCTGACTTGCTGAAATGTATTTCACTGTACTGCACTAATGCTGATTGATACTCGATCGCGATAAAGTGTTAATTGATTGCAGCTCTCGATTCTATTACGTTATACAACTTTCTCTCGTACCCAATTTATTACGGCGTTTTGTACTTGTGTTTATTAATTCAGAATTATACTGTCAAATTTTACTTTCTGGTTATTACGAGGTAGTAATGAATGTAATATTGTACTAGCTTCTTAAGACAGCTTCGTCTAAGTCTAGTATTAATTAAAAATATTGTTTATTAATATAAACAGCTGACCATAATGATGGCTGTATGACAAGAATTCTTTATAATGTAACATATATGAAAATTGGGGTATCACGAGCGACGGCAGTATACAACATGTCATGCAAAGTATAGTGAAAAATGGGGCAACCGAGTAGCGTGTTGGGTGCGAATGGGGTAACTGTTCATCTCTGTTTATCTGCACCGGCGGACATTATATCCTGACAATGCGCTGCGTCATCGGAAAATTGACAAACTAAGTATCTACACTATGTATAAAAACTGGAAGACTATAATGCTAAACAATTAGAAACTGTTCTCAAGTATTTTTGTTTTAGAAAATGAAATGCCCTTTATTTGTATAAGGCTTGAAATACATTTTCTTACGATTGATTGTTAACCCATGTTAACTTTTATGAATTTCGTTTATATACTGTGGTACCTTCTCTCCACTTAAGATCATCAATCAATTTCAAAGGACAACATGATGGATCGTCTGATATTATACATTATATTTCAAACCGTGACACACAAAGCAAAAACATAAGATAGCGTAGTGAAAGTGAAATACAGAGAAAGTGTGCACGCTATATGACTGACCTACGCAATCTGACTCCGAAGTGGGCCACGGTTGCTTGCCCAACAATCGCGCGTTGCATATCGTTGTCAACCCGACAATTAACATACCTGCATACTACGATAATGACGATTGAAGAAAAATTTTAATAAAAAAGCGTAACACACGAAAACGTTATTATTATTTTAGATTCGAAAATTATATAATTCATAAATAACGGACGTAATTATAAAATAACATATGAAATTAAAATTTGTAATTATAAATAGAAGAAATTATGTTAATTTATTCACGCACACCACGGCAACTTAAACCTAATGACAACAAGAGAGTCAAATTAAAAATTCCTCCCCAACTATTATAAGATATTCGTAACAAACCGAGGTTATTGCGTAATAATTACTATGGTTTTTAACACAGCTACCGTACCTACGGTGAGTACCTACAGTCAACGCGTTCTATACAATAATGCGAATACTTACTTACGTCTGAAGTAACAGTTTTACTACAATTTCTCTCCCTACACTCCGTTCTCCTTTCCGACACGTGTTTCCCCTCTCGAGAGGTTACGGACCTTACATTTAAAGAAATACTTATTATGACAAAGAAGTTGAAGTGTGGAATATTCTGTATCGTTTTTTCAACAAAAAGAAATTGAAGTAGAGTTACTTGTTAAAATATTACAATAACAATTCTGAAAACATATAAAGGTTATTTACAATATGCAATAATAAAGTAACATTCTGCTTAGCGACTGAAACAAAACGACTCTCTATTATTTTATTTGACCGTCTATTCATTTGTTAAAGGAAATCTGAAACATTATTTCATAGAACTTAAAGGTTTATATAACTTATATTGGTACGGGCGTTCATAAAAGCCAACGATCCATTTTATGCCACCATAACCCTTCCGTGTCAGTCACCCCCGGTAGAAGGGATACGTCTATATATTTCTTATTTCTTGATAAAGGAATGACCTTTAATGTATACGCCCTGGAGAATGAATAAACTTATGTTATATTAAAGTGTAATTGATAATATGTAATACGAGCGTCCCGAAACGCACACGTTTTTTTTTAAAGTGTATGTACATTTATGTAAGATTTTGTAATCATCTAAGTAATTTATTAAAAAATAATAAATTAAGGTCTTGTTAATCATTTTAGTCATTAAGTTTTGACTGCCGTTTTTAGAGGTTATTAGTGTTTGAGGTCAAATCAAAATACCTACCTACTAAGTGTTAATTTTTAAAAAAACTTTACATACCAATTATAAATATTCGATGTATACTTATTACCTCATTCCTAATAATCCTAACCAAAATTAAAAAAATAAAGAAGAATTAGGGTTAAACAATTATAAAACCATTTAATAAACATACTTATGTAAATTAGTGAAAAGAGTGACTACTGAGTTTCAAGCCGGTTCTCGGTAAAATTTACTTTCCGATCCGGTGGTAGCTTTTTTAATTCAATACTATAACATGACAATTACAAAATATTTTTTTTTAAATTTTGATATAGGCTAAAGAACAAGCAAGTCCAATATAAACTGTACCGAGTGACTAAGGAAGTAATTAGAAGCGGACTGCGGTCCGAAACTAATCTGAATTCGACAAGGCCCGGCCTGTAATGGTCTCGGTACAAATTGAACTGCGATTGCTACGAAACAAACAGTAGATCGAATCAACTTTATTTGCAATTCAACGGATATTGATAAAGAGTTCAGTAAATTTATCTAAACTGAATATAATTACCTCTTTTTTGTATATAACCCAGACGTTAATTCTGTAGACACTAAGGAGAAAAAAAGAAGAATATTAATTACACAGATAGCGTTTCTACCTACACAAAACGATAAACAAGTTAATGGAAACCCAATGTATTTAATATTTATAGTAAGTCGAAATTCTTGTCAACTACTTTAAGTCGAGTAAATATACCAATAAATGATGATAACCAACAGTAAGTAAAAATGTATATTGATATGATGTAATTTAAATTAATTATAATATGAAACTTTCGATAATTTTATATAGAATATCATATTTGAAACTTTACTGTTTTGGTAAAAACGTTGTCAGAATTATCCAGGGAAACAACATTAAACAGGTTTTTTAATCTACGTAAAATAAAAGTTTATAGTATTCTCAGTTCTTAATGTATAGGTACCTAAATCGATTTACTGCCCACATATCTATCAAAGCAATCAAAAGTTAATTTACGCACACAAACATGCGTCGTATGTACATACAGTTGTTTAACGACGCGGGCGTGTTGTACCGCACATTATCGCAGGGGCTTTGTGGAAGGCCTTTGATATGTACAATAAACAAGGAGGGCATTGTGGGCGAGTGTAGTGAACTGTAGCCGGCAGGTATGCTTTCAGCTATACAACTGGACGTTATCGATGCACGGCGCTAGCATGCTACGATTGTGCTCTAGTAATTGTAACGTTTATCATTTATTCACATTATTGCATTACACAGATATTATCTATTACACTAAGCTTTGACGTTCATTCTGAATGCTATGACTCTCTTGATTCTATTTTTCAAATATCTTTGCTGCATTATTGAAATTCATGTAAAAGATGTTTACTGTTAAATCCCAGTCTTATAATATTTTATAAGCAATAATATTATGTAAGTTCAAAATGGAATTTATTTTACGAAGATATACCTACGACATACAAAAGAAAATTGTATTAAATTCCCCTATTGAATCATTATGCTCGGGAAGGCTTGCCACGTAACATTATAACGTTGCGCCCCCTCTCTATAGAGGAGGCACGTTTGAGACCATTATTCGGGAGAAGAGATATAAGTGTATATTTTTATTGAATATATTCTTATTAATTTGAATTTTTTTTCGTAATGACATAGTAATAACAATATAATTTTAACCTAAAACGTAAAGACATTAACTTATTTATTAGCATTTTTAAAATTAGAAGAAATTATGATTAACTTCTTTATATTCCTAGCAGTAGTTTCGTTAACCTTATGAGAATAGCATCGTAATAATTTCATCATACGCTTGTGAAAAGTTAGATCAAATATTATTTAAACATGACGCTAGAAACATCCAGAAAGTAACTATCAAACCAAAAGATTCATCACGAGCCAATAACAACCTAGATAGTTCATTGAAGCCGACTTGCAGCGTAATGTTCTTATTTTTTCTAGTCACGCATACCGGTACCTTTCACATTAATAGCTTTGGATTGCACGTAATGCTATAAATATTCCTGATGGTGTTTTGTTATTTCTCAATGCAATTAGTCTACATCAGTAAATAGTAAAGATAATCATCAATATACACGACATCCAAGATGTCTCTACGCCGTTAATCATAAATCCATCACCCATTAAACGCAGGATGTTTGATAGCGGGTGAATGGCCTATTGAATACAAGGTGATTTATATTCCTTAAGCTTAGGATAACAAACTTCCTGTTTAGATACATCAGTATTTAGTTCGTACGCCTATTTACTAATTATATTATTATTCATGTCTCTATTAATTATTATTATTCATAGAATTAATCAATTTTAAATCATATTTTCATTACTGGCGATTGATTAATTAATCATTACCCAACAAATTATTTCAGTAAATTAAATAACAATAAAATTGATCACAATTAGTTTCGAGAATGGAATGAATACTAAACATTGTAATTATCTCTTCAGTTCATAAAATAAACGATCATCAATAGCATGCGAGGCTGAATAAAAATTACATAATGAATAGTCATTATCTTATAAGTTGAAGTATTACGTAATGCAGCTGCATGATCCGGTTGACCCCGACAGTAACAGTACTTATTGAGGCAAGTGAGTATGTACCTACATTCGTACCGTTTAAATACCTAACGTATATAGCGACATTATTATCAGAGCTCAACCTAATAGGATTATGGAAAGTACATGTTTCGCGACAATTTAATACCATCAAGGTATTACATAACATGTAATAGTGCTATTAATTTAGTTGCTACTTTGACAGAAAATGGTTTCTTTATACTTGGCTATATTTAAAACAGTTTTTTAAATGACATAATCACTATGATACACTATTACATAACAAAGCTCAACGGGCTTACGAGCATAACAATACTGAATAAAAACATCCGAAAGACATTACGATACAATGACCCGAAGAGTACTTACGACGCACGACACACCATTCAAAGAAATAATCCCGTACATTTCCAATGCAATCGTTAGCACAATTTTACAAAAAACTTTCTCAGAGCGAATATAAAAAGAAATACCACTTTGCCTCGGGTTGTACCATACTATGTTCATACGGGCGTTGTATTCCCTGTGCATTTATCTCAATGTGGTTGGAGCGCTGGAGGGCAAGAGTGCAACACGACTTGTCTGACTGCTACCTCCCGTCCCGAGCCTCACCTTCTAACCGGTATATCTAGTCCGCTCCCAAGCTAACTCGGCCCTCTCTAACTAGATTACAACGTAAATATGGCCATTGGCTACCGATTAGTAAGACCGGTTTTCGAACCAAACATTTAGAATCTTGTTAAAGTTTATCCAAAGCAAATAGGCATAACTTACAATATAAATAATTACGAATCAAAGTTTATTGATCGTTATCGTAAGTTGTCTTCGACGGTAATTAAGCTGTTTTAATAGTCGGTCCAATAGTAAAAGTAAAACAAAACATCCTTGATCTCATGAAGATAAACTTGGATCGGTACCAAATATCTTATATTAACGTCTTTTACGATGCGATTAAAAGTGGAAATGAGTGATAAAATTTTAAATATTATAGGAGAAACTGGGTCGACAAAATATAATAAGGAGATTATATACTTACTGTTCGTAGTAAACTTAAACTTATAAACATTTCATTTCATGTTAAGAAATATTATTAACAATATATTTTATAGACACTGTTATGATAGGTTATTACTATTCATTCGTATGTATTATTAGTAGGTAATCAAGAAATTACAAGGAACTGATAACGCATAAAACTTATTGTTTAAAATAAAAAAATAAAAGTTGAAATCTTCTTTTAACTAAAAACTACGTATCTGACTAAAACGTAACAATTGTAACCGACAATTCACTATTTGAATATTTCCGTCTTTATTTGATAGGTACCGACTCCATTGTTCGTATGATATTTGCAGAGGCAAGTAAATGGTTCCATGTATGCGTGTCCATGTAGTGTGGCATGTTGTCAGGTAAGATTTATTCACGTAGTTGAGACATGCGGTGGGCGTGCGTGGGACGCAGACAGTACGATCGCACGCCGCCTCTGCAATGTAGCGTCTAGAGTATTGAAGCATGTATTTGGATCGTTATCGCTTTTTACGAAAATATTTTTGTATACTTGCCGACAAAAGTGCATAAATGATGTCAACGTCTATCGTATAATCTCAATTTATAATCGACAACTTTATTAAAAGAACGTAACGATGTCTATGCAACACGAAATAGTATTTTAGCTAGCATTATCAAAATAACACTTTACAAAGGATTCCAATCAACGAGTGAATGTTTATAAATAGAGTCTCCCCGACTGCGGTCGCTTTATAATACCGAACAAAGGAACAATAACGACTAACAAAGAAGTTAGAAAAGAACAAAAGCAAACATCGAAGCGAGTCAAACAAGCTGTTTCCTTCCAAGGCGACGTAATAACAATAACAATATGGAGACTTGTGCGTGCGTCGGTTAATGATGCATTCAATTGATCTAATTCGGAAGTCAATAGTCACTAACGTACAAGTTTTTATAGCTCAAAAGTATCTTAATTGCTGTTCAAATTAACGGTCCAGTGATCTGTGTCCGAAAAGAGATAGTTAAACATATTGGACAACGGTGGAAGAGAGATAGAGCTGTTATCGGGGTGTGGCTATCAGTAGCTACTTTGTATTCAATTTGTACATAAATAGTTGCACGCGAGCGCATAATATGTATATGTAAAAATGTTTATGCATCTGTATATTAGACAGTCATGCTCATGCTATTATATGCTAATTAGTTTTCCGCGATGTCCTGTTTGAAGATAAGAAAATAAGTGATGTTATCTTTTATACTACTAAAGATAATATTACAGTACCTATTTGATATCAAAGATAAACCGCTAACAATATATTTAATGAGGTTATTTCATTGACAAAGTAAATAACGCGACAGTGAGACAAGGTTAAACTACAGGAAAAAACTTATAAAAATTATACAAGAAAGTTTGCAGGTGCGCTACATCATAAATGTCAATGACCAATGCTAACCGGTGCTTACAGATAATTATGTGTAACGGACACTGCCGGCGTCGTCCTCGCTGCACAATGGCCACAATTCACCAAAATCACTTCACAACGCTAAGCGGAACATTCAAAATTGGAAACATGTGACGCTAGTGCGGTGAAAGGTAAGATGCGTTCCGTAAACCGTTCCGAGCAACGAGTAACCAAGCGTAGTCGTGCCGGCGCGGGAGAATGGCGCAAACTGGAGCCGGGGGGCGGGAGGGCCCTGCGCGTCACGCCCCCGCCCGACTGCCCGAGCGAGCCCGGCCACCAGACATGGGCTTGCATAATTAATTAGACTTCACACTTCCACTCATACATTGCTCCTTCCTCACATGCAAGGTCATCGTTTTTGTTGCTATACACATTTGTGATTATCAGTATTGATAAGCAAGCTATGTTTGTTTAAAGTAAAAGTATTTACATATTCATTTATCTTGATAAATGTAAGGTCATCATAATAATACAACAAAGTATTTTTATTGTAAATAATACAAACTAAAATAACAAAAGTGTCTTATCTGCACGATATTCTAAATAGCTGATATAAATCTCCAGATATTATTAACAACAATTTAAATCTAATTATTTGATAGCAACAATCTCATTTTAAGGTTTATCGTATATAATAATTTTAATATTCGGCGCTAGGCAATGACACGTGGCTGTCAAAAACTTGAAATAAGCTGTCATGCAGGTCAAAACTTATATTAACCTTCAAACAAAACGAGAACGAAGTAATGAGTGGCACGTTAAAACAGACCCTTTTGATGTCCCAAGGGGATGGGTCGGGGGATTGTGCGCCAGACGAATCCCGGCAACCCGCACTTGTCGCGATCGATATCGTATCCGCTGCACGGGAACTCGCATTAACTAATTCTGATAGAGCCGGAAAGTCGGCCGATGTTGTTGCAAACTTTACCGATTACACGTACCTAGCAAGCTCTACTCTCTTTATTGTTAATTAATCAACAAAACATGTCGTTGACAGTGACTACGTGCCATTCACTAAATTTATTGTGAAGAGTATATAATAATTAATTTTAGTGCTATATCATACTAAACAAGAAATATTTTTGATTGATGCAAACATTTATTAATTAACAATGTCGTAACTTTATCATAGTATAAAATAAAAAACACGTTAAAGCTGAAATAAAGAAAATAATAATAATATCCTGGGACATTATTCACACACGGCCATCTGATCCCAAACTAAGCAGGGCTTGTACTGTGGAAACCAAACGACTGATATACTACATATACTATTTTTCTTTCGTAAATACATATTTATATAGATAATTATACCCAGAATCAAGACAAACAGATATGTTCATGCACACAAATGTTTGTCCTGGGTGGGAATCGAACTCACGACCTGGCGGCGCGAAAGGCGCTAGGTATCTTCCAACTACGCCAACCGGCTCGTCAAATAAAGAACATATTTTAATTATTATACTCTATCGCCCTTTTTGTACGTTTAAAATAATGGTAATTTAATACTGTTGTGAAACAAAAACAAGAAATCATTAAGTATTCATCGAGTTCATAACAAAGATAAAACAATAGCAAGAATTTCTTTCCACAAAGAAGTAGGTACGACATATTTAATAGGGCGAAGACACAATCAAAGAGAATACATCAACGTAAACAAGTACGCCTGGAGCCAATTCCGCAGTAATAGGAAAAGTTTGAATCGATTCAAGCGGTGAGTCGACGGCTCTCACGGTACACGGCTATGAGAAACTCACTGCATTCTAATGTACACAGATCTGGTTGCGCAATTTAAACGTTTATCGATTTCAAATTATTTGCCATTGAACTGAGATGTCCAGTTTCTGGCAAATACAATTAAAAGTTTCAAATGTAGATAATAATAAAATTTAAAACTTTTACTACTACTAAAGTATATATTACTATTACTGTTTTGTACTAAGTATTCGTGTAAATGTACATAATTACGTATTATCAGTTAGTACCTACTAACAAGGACGTGTATATTCATTATTCGATTTGAAATAATTTTACATGTAAAAATAAAATAAAATTGTAGTATAAATGTATAATTATTACGTGCTTTCTAATTTAGGTGAATTGATTATTTATTCATAAGATTTGGCTGCTACATGAAAAGTTGTTTTGGCATTCGTCCAACTGAAATGGTTTCTGTGAAAATGTACTGAGTTTGCGAACGATATTACTTCCTTTGCATATTACTGTTTAGGGCACAATGACAAAGATATATTGTCTTATGTTATTAATTATTTAATTATCAATAAATAGCAATCCGGCAATCAATCAGAAATGATATCTTTTAAAAAGTCTGATTTGTTTTCATATGGTATCATTTAGCTCTCCTTATAAATAACGAATTGGAGTTAAAACTACAAAATATACCTTTGGTTTTACAACCAAACTATAATGTTTAAAATAATTAATAAAAAATCACTTTTGTAGATAGTTAAGTTAAAAGTTGTTTTACATTTAATCATGACTCACAGGTTTTTCCGAGACTAATATAATGTGCAAAAAGTCATTAGCAGTTTTATAAACTAAAACGTTTGAAACGATTGCCAAGCAAAAATGATTCGTTACACCGTTTCAATCCACACTAGGTGACTGAAAGAGAAAGAAATTTATTTTTTAAATGATATATCAACGTAGTTTCTCTATCATATACACATGAGCCCAAGCTGGTCTCCATTCAATGTAAAAGCTGTTTTAAAATGCAATTACTAAAGTCGCATTTACATCTTCACTGAATAGACAGACTTGGATTAAAGCATGGAATTGAGCTCACATGCGAATGAGAGGGGAGTATGCCAGCACAGCTGAAGGGTAAAGCGTGGGTGATTAGTTTGAGTGTACTTTGTGAATCGATAGTCCCAAACATTTATAATGCTTCTGTTATCCTCATGCTACGCGTAGATTTCATAAGATGAATTGTTTATGAGTTCTGAGCTCGAGGCCTCTTCTACAAAGAGGGTCGCTGAACCAGACAAATTGCGGAGAACGCAACCCCTCATGTCAAATCGGAACGCGATGTTCGGCTTAATCGCATTATTGCGAAAGATTTATATACAGCTAAATTTACAATGAAATTAAAAAGGGTGAAAGTTTGATAATTTATTTTCAATGTTGACACGTTCACGACGAATAAACATACTTTTTACGATTATAAAATTGATTAAAAATAGCCATAAATAGACATACGCTATGTATTTAAACGTCGTAAAGTCAATTATTATTCCAACAAGGTCACCCGACTAAAAACCGTTTAAATACGATTCACAGGCGGTATCAACGGACACAGCAGACCGATTCAGATAAAGATCAGCCGAAATATATTTAATAAAATTAATAATTTCAGCATATAAACTAATGAATGATGTCGTTCATAATTAAAGTTTACTAATTTGGTTGAATAATAGACCGTATTCACAAGCAACATGATATGTATTCCATACAAGCATAATTCAATAACGTTGGCACACATGAATAGGTCTAAATTATAGTCGAAAACGACGAATGCATGCAAATAAAGCACTATCGGCAATTTAGCCTTTATGAAATATCTATTAAAATCGTAGTATTCTACGTTCAAAAACTAGAAACGTAATAAAAATAACACGTTCGTGTAATATACGTCACCGATATTTATTTATTTATTTATTTAAGGAAGACAAACAGTAATAAAATACACAAAACAATTAACACGTTAACAAAAAAAACCAATCAAGTCTTCACAATTAAGTAAATCAAAATCGTAGCAGATTGTTAGGATAGTAGCAAATAAAATAATAATAATAATAATAATAATAAATAAGAATTACAATTAATAAAAAAATAACAATTACAATTTATAAAAAATAATAACATTCGAATTTAAAATAAATGGATTAAATTAAAATTTTATAAAATATGACCAAATTAATAAAATTAAAATTATTCTGTAAGTATTTTAATGACAAAAGAAATAAATCAAAATCATTAAATTTATTGTTGTGAATTATACATGATCTATAAAGAAAGCTGTTGCGTACATACTTAGACTTGGTTTTGGGAACATCGAACAAAAATATTTTACGTTTTTGCACGCGAGGACATCTAATAAATATATTACTAAGTAAGAATGGAGATTAAAAAGAAAGAGTTCACCTTTTATCATACGACGTTCTTTTAATGTCAAAATATTAAGATTTTGAGGATTATCATGAGTATCATTATTCTTCGTTAAAAGATATTTAAGAAATTTATTCTGTATTCTTTCGATTTTATCTATATTTTTTTTAAACAATGGATTCCAAACTGTTGAGGCACCCTCGAGAATGGATCGGACATAGGCATTATATAGCAAAAAGAGTGTGGATTTATAGTGAAAATCCTTCCCACTCTAAGGATAAATCCCAGCATCCGATATGCCCTTCCAACAATGTTATCAACATGGCTATTAAAGAGCAGCCAAATCTCTCACCTCGATTACCCTTTTTATAAGTTTTCCATTAAGTTTGTATTCTAATATTAAATTATTGTTTTTACGAGAAAAAGTTATAATACTGCATTTCTTAAGATTTAATGTAAGTCCATTTTGATGACAGTAGTGACAAAGGCTATTTAAATCAGTTTGTCAGTTAAATCAGTTTCAGAGTACAATCCTGTGTAGTTTTAATTACTCAAAAAATTTTCATATCATCAGCGTATAATAAAATATCCGAATGTTTGAAAATATCACAAATATTATTGATAAACAAATTAAATAGGAGGGGTCCAAGGTGAGAGCCTTGAGGCATATATAAATTTATTTCAAATATATGTATGGTTTCTACGAAAAAAGAATGTTGAAGGTTTTGCGCCGAATTGAAAACATTAACATTGAAATACATAACAAAGGAATGAAAGATTATATAGCTTATATACCCTCGAGTTGATACCAAAAAGCTTACATAAATGAATACAATATCGTACCAATCAATTCCAAAGGATAATAATACATAGCAACGATATTCTAAAATGTGTCTTTACATTTTAAATGTAATGTATAATGTCGCCCTTTGAACATGACACCCTACAGATGTTATGTTTCACTGCGCAGTAACGTCAGTTAGTTGTCTTTGATTTAATTTCCTTCTATTTCGCCTTTATGTTTGGATGACGGTTGACCTACATTCATTTTATCGAAATTTAATATAGTGATCACTCTGTTCGTCGCATGTTTTGAGTCTTTCAGTATCGTAATAGCACAACACAGTATATATATATATACATTTTAAATTTGTAAAGATTTTATTATAAAATAATCTTAATAAGGCTATGAATTTCAAGGTATATATCCTCGAGTAAAATGTATATGAACAATATGAACGCCAGACGTTCTTGAAGGTTAAGACCTTGTTCTACGTAAACCTTAGCTTCGAGCTATAAAAATAAAATTGCGAACCTTCGGAGATTATTGAACCCATAAAATACGAACAAAGTTACATTCCACTGGTATTATTTCATTTGAAATTATGTCTGGTCTAAAAGTTATGAGGAAATAACTGAACACTTACTAAGTTGAACAACTAAGCTTAATACTTAGTATAACCACGTACATATGTAAACATGAACGAGGCGATGGTATCTAAATGATGATAATATAAATTAGAATTAACATTTATTCAATGTTACCTTTATAAAAATTATATACATTTGTAATTATACTATAAACTAGTATAATTTTTCTCGGGAGTTGAATTAGATAAACTTTATATACACAAAAGTGGCACTACAATAGCATAGTTAAGATAAACTATATTTTGAGATGTTTTGATTAAAAGTTATACTCGAGTAATGGCGTCAACCTAATGATAACAAACCGAGACATTTTTATGAGCTTATACTGAAAGTTAATTATCTGATACTCGTGTTCTTCCAGCAGCCGATCTAAATTAGATTTTCACAGAAGTTTTCGAGCCAAGTATTCAAGCGGAGTATTCGCTTGCGTCCAACTCAAACACCCTACGATTAACATTAGTTTAGAACATTGTCGGAACATCTAAACTAAGTTCTCCCTTGTTTCTACTCCAATATTTAAATGAGTTCATTATTGCAGAAACTCTATCGTTTACAGTGAGCTCCATATGTGACACCAATTTCAAACAAAAAACAATTTTACTAGTTGTTAACATAATTGTATTGTATTTGTTTGTAATTTATCCGTCAAATAAATATTAGCTTACATTGAATTATACAAGAAATAATTCAAATAATATTAAAATTAATGGCATCCAAGTATTGTACACGACATCTAACAATACTAAAGCTCTGGTTCTATCTCGATATATCTAGCTGGAGTAATTTATTAGTCATTTCTGCCATATTTAGCCGAACTGGGCACAGCGGCGGCGCTCAAGTTAAAATTGGCAGATGCGTCACCAAGAGCCACTATAAACGAATAAAATGAAATAGAAACTTGCGCGTATGTGATCGTAATTCACTCACCTCTACTTTCAAGTCAATTTAATGCGAATTAAAGAGCTTATTTAGCTGAAATCACTCGACGTTCCAGAAACAAGGATTCGAACATAATTATTTCGCTGTATTTTACACTTAGTTGTAAATTAAATAAATACTTACGTCCAAAAAATATTGCAATTAAATATATTATTAAAACTTGAGTCACCTTGGCTAAATATAAAGCCATTACGCGTTCTGTTATCATCTAAATTCCATTTTTTTTTTAAGTCAAGTCAACACCTACATCAAGGCTGTTTACTTTTTACAATTTTTTACTCGACCTGGTTGTAAAGGATAAACAAACTAGTTTCTGAACGAATGCTAAGGAATAAAAAAGTCTTAACAAAACATATATTTAATGATTAAATGAATATTTATTTGTAATATAGCAGACCCGAGACAAGAACTTGTTCCCGAGCTATTTATATAACCGGTTACACTATTAAAATAAATGATTTGCATACTTATCGTCTACTTGAATTTATGCGAAGAATTATAATATTATTATAATGAACTATTTAATGTAAATAACTTACTTGGAGGTTAGAACGAGATCTTCGAGGCATCACACCAACGACTTCCCCGCGCATTATAGATTCTATAACTGTAAGGAAAACACATTTTTTGATCACTCTAAGCATTGTAATAGTGTTATTTTATTTTAAGACTTAATTATTGTTATTACATATGTTTACTTGGTAGGGCTTTATGCTGGCCCGTCTGGGTAGGAGGTATCATTCACTGATCAAATATTCTACCGCCAAACAGCAATACTTAGTATTATTGTGTTCCGGTTTGAAGGGTGAGCGAGCTTGTGTAACTATTGGCACAGAAGACATGGCCCATTTGCCTGTCTAACTACCTATAAAATGAAAAAAATATATAATAGAAGAATAGAAAATTTATAAACTTTTTTGTATTTTGTCTCATTTATAACGTTCTTAATCTTACGGCGACAATGACAAAAGTAACTCTACAAAGTATATTTATAAAATCTAAAACATTTCATTATTTGATAATTAAAATTTTAATTCCCACATAAAATTATGCATGTGAATGGTGTACATAAAACCGGTTGGTATGAAACAGTGAAACTTTAATAATATTTCATAATGTCGCAGTATTATAACAAAGGATTTGCCTGTGTCGCAAACTACGTTACATCGTTGTGGGGCTTCATGCATCCAATTATGCACACATTGGAGTTAGATTACACTTCGGCTCCTATTACGATAATAAGATGTCACTATATTTATTTCTAATGATATTTTTACATAAAAGGTCAGTGTGCCAAAGGTTTAATCTTTAATTAATAGTGTTCTAATTAAAGTTAGTTATCAAATACAAAAATATTATACATATTTGATAAATTACACTAGTTGTAAAATGTTTTACATTTCATTAAAACAAAAGTTACTTTAGGATACTTTTTCTATTTATTGTGAATTTAGAAAGTAATAAACTTATATATGTGTTATATTAATTATAAAGATCAGGTGTGTATGAAATAAATGAATTATAAACAACGAAATAGTGTTTCAGTGCATTTATTTAAGAGCATGTTACACGTTGTTTTGATTACATAATCAAACGCATGTTTGTATTATCACAACGTCCCTCGTGCCACAACACACACGTGACGACTTCGAGTATAGATATATTTTGCGTCGCACTATATTGATATTGATTGTCACGTAATAATTATAATATAATAATAATGACTTTTGTATGCCTCACAAAAACAACACTGTATGGAGCTGAGCAGGTAATCACGCCACGAAAATAGGGTTTTTCATGGAAGTGTCAGTAAATGTTCACCGACATCTCAGTGGCTTTCATTAGCTTTGTAAGAAACTTAGTAAGAAACTTTTGTCTGTAGTTACATTGGCTCACTCATTCTTCAAACCAGAACACAACAATACTGCTGTTTTGCGGTAGAATATCTAATGAGTGGGTGGTACCTCTACCCAGACGAGCCCTACCACCAAGGAAGGTATAAGAAAACTGAAATAGAATCACGTAATATAATAAACTCTAGATGTTATATTATATCCTTGAAGCAAGTAAGTAAAACTAGTTTATGTACCTCATATATGTATATTATTCTATAAATATATATGAAATACGTATATATTAAATTTTATTATTTTACCTCCGTCACCAAGAAGTCTCATCTGAACCAAGGCAGGGTCTTCACTATGCTCTTCAAGAACAGTGTCGTCAGTGACAGTGAGCTCCTGTTAAAGAAATAAATACAAAATCACAAACAAATAAATCGATGGCAGCAAAGTAGATAAAGACATCTACAAAATAGCAACTTCTCAGGAGGCCAGTTTGAGTGAAAAATAGTAACCATTTTAAGATTTATATACCAATTAACATGAAATTTTTCATGATGAATTTAAATAACATTTTTTATCTATGATATAACGGGTTTCACTCTATGTCGTTGTTTTGCTGAAATATTGTAGATGTATTTTTTTACTTTGTAAGAGCCTCAACGTAAAATAAGACATCTGTCTGATATCCGTTTATTCGTTGTAATCAAAATAGTACTCATACTAATTAAAATGTTTAATAAATTAAGGTAACAACCTGAAGCACTACTTTTTAAGGATATTTAAAGTAATCTAAGCGAAATAAAAACAGTATTAACATTTTTAGACTTTAAATTTTGTATGTAGATGTCTTCATTTACTTTACATATAACATTTCACATAGCTTCATCTACGGGTTAATTTCCTTCAGCCTTGAAATTAACAGAATATCAGACTATTTTAAATCAGTCAATTAAGTGTTTTATTGGTAACTAGCCCTGTGCCCGCGGTCCCACCCACGTATAACTTAAATAAATCAATAAAAGCAGACTTAGACTTATAGTATTTCAGTAAGATACAACATTTTTAGATTTTTTTTTGGGGTATTAGTATGTTTTGGTTTTCGCCGCACCCAGATCTAGATAGGGCAACAAACGGTTGGCCAAAAGAAACACAGAATTCCCTTAAATCTATTCCGACATACTTGAATGTCTTTCCCTGTGCTTTATTTATTATGACTGTAAACGATACCTTCACAGGAAATTGTATCCTTTTAAAACTGAAAGGTTGATCTGTATTTAAAAAATAAGTACTTATGACTAACTAACCATTAAAAAACGACTAAGTATTAGTTTAACAAAACAATGAGAAGAAAATCTACTTAAATAATTCATTATTTTAGAACAAATTTGATTAACATAAAAAAGGCTATAGTGATGACTCACTCCTTAAATGATACACACGATGTCGTGGACGGTTCTTTTGAACTTTTTAAGTAAAATAATTCTGTCATACTTGATTTTTGCTTAACTTTAACCGTTTACAGCGCACGTAACGGAAGCTCTTAAAAGGAATAATTTTTCAACATTTTTCATTGATGCTTTGCTCCTATTGGTTGTATATATATATAGTCCTCCTCATCGATTTCGATGACGGACCCTAGAAATTAATTATTATTTCTAACATGAGGCTCGCTAGACCAAATCTGGTTTTAAAACCCCTTCGACATGTGTACAGTACAGTTGGCCTGCAGAGTTATATGTATATGTGTAGGAGGGCTTAGGTCTCTCTTTTCTTAACTGGCGCTTTTCGTCTAGTGTCTGAAGGCAGTTTTTCTCAAACTTCTTGATCTTATTGTAGGTGATAGAGCGCCACGATGACCTTTGAGAAGCGAGCTCCTCTCAACACTCTGTGTCAATGTCACAAGCTTTCAGGTGTCTTTTAAGCACGTCCTTATATAGCAAATACTAACCACCATGCTTCCGTTTGCCTTTAGCTAACTTCGAATAAAAGACAGCTTTAGGCAAACGATGATCATTCATGCGCAGGACATGCCCACACAATCTGAGTTGACGTTGCATTAGAAGAGCTTCCATGCCGTATATTCCAAAGCGACGCAGTACCTCTGAGTTAGGAACGCGATCCTGCCACTTGGTCCGTAAGATTGAACGTAGGCATCTTAGGTGAAACGTGTCAAGTTTTTTAATGTCTGGTTTAAGTTTAATTGGGTAAAGAACGGAGATAATTAGTGCCTTGTAGACACTAATCTTCGTCTCCAGTTTGAGATCATGGGATTTCCAGACTCGGTCAGTGAGTCTTCCGAAATTGGCGGCGGCGTAGGCAATGCGTGACGGGATATCCGAAGCCAAGGTGTTGTCAGATCGGATGTTACTCCCAAGATATTTAAAGTGAGTGACTTCTTCTAGTGGTTTCCCATCCAGATTCAGTGGCATTGAATCCGCTTGGAAATCTCTTGGTGGTTGTTTGATGATTTGCGTCTTGGGAGCACTTATAACCAGACCAAACCGTTGACAAGATTGATGAAGTGCGTCAACATAGTTTTGGAGATGTTCCATACTATCGGACATGAGGCATACGTCGTCAGCGTAAAGTATCTCCAATATGAAAAGCTTATAGATCTTAGTCTTGGCCCGAAATCTTGCGATGTCAAACACGCCTTTTTCTGTCCTGACATTAAGTTGAATTTGGTTGCTGCAACTCTTCAGCGCGTCTCTTATTACCATAGCAAAGTATATGGCGAAAAGTGTGGGTGCCATGACACATCCTTGCTTTACTCCGCTAGTTATTTCGATCTCCTCAGAAAGTTCGTTTTCGTGCTTAACCTGGGCTTTCATGCCAACATGAAATTGGCGAACCAGATTAATTTCTTCGGATACCCCGATTTTTGGAGAACAAGCCAGAGAGCCTCGCGTGGAACTCTATCAAACGCTTTCTTTAAATCAACAAAGCACATGAAGAGGGGCTGTTGATGTTCAAGGCTCTTCTCCTGAAGTTGCCTTACAATTGAGATGGTGTCAATCGTCCCCCTACTGGGACAAAAGCCACACTGGCTTTCGGAAAGATTCTGTTCAGCCAACTCACTGAGTCAGGAGCTTATGATGTGCGCAAGGATTTTACCAGCACTGGAGAGGAGCAATATACCACGGTAAGAGCTGCAATCGGAAACGTCACCCTTCCCTTTATACAGCTTACAAATTACCGCATACTTCCATTCTAATGGAACCTCTTCTGTTTCCCACACGTTAAGGACAAGATGATAAAGCCTGTTAAGTATATGTTTTCCACTGTACTTATAGACCTCAGCTGGTAGTTGGTCCATTTCTGGGCTTTTTGTATCTTTAAGACGCCTTACTGCTTTCACGAACTCGTCAAATGTCGGTGGATTGTCTAGGTGATGACTGCCTGGCAGATCCTCAAGTGAGCTTACATACGATAGGTTAGCACTGAGTGTAGTAAGTAGGATTTAGAACATCATTAAAATGTTCGGCCCAACGTTTCAATACGGAATTTTTATCCGTAACTCGATGTCGTCTGTCCTTTGAATACAACGGAGCCGTATTTCTAACTCGTGGTCCACGAGTAAATAAATCGCGTGTTTGGCCTCGAAGAACTTTCCGGTCAGGTTCATATCTGCGTATTGCTGAAGTTCAGCAGCTTTTGCCTTCCACCATTTGTTCTTAATCTTCGCGAATTTTCGATCTTAATTTAAGTTGTGATTCCTTTTTGCTGTGTGCATTCGCTGATTTTGAATTCAGCTTCTATAAGTAGTTTGATGTCATCCTCAAATGCGTCGAACCAGTCCTGGTTTCTCTTTACTGATTTGTCGATGGTTCTTAGGACACAGTCATAAAGGTTTTTTGCAAAATATCTCCATTCATCATCAATTGAGCAAAACTCAGTTTGAGGAGCACAAGCAGCAAATACGGAATCCAACTTATTACCTAACTCTGTTGAGTTTATGAGTTTCGAGAAGGCTTGTTTTGGTGATACTTTGTGTTTTTATTTGTTGTAGCGTGATGTTAAATAGCCTTCTTCGACAAATGGGCTATTCAACACTAAAAGATTTTTTATTCGAGCCGGTAGGTATCCTAATCTCAGCGCGTTTAAACAAACTCTTCAGATTTATAATATTAGTATAGATTAGTTTGACTGCCTCGTTGGTCTAGCTAGTGGCTTGATGTAAGGCCGCAGAACCGGTGGTCCTGGGATCAAATCCCAGGTCGGGCCAATAAAAAAATTATTGAGTTTTTCTGTCGAAAATTCTCAATAGCAGCCCGGAGTCTGGAGGTTGGAAGTGTGTACACTTTCGTGCCTCAGTAAAGCCGTTGGTCCGGCGCCTAAACTCTTTCTGGTCGTATCGGATTGCCATCCCATCGGATTATGAGCTAGGGAAGATAGCGCACCTGTGTTTGTGCACACACTTGTGCACTATAATATTTCCTGCGCAGTTGGCTAATCTCTCGTGAGATTGGCCGCCGTGGCCGAAATCGGTCAGGACGACATTATTATTAAATATTAGTTATCAATTATAAAATTTAACAAAAAGCTTATAATACAAAAATTTTATTATCACTTTCTAAATACTTATAATAGGGAAAAAAGAGATCAAAACATTAACGATGAAGTACGAATAAGCAAACTAAGTTATTCTTCTAACAGCTGTTGACGACGCAGAATTTGAATTCATTTACGCTGCTGTGTTTGATATTTTTGTATAAAACATGGTTGGTACTTTGATAGAAATTAATATTTTAAGGATATAATATAATTATAGCAATACAACAATATAATTTTAACAAAAAATGCGATAACTTAACCGCGTACCCGCAATACCCATGTAACCGCGTACGCGCAAGAGTGAGACAAGTGACTGATGTCTTTGTTTGCGTTTGAATAAGTCCGAAGTAAAGACGGGCAAATTCAAACGTGCATTTCTACTGCGGCGTTTTTTAAAATTCGAGTGTAGATGTCTTCATTTACGTACCAGATTATTTTAATTACTTAGAAAAATTAAATAATTTTAATACAGACTTGTAGATAAGGTTACAAGCTTGTTTTTGTAAAAAAAGCATTGTCACAAAAATGCAGATGTCGTCCGTATCTATTTTACTGCCATCGAAATAATAATACTTAATAATAAACGCCGAATAACAAATAGCCCTTTATCCATTTATTCTGGCTGGCAGCATTTCGCGCTATCAAACATTAGGTAGGTTATTTCATTGTTTAAAATAATGTAATATTTAGTTGAACAAATTTTGCTTTCTCGGTTTCAATAACAAGAGCAATTCGAGGTATACATATTTTCTCTGTAATGAAAAGGCAAGTTGGGCAGGTGTTTTGTATTTACACGTAAACAAGATCTAAATTCCTATTAAAACTTTCTCACGCCCACGCCGCAGAGTAATGTAAATACATTACAGAAGCGTACCTGTTTTGTGTTATTTCATCGTCTAAAATTCGAATAATAACAAATTCCACGAGCCGCGGTGCGGGTAACTATCTATATATTATGATTGATAGATTTTAAAGAGAGCGATTACTTTATGGGTTTTGACTAAAATAAATCAGTTTCAAGGTAACATTATTAAACTTTTATCCAAAATTAGAACTGACTTAATAATACTATTTTGTTCTGCAATTTTAACGTCGAATATAAGCCGATTTATAAATTGATGTATTTTTTTTTATTTCTTTAAGATACATTGTCATTTAAAACATGGAAAAAATGGTTCAATAACAATCTCGCATAAGATTTTCTTAAATAAATAAATATAAATAAAATTAGAGGTCAACCGGTTACTAAAACAGCTCGTGTCGAAGGCAATAAAACAATAGTATAATTCCGAACCGCAAGGTAGGATATTGTCGATAAACATATATTCAGGCCAAAAGACAAAGTTTAGCTCAAACTTACGAGAAACAAAGCGACAACTTTAAGAAAGTTACTTCGGTAACCAGGGAGGGGGACGACCGTGGAGGTTACTCAAAACTTTGACGTTGGACGAACCAACTTTGCTTCTCACTAATTCGCAGTATAAATTTGTTTAACGTCTCAACTTTTTAACTGTAATTACATAGCGAAATTCAAGATAGATTGAAGTACTTCGAAGTTTTGACAACTCTCTAAAGAGTTTGAAGGCAAATTTGTATAATTTCATAAACATAGTTTTGAATTTCTACTGTCATTATATTGTGATATGTGTATATGTTATACATAGAAAGAAACAGATTTAGCATGAAAGAATATTTAAAATATATGAATGTATGAAGCTAATTGGGAATAATTTAAAAACATAATAACAATTTTAATAACAAGGAATAGTAAAAATAATTGAAAAAAACACAACAAAAATATAGTCCTACAAAAGAATTTCAAAACAAAAGATATAAATTAATAAAATACATAAATAGACCTCCAGACCGATTTCGGCCACGGCGGCCAATTTCAAGAGAGATTAGCCAACTGCGTAGGACATATTATAGTGCACAAGTGTATGCGCAAACACAGGTGCTCTCTATTCCCTTACTCTCATAACCCGATGGGACGGCAATCCGACACGACCGGAAAAAGTTCAGACGCAGGACCAACGGCATTACGTGCTTTCCAAGGCGCGGCAGTGTACGCACTTTCGACAGAAAATCTCAATAACATTTTATTGGCCGGGAATTGATTCCAGGAGCACCGTGTCTGTGGCCTTACATGTATCCACTAAACCAACGAGGCAGTCGTATAAAATACATAAATATAATATGACGCTCATTCATAACCCCACGTTGTTTATTTCGAGATTCGATATACACGAAAAACTTTTACTCGACTCTTCCTCAAAGAAACGATGAAAGAAAAACAATAAAGTGTTTCAATAACGCGAAACAACAAAGTTTGTTTGTGAAGTTGGCAGAAGGGTGAACGTTAAACGGGAATGGAGGGGAGACTCTCACCTGGAAGAATGTTAGGGGAAATAAATTACATTGTAGATAAGGTCATAATATTCATTATCAAGCTACACATATATCATCATTTCAATAACAACAATTAACTGGACAAGAAGCGAATATCAAATAAATTTATAAAAAGTAATAATATTTTGCTGCAAATAATTTCAAAGTAACGATCTACTCAATATCCGTAACACGAAGGACCCCGCCTATCGATTTAATTACGACAAACTGTATCCTATACAAAAACTAGTTTCATATTGATAATTGAATTCAATGTGATAAAGGCGACATGTGATATTAGTAAAAACTATGGAAAGCTGCATTTAGGTTCGTTTGTATACAGTTGTACTTGTTAACAACTTTCTTATGGCATTTACAGATGGTATAAGTAATACGTGCCCTTATAAATCTACCATCGTTACTGGATGCCATCGCGTCCAATAAACCAAACTGGTTTCAGCCACTTCCCGCTTTGGAATTATGTTGTAGAATGCCTATACAGTTATCCAAGCGTGCCTTCTTTCAGCCCGTCTCGTAGAGTTTCCTTCATTATATACAGGTACTTATATCTACTTTTTAAAACACTTCTCGTCACAAACTTGTAATTAATGTGATAGTGATCTGTATATTAATAAATCTATATTTATCAACTTGTTTTTTTTTTTTTTTTCTTAATTTGGCATACATTTACATATTTTAAGACACGGTTTTGAAGGTAAATATTATGAGTTGCCGCTAATGATTCCTTCTTACAGATTTTATTGTTTTTTTTTTTATCTTTATGGATACATTAATTTATTTTAAATTTCTGGACTATATTTATTAAATTTTGTCAACAAAATAACGAAAATGTTTTAATTATTTTTAATAAATATTATGAATAATTTCATTGAAAATTCAGAACTTACGCCGGTGTGTTCATTGACACCAACAATAACAGCAGTGTACCACTGAGTGGCACCAGCGACCCTGTAAACTTGAGCGCGGCACCCGCCGAGCACTGACGGCGTTGTTGTGAGAATACGTTGACCATCTTGAGATGTTCTCCATTCCGCTGCCTCTGCGGCCAATGCTAACAGCGTAGCCGACTCCAGGCCAGCTTCTGAACCTGCTACAGAGGCATCCCAGTCCTACAACAGACACGTTTAAAACAAACCATGAATTTCGCTCTTAAAACATTTTCCTATTAGGATCTTTTAAATGAAATATTGTCTTGTGAGAAAAAAATATTTCAAACAAAAGCGTAGACTATAACCTAAGCGAGTTTGAAATATAGCGATTAGCTAACAAAGAAGATGTCACAACAAACATACTTTCTCTTTTACAACACAAATAAGGATATAAGAATATATTTAACAATAACATAGAAGCAATACATGAACGTATTGCACACTAAGACAGCTATTTCCGAGTATATATGTGTTACAAAGTGCATCTTTCAAATTTTTATGCGCAAAAAAGATGCAGCTCTATGATTAATGCACGCGAAGATTTATCGTGCTTTGCACACGTAACATAATTCCTCTGTACAAGAATGTAATGGCCATAAATAGTGCAATTACTTCTCTAGATTGTAAGTTATGTACGATATGACCTCGTGCAACATGTAAACATTATGACCCACATTATCTCCGTATGTAACTCGCCTTGTTCGTTATTGGTCTAATGCCCATCGTGGTTTTGCGGTTATAATTGACTGTATATAGAAAGTGAATATGAACAAAATTGCACAATTATAGATAACAAGTTATAAGATACAGTAATTTTTTGATAAAGTAATTGCATAAACCCAATTACATTTACCAATTAAAATAATAATATCCATTATCTTCTACCTTCGATACATTTGTTAAAGCTTTTATTTAGCTATAACTTGGCTACATTTTAAACAAAATGACCATTTTCAACATTTCAGCTTTTGAAGAATTAATAGATTCCGCAAAATAAAAAACTTTTTTCAAAGAGGCTTTTGAAAGAACTTTTAAATTTCTTACATTTATAACGATTATTTTACTTGACATAAATGCTATCAAATATACCCATTATGCTGCAGCATTGTGCAGCATAATGGGTATATTTGATCAACAAGAAATAACATATACGGCCGAAATCATAGATAATGTCAGCACGAGCATTAAAGGCAAAAACGTGCAGTCTTAACATGTAACGCATAGAACGCGTATTTATGTCAATGTTACAGCGCGCCGGCACCTGTGTGCAGCAGACGTATCCGGTGCGTTGAACTCGCCCCGCACTCCCTTCAACGATTATAACTATGTGTTTAGTGTAAGCGAATAACGACGAGCACTGTACGTTTATGCTATAGCTATTGGATGTGGTTAGGCGACACGGAAATGATTTACGTAAAAGCCAGACTCTTTGTAAAAAAAACTACTGCATTTCATTTATTTCACTGATTTATCTGCGTGCATTTATTTTTGGTAAAATGTCCTTTCACGTATATTTATTTGATGTTACGCCAAATTCCCATTGACAGTATACAAAAATATAAATGTTTGTTTCATATCTTACAAAAAAAATGTAATGTTTGGGAGAATTTTAGTGTTCTCGTAATAGTCGTTCTAATAATGTGAGAGTTAATTTGCAACTTCAGTTACAAAAACCCATAGAAAAACGGTATCGTGTTCGTGCCCTTAAGCATAATTTTTCACGGCCAAATCATTTTCATCGGGTAATCCTAGATTACAACATCGTAATCGCTTATTCGCTTGTATTTGTGTAACAGTCACGCTCTGATGAGCTCGACGCAGTCTCAGTGACTCAGCAGCGTTACGCAACGGTGCCTCGAAGCTTGTACTGTTTATTTTCCTCGGTTATTCTATTTGGTGAGTTTACATCGTGATTTAATACGAGGTCGGAAATAGCAAGAGGTTTTACCATAGAAGTTTCCTTAATTTACTCTGAGAATGTTTGCTTCTGAATACTTTTTCATTTTTGTATCATAGATAAGCGAACGTAAGAAATACTTATCGTCCCTTACATCGCCAATGGGCTGCAAACTTTGCGAGCTAAGATGTTATGTTCCTTGTTCCTGCAGTTACACTATTGACACAATACATGGAACTTAATCGAATATTGGGGATAATTAAGGAACTAATGAAAAAAAATCGTTTGCCCAGCAGTATAGCATTCAGGGAAACATTAAGTAACACTAAGTTTTGATAACAATGAAATCTTAATACTACTGATATGACCACATAAGTCTTTCGTATATAGGAATAACACACACTTGCACATGAGTAAGACGGTATAGGAGATATCAATCAGTATGTAGATAGTTAAACAAGGAAGCCAGCATGTCTGACACACATTCGCATCCCCGCGGCTCATTCAATTTCCTGTCGCGAGTATGACATGACTCCCCAGTCCCTGCTCGCTCGTGATAGGATTATTGATAAGAGTTTATGAATAATTTACATTATTTAATTTGCTTCAGTGCTATGCACATACCCAGAGTAGCTTTCAATTTGCAATTGTCATTTATATCGTATACAACATTACATAATATTATTTTATTAAATTTATTTTATTTTTTATTTTATTAATGTGATAAATTATATTAGTGAGCTCGTTAATAATAATACATATTTATTAGTTAATTTTCAATTTTTTAATGAAATGTAGTTAATAATAGTATTTTAGTAATATAAAAAATATTGTGTATGCAATAATCTGTTATGAAAAAATATATTAAAATGTATGTACCATAAAATGCATACTGTGGCCGACTTAAAGAGTCGCACACTTTATATTAAGTCTGAATATGTTTATATTATTACATGTGTAATGTGTAATAAATAAATTAATAAATAATATTGTTGGATTTAATGAAAAAATATTTATTATAGAAGGAATAACATTAATACGAATAAAAAAACGTTTAAATTCATGGAAAAGGTAAGTTGTCCTATATATGCGAACTTAGCATTTGTTGTAGTACGGACGGCCGCCCCAGGGGTCTACTAACTGTTTCTGAAAACAATACGAATCGGTAAGTACCTCGAAACGCCCCCGTAGCTGGTATTGTTCCGTTAAAATATCCATCCATTCTTGGTCGTACTATATATAAAATTCTTACTTGTATAATACTTTATTTATTAAGTAAGTTATAATCCAACAATCGTGACTTTATGTAGAACCAGTAATAAAGATAAATTGAAATATAATTGTAATTTGTAATCTTGAAGTTCGTACCATAAAAAGAATAAAGCATACTCTAATATCCTTTTAAAACTTTAATATTAAAATCCATCCAACAAGATTCTTGGTTAAGAAACTTAAAATAAAGCCTTTGAAGTACTAAAATGAAGACGTAAAACGAACTTTTCTCAAGTTTATATCGAGTTACTTACGTAGTAAGTAATACAAAAAGGTTTTAAGGCGAGACAATGCACTCTGTCCTATCCATCACAGATAAAACACGTCTGGAAACAAACGAGAAACGCAAACACGTAAGCCGAGTGGGGAACAATAAATTGGGCTTTTGTGCTCACTACGGAACAACGATGTATACCTACTATAACATGTAATATGAATGTCTTGCAAATAGGGATGTGGCAAATTAATAGCATAGATTAAAAATTAAAATTATTACAAAAACTATGGTATTTAATTTTATTTTATGAAGAGATTAAATGATTTTACTATATATTATGTTAATCTTGTCTCGCCTGCCTCGTTGTTCTAGTAGCTACATATAAGGCCACAGACACGGTGGTCCTGGGTTCAATTCCCAGGTCGAGCCAATAAAACGTTATTGAGATTTTCTGTCGAAAATTCTCAGTAGCTGCCCGGAGTCTGAAAGTTGGAAAGTTGCCTCGAAAACCACGTAAAGCCGTTGGTCTTGCGCCTGAACTCTTTCCGGTCGTGTCCGATTGCCGTCCCATCGGGTTATGAGAGTAAAGGAATAGAGAGTGCACCTGTGTTTGCACACACACTTGCGCACTATAATATGTTCTGCGCAGTTGGCTAATCTCTCTCGAGATAGGCCGCCGTGGCCGAAATCGGTCTGGATTATTAATCTTGTCTCATAGCTAACTTAATGAAACGAAATAGCGTTAATTTACAAATAATTTAAATAAATTAATTTAACAAACGAATGCATATTGTTAACAAAAAAAAATAAGACACGCTGAGCCTCTTACGTAAATATTTTTATTATTATATTAGACTACGTGTTATGATAAATATTGCATTGTTCAACTCCAAAGAGTTACACAGGTGTGCAGCGCACATAATATAATCAAGCTTTGCAATTTGCAAATAGGTACATAACATAAATCACATCTTCACATCCTATTTGACTTAAGCTTCTCGCCTTGTTTGCATTTCGATTAAACGATGGTAAACATAACGGTTATAGTTCACATTTCAAATACATAAACAACATTTTTGTGTTATTTTTAACACAAAAATGGCAAGTGATTACAATCCATAGAGATTGGTACCGTTAGAAATATTTAAACCGAAACATAACGATAATTGTTTACTGTTTAGGTATTGAATAACTTATGAGTTTTATCATAAACTTTAGCGTAAACCAAACCGACTACGGGTTGTTCCTTTAAAAATTGAATAACAACTTAAGCACACAAACGAGATGATATGAGATTATCATTTTTATTATGAGCAATATTCAATTCATATAACGCCGAAGTCATTTTCGCAGCAAACGTATTACGTGTATGTACATAGCAGAAATATTTAATAAATATTGAAAAAATCTTACGACCAAAATGTTTGTATACGATGAAAACCCACATCCGAGAAGTGTACAATGTTACGTACGTCACCTCTGCTATCAACGTGACAATAAAATATGTATGAAGACTTTCCTCGTTTTGTACTTAAATAATACATTATACCTCATGTATAAATATTTTACTTAATACACGTGACATACCTAACAAGGAAAACCGATATTTTGCATAATAAATTATTGCATATAACAATACCTTTTGTGTTCACCATTCAATCTGCTATTATCAACTATTATATTTTTTTATATTTTATTAAATTTGTAGCAAAATTTTATTTGACATATTCTCCGTTGTTTACACATGGAAAAAAATTAAAATCTACTCACAACATAATCAATCTAATAATAATAATGTTGTATAATGTAGATGTGTCGCTTATTCAAATCTTTTCCAAATGACTCGGTACTTCCTTTGAAGTAGGTATTTTAATTAAGATAGGGCTTAATAAGTAAATAAAGCGATAACAAATTAATTATCGACATACCGTTTTACGTAATTCAATATTATGTTTAAAACAAGATATACTTGAATGGTAGATTCACATATACATTATATATATATAATAGAAAGTTACAGGTCTTTTGTTTAAACGATATATTTGTATAATTAAAAACATAAAATAACACTTCATATCAAAAAGTAACTTAGATATTTGTGTTTACAAATGTATAAATTAAATTGTCAGTCCATTTGATCCTGACTATTATTACTTGCCCACTTTAATCAATGTTTTTTGCGGTACTATAGTTATATAGTAAGTCTACATCCATATTATTTTTGGATATAAGCAAATATGGATATTTAAATGGATATCATAAGTAATTATTTACATCTTCTTTACAAATAGAGACTTCGCTTTGGGCTATCAGTGGTAAATGCCTGTAACATCATTAATATAAGACTTAATATTACATTCATAGCTCTTTAATGAATTCCAAATCACAACATACTAAATTTGTTGTTATGGACGATTAAGATATTACGTTAACATTAAAACAATATTATTTTAATATTTTTATTTCTATTTATCGAAAAATTATCGTATCATTATATTGATATGTGTACGTGGAATTCGTATGATAGAATATTATACCTAAATATAACAGGTGTAAGTAGATTTTATCATAAACATAAAAAAAAAAATTAACGCATACTGAAATTATGTTAACTTAAAATTAGATACGATATATGTATCAATAAAAATTACAAACTTTTCTATGATAAGACAAAATCTCAAACTATACCAACGCTTTAAATTATATAGTATATATTTTCGTTTATTATTCAAATATAACCCATTATAATGATTAAGTCCACAAACCAATCTGTATTCGTGTTACGATTAAAATGCAAAACTCGACGTTACGCTCGCTCGACTTTCATCGCCTCGTCATTAACCATGAACGTTACGCTTCTTTGGTCTTGGAATTTGTATTAAATTACACAAGTTGATTTTTTCATTTGAGATAACTTCCTCAAATATAAAAAAATACTATTTTTTTATTTCGTATTTATATGCCAAATTTCTTTATACAAGACAATCTACTCCAACCAAGTGCAAAGAAGAATTGTATTTTAGTACTTAAAACTAGACTAGTTACAGAAGTAGGTATCTTCATGCCTTTCAACTGGTTAACAACAGAGCTTTGTGATTATATTACGAACGGTAAATCGGCCAATGTAATTTCGACATGCCAGCTTATCCCAACATATGGTGCAACAATATTTTATATTTTGGCAACGTGAGGAAAGACTGCCGTGCCTGTCTTTATCAAAACTATCGTTTATGAGCACAAGTGACTATTTATTTTAAGGCTATGTACTTGGTTGCGATTGTAACATAATTTAAAAAACACATGAGTCAATTCGATTAATATATCTTATCAAATCAATTCGGAACGAGTATTAGTTTCTCATATCTTAGTAACCTACAGAAGTTTATAAATAATAACTCAACAATTTCATAAACATACTTCATAAGAAATATAATAAAGGCTGCCATTGTAAAAAGATACTGTTATTACATTACATAAGAGCTCATTCGTTTCGTCTTACGCTACACATGCCTACATCAATGTCACGAGCCCCCGTCCCCCCAGGGGGTGGCAGACCGGACAGACGCTAACTGAAAAGTTTGCTCGTTTAAATTTTGCGGGAACAGTTTCTCTTAGTTGCGTGCATGGCAAAGTCGGAAAACTTTCAATATCGCATAATTGAGATTTTAATAAGGATTTTAGGTTTTTAAATCGAAAAAAATTGACAAAGCCTTGATCTATTTTTAAGTTCGCATATACATTCAGAGATAATAGAGATTTTAAATAATAGAGACATCAACACCAAAGACAAAAATAGAATTGTATTATTTACGTAAGTATTTAATTAATTATATACAATTCCATACTTATTGTTTCAAAGAAAACAATTTAAATATATGAATATTCTTAGGCAATCATAGTATTGATTATCATTATGATAATTAAATAGAAATTGCGATCTTATATAAAACAGGAAATAAAATCATTTTTACACGAAAGAACTGAACTGAACGTTATGTTTGATGTCAAATTGTGAGAAATTAAAAAGAAAAGTAGCAATGCCAAAATTATATCCTGCGGGAGGCAGCCAATCAATCACGCTTTACCGGGAGGCCGAGCTAACCGAAAATAGCGCGACACTGGCATAACCACCACCTGGCGAATATGTATATAATAAAGGGAGGCGTGGGTGAGCCGGGTGCAGAAAATCAATATAGCGGGCGGCGAGCATCAAAACATACCCGTTCCACTGAACCTCCCGGCCGCTGAGCCGCCAAGCCTCCCGGCCACCCGGCCACCCTCGCCTGTCGTCCGGGGAACACCCCTTGTTTGGCAGACACCGTCCTTGATCTCCCCACGTCGCCCGGGCGCGCAACTTTGGATAAACACTCGTGTGGATCGTCTCACTGGAAAATTGGGTCGTCTATGCACTTTGTCCGTTCTTTGTTTTTACAATTGAGAAGAGTTGAACATACTTATGCATTTCATATGGTATAGGTACGTTCGCTAATAATTATTCAATAATAACCATTTTATTAAACTTGGCTTTTAAAAATTTACGAAGTCGCTATTTGAAAGTATTATTCAGCAGGCTTTTGGTTCCCACTTGTAATTTTTTTTTGTATATTATGTACTTACTTTAGAAAAGTATGATGATGTCCTCCTGACAAATTTCATTCATACATTAGTAATGACTAATCTCTGTTAGGATTGGCCGCCGTTGATGAAATTAGTAACTTTCTAAGCCCGACATCCTACGGAACTTTTTACTTGACAGAATCTATTTTAACCAGATACAGGACCTAGAGATCTGCTGCTTTGATAAGCCAACGAAACATTTAACTGAACAATTCAAGTTATAGCCTTTAAAGTATGAATTATGGGATTATTTTCACACAAAATGTTTATTAATTTAAATGTTTCTTGTTAAGCTGATGTTAATCTGTCGACTTAACGAATTTAATGAACACTACGTGTTATATTTCCATGACTATGTAAGTTTTTAAGAAAAAATAATATTTTAACACAAAAGTCTCGTTTTATATCCAGAGGTAGAAATTATTATAATAAAGTAAATTTACCCTTCAGCGTTTGCGAAAATAAAGCAACCAAAAACATTATCATTACATTAAATATTCATGACTACTTGCATATTATGAGATTACGTAAAGTCCTTTTAAAATATCAAAAGGCATAAACATAATGTATTCACAGCCTAAAATAACGTCCAAATTATTAAATATGCAAAGATTTTTTTTACAAACGACTCCAAAGTCGTACCGTCATAATTTATTGTGATTCAACGTTCTTGCATAAACAACATAACAAGTCTTAGTTACAATGATAAGTCGAATATTATTATTAAAATGTCTTTCGATTAAAATACAATCGAAATAATATTAAACAGGTTAGGTATAAAAATTATGTCGTAAGTCAAGTTCCTTAAACACACTTATCTATACTTACTAATATTATAAATAGGAAACATTTGATTTTTTGTTTGTTTGTTTGTTACGATTTAACTCAAAAACTACTTCGCCGATTTTAAAAATTCTTCCAGTATTAGAAAGCTACATCTTTACTGAGTAACAAAGGCTATATTATATTTTCAAAAAAATTAGAGATCCCTACCTAAAATGGAACAATGTAACCCAAGGTATCAAATTGTTGCCTATAAGTCATTATTTGGCTAGCGCTACGAAAACTATTGACGATATATAAAAAATTGTTTTGTATATTAATAGTACTCATGATTGCTCAAAAAAAGGCTGGCATGGGAAATGCCTAACTATTATAGTTAAACCACAATAACAGTTTTTGTTTAAATTATTAAGTTCAAATACGGCGGAGTCAAATAGAGGTGACATCTGTATCATGATATTATTAATCCTTATCCATTTTAATGGTTTGATAATTAATGATGATTATTTATATGTAAATTCCACTTTGAATGATCCGGATCGGACTTTTCGTTTAGAAGTTATGACGGGTATAAATTCTCTCAGTAAGAAAAATGACACAGTTTGAACAAACTGTAACTGTCCTACGTTTAGTCTATTACCAAATACTAATTTACGTTTAATAATTGTTTTATATTTACGCGGACAAAATCGCGGTAAAAGTGCTTGTGATATATAAATGAACATCTTTTTAATTTTAAGCCTTTGTTGTTGACAACGATTCATTTACATTTTCGACATTTTCATTGAATTCGATTTCATTCATACATTTTAATGCGAGTTATAGACTCGAATAAAAGATGTTGATACCCTCGTAATAAAATAATTATATAATTTTAAAATAAAATACACAAGACTTGTACATCACAAATTGTAAGCATTTAATGTAAGTAGCGCCATCTAGCGACGAGTAGAAGCAATCCGAACCATCTAAAAGCATATCGTATATATATCGCCTGCATACTTCCTGTTAATACGTTTAAAATCGGTTCAATGATTTAATGTAGCAATTAACTATTTTGTATCGTGGTTGTGATATTTTTATATTTTATACATTACAAAAACAGATTATGATTTTACCTGGTAAGGCTGCAGGTTCGCATAGTCAAGAAAGAGAAGTTGTCTGTCGTGTAGATACTCGACTGGCTGTGCGTCTGCTTGAAGTGTGACGTCAGCAGACAACGGAGTGAACGTCTAAAAACAATACAATAATTATAATTATGAACAAATTTAAAAGGCGTAAATAGCAAGTAAATAGTAACACTACATTTACTTGTTTGCGCCTTTTTGTTGCCTATATTTATCCACACACAATTGTTTTTGAAGTAATATTTGTGTTTTAATAATAATAATAATTTATTTAGAAACAGCGTAGCCTTGCAAATAAAAATACAGTTTTTATCAATTACTAAATAAAAGAAATATTAATCATAAAATTAAAAAACAAAAAAAATTAAATTATTAATTTTACTTTTCAATAAGTACAGTACCAGTAAGTAATATAAGACAACAATAAAAACTTATTAATCATTTATTTCATTAGTTATTCTATTATTTATATACATTGTTTTAATAGCATTCAATTTCATAGTAATTACTTGTTAAAACCAACACTAACATGCGATTTCGTTCAACGATTTCATTGATTAACGCTATAATTGAGGCGTAAAGGTTTTTTATTTTTTTATAGTAATGTATATAATTTAATGAACTAAATACAATTACTTAACTTTGAATAGTTATATTTTAATTGAATACTTGTATGTTAAATAATTAAAAAAGTAATAAACGTTACTGTCCGAATACTGACTTAGCTGGTTACATTAAAGCATTTGAAAAATATTCTATATAATGTAAAACGAATCAGTATGTTTGAGAATATCATGTAACAAGTACGTATGTTTTAAACATTACGATTTTAAATAAATACATAAAACAATAAATTATTCAGACTAGCAGTGAAAAGTTCCACAGCACGTACACGATTGCTGATCAGTATTCGATGCGGTTTACTTTGAATAACAACTATAAGATCACCTTCAAAACACCGTCCGCTTCAAACAAAAACGATTAAACTGAAGACTCGAAATTCTTCTACATCTCGTTCTTATATAATAAAGTGAATTACCATTTTATAACTTTTATAAGATTACTTTATTAAGATTTAGTTTTTGGTAAGACTCTATATATATAAACATAGTGCATGAAGTCAAATGTCCAAATAAACTTTATCAAAGTACCACCTATCAAAGCTACCACCAGTTCGGGCAACGCATTCTATCTTTTTCTTCAATCGAAAAATAATAATCATATACAAGTATATGTTTGTATCATATACGAACATCAACGAAAACTAATTAATTGAATTCTAATTAAGCTGACTTTTAAGATCTAAGTTATAATCTAATCTTCTTTTAAGAACGCGTGGTAAGAACGCGTGAATCTTAACCGATGATCGTGGGTTCAAACCCGGGCAAGCACCACTGAATTTCATGTGCTTAATTTGTGATTACAATTCATCTCGTGCTTGACGGTGAAGGAAAACATCGAGAGGAAACCTGCATGTGTCAAATTTCACTGAAACTCTGTCACATGTGTATTCCACCAATCCGCATTGGAGCAGCGTGGTGGAATAAGCTCCAAAACCTTCTTCTTAAAAGAGAAGAAGAGGCCTTAGCCTAGCAGTGGGATATTCACAGGCTGTTACTTTAAGATCTATATAATAATCTAAATATAAAAAAGCGTAATAAATGTGTATAATAGATTACTAATGAAACTATATACATATGTATACTGTATATAAATAGGTTATCGTATTTCTACGCTAACGTCGAAGGCCGCATGGACACGTGAGAAGTGAATTTCATTAACACCGTTCCCAATCGTTCCAATTACAAAATATTTGCACGTACTTGCGACGATTTTAAAAGTGTACTTACTATTTGAGTTTATGCGGGCGCGTAAAGTCACAAGTGAAATCCATATTGCGGATAAATTAATTATTCGTACAAAATTATTGCTACTTTTAATAATAATAACTAAACATACCTTAAAAATCCGTTGATATTAACGTATGATTAATTATTGATGTTAAATAACAAAATTAATACGTAATAATTAATCATAAGATGGATCATTTGATCGTCCGCTTACCAATAACTTTTTTCTTATTTATCTTAAAAATACTTCATGTAGCAATGTTTCTGAATCAGAACAAGAAAGCGATAAAATAATTAAACTCCTGAAAAACAAAGATCCGTGATTGGTTCACTTGATTTAATTCTGGGAATCTTTGTGAATGTGCACGTATTCTTTGTAAATTAGCAGTGGGTGTTAATTGACAAACAAACATAAGCCACAAACATAACAGCGGCATTTATAGTTTAAGAGAAAAAATAATTAATGCATTTAACAAAAAGTAATTAATGCAACTAGCCGTATAAATAAAATTTTAGTAAATATTTATGTAAAACACTCAAAATAGGAAAGCTTGAAATTAAAACTACTAAATCTAGGTAGTTTTCATTTATGTAAAATATAGTAATGTGAATTTATGTAATACATTTTATGATCATGAAATGTATTCAAAATATATTAGCGAAGCAAACGTTTTTTTTTAATCTGACGACTATAAATATTTAAGAACAGCCCTGAATGATGTTCACACTAAGCACATAAAAAACAAAATAATGATGATACATTAATATTCAATGAAACAACCCAAAACACCAACAATTTTCAAGGGCTCATAATGGACGGGGGTTTATAAGATGTCATCAAAATCAAAATCTCACCTCTGATAAGAATACTTCGTAGAACGAAGCCTTGTATACTGATAAAACTACTACTGTTAGTACCAACGCAAAATATAAGACATAAATAATTTATAAGTATGACATTCTCAAATATAATATCATAACATTTTCAAATATAATATAATGCACCAAACCTCACATATAATATACGGTTATTTGCAACGTACCAGCAACCTCGCAGGACTAGATAGCTAACACCATAAGCAACAACTTTACAAATAACCTGTATAGTTTAAATTTCGTAAGCGTGTCATAACCGTTATGCGTTTTACCAAAGTCGCTACACTATAAATGTTATCGATTAAAGCCAAAAGAGTAACATTACGTACATATCAACGTCTAGATTTAGACAATAAAATGGTTTTTTATATTATTAAAAATAAAATAGACAAAACTAACGAAGAACATCGCTCGAAAATAAATGCATATTTCACAAATGGACTGAGTAATATTTATAAGATGAAATTGTAACTATCGACACTACCTTCATTTAAATCATATAATTATAGAGGTATGTACAAAACAAACTACACTCGACAATGTAACGTCATCTCTATTCTCTATATCTCATACTACTGGAAGATATTGTTATATCAATGTCTGGAAAAAAACTTCTTCAGTTCGGACTCCACTCTCCAACCCGACATGAAAGATTTATTGTCACTAATCGTCAATATTTGAGTGAATTGGCTTACAACACCGCCTATTTAACTAGAGTTTTAGCAGAAAATGTTTCTAAATTAAATCTAGAACAGGAAAAGTCTACAATGAAATTTTAAATTCGATTATATCTGATTCTGGGCAGTTGTATTTTCTTGATGCGCCAGGTGGTACTGGAAAAAGGTTTTTAATCAATTTGCTGCTTGCGAAAATCAGGAGTGAAAAACATCGCTATAGCCGTTGCTTCTTCAGGAATTGCTACAACGAATTATGGGAGGAGTAATTGTTCTCTTGGCCGGTGACTTTAGACAAACTTTGCCTATTGTGCCACGAGAAACACGTGCAGATGAAGTTAAAGCCTGTATAAAGCCATCAATTTTATGGCCTTCGATCAAAGTTCTATCTTTGACTATCAATATGTGTATGTGTTCATCTTCAGCCAAATTCAAAAGAAGAAGAGTTTTCAAAAATACTGATTGATATAGATGATGGCAAAATTCCGGAAGAAGACAGAAGAATAAAGGTGTCCTATATTAATTGTGAAACTGTCCCAGATTTAATCACCTTGACTGACAAAATATACCCGAATATTGACAAAGCTGGCGACAATTGTAGTTCATGGTTAAAGGAGAGAGCCATTCTCACACCAACAAATGAACAAGTCAATTGTATTAACAACTTTTTGCTGAAGAAACTGCCAACTGAGCAAGTAAGATATGAATCGATGGACAAAGTACTGGAGGATGAAGAAGCTATCCACTACCCTGTCAAGTTCTTACACACTCTTAATCCACCAGGGATACCTCCTCATGTCCTTCAACTCAAGATTGGCACTCCAATAGTGTTGCTACGCAATTTAAATCCGCCTAAATTATGTAATGGTCTATGTACCAGGCTTCAAGTCAAGGTCTAACACAAAAATGTCATTGAAGCCATGATTTTCACCGGAAAATATGAAGGAGAAACTGTATTCATTCCAATGATTCCTCTAATTCCATCAGATTACCACTTCGAATTTAAACATCTGCAATTTCCTGTCAAAGTTTATTATGCCATGACGATTAATAAGGCACAAGGGCAGAGTTTAAAGATGACTGATATTGATTTACGAAATGACTGTTTCTCTCATGGTCAACTATACGTGGCATGCTCAAGAGTAAGTTCACCTGACAGCTTAGTCATTCTTCAACCAATGGAAAGAACGAAGAACGTTGTATATAAAGAAGTTTTAAGTATTTAATTTTCTATTTTTGATTATTTTTGAATTGCAATTTACGTTTTTAATATACAAAATAAGTAATGTTTTTTTTTTTAAAAATGTCATAATAGTAACAGTATAAAAATAAGAACTATGCTAAAATAGGAAATGCATTATGTTAAAAAGTTCATAGTTTTAGATTTATAATCAATGTTTATTTAGAATTAGTTAATAAACAAGATATGAATCAAATTACTGCCTTCTTCTTGAACACGACAGAGTATTGATGCCTAGGTTTAAGTTGTTCATATCCAATCTATATAGATTTGATATGTGTAACAAATTCTAAACCTTATGGCATTGATACTCACGTCGATCCATGGTGTAGGCCTACTGGGGATCCCGCCATTTATAATAATGGGAACGGATCGTACGACACCGTGTGTGAGTACCTCCGTGGTGATGTGGAAAGCTGTGTTATTTATTATTTTAAATCATATAAATTGATAAAATGCTAAGTAGTTAAGAGTGTGTTTATTTCGTAAAATCCGTTCATGATAAATAATTAGGCAGCTAGATAACAAAATCTAATATTTCTCTCACTTGGCATGTATTTTATACCACGCGAAGCGGGCGGGTAACGGCTAGTTCTCTATATATTTGTTGTTCGTTTTTTATATATATATTCGTTTGGCGCACCATTTCTTTCACTACCTGCATTTTTTAATCTATTATGTAAAATTGTTTATTTTCGAACTGCAGCCTGTTTAAAGTTACTGTTAACATTTATAATTACAAAAAAATGTATCGGCATTGACCCCCAATTTCACCAAACGAAAATGGGCGGTAAGCTGCGATCATTCAATAAAATATATTTAAAATAGAATAACCTCATTATCTATTTTTTATCTAATAATTAAATGAACAAGTAACAACTTCTTAATAATCGAATGCATAGCAATGACTCTTTTTGTACAATTATAATATTATACGAGTACGACTCGCGCGCCACCTGTTACACGGCGGTGGTACCGATAGTAAACAACAAGATACAATACAAAAGGATGAACGATAGACAAACTCACAAAATACGAATAATTTAATATCAAAATTCCTAACTATATATAATTTATAAATAAATCCGTTTAAATACATGGGTATTCATTTTTCATTTCACAAAAACTATCTTCAGCGCCATCTATGTCATATTATCAAGACTATGACTCCGTATATCGTCGTTGAAGTTCTTACAACATGTAAGTCACATTTTGGCTGTTTTGACATTTTGATACTCGGTGGTAGAGCTTTGTGCAAGCTCGTCTGGGTAGGTACCACCCGCTCATCAGATATTCTACCGCAAAACAGCAGTACTTTGTATTGTTGTGTTCCGGTTTGAAGGGTGAGTGAGCCAGTGTAATTACAGGCACAAAGGACATAACATCTTAGTTCCCAAGGTTGGTGGCGCATTGGCAATGTAAGTGATGGTTAACATTTCTTACAATGCCATTGTCTATGGGCGTTGGTGACCACTTACCATCAGGTGGCCCATATGCTCGTCCGCCAACCTATACAATAAAAAAAAAAAAAAAAAAAATCGCTAGAGAATAGGAAGACGCATCGTTTTAGCCAATCAGAAATACGTATCGGCCAATAGAAAATTAAGTACATATACGCAAGTAGTAAATTTGTATTATTATAGTATCTATACAAAATTATGCAGTATTTTCTCTCTCCTGAAAAGTTGCAATTTTTGACTTACGTGGTGTTAGAACTTCAACGACGATATGTGACAGTATTAATAGTTGTTTTAAATTTAGGCATTTAAATATTTTTTATTGTTCGTATTTTTTTTTTATCATAAGATATGACTATCATTAAAAGACATAAAAAAACTACTAATAACATAATAATATTTCTTTTTTAAATTTTGTTCCGATCTACTAGTGGCATCTATACTATTTTCTCATAACGATATAGATAATTGTCATTAAACTTATTAAAACATATTTTGACTCACCAGAGCAGGCCATTTTACTTCTTCTTTTTCCAATTTTTTGGGTGACCACACTAACGTTCTTTCAACTAAAAACACACGAAACGTTTTACGCGAATACACTGCCACCCATTCCCGTCGTTGCCAATCAACTCCATCATATTCTACCAACACCTGCAACAAAAACAATTGAGTTGAAGAACAATTTAAATATAAATTAAAAAAAGGTATGAAAATTCAATTATAACAATATTATTACGCTACGTTATACAACGCCATCTAGTGTTGAATAGCTTTACCACTGGGTTGGTTTAATATAACCTAATCGTCAGCATTTATTTAGTATATTTGCTTTTCGTCACTAGAGTGCGCTATGTTATACAACTATTATTTCACAATTTGTTTCAAATTTTAAAAACGTAACGTCTTCGGTATTGTAGCAGGCATTATCAACAAAGGTTAAACAATCCATAAAAACCTGGTATTCACTCTCATTACATCAATGTAGTCAAATCGAATATATTAAAGTATCAAGAATAATTAAACAAAACAATAACGAAAGTCAAAAAGTCAGAGAAATGTTATGTGAAGGGCACCTAAAGAGTAAACATTAAAGCACTAGAGATAAATTACAGTTAATTGTCGAACCCGACCATAAAGAGACAGGTAACGCAAAATGACTGTTCAAGACTGACCTCAAGGCGGATGATGCCAACGTTTTCAACGTCAAAACAAAGTAAACAAATAAATAACATATGCCTACGTGGTTTGAAAACAATCACGAACCCACCACATACACGACATATATATTTATACACACCACCTTATCAGTAAGTGCGATGTTAAATTGCATTTATTGCAATAAATTAAATATATAAATAAAATGGTTATGGTACTTCAAATGAATATTTTTATATTACTTTTAGTAAGATACCTCCATATACAGTGACGTTCAAATAATTAGAAACACTTCTTATGAATAAAGAAAGTATAACTTCAACGTACAAATGTTCGTAAAAAATATACACATTCAATAATTAATAATCATGCAATAATATAGCCACTCAAATAAAAAAACTCATTAAATGCATAAAATATAAAATATATCTTACTTTTAACAACAAAATGAGTCTTACGCTTGGACGCCTAATTAGAAACATTTTAAAAAAAGCATCCATAGCTCGTTCTTTTTTGAAATTGGAGAATAACATTTCTTTCTTGGTTTTTTTTATTATTTTGGCGGCAATTCAAAATTTAATCTGAATTTTATTTTGTTCATAATGGGCAAAAATAAAAGTTGTGACGCGTCAAGTAGGCAAATCATTGTTAATTTACATATAGATCATAAGTGGGCGTACAGAAGAATACTTGAGCATTTAAATTGTTCTGTTAAGGATTGGGATTGTTGAACATGTTCTTAGAAAGGCTCGGCCAAGAAAAACCTCTCCCAGAGAAGATACGCTAATCGTTCGTGTTGCTAAAAAAGACCCAAGTAAAGGCTTCAACCAGATTAAAAATGAAGTTTTTTCGCCTGATGACCCGAGAAACATCTTGTCAAGACTGATACGCCGAAGATTAGTGGAAGCTAAATTGTTTGAAAGTATCTCTCGAAAGGTACCGCTTGTTACCAAGCAACACTGAGAGAAGCGATTATTATTCGCTAAAAATATGTTAATTGGACGGTACGAGAATGGAAAAAAGTGTTATTTTCAGATGAAACAAAAATAAATATGTTAAATGCCGATAGAAAGCGCTATATTAGACGTCCTGTAAACAATGCTTTTAATTATAAATAGACAAAGAGTATAGACAAGCACGGTGGCGGTAACATTAAAGTTTGAGGGTGTTTTTCCGGATGTGGAGTTGGACCCGTTCGGAAGATTGAAGGTACAATGGATCAATGGCAATACAAAAATATCTTAGAGCACACAATGATTCCCTACTCGGACGATCATTTGCCCGTAACCTGGATCTTTCAGCATGACAATGACCCTAAACAAACGGCCAATAGCGTCAAATGTTTCCTTAGCGAACAGCGTATATCCGTTTTAGACTGGCCAGCAAATAGTCCGGATTTAAACCCGATATAAAATCTCTGGTATATTGTTAAAAAGAAAGTCTCAAACAAAAGTAACACCAGTCAAAACGAGCTATATGAAGCATTTGTTGAAGCATGGAATTCAATCCTCCTAGAAAAATGTATGAAATTGATTGAATCAATGTCACGTCGCTGCAGTGCTGTTTGGAAAATAACGGAGAAAATAAGGGATACGCCACTAAATATTAATTATAACTATTGGTAGGCTGTGGATAGTAGCTATTTCGTAAATAACAATACTAATACTTAAAAAAATATTGTTTTTTATACTTTTTTGTTGTTGTTTCTAATTAGTTGACTATTATTGTTCATACCTTAAAACTGAGTTAAATGTCCGTAATGTAATATTGAAACTGCACTTGTGTAATGGATTTATATTGTTTTTCTAATAAATGATAAATCGTTGAACATATTGTTGTCCTATTTATTGTTTAATTTCAAAATAAAAACGATTGCGGTGAAGTGTCTTACATAATGTCAAGGTTACAATTATACGACCACCACTGTATATATTTTTGTGACATCAGTTAAATCAAAACAATACAGTGACAGATTAAAGAATAATTCAATTAAAGACGTCTCAAAACTAATTATATCTAGCTCGAGTACAACAAACTAAAATTCCTAGTGTATAATAATATAAGGGTTGGTACTTGATATTTAAAAAATGTAATTACTATTTCTGTAAAGGATTTGTGTAAATACTTGTGATATATTATATAACTCTCAATACATTTGATTGTCACGGTACATATTTACATAGATTCTTTACGATTGCGTCTACCTTTTTGGCTGGTTATCTATATTATGATTTAAAAATACAACATAAAGCTATCTAAACATTAGTCAGAAGTAACACTAAAAAATAAATTATAATTATATTATGTATTACATGGGCAAGTGTTCACGTGAACAAATGATAAACGACATAAAGATAAGCGTTAAGAAGACAAATAATGTTACTTAGTGTTTCAAAGCAAACTGACACCCTCTATGTTCTCCATTTCACAGCAATAAATTGAAAACATTCTCGGTCTCTTAATTATATTTAATAAAGATTAAATAAACGTTCCAATTTTTCTTTCAATGGACTTATTAAATTTCGTCGCAACGTGATAAAATTTCATGTATTTGCCCTTAATGTGAACGAAACTTATGATAATTAACCAAATAATTGTATCGGAATGCGTCCATAACCTTGAATAAAAATAATAATATTTAAAATGGATGAGAATAAAGAACACATCGAAGTATATTATATTTATTATACAGAGTGTAACAAAATTCGTGTCCGACCCGTGAAGTAGTTATTAGGTATCGTGTGTCGGTTCTATTTATGTAATAATTTTTAAAATACTATACATTAATATACCCACACATTGGGATGGAACGGCACTATTCTACTCTCCGAACCGAAAACATTCCAAACCGGCAATAATATTATATTTTAAATAAAGCAATAGATAAATAACATAAAGCATTATGTAATGTAACATTACATTTTAAATTTAAAGAAAAGTAAGTTATAAATACTTAATTTAGGTATTTATAAGTTTTAGCGTTGAAGATTTCTGTTCCACTTTATTACGAAACTGGTACGGGACGACCTTGCCTTCGAGTTTGTGATAAACAAAACTATAGCTACGGCTTAACATGAGGATTTAAGATGTTTTATAATTGTAGTATGTAAACTTTATATATACACATGTATATTGCTTACTTATTGTTTTATATAATAACGTTAAAATAATTAACGTATACTACACGTTACTTGTTATAAAATAAAACAAATTAAAAATGATTTATTATGGATAATATCAATATCAAGATGATCAAAACAAATAGCGCCTGTGTAACAGAGGTATTCATAAATGCATACATTTACTTATAAATGATATATCGTTTTGAAATTTACATTTTTACGATTACGACGAATTATAAACAGCAGTTTTCATGTATGCAATGTGATGGAATTCTTATCATTCTTATCATAAATAAACATTTATGTATTATTCTGAGCACGTGTACTTTTATTCGAGTTGACGAGATTAATAAATTAAAACAAAATATTAGGAATAACAAGACATATTTTTGTCTACTAATTTAACCAAAATTTATTTGTAGTGAAACTTTTTATTAGAGATGAAGGATGAGTGAATTCAAGTTAATAGAACGTTTATTATAACTATGTACATTTAAACACTAAATCGATTTTGAATTTTAAAGTAGATAAAGAATTAATAAAAAAAAACAATCTTTGAGGATCGCTCAACTTACCTACCTTCTTAAGCACGTTTATTATTATATAATACATATAATTACATACATATAAAAACAGTTTCTTCATGTCATTAATTTCAATTACTGGTTTCCGACTTTTAGCTTTAATCTACATAACAGAAACATATAAATTTCGTCATAGACTGTTATAAAAATATAAAAGTTTCACTGAGCATCAAAGTGAATTCCCTGTGTTCAAGAGAATTTTCATCTCGTTCCAGTTTCGCTTGAAGCCCTACACTACACTACGCGACCTTGTCACCGTATCTGTTACGTATACGTAATAGCACGTATGTATATAAGCGACTATTTACTCGTTGTGTACATGTTATAGTACCGTGCTTACTAAACAGAATAACACGCCGTTTGTTCGAAGGACTGCCATTTGTTGTGATTACGGTCACACGGCTTAATAAGGAAGGTAATCTTATTGCACGGATTATATATTATGCTTTTGAGACCGCATTGTAAGAGGAAAACGGTAACAAACAAAAAAGGATGGAAATAACTGGGTTGATAATTATGCGAATATTGGAAAAAAAAAAACGTAACTTACATTAGAAATCGTGATAACATGCGATATATATACTTAAAGAACATAAAATACCACTGGATTTATAGTTCGTGCAAGCTTTATCGTAATTGGGGTTGCGTTGTATTTATTATATTTTAATGAATAGTATAAAATAGATTTTAATAATGTTGCAAATTAAAATTGTATTATTCGATAGTAGTGTGATGATTTTAGACATTAAAAATATATAATAAATTGATAAATATTAACAAAGTTTGTAAATCTCATTCCACATTGTATAGCTTCTGATGTCATAGATATTTGAAGTATTACATCGAGTAACCGATCAAAATAATTTCATAATATATAGCGATACAAAGTTATATACCCAATTTATATTTTGACATGCAAAATTGTGCGGTGCAGATGTTGGTATGATTCGAAAATAGAAATGAAATCAGAGGTGTTTGTAAGGCGACTGTAGTCTGTAAGCCATCGTGTACATTCAAGTGCAGTCAAGCCCACGCGGTCGGGGTGTTGCCAAACCCTTGACTGGCCAACGTTTATAAACAGACCGAATGCAATCGCTTACAATAAACTTACTATATTGGACTTTATTCTCAACATTTCGATTTGTTATAAGTAAGAATCTAAATTAATATTTACGATCGATCATAAATTAGGAACACCTTACTGAGCACGATATTGAGTGGCTTCACACACGGTCTGCGTTAAAACTGCACGTAACTTTAAACATGCAGTTTTGAAGCAGTTTTAATGCGATTAACATAACTGAACCTATTGATAGACATGATTTGATACAGTGATGTCCCATAAAACTTGTCGTCGTATGCCATAAACCAATATGGGATTATTGTATTGTAATAAAACCGACATCGACGAACTATGTAGGTGTATATTATACACAAACAGAAAGCAATTACGACATTTTTGACGGCGTATTTTGTAATATCTTTTGAAATAATTTCCGTTTTCGTTACCGTCTAACAATAGACCGTAATGATCTCATTTCTCTTACATTACTATCAACCATATTTAAAGAAGACCGATCGAGTCAACTTATTAAAAACTATATGTTCATTAATTAATGTTAAATAATTACTTTACTGTCAAACTTGCTGTCAAATTAAACTTCGATAAGAACTTGGTAGTTCAGAGAATCTTATCTAGATAGTTTTGACACAATATGTATGTAATTTTGAATAATCTTTGTTCATATATACAGTTGTGGTCATATAATTAGAAACACTTCTTATGAATAAAGAAAGCATAACTTCAACGCACACATGTTCGTAAAAAATATACACATTCAATAATTAATAATCATGCAATAATATAGCCACTCAAATAAAACACTCATTAAATGCATAAAGTATAAAACATATCTTACTTTTAATTACAAAATGAGTCTTACACATGTAGGAGTTTATTTTCTGTTACTGGCCGCTTGGACGCCTAATTAGAAACATTTAAAAAAAGCATCCATAGCATCGATCTTTTTTTGAAATTGGATAATAACATGTCTTTTTCCATTATTTTGGCAGCAATTCAAAATTTAATATGAATTTTATTTTGTTCAAAATGGGCAAAAATAAAAGTAGTGACGCGTCAACTAGACAAATCATTGTCAATTTACATATAAATCATAAGTGGGCGTACAGAAGAATAGCTGAGCATTTAAATTGTTCTGTTAAGAAAGTTTTTTATGCAAATGATCATTATAAAACACATGGAACTGTTGAAAATGTTCTTAGAAAGGCTCGGCCAAGAAAATCCTCTCCCAGAGAAGATACGCTAATCATTCGTGTTGCTAAAAAAGACCCAAGTAAAGGCTCCAACCAGATTTAAAATGAAGTTTTTTCGCCTGATGACCCGAAACATCTCGTCAAGACTGATACGCCGAAGATTAGTGGAAGCTAAATTGTTTAGAAGAATCTCTCGAAAGGTGAGAAAAATGACTCTAAACACACGGCCAATAGCGTCAAATGTTTCCTTAGCGAACAGCGTATATCCGTTTTAGACTGGCCAGCAAATAGTCCGGATTTAAACCCGATAGAAAATCTCTGGTATATTGTTAAAAAGAAAGTCTTAAACAAACGTAACACCAGTCAAAACGAACTATATGAAGCATTTGTTGAAGCATGGAATTCAATCCCCCTAGAAAAATTTATGAAATAGATTGAATCAATGCCACGTCATTGCAGTGCTGTTATTGAAAATAAAGGATATGCCACTAAATATTAATTATAACTATTGGTAGGCTGTGGATAGTAGCTATTTCATAAATAACAATACTAATTACTAATACTTAAAAAAATATTGTTTCTTATATTTTTTGTTGTTGTTTCTAATTAGTTGACCATTATTGTTCATACCTTAAAACTGATTTAAATGTTTGTCCGTAATGTAATGTTTTTCTAATAAATGATAAATCGTTGAACATATTGTTGTCTGTTATTTATTGTTTAATTTCAAAATAAAAACGATTGCGGTGAAGTATCTTACATAATGTCAAGGACCGTTGGTAGTGTTTCTAATTATACGACCACCACTGTATAAAAATATAAAATATTGTTGAAGATAAAAGTATGTACACTTATCCCAAAAAGAATGAGCGCTATTATTATGGAATATATGTATGGTATAGTGCACAACACGTCCGTTTTCGTTCTGGTCTCACGTAAAAACCACTAATCCTTTTGATATGGAACGATTATTTATGATAGGCTATAATAGTTATGGTGCAGACATATTTCATAAAATATATTAATATGTTCTATATTTTTCAGATGTAGCCTTTATTCTATCAATCTAGTCGGAGCGAAAATTCCGGGCGCATTCCAAGCAAACGCTGCCAAAACTATGACAGATATACGAAAACGGTTTATGAAATGTGTTGGATAACTAAAATATCTACAAACAGTATATTATCAAACTTTAATTAATAACTCACATTTAACATACATTCATTTAAAATAGATACAAAAAACTGTTTACGCTTTGGGCACATTGTTAAATTGAAATAGATATTTTACAAGATTAGAATAAACGTAATACGTGGGGTTTGCGAATAGATGATGTATTCAAAAAGTAGGGGCAGATAAATCGTTTTACTCGATTATATCGACTATACTTAGTAAGTAGTAGTAGTATTGTATCACAGTGCTTAAAAATTAACAGTTATAGTTACCTTTTGCCCGTGCTGGTTATAATAAAAAAGGTTTTATGAATATAGAAGATATATAATAGAGTAAATACTACATAAAATATCGAAACCGAAATTAAACAATTATATCAAAAGGAAAATACATTTTGTTTTAAGAAAAAACAATATATCTAGCTTTTAAGACTGATGCCTCGTGATCTAGAATTGCCTTTGTTCTATAATCGATAACAAATGTCAGTTATCAACGACGTTTTATAACGCTTGGTGTACCGTTATTTATTTGTTTATCCACCAGCAACTTCTTTACCGGTGTGCGGGAAACACGTTCTAATAATAGAAACAGTAAGTACTTAGTCAAGGTTGTGAAACTAGGCCACTGCGAATGATTATAAGACAACATTGCCAGACAGCATCTATCTTGTAATACTTTCTTGAAACCGCAAAATTACGCCGTAAATTTAATTGAAAATGTAATATTGTATCAAATAATAGAAGTTCCACGCTTTGTATTGTCACTATTGTAGGTATTACTTGTATTAGTTGAAAACCAATTTAATATTTTTTTCTAGTTTAGCTGTTGTTTGTAGCAAACTATTTCAAATAATGTTTAATAAATAAATGTTTTTTCATATATTTATGTTATCTTTGAGAACTATTCACCAGTGGCATGGTTTTACACAGACCCATCTGGGTGATCACCACTGACATGAGTAGCCAATTATTACACCTCTATATATCTTTCACAATAATACTCAGTACTGATGTTTTCGTGTTTGATGAGTGAGTGAACCACTGTGGACCTCTGGTTTAAGTCGCATTGACGATGTATTAAGTTATTTATTCTGTTTACATGACCAGAGTCTATGGGCGACGGTAACTGGGCTCGAATTCAGAATGTATGGCATCATGGGTTATTAAGCTCAAATAAAATCAAACCTGAAGACCTTAAATAGTAAAAATGCTCAAAAACAATAATGTTCAAACTACTAATAAGTAAATATATTTCAATAAAAAGCAAAAACTCGACAAACAAAATATTTTAATCTGTAGCACAAGTAAATAACATAAAATAATGAGAAAACGTTGCTGGGACAATTAAAACAAATATTATATAACCTTAATAATTACTTAATCAAGAAGCGAAAGTAGGAAACGTAACACATCATTGTTGTGTAAAAACTTTAAATAAAAGAAAGTTGGAAAATAGATATTAAATGTATACACTAAACATTTCTCTTCTATAACTATTGCTCTAAGAGTTATGAAAACACAGAGTTTACAAACAGAGATAATTTTCCCGCGCTGTAGAATCGTTTATGCATCCGAATGACAGCTCCAAATAAGTGCGCCCCACACATTTCCCGACGGGTTCAGTAGGTCAATGAACGCAGCTAGCGACTCGGACCTGTCGCACGATCGGTTGCAAAACATTGTCGTACCAAGACCAACCTTGCGCCTTGCTATCTCCGACGTAGACTTTTACCGAGAATTTGTTTTAGCTTTTGTTAAACTAAAAATAATTGATGTTTTAAACACAATTTTAATAAAATGGGCATCAAAACTACAAAGGACCCATTTATTTATTTTGTAATTGTTCTGTCCTAAATTCTTACATCCATTCGAGAGTCGAGATAAATCATTCTTTACGACTTTTTATTTAGTTACGTTTGTGATGGAATAAGCAATTATTTATCGTTTTTAATACTTTATGTGTTTAATAATCATTTAATAATATTTCACGATTTGTACAGTAATTATTTTTAATTTTTATTTGTATTTATTTAAGGTTTTAATGTAATACAATACCATTTAAAAATATATATTTATGTTCTTTTTTAAAAAGTGAGTACAAAATCATTAAAAATGCATAGACCAGCTCTTTTTACATTCATGGCCGTAAAAGCAAACACAAGGGAAGTTTTCCCTTTCATTTCTGAAATGCTTATTCTTATATCTTTTGCTAAGTCCCTACTGAGTAGTGCTTTTAAAGAAGTTCGCAGTGAACATTAAAAAAAATAATTAAACTTACATAAAACGAAACCACAATCCTAACCGGAAATCTAGTATAATAAATTTTAAATTAAGTTTTGAGTTAATTATGACTAAAGATTTTTGTTTTAATGTGCGATAATAACTATGTATTCGGATGTGACTTATAAATTCCAGGTAATTTAATATTTAGGCAATATTTAATATTTAGGTATTATTATTATATCAAAGGGAAAACTACTGGACAGATTATAAAAGAATGAATGTCATAGAGCTTGATGTCATGAAATATTAAATATGAAGTTTCTACATGATTAGTGTACGTACACTTAAGTATGGAATTTTAGTTATTCAATTAATAGATTTTTGAATTTGTTACTCTTCTATTTTTTTGTGTTATTATTAATAGATAGGTCTACTGTATACACTCGAATTGTCTAAGATTGTGTTATCCATAATCCAAGGCTCTTTATCAATACGAATGAACTGTAGATTCATGAAAAAAAACTAAATAAAGGAACTCCTAATCTTATAAATAAACAAAATAGACGACCTTCAGTTATTATAAATCAAAAGATTTCTGTATTCATATAGTATGTACATTGTGTTTATTATAATACATCAAATCGTCTCCATTACTGTTCAACGCCATTCCCGCAGCGAAATCTCTAAATAGACCGACATTAAATATTAACGGATACTACTTATAGTGTATATATACTACATAGTATCCGTACGTGTGAAGTTATCTGTACATTGATATCTACACGAACCCGCCTCCGACCTGCAGATATTCTGAATAAACTAGTAGCTGGTACAGGCACGCATTGAATGTTCAAACCTTACGTGAGCCTTATGTTAGGCAGGCAAATGCTTCAGCTGTAGTATATTAATAAATCTACTGTATTCATTGCATCCCGCGCCCAACTAGTAATTAAACCCGGTATCAACCCGTTTTAAAATTGGATTATAAATGATTCTTACACAACAAAACCCCTGCGGTAGTCATACTGGTCGTTTATTTTATATGCAGAAATTAGTTGACATTTATAGTTACTGTTCCGATTCTTAGGTTCTATATGAAACGGCCTTCATAAACGCACTTTTTGATGTAAAATTGAAAACATTGATAGTTAAACACAAATAAATTGTATATACCATTGCTCTTAACCATATAAACTTTTTAATATAAATAATATTTTTATTAATTAACAAAATTCATAAGTATTAACCACAGGCATGTAGTTTGGTATTCATTTTATGTACCAAATTATGATGTTTGTTGAGATGAACGGATTAACGAAATAGATTTGCGCGTGTGACTTAATCTGCCAATCACACACAATAAGTAAAGTGGTGACATTAGAATCTATTGTCCTATTTTTGTTATTAACCTGATGAACGTCAGTTATTAAACTAGATTCTTAGGTTTTCGTAATGCTCTTATTTAAAAGCAATGTTATGCAAGTTAAACAGCGTTAAATTACCTACTAATTTAAAATTATACACTTTTGTTCGTTTCCATCATTCGAACAAGTAAGTGGTACAACCGTATAGTAGCATAGGGTTGGGGTATCAATCTGCCACCGAGAATATTGCCAAGGATGGTTGACGTCAGGCAAGCGACCAGTCCTGTCACCAAATCCTTTACATCCTTTTCATGCAGTTTACTGCGCCAAACCCCCTATATACCCGTACCCTCTATTCGATTATATTAAGTAAATCATGACTACTACCTTAAAAAGATTAAATAGGATAGAAAAATAATACGTAATATATAAAGTTAAGAAAGAAATGGTAAATTAATAGTCCGTGGCACAAAAATAAAAATATACTTTTATAAAAATTTCTTATCAAGATTTCTTTCAACAGTTTTTTTAATGGGTTTTAATGCTTCATTAATTAACATTAATAAGCGTTCATAAGAATAATACAATTTCTTTATAAATAAGCAATTAAAATCATTCGAACAGTAGGTTAGGTACCTACTCGAATAAATATAAGATATTTTTGTTCAATGATAATTAGGTGAATTATAATAAATCTTATAATATACTAATTATTTTTTAATGTAATAAATAAGAGTTTTAATTCTATAAACAATAATTTAATTTCAAGTGGTTATAACTTACTTATAAAAATGAACCTTTTTACGATTTTGGTGCGCTGAATAATATGCATCAATTTCATAAACATAATTCTTTTCTGACATTCTTTCAAGTGTTAAATTGCAAAAACCAATTTATACAATGTATTAGCTTGATACAGATACAGATACAGATTCGTTAGATAATATTCAATGCAATATTCTACATAAAATAAAATATAAAAAGGTACTAAAAGAAGTAAACGAATCACTTAAATACAATCGCTGCACCGATAGGACAGATCGGCCTTCTTTCTCACGATTGTGTCGATAAGATTCAATATAACAAGAGTTAAGCCGCTAGGATTAATAAACACAAACCGACCGTATCGCCGTTGATTATCATTACTCGTCTAGCTACGAGGTCAGGGCTGTACTAGCTCAGTAGCTCGCATCAATCGCTAAGTACATAACCAGCGTAACGTGACACCAAGATACACGCATTCATACGTTAATTGTAGAAGTCGTTATAAAAATACTTAATTGTTTTCTTACAACATAAAATTAATTCTTGATTACATGATTTATTTCTTAATAAAAACAATTTTCAAAATCTACCCGTATCTTCGCTTTGAGGGGGGAGACTGGGTATTAGGTACCCTGTGTCCTTTTGTGTATTCCTGACAACATGTAAACAAATTTCATGATTATCGGTTGAGTAGTTAAGACATAAAAGCGCAACGTAAACAAACAAACTTCCTAAGGACTGTAAGGACATAAAAAACAATAAAAGGAGAATTCATTCGTTATTTTGAAAACTACAAAATGTTGTTGAAATTATTAATTATTATTACATTGAATTATAAATTGATGCGTATTCCAAACCTGACTAGTTATTCTTTAATTTACAGTATGCAGAAAGGACTTAAATTGAATTGAGTAATAAAACGACGTTTTGTTATTATCCTGATATCGCTTATAAAACCCCCAGCGTCGTGATCTTGCCGGTTGAAATGAGGTAATCGAAAGGATAAATTGCACGGCTGGTCATCAATCACTTTAAAATGTATAACTATGTTAATATGTATTTGATGAATGCATCTAAAAATCAATTGTAGTGTTAGGAAGACGTTGATTTCAAACGATAAGCTAATTTATTTGTCAATAACTGAGAAAGGGCAATAATTAATAAGATAGATAAATTCTAAATTATTGACGGTCACTTAATGACAGACATTTACTATTACATAAGTAATCCAGCTATTCGTTTCATTATTTAATTAAAAATACCATATAGTTGTAATTTTATTTAAGTAAAATAAATTTACATTTACAACGCAGTAATAAAGTAACAGCTGTAAATGTCCCAACCGTTGTGCTAATGACTCCTTTACTTTTGAGGAGAAGATTTGGAGTTTATTCCACCACGTTGTTCCAATGCGAGTTGGTGGACACACATGTGACAGAATTTATAATATATATAATAGAGAGGGATCCTCTCGCTGTTTTCCTCCACCATCGAGCACAAGGTAAATTATAAACAAAAATTAAGCAAATGAAAATTCTCAATCGCATTGTTGGGCTAATCGTTAGATACAACTGGCCATCTCTACTATCCCTGAGCCACCTTGACTCTCGTATTATGAGACTGTGGTAAACATACACACAGACAAACATTATTTAATTTTTACGTCTTCTATCTTTCTACACGTTACACACCGATACAAAAAAATTCATTTCAATTTTTATATAATTATAATAAAATATAACATAATATTAATAATGAACATGATTACAATGTTTTTGTCCTGGTTCATATAAAATCATAGGCGTTTGTGGTTATAAATATGAATATATATTTATGTATATATAAACTTGTTTAATACAAAATACTTAGACAGTAAACTGTTTTTAGGTATAGGATTCTATTCAAAGACTGAAAAAGGTTCTATAATAATCGATGCTTGAATGATTGACATAATCGTTCACTCAGGCAGCAGCGTGGGCAAAAAGTAAACCGCCGCTTTCACGGTTCGATGCAGTGATACTAAAATGTCAGTAATTCGACGGAGACAAACTGACCGTATTAAGCGTCGGACAAAATATCTATGAAAATCATTGTAAAGCGAACAAGTTTCAATCGAATGATTTTGATTTATCGCACGCACTAAGGTAATGTTCACATTTATTTCTTTAAAGGATCGCTCATATATTTTATGGTTAAGAGTAGACGATGATAGATGTAAAAAAACGACAAAAATAAATTGTAATCAATGATCCATGATATTGATTGATATAAAAACTTTTATTTCCTTTTCCACCGTGATGTCAACGGACGTCAGCGGAACGAACAGAAACAGCTGTGGGATGCGCGTGCGCCGCATGCATTCTTTGCGGTCAACGCACGCACCCGGTTCCGCTCTACTATGTATAGACGTACAACCAACGAACGAGTATTATACGTTGTTTTGTAAGTTATAAATATATCGCTATTCCAATAGAGTGAATATTTTGTGGACTTTGGATTCAACTGGCAAAGCAATAAAGCATTGTATTTATGCACGTGTTGAATCTAAATTATTGTCTCTTTGAATGCTATGTACCTTGATATTTATTACATGAACTAAATAAGACATGACATTTCTGCATGATATAAGTTTATATATCATAATATCTATACTAATATTATAAAGAGGAAAGATTTGATTTTTTGTTTGTTTGTTTGTAACGATTTAACGCAAAAACTACTAGACCGATTTTAAAAAGTCTTTCACCATTACAAAGCTACATCTTCACCAATTAATATAGGCTATATTACATTTGCAAAAAAAATAGACATCTCTACCTAAAATGGAACAATGTAACCCAAAGTATCAAATTGTTGCCTAAAAAATCCTTATTTGGCGTGCGCTGCGAAAACTATTGACGGTATATAAAAAGGTGTTCTATATATAAATAGTATTCATGAATGCTCACAAAAAAATCCGCGATGATATATGCCTAACTATTATAGTCAAGCCACAATAACAGCTTTTGTTTAAATTATTAAGTTCAAATACGGTGGAATCAAATAGAGGTGACATCTGTATCATGATATTATTAATCCTTATCCATTTAAATGGTTTGATAATTAAGGATGATTATTTGCATATAAATTCCACTGTTAAATGATCCGGATCGGACTTTTCGTTTAGAAGTTAGTTGTGACGGGTATAAAATTCTCTCAGTAAGAAAAATGTCATAGTTTATACAAACTGTAACTGTCCTGTAATAATAGTTTTTAAATTTTCGCGGACAAAGTCGCGGGCAAAGTGCTTGTAATGTATAATATAATCTACACTTCCAGTATTTCCAGCGCTTTTTGGGGTAGGTAACTTAAAGCTATAAAAGCTTTATACGTGGAAGTCAGCTATTTTTACTAAAATGTTAATTTTGTATTCATATACATGATATTTTTTTTTAATATATTGGATACATTTTGTATATAAAGTACATTTTATTGAGCCGAGCACCGGAACCTTTGATGGAACACGTGGAACGATCGGTAACTGAAGGTCGCGGGTTAAAATCCGGGTTTGCCCACATAATTTACATGTACTTGATTTTGTATTTAAAATTCATCTCGTGCGTTACGGCAAAGGAATACATAGTGCAGAATATTTCACGGGTCGGATGTAATTCTGCCAGATGTTGGACACATGGAACAGTGTGATGTTATAAGTTTAAAAAACCTAATGAGAAGATTGCAGCAGTTATACATTTACAAGCTGTAACTTGACTTTACAGCGTGTTTATCTCCATTAATTTAATTCGAATTATATTTTATTACAATTAAAAGCTATTTTCGTAAGATTTGATATTATATTCTACTACTTTATACAATAATTGTATAATTTCATTTAATTTTGATGGCAGGAAGTTATACCTATCGTGTATTACATCAAGAAGAACATCGTCATGAATAATTCAGCACAAAAGGTCGACTTGGAAAGCGAATGGAATATAAAAATAATATCGTTTTTCGGTCACAATGAATTGTCATTTAAACAATTAAATAGAATATATCACAAATTTATATTTCTCTGATGGCAACATTTTTTTGTTATAAGATAATGATAAGTTATTCTATAAAAATACATAATAAATAAAACAAACATAATACAGTGAACTAGTAACATCATTTAATTTAAAACATACATTCGTACGTTTTGTCGTGGTGACCTAAAAGGGCTTAAACTTATCAAAATATCGCGAAATCTTTTCACTAACAAAGGACTAATCTCTACGTTACAATAATAAGTTCATCCGCAAATTTTAAACATTTATATTATAGTCTAAGTTGTTTGTTGGTCAGTCAGCCAGGATCTTGCCTTTGAGGAGTTGCCTTTTATATAATATATAAACACATACTCTGCATATTATGTTATGTATTTTATCGTAATTATAGGGGTATGCGTAGCGCATGCACGCATTGTCTATATCTGATTATATGGGTACGAGTATTTACATTAATCATAGTGGTTTATCAATAAATAACAATATCTCTGTGGTGTTATGCTATTTAGCCAGTTTTACTAATGGCTGTAATACAACTTAGCTTGAATTCACATTCTTACTACAAGTTGACCTTCATTCCTATCGGATTTTTTAATGCTTTGTTATACGGTATTTTAACAACGAATAACTAACTCGCAATATTAATAGCTTACATTTTAATCATATTATATCAATTATATGTATTAATATGGCCAGATACATATGAATGTAGTCATTATTATAAATATGTATATTTGATATCGTCGGGTAGGTAGGGTAGGTACAAGCATGCAGAATACAAATTACTTCTCACTTAAGGTTTATTCTAAAACTATATAACAATACTTTGCGTTTTAAAGAGTTAGTATTAAAATTCTATTGCTGGTAACGCGTCAGTAGTCTAAAATTTTTGGGCAAGCGTGTCTTACTCACCATCATGCTCCTCTTTCTATAAAAACAATAAAAATAATATTTATTTTATTAATACTTAAATTAAAAACAGTTAAATTTAAGGTCGCAATAATCATAAAGTTATTCCTGTAAACATTAAGCACACAAGCGAGGTCCGCAATTGACATGACGTCTCGCTATTGGTGTCAATATCAGCGTACACCAAGGCGAGTTCGAGAATTCATTTTCATGTCGAATCGATTAAAATACCTTAACATTGTAGACGCGATCGCAGACACGCAACCTATTTTATATCATAAAATAAACATGGAATTTCTCTTTCGATGCTCAAATCAAATGTACAAGCGAAAGTAAAAAAACTAATATAAGCAAGAGAGTTTGTCTTTTCCGCTTATTACAAAAGTTGTATTCGATCCACTTTCATAACAAAATATATACAACATAATATCACTTGTACAATTGTATTATATATAAACCCTTTACCCAGTAGATACCTAACCCAGTCTCCCCTTGGGTACGACCCAATTTAAGCCCTCAGCGTTCTGACCTACTTTTGAAAACCGCTCATTTAGTACAGTGGCTTAAAATTGGGGTTGCATATCTACATGCCTTGTCCTCCAATTCTAGGGATTTCAATGTGCACAAACTGTTTAATTGCATCTGTCGAATTTACTTTTACATACAATATATTTTGGTGAATTCTATAAATACATCATTATAAGGTGCTGTATTATTTATTTACAAATGTCTATACTATACGAATAAATAAGCCTCGACAATAGATTACACTTTTGACTGACATATTATATGGAGGAGGAAAAGACATTAACTATTACCATTAATACAATTTTCATCATTCCGTAATTATTCCAAAGCAGGATAAAAGCCGCTTTTCAAGTTGAGGAGAAAGGTGTGTAGCTTTTATTCTACCACGCTGGTTCATTTAGCTTCAAAAATTTCTCAATAATTGACGTAGAAAGTGACAAAGCTTAGACAAACCGTAGTTCAACGACCGCAACGCCTGTAAGTGTTGAATGTGGATGTCGTAATGAGAGTTCACAAGGCCGTCGAATTTTTGGCTATTCATTTAGTATGTCAATATTTACGTACATTTTTATTATGTTTTGAGACTTTAAATAACAAATTTGAAATATTTTTAATTATTTTGACTAATTAGTTAATCACTTAAAATTTAGCATTCAGGATTTTCATGACAATTTAATATTTCTAAACAATTGTTACAAGTAAACGTTTGAAAATGTTAATTGTCTTTATTTTAAATTATCGCTTATATGTTAAATTATAGTAAATGCGTTGATAATTTAATAATAAGCGGAGACATTGCCTAAATATGACTATGCAAACTGTTGCCATTTAGCTACTTGTATGTGTAATAAAATTTCAAATCAACTTAATTCTAAACATGAATATTATACACTATCCGCTCATGCACTTATATAATACTTATTGCTGTAATTACGTAAGATAAGTAAAATAACAACTATGTTATATGTATACTAGCAAGAAAGTACCTTCTAAGTCACTATTAATCTGCTTTATGATAAACGATATGAATTTTAAAATAATCGTTGTAAGTAAACAACAAACATGTGAGTGAGCCAGTGTAATTACAGGCACAAGGGACATAGCATCTTAGTTTCCAAGGTTGATGGCCGATTGACTATGGAAGTGATGGTACTAATAATTAATAATAATAAATAATTTCTTAGTGCCTGTATGTGACTCATTTGTTAGTCTCCATGTTTGCCCCAAGGGATCAGTATGGAACTTAAGATTTTTATACAGCTAAACGGTCCGTTTTACGCTGGGCCTAATAAAGCTGCAAAGCTTCGACAACTTTATCAACAAAATTTAATTGATTTTTTAATATTGTAACATTCAGCCGTCAGGTAATAACTTCACTTCGAAAACAACGCCTGTTCACACTTTGATAGCTCACGCTTAGTTGACAGCGGAAAATTTTCAAATACGAGAAATAATAATTAATTACATAGACTATTGCCACCTCTGCATTCGTCCTCGCGATAGCTATAAATAGTTGGCGACGCGATAAAGACGAGTAAACGACTTATCACTGACAACAATAAGACATAAACAACAGGACTTCAGACACTATGGAATATTCTTACTATTCTAACTTTTAAATTTTGCTCTTATTTATCAATTATTATCATTTAAATATATATAATATGTGATTGGTTCCATAATTAATAACAATTGTAATAGGTATGGCTTTCATCTCGGTACAAATAAGAATAAGACTTTTTTATTTCTATGTAACTAGAAATACGCTTTTAGTAAAAGAAATTTACAGTACAGTAACAGCCTGTGAATAACCTACTGCTGGGCTCTTCTCTTCTTCTCTTTTTGAGGAGAAGGTTTCGAGCTTATTCCACCACGCTGCTCCAATGCGGGTTGGTGGAATACACATGTGACAGACTTTTAGTGAAATTTGACACATGCAGGTTTCCTCGCGACGTTTTCCTTCACCGTCAAGCACGAGATGAATTATAATCACAAATTAAGCACATGCAATTCAGTGGTACTTGCCCGGGATTGAACCCACGATCATGGGTTAAGATTCACGCGATATTACCACTGGACAATCTCGGCTTAAAAAAAAAGAAATTTACACGGTTTGATTTCGACTAGACCAACATTTTTTGTTGTTTAACTTTGAAATTTATTTAACAAAATTTAAAAGATACACAAACCTTTGCTATTTCAGTTAGATTTAATTTCGTTCAAAGGATCAAATACATATTTATTTAGTAGTCGATCTAATTATATCGACTCGTTAAAACCTTTGATTTTCATATATAAATATTAAATCGTTGAAATAATAAAATCGAAAAACTATACAAATTAAATAACTATTACTAAGATACCATATGATATATTTTCGATCCACGTTAAAATAAACTATAGCCCGAGAGGTTTTTATAACATTTTCATACATCATAATGTTATGCGTACGAAATCGTCAGCAACACGCACATACGTGCTTGGATGATTTGTGTTTTTTTCTGTATCATAAAAAATATTGTTTATACTGCATGTTATAATAATACCTATTCCTTTATACTATGTTAAAATATTACTCGAATTAAACAGCAACAGCAGACTGCTGGATAACCATCAAGCATTTAAAAAATAAAGCTCTAAAGCAATTTAAGTGCTTTATGTCGATAAAATAAATTCATAGTTTAATTGTAATACTGACATAAGAAATATTAAAAGTAGAATGTTGAAATACAGTCTTCTACCACCACGCTCACTAGACGAGGCCGGCGGTCACGGCTGGTCATGGTATAATATAAAAATTAGGTAGTACTGTGACATTTATCTTTAATCACAACAAAGATAGAAGTACTAGCTAATGGTTGAAATGCTTTGCAACATCTTTAAAAAAAAATCCAAATGCATCTCGCAGGCCACCTATTGTACGTTGGCGGTACATACTATGTCAGAAACCTGCACGCAAACGCCAAAGAAAATCGTACAGTTTCAGTTCAATCGGATGAACGAGACGTAACACACATAAATACGAACAAATATGCAAATGGCATTATTTTTCATAGTGACCATTAGGCAATGGTCTAAATTCATCATAATTATTGAAAATTTGAGGAAAACCCATGTGAATTATTTTTGTTCCATTTTTGTCGATATCACTAAATCTACCGAATAAATAAATAAAAAAAAAATACAAAAATACTTTGATTAATAGAGGAAAAATAGGTAGGAATTATTGAACCGTCTTTGCATATTTACTCGTATATATTTTTACATACATATGTATATCTATAAAGACATATAAGAACAACAAGATCAATCGTAGAAAGCTAATAAATAGTTGATTGTTAGTGCGAGCAGTTTTTATACAAAAAATGCAGTCACTTGCATTTTTCGTATTCTTTAAATTTGATGACATTAAGAATACGAGAAAAATGTTACAACACACTATTTTTATTTATTTTATTTTATAGGTTGGCGGGCGAGCTTATGGGCCACCTGATGGTAAGTGGTCACCAACGCCCATAGACATTGGCAGTGTAAGAAATGTTAACCATCGCTCATATTGCCAATGCGCCACCAACATTAGGAACTAAGATGTTATGTCCCTTGTGCCTGTAATTACACTGGCTCACTCACCCTTCAAACCGGAACACAACAGTACCAAGTACTGCTGTTTTGCGGTAGAATATCTGATGAGTGGGTGGTACCTACCCAGACGAGCTTGCACAAAGCTCTACCACCAAGTAAAACTGTATAATAATATACACTGTATAATGATAATAACAAATTCAAAAGGTCTTCAATTGATTTTAAGCATTTTAATTTTTAAGCATTTAAGCTACTTTTGTATTTGCCATTGAATATTTATTTCGATAAAGTATTGAGTATTTCACTATCATAGTTTTGTCTATACTTTCTTAAATGTTGTAACAGGTTACTTAAACAAGCCATCGCAGTGCGTATAAATAACAGTTAATTTCTCGTGTCACGCTCCGTTAGGCCACGTCGCGTGCCCAACGCTTCCTGCCATTGCAACAGTATCTACCTCCTATGCTTTTTATGAAGGTCTGCTATGATTTCTGGTGCTTCACTATATATTATCATAATATATTTTTTATATAACCTACCATATTTCCTTACTTATGAAATGCCCTTAATTTGCAACAAAAACTTGTAATTATTTTTTAAGTGAGCAAAATCGTCTGTGTCCTTTAAAATAAAAGAAATATTGTGAAGATCCAACGTTTTTAGTGTTGCGTCATAAATGTTAAAAATGAACTTACTCTTACTTATATGGATGTAAAAACCAGATTTAAATAAATTGCTCAACCTGTTTTGTATATTTTAAAGGTAACTTGTAAACTTGTTTTGCACCCATATATTAAGTAAAAACTTCAAGATTTTTTTATCATTAAATAAATGACCAACATTACCAAAACATTAAAAGACACCATAAAAGAAAATGTCAGTTTTAATTAAAAATGTATATAAAACTTAAAGCATGGCCTGATAAAACATCTTATTATTTTAGCTATGCTATATACATATAACACGACGTGTCCATATGTATGAAAAAATGTACTTTGAACGATACGTTGGAATGAGTACCGCTCACTACAAAATATGTTATAAGGTGAAAACGATATTGAAAACAAAGAATGCAGATGCAATGGCTTGTTCTTTTCTCGAAAATAAAAAATTACTTTATAACAAATAACAATAAGAAAAAGGCATACCAGTTTAGAAATTCTATTAAGTACAATTTTATTAATTTTATTGTTTTTTAAATATGAACCGTTAAGAAGAAAACTTTATTAAGGTCATGAGACAAAACGTATTATGCACAAAATTCGTAGTAAGCGATCGAAAGGGAAAGTTACAGTTTCTAAAGAATAAAAAAAAAAAATCTAATATCAAATAAAACAACACATAAGTATGTGGAGCCGTAATGTGCAGTCTCAAGAATTTAGGTCGAGCGCGCTCCGTGTGGACGAGCTATTTCCAATCTTTCCTGAGCAACTGATTTCGAAAGTGATTATTATGTTCTTCTCAAAATTCACTGACTTCCATGCTTAAAGTTTCAATAAGACAAAGAAATCTCTTCAAATTGTTGCAACTATAGTTTTATATTTGTTGCATTTTAACAAAGAAACTCGGTATATAACGCGAATGCTTTGTTCACTTAGTTGCAACATATACATTTTTTCCACAAACACAACGTTTATAATTTTTCAACAAACAGGTTGAGAGTGAACTATCAATAGATTATAAAAATCTTATAAAATATATTTGGTTGTTACAATCTTTAAATAACTGTCAATAATTTGGCTTTTTTATAATTTACTCCTATTGTTTTACACGCGTTAGCTATCGTTCAAGAAACAAAAAAATTATGTTTACTCTTAATTGTATCGCTCTGCCAGAGGATTTGATCATGTTTCATTGATTTATATAACAAATCATGTTATCACCAAGTCTTGAAAACGTGTATAAAGTATTATTTTAGTCGATGAGGCCGCACAGGTTGCGAAGGGCTCGAGCGAGGTCGCAGCTCCGGTTTTATAAAGTGTCATTCTGTCAATATCGTCACAATGCTGATTGAAAACAATGAATCTACCATTCAATTGTGAAAGAATATTCGAACTTCTAGCCTGGATAAGAATGTCATAAAGTTGTTACAGCTACATTATGATGGATGTACAGTACCTACTATCATTTCTATTTTTTTATTGAAACTATCATATATCTACAGGTTTATATTCCTTTTATTTTGAGCTAAAATAGTTTGAGCATTACTAGCACTTCTTACTACTATATGAATAAATAGGTACATGTGTTTTTGTCCTTTTTGAATTTAATATTGATTGATGTCTTAACATCAATCAAATACATATACATATAAATATTAAATAATACATATTATTATTTTTGTCTTTTGGCGTTTCTGTAAATGTAAATTATGCGTCATGTACATATATTGATACACAGTATAAAGTTTACAGTAAGATATCGAAACAATGGATATTGCAATGTCAATTAAATACTGAAATTTGCAAGTTGAACAATACTAATACTCGGCGATAACAGTAATAAGATTGTTATATTTTTGTTTATGCTAAGAATTCAAACTTATCATATGTGTTTCAAACATCGTGAATGTGAGATATATAAAATGTGGTATATATGAAAGTCAATGATAGAAGTATACATATTACATAGTACATACCTATACTTATAACAATTTTTGAATTGAATTTCGATCCAAAACTGGATCCAATCAAAATAATTAACCTCCACTTTATTCGTCCGTAAATTGTGATGGCTTTGCAGTTCATTTGATATCTCAACAGCATCATAGTCAAACAAACATTCAGTATCTACCAAAACTTCAAAGACTCGCTTTCCCTAGTCACGGCCCCGGTTGATAAGTGGCCGAAAGGGCTCCCCTGCAGCCCGCGCCTCTGCGACCTACTTTCCGCCCTCGCCCTACCGATCTTTGTGCTCACTGCTCGCCATCGCTACTTGCACAACTTGCTTCGTATCAGCTGGATGATTATGTTGATTCAGCTATGTATTTAGTATGATTTAATTGTGAATTTTAGCTTTGTATTTATAAATTACTTACGCTATGTACCGAATTATTAGGCATAATTACGAGTTTTAATAATATTAATTATGTTCCGAATTGTTTGCTTCGGATATGTAGTAACAAGACTATCTAGTGGGAACGTTTTAATTTATAACTAAAATATATCTAAGATATCATACCAACACCATGAACAGATGTGGATTTTCGAAATAAATATTTAAATGTTTTATTCACGTGTATATTTTTATTCAGACCAAACTCATATTAAATAATAGTGGTTGCATGCTAATATCAACGCGCAATAATACGTGTAAAACTATTTTCTCGTACAATTTATTTAAGTTCTAATACTGTTTTGTAGAACTACAAAATATCTCTGAATCAGAAAAATCGTTTTTTTTATTTTAGATATTCTAACATTAAAATTATAGAGTTACAAGACAACATTTACAACGAGTACTGTAATTCTAATTTAAAAATCTTTAAAAATAGTATATAAATATAATTACATCGTCGGAGCAAAGTATAAAATGAAAGTATTTGTAACAATTTCAATTACATAATCATATTTTGTGCTGGTGAAATGAGACAAGTGTCTAATATTGACATTTCTCTGTGATAAAAGTGAGTTTCACTTGGTATTGTTCGCTTAACATACGTATCTAGTGTTCTATCTTCTCAGTATTATCAACATAATTGGAGACCTTCTCTTAATGGATATTTTACTACTTCAACTTCGTACTATCTTCCGTTCTTAACTTATAATGCCTAGTTAAACTTTTAGTTTTCATCTAAAAAAATGTCAAGTAATTGTAAGTCAATGTTTCGATAAAATATAATACCTAAGCCCTAAATTACTCCATTTGTTGAATTTTAATAATACAATTACAACTACTATTGCCAAATTATTCTAATGAAATGATAACATCCGATACTAAGAAAATGAAATTTCTATTCTACGATTATAGTTAAATTCCGCTACTTTTTTACTTCAGTTAGTTTAAACAAACCCAATCTATACAGGTACCTGTTATTTGTGTATAGCATGTTAACGTCACGTCACGTATTTATGCATTTAGTTAGTTTCATAAACATATATACTATGTATATTTTTGTTTTAAGAAATATAAATGAATTAATTTAACACGTCAGCGGTTTACATCTTAAGATAATTTATGATATCATTTATGTCGACAAGTCCACGATCTATAAAGACTATATTGCTTATTAATATTTGATCTTCGTTTATTTACAAGGTCATTTACTAAGAGTTGTAGTGTATGGTTTGTAAAAATGCATTACAAACATACATGTCTCATTGACTTTTTAATAAAAACAAATAAAGGCGCTGCTTTTGTTGTTCTTACTCATTTTAAAATATCGAGTCAAGATGTCTCAGTAGATCTGTGTAATTCTTAGCCAAAGATCGCAGGTTGAATTTGTGTTTTCCGGTGAAAGCAAACATTCTGAGGTAGCCTATATTTGCCAGGTGATAATCTGCAAAATGTTTATACATCAATCCGTTCGGATTGGATGAGGCGTGGTGGATTATCATTCAAGCCTCTCACAGAGCTGAGAAAATCTTTGCCCAGTAGTGATGTTTACAGTCTATAACAAAAATATTGCTATCGCATTCTTACGTTTGGAATTATATAGAAAGAAAATCATATAGAACTGTTAATTTTGTTAAAAGATCGTGTACAACAAAATCCGTGCCTTCGTAAGAAATAAAGAAATATTTAATCGAGGTACCATTGGCATGTTGCCTATATTCATAAATAAATGTTCAGAGAAAAACGGACAAATATAAATTTTTGTTTCGACTTTGTCGATATCACCTAACATTATAAACTGCTTCGGTAAATGATCTCAAATACGTTTAATACTGACCAAATAACCAGTTATACTTCGAATACAACTGGTTTCTGATCCGAGAAGGAGTAGGTAATCTAAACAAATATTCTTATATTTGTAGTGGTGTGTAGTTGTGTGTTGGTCTGGCGTTTCCCACTCGGCGGGAGAGCGTGCAATGTAGAAAGATGTCGTCTATTTATAAATGGAGAACATAGCGGGCGAGCGCATCGCTGTTGAGCTGTCGTATCTCTTGATTTTGAAAGTTTTATACCTGCAGATGAGCGCACAGCGAACTAACTAATATTCTGCAAGTGCATTTCGGATGATATTAGTTGAAACATTGTGAAAGCGGCGTATAACTGTTTTACTATTACTTATTACATATGTAAATGTAACGAATTAAGATGTTAAAGATAGATATATACTTTTACATCTTAATTCAACAATTGTTTCGATGAATGTTCTGATGTACCTTACTTTTATTTACTTATAGGTTATACATTTTCCAATAAACATATAAAGGTGAGCTTATTGTCTTACTTCTTTTGCCAGCTAATCATTAGGAATTTTTATTTGTATAAATTAAAGAAGTAAGCGGTTGGGATAGTTACGTAAACTAAATTTTATACACTTGAAAGTTCAACATTCGCTTTTTTAGGACTTTGATCGGGTCCGACAGGTCTCGGTTCAAACGTTGCGTACGGGCGGTGCATCGAACGCAGAGAGAGTAGGGTCGTTGAACCCCCAGTCATGTGCATTCGGTTTGTACGCTTAAACCTAATCCCAATATACGTAATAGATAAATACAAGCCAGGTGCCAATTTGTGACGTAAGATGATTGGACAACTCTAACATTATTAAGGAATTAAATCAACAGCTGTTATTACCTACGTTATATTTTCTAACGATATTTCATAATCTAAATTGGTACTAATTAGTCTTTAGCGTACCTAATTGCCCTTTTCGCTTTGTTCTTGTGACCTTTTCGTTCGCATTCTTATGTTGGTTTTTATAATTATTAATGATGTAACTTGAAGTTAATACTAAAAACTTTTGAACTTAAGACTTTTGAGTTTGTTATTGTTTTAAGATATCATTAATGAGTCTTGAATATAAACAGTATCCCTACTTATGGTATTTAGTACGATGTTTTATTGTGTTAAACAACATAATTATATATAATACATTACAGTTATGCAATGCATTACATTTAGTATATTAAATATTTTGTGAAGAAAGGAATGATTATATTTCTAATAAATATATATTTCTAATTTTAATAAAATTATCTACAATTTAAACATTATTTTTGTTAATATTTTCTTTAAATAAATTATTTCGAAGTGAATTCAGTTTTCTTTAAAAATATGTACATTTACTACGTTTTATTTTTTAAATATTAACTATATAGGGTATTATGTTCCTCCGGGTTGCAGGAAAGGAGAGATGAGCTGATTATTTTGAATTAAAACCGTTAAAGGAACTATCTATTTTTTTTATTTCGGCTATACGTTTTTATTTTTAATGACAGTTTCTGTCTCTATGCCAACTTTTATCTCTGTACATTTATTATTTTTATTATCAAAATTTACTCTTTGACTAAACTATTTAGATGGGTATTTAATGTACTACTTTATAGTTGCTTGATAATTAGATTCCACAACTTAGTAATAATATTACGTAGTAACGTAAAATGAATATAAAAGTGGAATTACTGGCACAATATAATTTTATTGACGCTTCATTACTAAAATTAAAACATGGTTTAAATATAAAAGTTATACAATGATTTTGGTGTTTAGTCACAATAAAAATAATGGTTTCTATAGTATGAAATACAATTAAAGAACTATAAAGTCAATTTGTTAATAAGAATGTACCACGAACTCACAAATCTCTTTTAAATAAACCAAATAGAAAATGATCAATTAAACCTATCTTATTATCCATTAAATGACTATGTTTAATCAACATGCTTTACCTGAAGTTCCTTATTCTTGTTATCTTTATGAGAAGCTGCTCTGATAACACCAGCTTTCCATCCCCATTCGGAAACTTTATTCACGTTTATTTTTGAAACACCACTCACAGAGAGAAATCTTTTGCCGACCAAATCTTCACGGTATCTAAATGCCATAACGAACTGCACAATCACATTATTCACAGTAAAAAAACTACACAAACGTCAAGAAACACAACACTCAAACGCATTACACACCACACGATACGTCGAGCGAGGAGAAACTACGTGAAATCTTTCAAAGTACAGAAATCCAACGAGGTAAAGGCGGCTGATTTGAATAGTACATAGCAAAAATATACACCTGCTAGAAGCAGGAACGACTTCTGAAATTAATCGGTTATATTAATACCCGACAACATTTAGATGAACGTTCAAACTACAAAACTACCGCAAATGAAACCATTTTTGAATTCGTACGTCTTACACTGCTTCAATTGTTTTATCAAATTGTAGTACATCTACTGGGCAATAGATGGCGTCTTACAAACTTAAGTTCTATTCATTCATAGATGTCTTACTTAAAATAAATTTGTTCAATTATTATAATTAATCATCTTGTTATATTTATTTTATACAAAATATACATCGAGGATTATTTAAAGTGAATCTAAAAATATTAACTTCATTTCACATAATTAAATAAAATGTATTTAGTTTTTATTAGATTCTGTATTTTTAAACGAAATGTCATATTGATTGTTAAGATCACGTGATCAAAACACAAGTTCGATTCAATATGGCGGTTTGGTCTTTTTGAGAGGCGGTTGTGTTTTGTCATGTTTACATTAATGATTATTTTTAGTGAGATTTTCTTATGTGATTATTAATATGATATCGTCGATTATTTCCCGACTGGTAATGTAAGTATAAACAAATTAATTCTCTTTTTTTAGATATTTGGATAGATCTGATTTATTGCCTATATTTTTAGGTCTGCTATCTTTCTTTGTTTGAATATAATTGTGCGCACACTATTTTCATTAATTTTAAAATGTATAAACTATAAATTAATATTAATCTGTTTGTTAACGACCATTCCAATATATTTTGTTAATTAGTCACAGAATTCAATTATTATAAAAAATGGGCTCAAAAAGTCATTAAACAAATCACTAAATAAATTGGTACGATTATTTTAAATGCAAATACATTTATTAAACGGAATGCATCGTCAATATTGACATAAGATATCCCAAGAGGATTATACGTAGCTTAGAATAAAATTGACCAAATACACATAATAGCTTAGAATAATTCTTTCATAGAAACTAGAGTGTGAATAATAATTAATTATTTTATTCATAACATATTTTAAAAAGCTTAATAATACAGTAATGTTTTAACAAATTTTCTAATGAGCACATTGCATTAGTGTCAAATTATATTAATGTTAAGTATTTAAAATACAATTTAAATATATGTCTGTAATACACTTATATGTAAATAATAACAAGTAAATGAAAAATACCTGATATTATGCAACATTATACAAATACGACTATATTTGTAACAAAATATGTTTTCACACCAAATAGTAAATCAACTATAAATTAAACATCTTTGTAGAAGAAGAGAACTTGTAAAGCCAATTCCAATCAAAGGAGTAGATATAAAAAAACAAACAATGCAATTTGCTAAAAGCTTTATTATATTATATACTACAAACTGTTCTTGATTAACATACTATGATACAACATTATTTCACTTAACTACTCATATGTACTTTAATTTTACATCCGAAAATCCAATAATAATTTAAACAATATAAAAAATCCCCATTTTTGTGTAAATCCTAAATAATTATCATAGATTATTAAAGATCTCCCATGATATTTTAATATCAAATTTGTTTATTTGTCTTTATTCCTCCTGTTTTTTGAATAGGCTATAAATGTTAGGAGTATTGAATTAATAAATAGGTTTTATATACTATTATATTGTTAATTTAACATCTAATTATAAAGTCTACTTGGTAATATGATCGGAACTGAATTTTATTTTGTTCTATTACAATGATGATCATTATGATGTACTACTTGCATTTGCACTTATGTCAATATAGGGAAAAATGTAATATTGAATTTAACATTCAAAGTCCATGCAAACAGTTATGAGCGCAGCTTGTAACAAATGTGTGTTTCTTATACTGAACGATAGATTTCTTTTTCTTTTTAAACTTTTGTTTGAAATATTTAAATAATTATTGGAGTGATTCATTAATTAAAAATGGAGTCTTATTGTTTTTGTCAGTCATAAAAAATATATTTTTTCTCTGAATATTTTTTTATAGTTTACACCATAACTAAAATTTTGTAAATACTGAAAATACTGGTTACTGTTATCAATGTTCCATAAATTGTCATGACAATAATTTTATGATACAATAATTTAGTTGAGTAGATTGTTTGATACAAAATGATTTAGTTCAATATGTATCAACTGGCTTTATATAAAAACCGAAGACACTTGGCATTATCAATGAAATCATTTTCATTACCTGAAATTTATAGGAAACATTTGTAAGATAGCAATCATTTACATTGCCATATGTTTGCAAATAGCCACATTTCGTCTTATATTGGCAGAGATCCAAGTATGTTTGACTGAGAACAACTAGCCATCCTGAAATTTGGCAGCACTGTAGCATGCTTAAACCTTTTAATCTTATTTTCACCTTCAGACATTTGGTGTCTTGTTGTAACAGTGTTGGTTCTGTAAGAGATTATTATATATTAATACTATTAATTATTTATATTAATTAAACGTCAAAAGTGAGAGAAGGAATTTTATTTGTGTGTGTAAAGAATGACTGTTCACATTCATGAAATTGAATTCGGACAGTGATCGCGATAGTTAAGACAAAGAAGTTGGTTTTGCTGGCATTCCAAGTTTCGTCATTAGGGTGCCCCAGTGCACTGCCGGGTGCTATTTTCGGTGAGGCCTGACGCTGGGCGTTCGCCTCTGGGGTGCAGTTGATGTGTTAGTCCGTGACGAACGCGGCTTGCGCTCGCGCCGTGCCTCTATTGAAGACGAGTGTAGTGCATTGACACTTAACTGTATTGTGAATCATTTATTGTCAATCTGTCCTCGCTTACTGTAATTATTGGTGTCTGTTCTGAGTGCGCTCGATTTATTCGCGTCTTACGGAGGTCGTACACCTTGACTTCAACATATTATGCTCTTATTGAGACAGCTAGTCTTACCTTTTTAGGCGCAGCCTCGGCTGATGTTCGATCCTTTACCCAGTTATACGGGTGACGTAGTTCAATTCAATTGTTAAATGTCTTCGAGAACAAAACTCGATATCAGAATAACGATTTATTACGAGGACCATGTAGTTATTATTTATATTTAATTTAGCATGATGTGACTGTTTAGTTTTTAATACATGTTATTATGAATTTATTTGTTTTCTTTAACCGCCAATTCGCTCTTTAGCTATAGATAAATGTTTGTTAGTGTAATTTTATTTATACGTCATTAAAACAACAAATTGTAGCAATTAAGTAAACATTACAAATTGTGTCTTGACAATCAATCTGCATATTATGTTATTTATCTTACAAACTTTTTGAAATGAAACATAGATTTAAATTACAAATAAGATTGTATCTTATAGAAACCAACAATGGTCTAAAATGGAATATGAGCTCTAATCCTAGTCACATAAATGTTAAGCGATCCCGTGGCGCTCCCGTTAAGACGGGAAGGGTACCGCTGGGTTTTTAGTGGGTATTCCGATGACCGGGGCACACTCGGTGCCTTGGACATACCCCCCCCTCACTGTTCCCGTGGGGGGAAAGGCGTAAAGCGTTTTCCAAGCGGAAAAAAAAATCGCATAAATGTTATGTACAACTTATTAAAATACTTATTGTCTATAAGACATTTTATTAAATTATATAAAAAACAAAAAAAACTTTCATACACAAAACATGTAATGTGTTGTTCTTATATCCTTGTATTGTACTCCAAATTAATATCTTAGATTCAAGATTCATTAATTATAAATCAATAATTTATTGTTCATTGTATGCTCATACACGCTTCAGTAATCGTTGAGTATCGTGATGTTAGGAATTGAGGAACAATCCAACATGCACGCAGCACGCCTTATTATTTGAGTCAGTCAATATTAGTAACCGTTTATTACGAATTACGATACATACATATGTGCCTTATAGAAGGATAAACTGGTTACGTTCCGTTAAACCTGTTACGAGAATAGCCCGAGAGAATTTATTGTCTTACAATAATCGTTTGAAAAATATGAGTTACTTGGTAAAGTCGACCTACTTTGTTTTATAACGCTCGGCTTATCATTAGACCGAGCGGGCTATGATTAAAATGCATAGCGTGTGCATCTCACGTTGAAGTTTCATTAGTTAACTGTATAATTGAACGTATTAAAACACATACACAGTAAAAAGAACATCTTATTGGCATCAAATATTACTCACAATAATTGTTCTCAATCGAAAACGATGTCAAGATTAAATTGCATCGTGACTTCAAAAATATTATTAATTGTATATAGTTTGGCTTTATCAGTTCAAATACGTCATTTTTGTATATTATATCTGTATTATTGAGTTGTCCTAATAGAGACGCAAAAGGTTATTATAATTTATTTATAAACTAGAAAAACGGTTTCGATACCCGTAACCGGATCAGAGGTTCTTGACCTATATGCTTTGCGGGATAGTAGGGATGAATATTTATAAGTATATTTAGTTCTATTTTATACGTTACGAGTTGAAATTTTACGAGCGTGTAATATGGATGAACTAAGTTTTATTACTATTCTATTCTGTTATATTGAACAGTTGGCGCTTTTAAAATTAGATTTTTTTTTTTTAGATCTTATATGAATTTGACAAATTAACGATTGATTCGACTACTAACTTTTAAATATTGTTATAAACACAATCAAGGCTATTGTTATAGAATTTATTTATTGTCTATTTTATTAGTTCGTTATATGTTTGACAATATTTTAGCGGATGATACTCGTAAATATCGATCTATTATATTTCTTTATTTGGACTAGATAATCCACACAAGTCAGCTTGTAAACATATTATCTGTTAATGTATTAGGTTGGCAAGAAAGTAATTTCGGTTTTTACATATAGAGAGCGTTATTTTAATTTTTTGAATGATATCAGACAGATCGAGGTTTATTTTGAAGCACGTGGTGAGTGATTTTATTTGTAGCTGTTAGTTGAGGGTCAATTTTAACATGGAGTGCAAAAACGAACAATTTCGGCATATTTTACTGTTTTATTTCCGTAAAGGACAGAAAGTTGCAAAGGCTCATAAAGAATTATGTGAAATTTATGGTGTTGATTGCATAACAAAACGCACGTGTCAGAATTGGTTTAAAAAATTCCGTTCCGGAGATTTTTCACTCAAAGATGACCAACGTTCAAGTCGACCTACTAAAGTTGATAATGATGAAATTAATGCCATTGTTGAAGAGGATCGTCATATAACTGTTTGAGAAATTTCGGAGAGATTAAATGTCACACACAACCATTGTCACACAAAATCATTTAAAATGTCTTGGACTCGTTAAAAAGCTCGATATTTGGGTTCCGCATAAATTGAAGGATATTCATTTGAAACAAAGAATCAATATTTGCGATATGCATCTTTGGTGCAATGAAAATGATCCCTTCTTGAAAAGAATCATCACTGGTGATGAAATATGGGTCACCTACAGTAACATAATTAGAAAACGATCATAGTCCAAGCCCGATGAACCAGCACAAACCACATCAAACCTGAATTGCATCAAGAAAAGATCATGTTGTCGATTTGGTGGGATTATAAAGGTATTGTGTAGTTTGAGCTACTTCCAAGGAACCAGAAAATTAATTCTGAGGTGTATTGCCAACAACTAATGAAACTGGATGAAGCAATCAAGTAAAAACGGCCAGAATTGGCAAATCGGAAAGGAATTGTTTTCCACCATGATAATGCTAAGCCTCACACGTCTTTGGCAACTCGTAAAATTATTTGAGCTTGGTTGGGAAGTGATTTCGCATCCCTCATACAGCCCTGACCTAGCACCATCTAATTACCATTTATTTCGAATTTTGCAGAATTCTATGAGTGGTAAAAATTTCTCAAATGATGATGATTATATTGCATTGCAAATAAAAACACACACGACAAAAAAAAACATATAAGTAATAGGAAACAATAAAACTGCAAATGGTGCGCAAAGGCGGTCCTATCGCTTAGCGATCTCTCACAGACAACCTTCGGTGAATATATAACAATATTTAGAAAAGTATAAAAAGTAGGCATTAAAAAAAAAATGAGTAGTCTAACTTTACCAACTAACAGTGTAAAATTATTGTAAAGTAAAAGTGACAGCTTGCAAAAGCCTTCTGCTGGATAAAGACCTCCACTAATTTTTAAGAACCACCACGCTGCAATGTAGGTTTTTTATCTACCAATACAACCACAAATATCGTAATTTCTCTTTTGTGAATAAATTTGAAATAGTGTAATCTCAAATATAATATCAAAAACTGGGAGCGATCAATTTTAGAGTGAATGGATTTGCGTTAAACTATTTATTTTTAGTAATCGTAAAATGTGAAACTCGGCCAAATCATGCTTCATTAGTTCGTAAGTTTCCTTATTATAACAGTGTAGCGTTCGTGTTCTAAACTTATAATGTTGAACAAAAAAACAAGACGTAGATTTTTTTTACAGAATTTGACCGGAGTACCAAAATGCGTCATCAATTCTTGCTTACAATCTCATTTAATTAGTAACGTTTTTCATTATTTTTATTTCCTTTCAACAGACTAGTGACAATTATTAATAACGATCTAACTTTTAAACAAAATTATTTTTCAATTTTGAACAGCTGTTATATCACATACTTTTTCTGTAAAAAACATTTAAAATTTTATTTACGCGTTTTGCTGTAAATCAGTTACTCGTTTAAGAATACGTAATTGAATACGATCTTAGTATTCTATCGTTAGTTGGTTAACAAAATACAAGATTAACAGTTGTAGTATATCCGTGACTAATGATAGACTAACGAAAATAAACGAAGCATTGTTTGCAACAACGCAACGAACAATACGCGATTGTTAATACATACTTACCTATCTATAGCAAAGCGACTTGTTAGTTGCATCTGTGCAATTGTCTTGTTTATTTTTAAAACTGTCGACTAAGGCAGGGAGAAGAATTCAGGGACGTATAAATTAAATGACCACTTGATTTTTCTAATTTAAAAAGATCTTATTTCTTGTTCAGTCATGTATTAAAACACATTCGTGTGTGTATCGTTCGTACGATATTGTACGGATTCCTAGAGGACGGACTGTCTATATATGGAAGTGTAGCAGTCACGCTTAACGTATTTTCTGTTCTGATTACACCGCTTGAAATACGATATTTAACGAATGTTAGAATCGCTGTGCACCTTTATATGTAACATAACAAGTGTTTGCGAGCAGTTAGTGCAATTTAAATTGAAGATGGCATAAATTGAAGAAACGCTACGCTGTCCGGTCATTTATTATTCATCATTCGGTGAATTGTAGTCGTTTGCATTAACTGGTTTCCTGCTCGTTTTTATCATGTTATCATATTGTTAATTAATGATATGAGCCGTTACGTGCGTAGTAATGAGTTATTTATTTCATTGTCCAACTAGGGTATTTTAATTAATTAATAACTTTCTAATATCTAGATCTAAAAAAAAACCTTGTAGCTGTTTATTTAATCTGTTGCTTAATATTATGTCTATTTTTGGTCATAAATTGTAATTGTTATTGGTTTATTTAAAATAAAGTACACAGTAATTATATTATTTATCAAGATTATTGTAATTAAAAATATTCATTGATTTGTGGATGTCTCGTAAGGTAACTTTGGCCGCATTAATGAAACAACTACTCTACAACATACATAAGACGTCATTCGCTATAGCTACGCTATTATATTTTTGTCATTTTTATGTATGCTAGATGGAACTTTTATCGCCGCATTGAAATGTAGGATATTAATTTTATTATGTAAATAGAGCGACCGGGTGATGTAACAGTACGATGACGAATGGCAAATTTTAGCGCTATTTTTACAAATTACTGCCATTATGTATCCAATTCACTTATGTTTAAGCAAAACATGTAGGTATATTGAAACCGTTAAGCGATGTACATCTGTTGAAATTCTTCAGATCTTAATCATCATCGGTTCGCCCACGACAACTTGCCCAATCGCCTTCCTTTTGTAGCTAAATTTGCAAACTGAAAAACGTCTTGTACGCCATTTATGTTCACATTGTGTACTTAAGACCATGTTTAAGTGACTTATCATTGTAGTTCCTAAAGTTTTATGGTACGGACTACCGTACTAGTACGTTTTGGCTTCGGACACAATAATATAACGCATAAACATTTAAACTCCATAACCCATTTAGGTTTTCTATTTATAGTAATTATTACGCGTATATCCGTGTATAACTCTTATTCTTAATCTAAATATTGATTTGAAACTGTAGCACGCAATTATAACGAGAGTAATCTTGAGCACCAGTATACGCAAAGCACCCAGACCGCGAACATACGGATCATACGGGCGCACTCTGAAGGCATTACTACGAATTCAGCGTAAACAAACCATTACTAGATGTGCTACCCGTATCCATGGAGGCAGGTCGCGCGCGTAACCGTGACGACAACCCCGGCCTGCCGACTTTGAGTCTCGGACTGTCCAGTGTTCGTCACATTGTCACAAAACTCGAGGCTGAATACGCTCGTGTCGTTGCAACTAACGTATATAAAAGTGAAATTGTCAAATACAATCCGTGCACGGAAGATAGCAACGACTACTATGACATCTCTTTCGATCCGAAAGTGCATTTGTTAAATAGATTCGTTGTCAACTTAGGAGTGGCGCTCAGTAAATGCATACCAAGCGTTACTTTAGCTAACTTCGGTTTCATAGCCGTAACAACGGGGTTGTTTGCTCCGAGGATGATCTCATATCTGGTCCTGTATCCGTTTTGCAGATTAGTATTTGGGACTCTCTACCCGGCGTATGCCTCATATAAAGCTGTACGGACGAAGAACTTGAAAGAATACGTGAGTATTGTTTTGTTAGAAAGTGTTTATTTTTAAATTTAGCCATAAATAATATGATATACACTTAATCTAGTGCAAATTGCTTACAAAACATTCGTCGCTGGCCTTGTCACGGGCGTGCGCGCAACTGTTCGAAACGCTTCAGTTCGTATTGTGTCCTTTACCTCGTCTATTGCAATTAGTATAGCGTGCAGGTGCTATACTCTATTGCTCCATATTTAGTTTACCATATAATGGCTTACAATAAACGTACAATACTATAATTATATACGTAATTTGGTGGTAGAGCTTTGTGCAAACTCGTCTGGGTAGGTACCACCCACTCATCAGATATTCTACCGCAAAAAGCAATACTTTGTATTGTTGTATTCCGGTTTGAAGGGTGAGTGAGCCAATGTAATTACAGGCACAAGGGACATAACATCTTAGTTCCCAAGGTTGGTAGCGCATTGGCAATGTAAGCGATGGTTAACATTTGTTATGCCATCAATGCCATTGTCTATGGGCATTGGTGACCACTTACCATCAGGTGGCCCATAAGCTCGTCCGCCTACCTATACAATAAAAAAAAGAAACAATATTTTTTTTATAACAATACCTTAGTAATTTGTTCAACTCATTGTTAACATAAATAACAAAATATTTATTGAAAACAAACATTAGAAACATATACAGGCATTCAAATGTATATGAATATATTTTAAAAAATCATTCCGTAAGCGGTCCATTGATAGACTATTCCTCTTCTTTTGTGAAGGAGATGAGAAGGAAATACATGTTTCACACACAACCCGCAATCATCGGTTAACGATAAGGTTCTGTTAAGCATAATTTGCTAATTTCAATATTATCTTTACTGCAGGTAAAATGGATGATGTACTGGATTGTGTTCGCCTTATTCACATGTACGGAGACATTCACAGACGTGTTTCTGTCTTGGTTCCCTTTCTATTACGAAGTGAAGATAGTACTTGTGCTATGGCTCCTGTCGCCAGCCACCAAAGGTTCTTCGATTCTCTACAGGAAGTTCGTTCACCCTGCGCTGTGCAGGCGAGAACAGGTAAAATAGCGTTTAATTATTATTATCATAATTATATTATAAATCATTTGTTACTATGTGTACTAGTTCCAAGGTGAAATATTTTCTTAAATAAATAAGTATCATACGAGTCAAAGCTGAGGTTTCAAATTCCCGACCTGTTGAATGTCAATTTAATATAGCGGACAGCTTCCTGTGCTAGTACGTGCGACGAAGTAGTCTCCTTTTATTAAGATATCTATAAATCGTATCTACTAATATGGCTTCGAATGTAACATAATAAAACAAACTGGGAGCTCAATGTCTCATACTAATTTCGTATAATTATATAAGACGTTATTAAATAACCTAATATAGATAGGCTAACATACTAAAGTACAACTATTTTTATTAAATATATATATAATAAGTATTTTAAATAAAAAATAGAGCAGAAGCACAAAATTGTAGATTTGCCCTTCTGGCATCTATACCAAATGATGTTGTGGTCACTTCAATAAATAAGTAAGAAATTGATGAAATGTTCACGAATACGTTAAAACATGACGAAGTTCTAATATCTTCCGTAATGAATTAAATCCGACACCCATAATAATCAAACGGCCTAAGATAAAATAGAGAGTATGAGTCACATCCTTGAAGTGTAATCACTAATAAATATTTAGGTAACACTCATGATTTAGTTATAAGTAATTATTTCATTTATTAAATCGTTCGACTTTAATATCTGGAACAAAATTCCAAGAAATTAAATAGATAGACATATTATTCAGGTATTCAATGTATTTGTTGTGTTTTGTATTGTCTGAATCAAAATATTTTGAAACTATTTCATCATACTTTTTCAATCAAATTCAATTTAGTTTTTTTTTAATGTTTGTTTATATTACGGCTAATAGTTGATTAATAATTACAAACTGTATTATATGAATGTTGTGATTTTTTGATTTAAAACATCAGACGTTTTTAATTATTTACAGGAGATCGATGAGTACATAGCAAAGGCCAAAGATCAGGGTTACCACACAGTGCTCAATTTGGGCACAAAAGGAGTCAACTATGCCACAACTGTTATTATGCAAACTGCTATCAAAGTAAGTCTCCTTTAAAACTCACAATAGGTTATTTAATAGCATGCTTTTGATAATATTTGTACTCAAATAAGATGTTTTCAGTACATATGAACCTAGCACATTAAAGTACATAACTAAATTAAAAACTAATGTGGAACGGGTATGCAAAAAAAGTATTCTTATTTGAGTTCATATAAACGTGGAGTGCGGTATAACCCGTAACAAATTTTATTAAGTACAAGCAATTGTAGAGCAATTGACAATTTTTGTTTTATTCACTCGTTGTTGTCACGTATTTAAATTGGAACATGTGGCATGCTTGATCACGAAACAACACAAGTACAGCAGAACGAATCACAGATGATAGCTTGTCGCACTGCTTACATTATTTTCAGTATAGACATTTCGTCATCAATCATGTCCACACCACTAAGCATTCATTTGTAGCATCAGCTTGTTTTAAATTACCTACATTTTGTATTTTTTTTTTAATTTTATTAACACGCTTTTTTTAATTTCCTTCTCCCACCTATTCTTTTCCAATTTATCCTATCAACCGCATCACTCAGAACTTAAATCTGCCGGGCCCCGAGCAAGGTGAAGTAAGGCGAGCGATACAAGATCGTGACGTCACAGATGGTTACCATGATTACGAAGAAATGGAATTCCAACGATCAGATAATACGGCTAGCACTGTAGAAATAGTTGAATTAGACCATGAAAATGATGGAAACGAACCAACCGGCGACGGTGATTCGAATGACCCAGACTATGAACCAGAATTATCATCAGCTCGCAGTCGTGGTAACGTTCTTCGAAAGCGTAAAACTTCAAAAGATAAGGAGAAAAAACCACGAAGTAGGTCACGAGGACGACGTACCAGGAGTCAAGCTGCAATTGAAAACAAAAATGAACTAACAGTCGATTGACTCGATACGTACGATCTAATAAAACGCAACTGTGATTTTAATAGATGTCTAGAAATGTTTATGATCAAGTCCAAAATATATTTCGGACTAAATTTTAGTACCTATCTTTTATATTTAAAAAGTTCCTGCTGGCTCAACTTCTCTTTCAATTTTAATTATTGTTATTAATTCTGTCTGAGTTTTATCCAAACACCGAACCTTTTAAGTTTTTTGCCTTCTTTATAAAATATATATCAAAGTAAATGTAAAGTCGACCAAAAAATAAGCTTTACTTTTTCTTTTTCTGTTGTGTATAGTTTCATCCGGTCTAATACGATGCTATCAAAGGTCATTGTTTAACTTTATTTTGCATGAAATGTATTTTTTTAATTTGTGAAATCACCGGTTTTGTATGCTGTGTTCTTAGTTTTATTGTAACGTATGACTGACTTAGCATAATTGATATTTTTTTAAACTTTTAAATAAATATAGTGTTTTGTAAACGCTACTTTATTTCTATACCTATCACAATATAATACTTAAAAATTGTCATAATCACATCGCATGTGCTAGCTGCAAGAAGCTTGCGCGTCGTAAACACGTAAGTATTCTCTTCTTTTTTTTTTGCTTAATGGTGTATTATTAAAACAGCTTGCTCACCTCCGCTAAAACCGTAACTATTTGAAACAGTAATATTTTGTTAATATATTTTTTTGGTTAATTTTTGTCACTTTTACCTTTTTAAGAATGTCTTGATTATCTGTCCCGTTTCAGTTAAACTATATCTTTGGGATATATGGCATATTATACCGTTCTTAAAAAATATTGACTGATAAACTAAAATGACAGCGATATAAAAGGATTACATTATGAAAGTTGCGCTTCGTATTTCCTCTTATTTTACGTCTTTAGAAAAAATCGCAGTACTGCTAATGTTTTTTTTACGCATAATATTACTAATCTGTATCAGAAATAATTGTACGAATTTAATTTTATTTTCTTGCGTTTATATATTTAATGGCGAGTTAAGCCAGATTGCTCGACAAATTGAATAAACTTAAGAGTTAGCCCTTGTTGGAGGTCCCCGGTTCGAACCAGGGGTTGGTTCAATAAAATAGTAACATAAGTTAATAAATTCGCATTGTTGCAGTTCTGTGTCCCAGAAATCACCTAAAATCATCTGCTCTCTCTCTGGCCGTTACTAGTTCTTGAGATAAATTACCGGGGGCCGAAATCTTTCAAGAGTCCATCGTTATCATCACCTAAGAGAATGTTCGCGACTTCCAGGGCGGCGGTGGTCTGGTGCAGCAGCTGCGCAAGAGCTACAGCCTGTCGGACCTGAGCGAGTGCGAGCCGCGTGAGGAGCGCGCCGCGGACGAGGCGGACGACGTACTCGCCGAGCCGAGACTCATCCGGCGTTCGGTTAAGAGGTACTATTTTAGATAACTATAGCTAAATTCCTAGTTTTTGGGTGAATTTTGTAGATTTGTTCCCGCGTTGGTTTTTACGACTGCGTGGGTTGAGATGGGCGATCCCACTTTCCCGAAACAACACAATTATTAACAAACGAATTAATGTACCTTTAAATATAACTCGACAATTGAAATCGCTTAATTATTATTTATTCTGTGCAATTTTGATGTAATTTTACAGCGGATATGCGACTCGGCGGAGCGCGTCGGAGTCGAACAGTCGTACACCGATGTACTTCCCGGAGGTAGACGTGGACGTCCGTCCCGCACGAGGACGCATGGATGAACCAGATTTCAGGTATATAAATTACAATCTTCGAATTTAATGTTTTTAATTATAGAATAATCATAAAATGTACTAGAATATTGTATATTTTCATTCCGAAAAATATTGAGAAAGTAATTATATTTAACGACTCTATGAGCGAAATGTCAGAACAGATTATTTAAGTGTAGGAACGTGTGAAAAAGTATGAAAAAATCTTTAAAAAAATATAAATAGGGATTATACTTGTATTTAAGATGAATTTAATCGGTTTCAAAGAATAAAATGCTATACTTATAGCCTCACCAATGTTGTCTATATATTTTAGAATGTAATAATACGCTAATGTCGCTTGTTGACAGAGTGATTAGATGTAAAAATAAGCTTTCAGCGATGAGGAAGCAAGCAAGTTGGGACACGATATCTCGTCCACACTATAGACCTGATCTCATAGTCACTGGTATGGTGATAGCGACATGGAAAAAAATATTGCGTACGGAAAGGGTTAAATATTAGAATGACAGTAACACTGTATTCCCCAGCCACATAAAGTCAACGGAGGACATCAGCTCGGGTTACTCGAGCGCGGAGAACTCGTCGTCGCTGACGCGCACGTCGTCCGTGGGCGGCGCGGGGCGGCGCGCGCGCGCCTCTCGCACGGCCGTCACCGCCATCAAGCGTCCTCCCGCCGCCGAGGTCTGGTAACGCCTCTGACGCCATCTGTCGCCATCAGTCGCCGTCAGGCGCCGTCTGGCCCGCGGTCGCTTAGGACGCACTTGAAAGACGATCAGTTATTCTGACGCAATTTGATTTTATTTGCCCCTATTGGCTTTAAGAAATATGCCCTCTTCCTCTATTAGAACGAATTATTTGTTTTTGAATTGATACCATCCAATAGTTTTAATCAAAACCGTCGCTAATACACGTTGTTTTGCCACAAGGCAGAAAAATGTACTGATTTGTTGTGTTTTTACCAATAAATTTCTACATGTATAGGAACTGGACGTTTATATATAGTATATTTAAATTTAATGGTTTATGTTAACTATGTTATCTATCTACTGAATATGAAGTGTGCAATTAATATATATATATTTTTTAATATATTTTAATTTCTTAATTTTAAGAGAATAAATTAAAAATTATATTCAAGTGCGTCCATGCATTATCACCATTTTAATATCATACGCTATTGTAACAATATTCGATTATTTAGATTAATGTTTGCTATAATACAAGATAAAGGATGAAAGTTGAAAATGAATAATTGTTTGCTCAATCAGGGTAGGTGTGGTGCTGGTAATTGGTTTGTACTGTATTATATATCGTATATACAACTTATATAATTCCCAAAATACTATAAGATGAATTGGTTCCTATACCATGATTAATGTAACAACGTACACAAAAATAACACATTATATAGTATAGAGACTATTGAAGTAGAAATTTGCACATATATGCAAAAAATATTGACAATATATTTGTACACACCCAAAATACCTCATATTAAAAATATATTACAATAAAATTATAAAATAATTGAATAGATTGGCTTTTAATATCGTAGTTTATAGATTGTATGTAGTAGGTATTTAAAGTTTCCAAAGTATCGCTTGATTATATTATAGGTAGTGGTGTGCAGTATTACAATAAGACTGTTTGATGCATTTATTTATTTATTCTATTTAATATTCATCATTTATTCATTTATGTTTGTTGGTTTTTTTTTTAATTTATTTTGATTCAGACGTAGTAATTTTTATTTAAAGGATAATCAAGCTATCATCGAGGAGCTCCACGACGACGATAGTATAGATTATGCAAATATGCCCTCTCTCGTTAATTTTTCGTCTCCCCTTTTCTTATCCCACACTGATCCCCCGTTTATTTACCAATATGTCGAAGACCAGGTTAAAATAATACAAGTATTAGGTAGTTATCCATTGAGCAATAACTCTAAAAACCACAATGATAATCCAGATAAACGGGACCAAAAAGGAGCCACTGTGGAAAGTGAAACGTCGTCAATAAACAAATGTCCAGTAAATGAAGACATTGACACATCTAAACAAATGGAAGCAAATGTAAAAAAAGACTCGAATACAGACATTCCTATCGATATTGATGGTAAACATAGTAATATTCATGATACGAAAGAATGTGATGTTAACAAATTAGTCAATGATCTAAATGATAGTTGCAAACAAGAAAATGATTTTATTCATGCTATTGACAGTACTTGCGCATCAGTAGACAATGTCTCTGAGGAATTAACTGATTCAAGTTTCTTCGATACATCACCAAATGACGACGATAAGATAGAAAGTGACGATGAAGCATCGTTCGAAACACCTATATCGACGCCTAAAAGTAGCAGAAAAATAATTAAAGGCAAATATGGAAAAAGTAAAGCTCCACTTCCACCAAAAACAAATTACCTTGAAGGAGAAGAGTTAAACTGTAGAACTGATACCTGTGTTCCTAATAATGAGGATAGTGTAATTAATATTAATCCAAATATGCTAGACAAAGAAAATGAGAGCTTAGAATCTATAAATGATCAAATTTCTATTGCGACGGAAGTAGTGGATGATATTTTAAAAAAATCACAAGAATTTAATTTGCAGCACAATGAGACTTCCATTCTAAATTGTGAGTCTGACAAAGATAGAGGTCGCAAATCTATCTCACCAGCAAAAGTTTCCAAAGGAAGCTCAGCCTTTGGAAAACTATTTCACCTACCAAGTAAATTAGTATTTTGGCATAAAACTGATGATAAATCGATAACTGATACAAATCTATCAGATGACAGCAGGAAATCGTCTATTGAAAATACCAATGATGAATTCCAAAGTTATGCCGATTTAAATTTATATAGCTATAAAAGTGAAATCCCTTATATTGAAATTACTGAACCATCCTTCGAAGGCGACGTGAATGATGAAAAAGGTTCAAATGATATTTTAGTAAAGAGTGACGCTCTACAAAAAGTTATTAATGCAAAGTTAGAAAATCATCCCGAGTACAAATTAGTTTCCTTACACGAAGAGATACCGACCACATCAAAAAGCACAGATGTGTAATTGTCGATCCTATATCCGAATCCATATCTGATACTGAGGCTCAGCATCGAACAGTATGTTTATTTATTAGTTGTTTGTGTGTTCAGTTTGCATGTTAAGATTATATATTTTTATATTATTTGATAGTTCGAATTAACCCTACGTGTTCAATATTTTTGACAAATGCCTTTATGAAATGTGAAGGTATGGTAGTGTATTGATTATTTTATTATCATTTTATTTGCTTATACGTTTTTGTGTGTGTGTTTTTATATATATTGTAATGCATTTATTTGTTATTCCTATATAGTTGTTACATTTGTTATCTGTATATATCATTGTTTTTTATTTTTTTATTTAAGTTTGTCCAAACTAATAACTACTATAGTTTGTAGTGTATGTTTAAATGGCATCTAATTTTATTAAAATTAAATGTCAACGATGCGATCCGCTTACGCTTTTTCTGAATTAGTTTTGAATTTATTTGTTTTTTATTTTCAGGCAATGCTGTCGTCCTCTGCTACAATACCTCGCGCAAAAAAGTCTAATAAAAGGAAAACTCAATAGATCAATTTGTATCCATATAGGCATTATTATAAAACCGTGCAAATAATAATTTATTAAATACAGTCCGCGTTTGCTATAGTAAAATATATTTAAAAAAAAACAGCAGAAGATACTAGTTTCGCGTAGTCTTCGTGTTAACTTGCTATAACATTGGTCTCGAAATGAACTAAATATGTATTCATTTAAGAACTTTTGCTTTTATCCTATAAAATTTGCCTATTATTTGATTCCATTAATATATTTCATTTATTAATTAAATTTAATACAGATACACAAGACTCAATGACATTCTAGATTGTAAAAACAATAAAATATGTAATTTACATATCGTTTTAAACCTTCAAACCTAGGTCGTTGATTTGGTCTGCCTTCTATAGTCTGTTATCAATAAATATTTAAATATATATTTATTATAATGTATATATCACGGCAACCTATTTATTAATAATATAATTAATTGAATTATAATTTCTAGATCTACTTGTTAGAGCTCTTACCATTTTGGCTTTATTGCCATGATCCAGTATTAATTGATAATATCAAAAATTAAATTAATTTAACAGTAACGGTGTCAACCTACATTGGCGCACGACTGTACTAAGCTAACGTAAAGGCAATCGAATCGCAACATTGTTATTTTAACACTTTCACTGCAAAACCGAGTTCGTAGGATCGTAGGCCTTGTTAGTTACTATTGTTGATATATATGTTAATTCGAGTCTTACTCTCTTGTGCAATAACGCTTTACGTCTTTGAAAACTAAAGTTACCAACTTAGAATACCTTCAAATTGTATAGGCATAGCTTAGCTATGAAGCTTTCCCTAATATGGTTTACCTCGAACTGTACGTCAGACATATGCAATCAAACGACATTTCTAAGCATGAAATGCACATGTTATGTAATTTTTATAAGAAATTATGAGAAGTGCATTCTCAAAAAAATTTGTTTGCTAAGCTGCCAATGTTATAAATGTAAAACATTTCGTTTTTCGCCTTCAGCCGATGATTAAAACAAAGGAATATAAATAATTATTGTACATTTCAATAATAAATGAAAATATAACAAAATAACATTCGTTTTTATAATAAATATTTATTGTAATTTATTATTTCATTTTTGACAAAGTATTTTATTTCATAGACTAATTGGTAAATTATAATTTTAGCCAAAAAATGCCAAAATAAATGACTCAAATTTAGACTTTTTTGTAATATATATTTATAATAAATGAAAGACGAACACTAGTCCTAATTATCTGTAAAATGTGCTTAGAGATGTTAAAAAAAATGATGACTATGATTTAAGTATAATATTTAAGAAATAAATATGAACTTTGTGTCTCTGAGCATGCTAGAAATAATCTTGTATTGGGACTGGATATATAGGTTCGACTGAATAAATTAATTGAAAAATGACTTTAATTATAATTTTATTTTCATTGAATCAAATTAATAACAAATTTGTGCAGTCTTCAAATTAGTTTAAATTTTTAACTTATTGACGTGCAATAAATACGGAAAACTGTGAAAATATGAGATTTTTCTTGTTTTTATTTGAATAAGTCGATTTCATGTCTATTCAAATGGATTTCACCAATTATTATTTTCTAGGACAGATTTTTTACGTGTATTAACAATCGATACTCATGAAATGGCTATGTATATTAACCTTTCTTAATTGTGGTTATCTGACACTACCTTCATATGTAAAACTTTGGTACATATGGTTCCTTAATTATATAATTAAATTGTTTCTACAAGATTATTATGTATTATCCTTGTGTTCATTGACTTGATATTGTGATAATTTTATTGATTTTCTTTATTTAGAATATCTGTATGAAAGAATACTTTTAACTTATTTCACTTATTTTTAAAGCTTACAGCTGTTACATAGCATTGTTATGCAAGTGTTTTAAAAACAGTATGCTAAGCCTGTATCCCAAATGAATTTGTGTTTGATGAAATAAAATAAGAGTGTTTAATTTAATTTATTTATAAAATTCCTCCACTCCTTAGCCTAAGCGTGTCAAAAATGTATTTTCCATGATCTGGTTGGTAAACGTTGTCCATTAATTGACTTTCTAGCAAATTTAGAGACTCAGTGTCCCATACTTTTATCCAATAAAAAATTGATAACAATTTATGATAACTGTCTGTATCATTGCCAGCATTTGTTATTACTAGTTTTGGAAGATTCTTTATAATGTTCAATAGTTTAGGTTTAATCACAGAATTAAATAATTTGTTATTTGTTACTGCAAACTTGTGGATAATATTAACCGTTTGAACATTTAATTGTTGTCCTAATAATATGTCAGGCAAGTTTTTAAGCCACATTTCAAAAGGTTCACAAGAATGGAAGTGTGATAATTTTTCAGTTAATGCAATTTTACACAGCAATGTAAATATATCTTGTTTAGATATATCTGACATGCTCTTATTAAAATATATCCAAATTATTTTTCTGAACAAATTATCTAAAACCGATATTGTCTTTGTCCAGCCAGTAATTTCAGAAGAAAATAATGAATGCATTATATTTATTACAATATTGTTAATATTACTGTCAATATTTTGATCAAATATTTTTTCAATATATTTAAGTACAACACTTATTTCACGATTCTGGTTTTTTAAATTTAAGCTAGTGTTTAACATAATGAAGAGATGACAAATTTGTAAGTTCTCTGCAACTAATTTAGGGTCATTGATTTCTTCATCATCAGGATTATTCGTTTTTGTCATTTTTTTAGATCGAATATTTGTAATATAAGGAAAAGAGTTAAGAAAGTGTTGGCTAAACTGATACTTATACTTTTGAGAAAATGTGATATCAATATCTGAACTTGGATACCTATGTTTAAAATACTTTACAAAGGATCTTATCAAAGTAATTACTTGAAGAATATGTCTTAATAACAAAGCTGTTTCTTCATTAATAACCATATCAAAATTGGCATCAGATTTTTTATTTGGACATGCCTCAAGCCATGTTGCAAAAAGCAATGGCATTAAAGTTTCAGTATATTCTTTAAATTTTTCTACTTCATCCACTTGCAACTCAGAAGATTTTGCAGAAAAACATGAAATGTTGCAATTTGAGATATAAATTGGATTAAATAAGGGATAATAATTTGATTGATTAGTTTTGAAGAAATGTAAATTATTACCATTATTATGACTGTTTTTTTCCACTTTTTGAATTTCTTTATATAAAGCATATTTTTGCAGAAATTCTTGTAAACGTTGAAAAACTTTTACTCTCCATTTAACGCTTGTAATTTGACTGCTCAAATTTACAGTCAATGTCCTACCAGGTTTTGTATCAACTCTTTGCTTTGATATCATATCTAAAAAATTTGGTATTATTTTATGGAAATCTTCAGCGACTCTTAATGGAATACAAGCCAAAAGTATGTCTAAGAAGAAAAGTGAATCTTCCTGAATTCTACTGTCAATATGTGTCATGGCACTTCTTAAGTAGGTTGACATGATATCAAAAAATGGTTCCATTTTCTCTGCAGATACATTAGAAAGAATAAGGTGCAGAACTTTTAATGCTCGCTGTCTTACCTACAACAAATTGTAAATTAGTAATAAAATATATATTCGATTTATAATTTACATTACGATTACAAATTATATACATACCACTTTTTCTATATTTAAAATTAACATTGTGATTCCATGAATCAATTCTCCTAAATGTTGCTCTAAGACTTCTAGATGTAGCGTTATAAGCTCTTTTACGCCGTCGAGTGCATCGGTTCGCGAGTTTGTATTAAAATGGTTGAGCCGAGATAATAGCTCTTTTAAATTAAGTTTCCGGGTCGATAAGGCCTCATTCTGACCATGCTTTTTAAGTTGCTCTTTTAAGACTATTTTTTTTACTTTAAAATTAGTTTTTGTTACATTAGTACCCTTAGGTAATTCCTTGTCTTTCTTTCCTTTTAGTTTAGTTTTGGCCTTCTCAGCCTTTAAAAACTTTTGATAGCGAGTAGCTCCCGTTTTATTCATGTTTAAAAAATACTGGTAGTAGTAAATATAACCTCATGGGCTCATGAACAAGACCAAGTCTTAATTAACTTTTGACAAATTGACATTTATGATTTTATGCTTCAGTCGTTTGAGTTTAGAAATTTGTTCGAAACCTTGAGTAGTAAAAATTATATCAATCGTTTACATTTATTGTTTTAAATTAAGTAAACTTTACAGTTATATTTAGTGAAATAAAAACAATTTTATTATATTTAAATATGTACATGAATACCAGACGTGAGCAAAATGTAATCAGATTAATCATTAACGATTACTGTTGCAATGTGTAATCATCAATCACTAATATATACCTAATATAAATTTTATAATCAACTCGTACTCCAATAACTTTATTACATTACTCTCATTTCATATGATATAAAAATAAATATTAGGCTATGGCAACGATGGGATTCAATCCCATTTTTTCAAATGTCAAGAGCACATGGAAACAGGGTCGTATAATACGACCGCGCATGGAAAGTATTGGCAAATTTTGTCATCTGTCAATAATTGAATTAGTTAACCTTAATTTTGTTATTGACTAACACAGCATTGCGTTTATTTTTCAATTAATAAATATTATTTAAAATGAAGATTAAAAAGCAGCATCGAAAGAAAAAATATTTACATAAACTTAATAGAAAGAGAATGCATCTTAAACAAAAAAGTACAGGCGATGTAAAATGGTATTATTTCCGAAATATCTCATAATGGACGTCTACGTTTTTCAAGCAGTTTATACCATTTTTTTTTTTCAGTCAAGTAATTAAAGAAGCCTGGAATCACAAAAAGTCTTCATACCGCAATCTTCGTGAAATGGGCCTTGCTAATGATCCTAATAAAGCTATTAAAATACCTAACTTTAAACAAGAACAACTACGTATAGCTAAACAAATTGTAAAGAATGGTGAATCTGATACCGAAGAAGAAGAAGTAGAAATTATAAAAAGAATTCCTCCCAAAATACGAGTAGCAGAAACATTAGAAAGAGTAGCAAAAGCACCAAGGGAACGGAAATTCATGTATGTTGTGATATGTATATAATGTGTATTAATGTTTTATTGATGTAATTTTCAGTAAGATTTTAATTACTATATAATACAATAGTAGCCTGAATATTTCATAGCACTTAATTTTTGACTTACTGTACCTACTGATTTTAAATACATACCATATTTCTTTACTATCATTGATTTCATGAAGTCCACAAAAAAACAGTATAATGTAAATAACTGGCTATAGTATTTTTTTATTTATTTCTATTACTTATTTGATGTTTTCAAAAGAACTATCTAATAAATTATTACTTATATTATATTTGGTTGTGTCTATTAATAAAATATATAAAACTACTTTAGCATATGGTATACTCTACTCATCTATTATATATATATTCAGCATGAAACCCATGGCTTAAGTGTAAAAAATAGAATCAATACTTATCAAATAGCCATAAACAATAATTTCATATTTAATTTCTAGGCTACCTAAAGGACAAGTTGAATATATTACATATTTATTGGATAAATATGGGCATGACTACAAGGCAATGGCGAGAGACAAAAAGAATTATTATCAAGAAACATGGAAACAGATACGGTCAAAAATAAAAACATTTATGGGTATACCTAAACAATATGGAGAATATCTGAAATCAAGGGGATTATTAGATAAAGAAGAAAGTGAAGAAGTGTTAAAGGAACAGGCTAAAGCTTTAGTTATGGATGATAGTGATTAAGAGATGCAAAATTGTCCTTAGGAAATAAATTCAGTGTTAAAGAAAAATAAAAACACTGTGTATTTAATGTGATATTTTCCACATACTCCACAAAAAATAAAAATGTACTTTAATAAAAATAACTTTTATTTAAAACTTATGTATGTAAATCACATCAAATTCTTATGTTTAAGTCTACTGTGTTTTACATTCATTTGGTATATCCTTAATGGGTTTGATTTTGTTCAATTCTTCAAACCACTCCCTGTCCATATTCAGTAATTCCTGTGGTTTTTTATACTGTAACCAAAAGATAAATTGTTAATTTGTCAACATTGTTACTATTAAATGTTATTAATTTGACTTTGCATTACAATAGAATTATATAAACAAATTTGTTGTAATAAATACAAAAACAAATATTATTTTTATCCCAATGTTACTATAAAGATTTAATATTGTGAAAAACCAATTGTACCAGTAATATAGTAAATGAACAAAACATCCTAGACCTTTCTATCCAATATGTAAACTTACACTATTCAGATTAAGTAGAAACAAGAAAGTAAAAAACATTCATTAGTTATAAAATTGTATTATAATTTAATTTAAATAATTAAACCTATTACTCACAGTAATAATAAGAGTATTGTATTTGTGTGTAGCATCAATATTCATTTGCTCAATTGGCAAACCTAATCTCGCTAATTCAGGCACCTCCAGTTTTTTGTAGTATTTCTTATTGGAAGTACTAATAATAATAGACTTGTCTTCATTTTGTCCTTTAATAGAATATGTTTCTATGGGATAAGGTAGATTTCTTATCCTCCACTCTATATTAACCCTTGTATTCCGTTTTAACAAAACAGGCTAAAAGCAAATTCAAAAAAATTATAGGCACATACTGGTACAACAGTATTGTTCTGAATATATTTTACATTACATCGATTGTAATTCAAGTTTATAACTTACCTGATCTTTACTTTCTATAATGGCAATAGAATCAGTTTTTGGTGTTGTTTCAGGAATAGGGTCACCTATTTCTACAGACCATTTACCCTCTCCTCCCAGTTTGCCCTTCATTTTCCAAGCTCTTCTTAGCAACACTTTTGTGTCAACATTATATTCTTCAACCATTTCCTTCCCATCATCAAATTTATAATGGATCTTTTTAATTTGTTCATCCTTTAAACAAGTTTTCTCTGCATTCAGTAGTAAATTGTACCAGATAGTATTTTTGTACATTTTGTATTGCGTGTCTGTCTCCGAAAAGAAAACTTGAAGTTTATTATTGTGCTCTCTACTGGAATCGATTTTTTCAACCAAATTAAATTTTCTTTTCATAGTGTTTCTATAGCAACAAATAACAAAGTATATATTTCATTCTACGTATGCATAGTTTAAAATATTTGGTTATTAAGCTTTTGGTTGTAATATTGGTTTAATATTGTTTTTAATTTTAATGAGAAACGATGTAAGTGGAAGTAATTAATAAAAGTTATGTCAAATCAATTCGAACGTGAATTCATTATTTATAAAATTTTAAGTAAGAAAAGGTTTCTTTGTAAACTTCACTGACCAATGTGGTCAATCACGGTCAATGTGCCATTAAATCCAAAATTTCAATAACTTGTTATGTCAATAAGATCAAATTAAATCAGATGTTATCAGATAATCAGTTTATAGTTTGTCCAACCATTTATTTGCTTTTTGACAGCTTACGCCTGTAAAGTACTTTTTTATTCGGAATAATGTACTACAGTATTGTCGTACTTTATTGACGTGTAGTAAAGTGCCCTGTGCATAACAAACAACCACAGACTATAAACCGTTCTTGAAATATGATCGAGATACGAGGAATCGATCTTATGATTAAAATAATTTGACTTCATGTGGGTATTGTTTCTGTAAATTTAATAAAAAAAAAGGAAATAAAAAATAGTATCTATTATTGAATTAAGTCGAAATCTTGGAATTTAAGTTCAAACCAAGACCAATAAATATGTTCATTCATTTATTTATTTTTTGACGGCTACCTTAAAATGTACAAACTATACATGCGTTAGTGAAATTTAACTTTAAAACGCGGTTAATAAAGTGTAAATCAACTTTACACCAAGAGCTATGAGCAAAAATAATTGCAAAAATCATATACTTACCTACTTATTTATTTAACAAACTAGCTGTTTTGTTGGGATTTGAAAAAGTGTTCGGGATAAAAAGCAGTTTAATAATAATTAATTTTAATGCGTGAATAAGACAAGGCAAGCGGATGCGATCAAGCGACACGGGTCTTAGGTACAAACGGTGTGGATCGACTAAATGTCGAGTAAAAACGATCCTCGGCGCGGACGCATGAAGTCAAGACAATCAGTGTTGCCAATTTAGCGACAAAGTTGTTAGATTTAGCGACATTTCGTTTTCTACAGCGGCTTAAATTATGTGTCTAGCGACAGAAAAAATCTAGCGACTATTCTAGAGTTTAAATAAATAAATTTAACATAAATAAGTAGATATTTTAACTATCTTCATAAAATATGGCAAGATTTCAGCTCAGAAATCTTTTCTCTATATTCGAAACGGTCGCGGTGTTGCGAAATCGGATTCGTATGATTTTTTATGTGGAGTTAGATGGGAGGCTGGAGAGTGACATAGTCTACTTTTTAACCGACTGCGCCAAAAGGAGGGTAACCACGTGAATTTCTTGACTTTTCGTTTGTTAAATAATTGTTTTTCATATTTTACCGATTAAAAATACCATTATGTGTAAGAATTAAATTATTTTCTTTTATTCCAACAGACCATAAACTGTACCCCTTTCTACCTTGCATAAAACAATATAGAATTAGAGGTACATGAAAGAATTGCACTCAGTTTCCATCACTAGCGCTCAGTCTACTGGGATCATTTAGCGGCTTTAGATCTTTGTCCATACCTAGTGACATCTAGCGACTTTTCAAGCGTACGACTGACGACTTTTTGACATATAAAGTTGGCAACACGGCCGTATACACAGGTCTTGCAACTTCAGTATGGGGTACGTTGACATACTGATGCTGTTAAGTTCAATTTACGGCCGCCAGAGGCATGACAATTCGCGTGATAATTATCCCGAACATTTTTTCAAATCCAAACAAAACAGTTAAATAACAAAACAAAAATAATAAAAAATCCGCAAAATTCAACAAAACGATATAACAATGATTAAATAACACAATACTTGGGAGAGAAAAATATCAGCTTCGATAGCAGCGACGTAGTACCTCAAGCGGATGGTATTGCGAATTAGCAGTTGTTACACAATCGCACCTCATCTCTCACCACTGAAATTGGAATCAGTTGCTAGACCTGTGTATACGACCGTGATTCAATGACAATATGACAACAAATTACAAATTAGACGTATTGCAATTGACGTTAATATGGAGGTTATTTGTTTGTGTTGTTGGCAATAAACATTTAAAAGAGGAATAAGAACTCTAAATACATACACAATTTATCAATCATTAAGTTTACTTAACTAAAATGTCGGGAAAAATCCCTGACAGGTATGTCCGTATTATAAAACAACGCATGCATAATATAAATAAATAACTTGTTGAATTTAACTAATTTTTTTTTAGATGGATACCATACAAAGCTCTTGGAAAAGTAATTGATGGAACAAGAATTATATGCTTTAAAGTACCTTTATATAAGGTAAGTAAATGATTTAATAATTACGATTTAAATTAATTTGCTTTGTACAATTGTACAATTCTTCTTCTCTGTCGTTACACTCTTGGCAGAGTGGTCGTGGTCGTCATGACAGGGGTGGTGGCAAGCTTCACAATTCGTCGCCATTCCTCTCGTACCTTTGCTTGCCTCGTGCATTCGTGGAGTGGGCCATTTATTGCAGCTTTGACTTGGTCAGTCCAGCGCATTGGTGTTCTACCGCGCACCCTCGTGCCTTCAATTTTGCCCTGAACCACGATTTGCTCCACAGACGTGCCTTCTCGACGTGTAATATGTCCAAAGAAAGTGAGAATACGACCTTGAACGATGGAAGAAAGACGTTGTTTTATGTCCAGTTCTTTGAGGATTGAGGCGTTGGTTCGAAACTGTGTCCAAGCTATGCAAAGCATTCGTCTCCAACACCACATTTCTAAAGCGTCTATCTTCTTTTTCTCACTTTTTCTTAAAGTCCACGTTTCGGCACCATAAAGAAATATGGGAAACACTAGTGTCCTGACTAGTCGCATTTTAGTGGCCTGTGTGATGTTTCTGTTTCTCCATATCTTCCCAAGCCGATCCATGGCGGACCTGGTGATAGCCATGCGCCGTTTGATCTCTTCCGCGCATCCGCCATTTTTCGATATCAGTGCTCCAAGGTAGATGTATGATTGAATGACGTCACAATTCGCAATATTCGTTACTTCGGGCGAGTTATTGTTGAGTCGATCAACAATCATAATCTTCGTCTTGCTGCGATTTATCTTCAAGCCGAAATCAAAGCTCACTTGTTCCATTTTGGTTAGCAGGGATTCCATATTGCCGATGCTTGTTGCAAATAGGGTAGTGTCATCTGCGTAACGCAAATTGGAGATTTTATAGCCTTCAATAGTGATTCCGTCTGACCAGTTCTCGAGTGTTATTCTCATAATGAGTTCCGTGTAGATGTTGAACAGGAGTGGTGATAAGATACAGCCTTGACGGACCCCGGCACTTGGATGAAATTCACTCGATAACACGTCGTCTGTTCTTACCGATGCTGTTCCCTCTTCATAAAGTCTACAATTAGCTTTGTACAATTAATAAAACAATTAATGGGAATACATTAGAAAAAAATATATTGGCAATTATTCATCATATAAATCAGAGAATGTTATCCCAAAGTAGTTATGTTTGTGACTGCATGCATGCTTAAGAGCAGAAGTAATGGTCTTATAAATAATAAGTTCATTTTGGAGCAAAATATTCCTAAAATGATTATTAAAAGTAACAGTGGGAAAAATTGAGACAGTAATTAAAAAAAAATTATGTTAATAACTAACTAGAAACTAATTTATGAAGTGAAGAATATTTGCAGTCACCAAAGTAAGCATAATTTTTCTGTTCAATTGGAACAATGATTGATTGCAGAAATGTTGATTCTTTATACATTACTTACTATAACTAAACCTTTATACATGTAACTAAAACTTAATAAAATATTATTTTCATCAATTTCTTTTAAATTCACAAAATATGAATTAATTTGGAAAGTCAAACCCCATCATGCAGCTATAAGCTCAAACCGTAACAATAATAGTTAAATATTTAATACCAATAAGTTACATTCGGAGTTTGTGTTTACATCTAAATAGCTTTTGGATAAGTTGGATTTATAATTAATATGTGAAATGCTTATAAAATATTTTGAAAATAAATATAATTATATTATATTTATTTTATTTTTTAATGCTGCTAGCATTCTTGCCACCATTCCACACAGTCACGATTTGTATAGTAAATATTTTTAAATTTTATTTGTATTTATTTAAGGTTTTAATGTAATTATTTTAAATTAGTAAATGCCATCTACGATAAATAAGAGCTACTGTTAGATGTCACTGCCATCTACAGGAATATTTTCGAATCATTCGGTCTTTGAGTATGTAACGAATTAATAAGTTTATATGTCAACAGATGGCGCTAGCTACTTGCTAAACTTATTTTTATTTATTTAGAAGCGTGCAAATGTGATTTTAATGGTTTTATTTTGTAGGAGTTTCATGAATTCATAACATAATATAGTCTAGGGGGTTTAAGATTTTAATATTTTTTTTGTTTGTTTCAAGAGTTAATTCTTAATCTTTTGAAATATTTTTTATGAATTGTGAAAATAATCGGTACCTAACTATCTTGCGGAGTTATAGTCAATAACTTTATAATAAATAGGAATTTACTTTGTTAAGAAATATAAACCTACCTACATCAATTAACATTAACAACAAAAGCACTATATTCGTATAGATTAGAAGATCGAGGGAAAACATTGAAAACTTATCGGCATTTGGTTAATAGAATGAGCCTGTGCTTGAATTAGAAGCATTTGCACCTACATTAGCAAAGGCGCGCCGACAATGAAATGCATTATTGGCGTATAAGTACTCACAATACATGTTTGGGTAACTGTAAAACTTGGGCGTTCACATAACCGTATCACAGTTAGATGACAAACACAGAGTCTTCGATTTGTGTTAATTTGTTATGCATAGCATTTGCATCGCTGCGGTATCGTCGCACTACCGTTTACTTAGGCTCCTTCCTTGTTAAGGAATATTTATTATATTTTTCTCTAGCAGAAGTTTTAATGAAAATTTAATAACCTTAAATATTCGCCAAACGATTATAATATACTACGACCGCTAACAGTTATGTCTGCCCATGAAAAGCAGTTATAGTCAAATGATTGATGGATTCTGAAGTATGCTCATAATGAAATGTTTAATATCGGTAGGTAAATATCAATTTGGCATTTAACAATCCAGTCGTGCTTGCCAAAATTAAAATCAATAATATTATTAAAATCGTTTCAAAGCTCTAGCTTAAGACCTATTATCTAAACAGTACTGGTGACTTGATGAAAACGTTGGAGTATAATTATGTTAGTATAATTATGCTAATGTTGCATATCACTTTGTGAAATATCAAGATCTTGCGGTGAGAGTGGAGATCATGAAGATATTTGTGTGTGAGCAAAACGAAAACATGCAAAATAATATGAATAGTCTATAAAATGACAAATCTTTTTTGACAATTTTCAAAACAAGTTCTATTGAATCGTTCAGGAATTTATTGCACATTTTCGTGGCTCATAAAAGATGAAATGACTATAGCTACTCACAATGCAGCGTCTGCCAATAAGGACCCTTACAATTCAGGTCGGATTGCGGGCGAGAACGTGGTGTAGATTGCATGCGTGCCATCACTGAATCGCTGCCATTGTGAATAACTTCCAAGGGCCATACTATTTTAGTATGATCTTTAATTTTTTAAAGTTAATATGGCTATTTGCTCGTTAATAAGTTAACTAAAATAACAATTATATTTGTCTGCCTGTCTATTTGATTGTCCTCAAAACGAGTTAAAATTGGATACTATAGAGAGTATTTTTGTTATGATATTTTTTTTATACAAACTAATTCCAATTCGGTTTTCAACTAGTTCTTAAGCTTATGTTTGCATCTCTTTATTTAGTACTTGTAAAATATAATTGCCGCGATTGTATTCGTATTCTTGTATTAGGGGCAAAATACTTTGGCATGTCAGTCTGCGGACCGGCTTTTGATCTTACCACGGAGTTAAATGGAGCATGTGGGACAATTATATACCTTAAGGAGACTTAAGATTTCGGTATTCTACTGCCTCCGGTAATTGAGATGTTGATAAAGTTGGTATGTAATGGTGATGTTTGAGTTTTAAGGCAACGAGTGTTAAGTTTACTTGTAATGATAAGAGCTTAAGTCTTTCACATAATTGCTCATAAAAAGATCATCATAATCCCGTTTCTAAATCTAGCCTCTATTTGCTTACCGACGTGTCAAAACATTTGTCCTCTATGATGGTAACTGTCCCGACTTTGTAGGGATTAATCCTGTATTTGATAAAGCGGGTGCCTCATACTGTGCTCTTTGAATAGTAGGTTCTTCTTTATCTCTACATCTTTTGATGTTTTTTCTAAAGATATAACCCTTCATTCGGTATCTGTGGCGCTTTGATTCCGTTCTTTTATTCAACGGGATCTGATCATAAATTTTCGTGTTTTGTTTAGTTTGAGTTATAAAGGGATATTACCGTAATGGCAATCGGTAGGTGTAATTTGATATAACTCAGCTATGCAAGTGTTTTTATTGTTATTTACTACCAAGATTAGGTTTCTTATAATTTAAAATGAATTTATATATTTATCGTTTGTCACATAATATTTGTTTTCATCAAAGTTCAGGTTCGTGTAATAATACTATTAACATAATTAAATCATATCTTAATTTTTTAATATCAAATATAGCATATTGTATTGGAAATCATAAATAGCAACGAAATAATATCCAATAGCATTAAGGTGTTAACATGAATATGAAATTTATGATCGAGATAAAAAAAAAATTCTCTCTGCCAAAGTACTACAATCGATAAATATTTTTTTACGAGTGTTTTGACTTTCATCAGCTTAAGCGTTCTCGCAGCCACCAGGCCAGACTAAACACTTTGTGTCAATCAGTTAAATACGTCTTTGATGCATGACAATAACAATATTTTCTTTCGCAATGTACTTTTACGATATCACCTCTAGTAAAGGCCACAATTGGTACAACGACATTGATCAGACGGTTCCATTATGCACGCACACGAAGATGTCTTATAAAGTTATAAATATTGCTCTTTTCTTATTGTGCTCTTTGTTTTTTTTTTTGTCATTTTGTCCAGTTAAGGCTGTTACTTCAATGTGTGTGTGAAGTAGTAGTTGTTTTTAATTTCAAATATTTTATCTACTAGTAGGAATGGTCTCATATGTTATGAGCACTCTAAAATAAATTAAAAAATTTGAGTACTAAGTATCGAACTGGTGACTCGTTACTTGATGAGACTTGATTGGATTACAAAATTGTATTAAATATTATTTACACCAGAATGTGCATATGCAAAAACATAGTGACGAAGCAGATTTTGGTTCTGTTTTTATTATTTTCTTAAAATCTTTCTGTATCATTTTACAGAATCATTTTTTAGAAAATAATAAAAATATTTTTAAAAATATTTATTTTTATGTTAAAAAAGCTTGTTTCATTTTCAGGAGGCAATTGTTTATTACTTAAAAAAATATTTATTATAATTTATAAGAAATTATAACTTATATTTACAATTATAAATTAAATTTTAGGCAACAGGATTTTTCTGAATAATTTTTTGCGCCGTTCATTTAAAGCAAACGTAAATATATACCACTGTCTTGTATCGGTATTGAAATCTAAATCGGACAGTGGTGTTGCGTTTCCAGCAATGAAACCAAATAAAAAAGTCATAAAACGGCACGACAGGCTTGGGAACACTGGGTAGTAAGTAACGTACACTCGATATCGTGCTCTCATTCTATTAGGTCAATAGCGAAAGCCGAATACGTACATATATTTATCGCTTATCGACACGTAATGATATAACGTTACATGCTCGTAAAATTCAAAACTAAAAACATTCTCGCCTCGTCCTTATTAAAGAAGGGTCGAATAAGTTCACTCTCTTCGATCATTTTAAATATTCATCAGGCTGTAAAGGAACACGTAATTAACTAAGAAACTGATCGAGCGTTAGTAATGACGTAGACGCCGAATTCACTCATTCTTCCACGCCAGTTTGATCAGTGGTGTCCGGTCTAACGGAGTCCTTTGAAAGATTACACTGCTTCTGCCAACCTTTCTTTTGATAAAATTTTACTGGCTGATGTTACAGTCGATAACGAGATATATTTGTATGATATTTTGTACATTATACTGCGTGCAATAAAATTCTACGTCTTGATTTAAAAAAAAAAAACAAATTCAAAGTAAATGCCAAGGGACTTTCTAATCTTTGTTAAACACCTCAGGCGGTCCCTTCGTGGAATCTTTCGGTTAATCAATTGTTGTTGAATTGTATGCGACATTACACCTAAATTATACGCAAAAATGATCTGTATACCTAGACAGCTATTGTGTCGTAGTTTGTAATTTATATCTTGTCAAACTTCCGTACTGTGTTAAAGATATTATTTACTTAATTTAATTTGTGGTTTGACATAAATGGCCAGACCAGACCAGACCGTTAAGAGAAGCAGAAGTTTTATTTCAAAGAAAATTTATATAATTTCCGCATTTATTTATTGAAGTGATAAAATTAAACATACAAATATGATCATAACGGCTTATATTAGTTAAAGAGTTGGTTTAATTACTATTAGTATTGTTTCCAATATTTTGGTATTAATTGATAATGCGCTGTTTTTATAAAAAAAAAAAAAATTAAACATTAATTCAAAACTGGATGAGTATAGACTACGTTATATTCCGATGCTACATTGTTCGATGGCGTAGACTGCAATAAAATACTGAGGTGTATGTGTTTTTTAAATCATGATGTCACGAATGCCTTCAGCTTATGATACGATGGTTGTGGCGGCAAGATCGCTCTTAATGCAATATTCTTATAAAGATCATGACTCGAACTAATTAGGGTTTTTGTATTTAGTTATTTATTAGTCAGTGTTAAGTAGGGGTTAACATTTAACGTCTAAAGAAAATGAAAATATATGATTATAAGACAAACCAATTAATTAATTCAATGTATTCAGACGGAGTTTTATCAGGGACTTGCATGGAAATTCGCTGATTGAATTTACGGGATATCAACCGTGTCGGACGTTAGGTTGAACGCATGTCGCTTATCAAAGCTAATTTGCGTTACCCTAAAATTAGTTGTCGCGCATAATATACCTATGTTATATAATATATTTTCGCCTATTTTATACTTTAATACCCTTAAACTTTGATGTCAATTCATAAGTTATTTCCTAAATCGAAACTTATTGAGATTGCTGGAATTTTCTGTCGTCATCCAATTATTGTTATTAAAATTTATTGGGCATAACTATTGAATTACTGACTGAGATGAATGCATATTCTCTTTTATTATTGACGTAGTTTAATATGTTGATTTATTTCAGTCTATTATTAAGGTCAAACGATAATTGGCATTTGATGTGTTTTATAAATTAACAATCAAAAATTGCCCCTGTTTATATAAATAAGTAAAAATGAAGATAGCTATCGTTGACTCGCTTCAATATTATCCTCTTAATGCGGTATCCCTTATAGTGGAAATGACAAGCGCAGTGCGTGGGTGGTTTATACGTTCAATCAACAATGGTCGTTGGTTGCACGCGCTAACCAATTACACTACGAAATATTATTGGCAGTGATAGTAACGATAGGCACGGCTGCGTGTTACGCTGTTGTGTAACCGGCTGCTTTTGTAGGACCACCAACTCGTTAAGTTTAAGAGTATTATCGTAATGTAAAGTTATGCTTTTTATGTCTTTTAAATTTTAGTACACACGTAAAAAATAATTGATTTGGCCTAAAACAAAAAGTTCACAAAGAACCACTTTCTATTTCTTACCACCCAAAAGTCGTGTATTTCTAGCAAATAAGTTTTAAGTATGAATTGGGTCCTCTATTTTAGGTCTTTTCAAGAATCATATACTAGTTTAGGCCATATATTTATTACTTTATTAAATTTGTAATATTATTTAATCTATCAATAAACCGTCATATTAAAACCGTTAAATATACAACGATTTGTTGTATTTCTAAGGACACTTAATAGAAATATCGAAATGAAACGTGGTCAGGTGATTTATGGTTTACAAGAAAGTGATACAAAAGATCATATGGAACAGGTATCCTCGGCACGTGGACATGAGTCCTTATTTGTTTATAGAGGCGCGCAAGACCACACAGTAAGCAAGCAATCATCTGCCTATCTCCCGCCCCACCTGTAATCACGCCATCATTACCTCTAATGACGTGTTAACGTTGCTTTATGGGAATGCCAAACATGACGTTCACATTTCGGTCATTTACATTTGTTTGTCTACTATCTTCGTATTGTTTGTTTTCGTCTTCTAAAACAGAGGGCGGCGTTTCGTTTAGCCACTGGATGGTACTGGTACTTAAGTGCAACTTTGTTTTATTTGGACTTTGTTTTCCGATTTCTGGTTACTCGGTCTTGTCCCAAATATACACTTTGTTAATATACTGTCGAAATGTATTACTAAGTTTAAGTCCAAGATCTATTAAATATAAAAACTAATATACTATATGTGCATAAAATATAAACAGTACAAGGTGTCTATAATAAGATGTCGTACTATAAGTAGTAGTTTTTAAGTTCGATTGCGGTTTTTGATAATAATATTATTTGATATTAATTTATGTGACAAAAATATACGTCTGTCGTGATAATTGCACAAAAGTATAATCCAGTCGCGAGCTTTTCGTGGGATGAATAAACACTTTAAACAAACAGCCACTCAACACGTAGGCGCGAAAAATGAACTCGACACACACGTTTCGCTACAATAGAATAGAAGTAGCAGATTTTTTAAATTCTTTTTGTTGTTTTGTACGCGTTCAAAATATTTTTAATCTCGCATATTTTTTTGGTTGAATTTGGTTCATTGGTAATGAAAACTAGTCTTTCTAATCTAAAACTAAATCATAACAACATCTAATACTAGTTTTCATTAGGTTATGGGCCCAGACGCCTGATTAGGTTCGATTAGGGAAAGTATTTTTTGCGAAAAAGCAATTTGAGGTTCACTAATCCGACCTCAATCCGGCTCGGTCGCAAATTTTTCAGATTAATTTTTCAGCAAAATAATTATTGTTGATCATTAATAATGACGTCAAATGGTGACTTTAACAATATAGAAAAATTAAAATTGGAAATACGTGGAACACGATGAAGAGACCACCTTCACTAAAAGCGACGACACAAAAGCTAGGACGAAAATCGTACTATTGGTAGATCCTATCAACTATATACACATTCAAGAAGCGAAAACTTCTAATCAGGTATGGAATAACCTGCGCAAAGATTTTGATGACTCCGCCTTGACAAGGAAGGTAGGTTTACTACGTGAATTGATAAATATAGACCTAGAGAGCTGTGGAAACGTAGAAAATTATGTAAATAAGGTGCATAAGTAGCACACAAGCTCAGGAACATTGGTTTTCATGTTGATGATGAGTGGCTGGGTACGCTCCTCCTCGCAGGGCTACCAGAATCATACAAACCAATGATTATGGCTATGGAAAGCTCAGGTGTGACCATAAGTACAGACTTAGTAAAAACCAAAATTCTTCAGGATGTTAAAAATGATAATGACTCAGCGGCTTTTTATTCAAATTACCACAAAAATAATGCAAACGCTAACAAACCTTCAGGCAAAGGCCCCCGATGTTTTAAGTGCAATAGATATGGTCATATTGGTAAATTTTGTCGCGAAAAGATTAAATAAAAAGACGGAGCGTGGTTACAATGACAGATATGTCTTTTTATTGTAGAGAGAGTGACACTAAAGAGGTTTAGCTACAATAAGTTCGGACTACGTTCATATTTTCAACCATAATTTTCAACAATTGGTTTTAAACATTTTTTTTAATACATAGTTACTAGTTTCTTTGCATTATTCTGACATTTTCTATCAAACAAATTGTTTGATAACAACATAGAAAATGTATAACTGTCTGAGAACACCCACGTTTGCCTGTACCTTCCGGTCTCTGTTAATACGTCCTTGTTGATTTTGTGTGTTTTCGACAACTTTACCTTGCTGTCGAATAAAGCGATTATGGTCTCTATCTAGAGAGAATGTAGTCTTGTTAAGGTCGTAAATTCCTAAACGCTCATAAGCCATGTCTAATTCACACTAAGCATTTAGCTTAACTTTGTGAAACTACAAAAAAGTAATGATGCCTATGGTAATGCATTTTTTCGAGTATTTAAAGATGGTCGCCGCAATGTTGATGCTAATGAAATTATCAATGCAGACTTCCTCATTATATTTAAAAACGCATTTTTAACACGATAATACATTATATATGTCAGCTTATTTTATTGTGAGAGCTTTTTAATAATGTGTTAAATATAATGATAAATGTATCCTTTGAAATTATAGTCAGTACAGTATAAATGTGTCAAAATAACTGGTAGATATTAGTCCGTGCTGCGTCTGAAGCTGCGTGAAGCTTCATCGTCATCATGACCAAACTGAGGCGCCAGCAGCGTGCGCTACCCGCTGAGACCCATAATTCAATAGATTTACTTAAATTTCACGAATTCATTTCCCATTGGATCACTGAAGTCTAATTAAAAATGAAGACGTATAGATAGATAAGATATATTTGATGTTGTCTTTTGCCAAATGGTTTGGTTTGCAATATAACTGTCCCCCTCAATTATAAATCAAATGCAGGGTTGTCTTCGTCTTTCGCAGGCATTTAAGATAAATCAGCGAGGGGAGATCAGTTCTTTTTGTAAAAGTATGCCTAAAATTTTATTTATTAAATTTAACGTAACAACAATATTTGTTACAATAGTATTTTACTAACTTTGTATTGGATTTAAGTTATATTGGACGACATTTTCGAGCTAAAAAAAGAATGATATTGACTAGCAGCTCTGTTTCGCCTCATAGGCCTTTCTTAATAAATAGAATATCTAATAAAAAAAATTTTTATGAAATAAAATAGAACTGGTATATTCTAGCATTAACACTTTCATACAAACAAAACTAAACTCGGCTATATAAAATTAGTATAAATTTCAATTTTGTAATTTTTTTGCGTCTGAGCCTTTTTTGTGTTTGTCACATTTGTGTCACATGTAGTCGGATATAGTCGTGTATTCCGTATGAAGCTTATGTAAGATCGAAATAAAAAACGCCTTCCTCGCTTTTATTCAGGTCCTTGAACATCGCAGTGTCTCTGTACTTTAAGGTTTGTAAACAATTAGCCAACGAATATATCAACGTCTAAAATCAACTTAAGACATCTTTCTACATAAGTAATAAGGGCTGTGCCGAAAGCAAAAAAAAATATAATTTTAATGGTTATACTATGTTTATCAAACACGTATACCCACTCATTTTCAAAAGATAAGCCTATTTTAAAAACAAAAGATAGACGGCATTTGCTAAAATTGTCATCGCCCGGCCGCGTACGAAAAAGTTATCATAAAAATAAAGATACTCAGCCCTGCACTGAACGTCTAAACCCTGCTCACGTGTGACAGCTATGCATTTGTTTGTCCGCAGCTGCGGTGCCGACAACATATTTATTGTGCTCATTAACCTTCAAGAACGCTATTTAATTGTCGGCCGTTTTTTATTCACTTCACCTTTGACCCGTCTGCGACTTATTGCTCCTCGGTCGTTCTTTGAAAGGAAACTGGATGGTTATTTATTGTGCTATGAGATGAGGATACGTGTCGTTTCGATCTTTGTGGCGCTTGTGAGCTCGTCTCTATGATTTATGCTGTTTTAAGGACACGTTATTACTTCACACTATTCAGCGCCATGTCGCTTTAAAAGAGTAAAACGTTAAGACTTTGTGAAAATTCATAGAACGGTTGGATTGATGTTACACAAATGATTTCTAGTTTGATTAAAGGGAGAAGGATTCGAATTTTCAAAAAAAAAAATAGAAACGAGGACAAAATTGGACGACTTCTCTGTGGTAGTAACGTAATACATAATTGTTTTATACACATAATAAAATACGAGTTTTGATGAGACATCGATAACAATATTAAAATACACATCAAATATTACTACATATTATGTAGTATGCGATTTAATAATTTTATAGGTGGCAGTTAAGAAATACTATGAATATCTTATATACTGGTTATTTAAGTAGAGTAGAATAAAAAAAATGTCTTGGAACAATAATATTTTTATTTATGTCATAAAAATATGAAAGGTATTATGTATTTAATCACAAAGTTATCTAATTTTGTAACATTTAGGGTTTCTTAATCGTCGCATATAGGATAAATTTGATATATCGAGTTTCGTTCGCTTTATGCTATTGTTAAAAGAAACCTTTTATCACAATGAAAATGTTGCTACTATTGTTCTGGAACTTTCTATCTAAGCGAGTTATTCACTTTGGTATTGACGTCTTCATACGCGCTATCGCCAACAGTAAATTGTGGTATCATGTCTATAGCTTCGTCGGTATGGAACCGTTTATTGATTGGTATCGTAGTTTGTCCGCTGTTCACTTTGAATAAAATTCGAATTATAATTAATCACGGTTCTGCCGCGTGGGAGAGCGTCGCGCACCAAGCGACGATCTATCATATTTTGTGATAACGCCACTAGGACGCATCTTGTGAACGTATTGGCTCGGTCGGGTTTGGACTCACCTATGTGACAACATTCAGCGCAATACTAAACAAGCGTTTTGTAAAGAGAACATGATCACTTATTCATTCGTGGGAAGACTTGTGATTTGATTGTTGAATATGTTGTCCAATGACCTTAGGCGAATTCATTCCTTTTGTTCATTTTAATTGCTTTATTTTTATAGAAAATTGCTTCGAAGACGGCGATATTATTGATGCGACTGGATTTTATTGCATTTTCTGAGAATCGCTATCCAATCTCATCCTTAAATTTCACTTCCAATAGCAGCGTAGATTGATTGTAAACGTGGGACCCTCGGGCTACGACGGAGGCTGCTGTCAATTGAGTTTGTCTGCAAGCTTCATGCACTTTAATAGCGCACTGAAATAAGTTGAACACTATCTACTAATAATATTGTTGTGTAAAGTGAATGTAAATACATTATTATTTATTACCTTAATATTGTATTGTAGCTTCTTTTAATGGAATTGTTCTATAGTTACTTACCTTAATTTGTTTGTATGGCCAAGGAACTACATTTGATCAACATTTTGTATACATTGTTTATTTGGCCATAGAGCTCACTTTGTTTGTCCCCTTTCACTGAGTTCCCACGTTTTAGCCTCTTAATCACGTCAGCCCTGCGCGCGCGCCTAATATTGCACTGTAATGTGTTTATTAAGCGCCATTCCCTTTAATTGCACACCATTTAACATACAATATGCAGTGGTCTTTTGCATGCTAGTTAAATGTGGATGCGATTACATTATTAAAATAATGTAACTTTATGCGTAACGAACGTATTGGGAACTCATTTATTTGATAACTTTAAAATAATTATATACGATTCATATATACTGTTGTGAAAATTGCTTTAATCAGTTGAAATATTAAATTACTTATTATTATTAATGTTTTTCGTATGTTTATGTAGTAAAATATTTTGTCATTTATTATGTACTTTTTTATGTTGACGTGCGTTTTTTTTTATAAAATGCTTAATCATCTATTACCTTGTCTTATATAATTTTAGTGAGTAATTATAGAAACACATATGTCAGGCATTTATTTAGAAATTCAGTTAGTTGGACGGTTTTAGTTGTCGCTTCTGTTATTTTGGCTGTTTATCCTGATGGTTATAAGATAATGTATTAAATCATTGAAGGGATTTAATGCAGTCTGTAGTTTTGTAACTATAAGTATACTGCAAGCATTAAACGGTCAATGAATAATAGTAACGTTTAACTCTGTTTGCCCGGCCATTATGTCAACACGAATGCCTTAATAGTTGGACATAAGTCTTGGATCGAAAGTGTTGATAAATTGCCTCGTGTCACCATTACCGAATGTGATCTACGCCTCTCATTAGCTCCCTTTAAATGAGATATCACTCGGTGATTAAGCGACAACACGGCGTGATTATTTTATTACATTCCAAACTTATTAAATAGTCAACCGATTTATGTTTTAATATAAACGTTGAAGTTTAATTGGGAAGTTATAGATAAAGTGTTTATATTTTGGTTTGATTATAATTCTTATGCTTAGTTTCAACAAATATAATGTACTACATAAAAGTAGCCTTGAGTCATTTTTGAAAATATTGATTTAATTTTTATTGTACGCATATATTAGCAGATATAAGCGTGCTTACGTTAATAAATATATAATGATTGAATATTAATGTATGACGTTAATGACTTTCTCATATTACATTTTAAACGGTTCTTTTCGGACCACAAAAATTGATAAATTATTTTTGTTGTTTTCGATTGTGAGTCGTTAGTGTCACTGAAGCGCTTTAGGCGATGGAAATGAAGACGTCCAGGGAGAATTCGCCTTTGATTTACAACGTTTTAAAGTGGCAGAGATGGGAACGAATGAGATTTTATCAGAGAGGAAAGCGAAATATAAGAATGTTTATGTGATCAGCGCAGACAGTTATGTGATTACGTTGTTTGTTTGGATGTGGAATCATTACTTTTCATTTATGTTTCAATTGTATTTAATCATTTTATGCTTAATTGATTGAAATAAATTTTATTTATTGATTTTTATTTTATCTCTGTAAATATATATTTATAAATATTTTTACATCGTAATGTATTTAATTATTATGCGCATTGCATATTGTTTCATGGCCTTGCAATACACTAACATTCTTATAAAATACAATTTCTAATAGTTACCACAATTTCATATTATAATTATTATAAATTATAATAAATTGTTTCAACCAGTATATATATATATTTTTTATGGTATAGGTTGGCGGACTAGCATATGGGCCACCTGGTGGTAAGTGGTCACCAACGCCCATAGACATTGGCAGAATAAGAAATGTTAACCATCGCTTACATTGCCAATGCGCCACCAACCTTGGGAACTAAGATGTTTTGTCCCTTGTGCCTGTAATTACACTGGCTCACTCACCCTTCAAACCGGAACACAACAGTACCAAGTACTGCTATTTTGCGGTAGAATATCTGATGAGTGGGTGGTACCTACCCAGACGAGCTTGCACAAAGCTCTACCACCAAGTAAATATATATATGTATAAGTATATGTCGAAACTTGTCGTGTATTTGTAAACCCCGGTTGTTATAAGTTTAACGCTTGTATCTGTGTGCTTGTCTGTGGCATCGTAGCTCCCAAACGAATAGACCGATTTTAATTTGTCTTTTTTTTGTTTGAAACCTGATGTGAACGAGATGTTTGAAGATCACCAGCTTGTTTCCTATTTGACAAAAGGGTCTTACCAACTTAACCGACGCGGCGACGCTTGTGTTAAAATAATACTAGGTAGTTATAATAAGTTAAAGCGTCAACCAACATATTTTTTTTTTACTTTACAAATTAGGTTATTTTTGAACTTATTTTGAAATTAATTTAATTTATATTATTCTAATGTTTAGCGATAATTGTCGTAGCGAAGATGGGCACATTTAAATCGGGTTTCAGCTGACGTTATGGTATTTTTTTATATTGTAATATATTTTTCCATGTCATTTTGTCATGTTGAACCAAATTATTAAATATAATAGCATATTTATTATGTATGGATTTTTTAATTAACACATGGTAATAATAATCCGGCTAATTGCCAAACTCCATTAAGATTAAAGATCGTCGTCACACAATCAAGGAATTCATAATGAAATTATTCATTAATTATTTCAAATTTTTATAGCTCTATTCATGTATGCATATTTGGTAAGATACAAAATGATCCCAGAAGTTCGACTCGTAAATCATAAACTCCACCATAAGCTATAGAGTTAGTTGTTATTGCTTATAACTGAAATAAGGCTAATGAACTATTGCGCAGTCTTCTATCGCTAACTCGTGTTCATATGCAACAGTATCAAAAACTAGAAAGATTTCTCCAAAAACTATTTATGTCACATTAGCATACCCTTTTGTATGTTACAATGTTACGTATATTGTTTTACTTGCATTTTAAACATTAGTTTATGTTGTAACTTTATCTTTATTACTTAGGTCTTCACTTCGGATAAAAGTTGGGGTCAAACGACCATATTAATCGTAAGCGCGAAGGCTTTTGCTTCAATTCTTATCTTATAATTTAATTAACACGCGTATAACGCTTGTTGATTAGTTAATTTATCACCGATAACTCAGAGTTTATCTGTTAACAATCTTAATTTCTTTATTATATCTATCTCCTTAGTATTTAATTTTAAATGTGATTTTGATTATTGGTTGTCCTTTGTCAATACTGTTGTGTTTAGCTAATCGTCTACGGTATATTATAAATGTCGTGTTGGAAACATTGAATTATTCGGTTTCGGCCTACTAGATACCGTTCATACATGTCTTTTGGTTCTTGTATACAAAAACGAGTTTATGCACAGTTATATTGTATATTTATTGGTCCATTATTTAGTACGTTGATACGAACATATACGAAAAAAAAAAAAAATTACAGTATCAAATTTAACTACTATTTTACATTTTCCGTTCCTGTTTTGTCACGTATTGTTCAGTGCTTAACAGTATTAAAAAAATGTTTTTTAATCCTGAAAGCTTGATATAGTAATCAATATTTTATAGTAACTAATTCTGACTAATATAACGAGATATGGTGCGAACGATTGCATCTGTAATTAAAACCAATTCTAAGCAAGGTTGTTATGTAAAGCAGTTTTAATGAGGCCTCTTCATCTGGTACTACTATGAGGCCAACACCTGCGAGGGGCTGAACATTAATAGAGAGGTGTGTCGCCACGCCCAGAATGTCGACTGCATGTTTCGCAACCTGCTTCATGTTGATTTTATGCTGTGCGAACCCGTTGCGGAGAAATTGCTTTTTAATAAAGTATTAACTATTTCTCAGCTGAGATTGAATACGAATCTGCACTTTAGATAGAACGTAAATTATCTAAATGGTGAATTGAGCGTAATCGTTTGAACCACAATGTGCGTGATTCTCCCCGCTGAGCAATGTTACAAGATTTTTTTGAAGATTTATTATAATATTACAAACAAAGAAAACATTTTTTAATAATAATGTAATTTATTGTCCATTAATTTTTTAATCATTTATATTTAACTTGCACGTTGTTCATGGTAGTTGAATCGATTCATTAAAATTAACATTATATTTGGGTAGGTACCTAAATTATGAAATACCTTTAAATTATTAGGTGTAGAATATATCATTTTATTTTACAATGTGTTATAACGCTAAACAGTTGCCAAATGATTTGGCTGACACCTTATTTTATTTTATGGTACCTAATTTGACTTGTGGTATTTCGTATCTACTGCTCTAAAAGATATGGGCGTGAATTAATGATAAGTTTTAAATGTGCAATTTGATACTTCTTTACGAATATTATGGGTAGAAAATTAAAAATAATAGTATGTTAGATCCGTGATTAAAATGTTTATTTATATACGCTGCTTTTTATAGTACGCTTTTAATTTTTTTGTTATCTATGTACTTTTCGTAATTGCAAGATACAAATATCTCAAATGTAATTTGTAATTTATTTTATAATTGACCAAAACTACTAATAAAATAAAACTATTAAATATTGCTAAAAGAATAATAAAAAACCAATACTTCTTTTTTGTGACTACTATTTTAAATTATTCTTACTTAAATGTTTATTATAACTAATGATAAGCCATTACTTAGGGGTCGCTGTTAATATCTCTATAGGTTTGTCAGGTAAGCCTTTAGGGCCTTTCATTACGAAATTAAGATCTCTTATATCTATATAAATCTGGATCTAGTCTAATAGTTTTAGCCAGTGTGTTAAAAGACAGTGTCAATTACGACATTTACTTTTGTATATGGCTTCTGTTTCGCTTAATAATTTATATTACAGTATTAAAATTTAATGTATTGTAATTATACTTTTATTAGCGAGTCGATTTTTAATCATGTGTCTGCTACAGCATGCTATCTCTTAAGTTGTTTGGTCGGCTGCGGCGCCGGAGCATTTCTCACGAATTTCGCTGCGCGGCGCCTGCGCGTGGGCGGCCTATCATACGCCGCCATCGCACGTCGCACTGAATACACTTGCCTCACACACGAATATCATCCCCTTTAACCTATCACAATAAACATAAGGTTCATATTACGACTAACTTTCTTCTTACTAGTCGTTAGATCATACGACTGCCCTTTGTTGCCTAGTGCGTCTAATTAGTCAGACTGTTTAGTGCTATGCTTGCCCCGGGCTAACATTTACTACGGTGCACAATACGAAACGATGTGATTTGTTGAGCTACGAAATGCACTATGGATAGATTAATTTTTAAGATACTATATGTTCCTTTTTTTTTGTTTCGTAAAATATGCCCACCATGTACCGCCTTGAGGCATCGCATAAAACATATCGTTTTCATGTACATTATGAGAATTTATATCGCGGTTTCAGGGCGCCATCAATACGCCTACAAGGACACAATATTTTCATATTATATTGAACGTCTGTGCAAAGAAGGCATTGTGTTTCAAAAGTCGTGGTGAGATTCATCTGTCTGAGAATATTCATAAGAGTATTTTCATATTTAGCATTGCCATTAAATCTCCTTGTCTGATGCTTTTAACTAGGTTCAGTATTATTGACAGCAAGATATATCAGAGTCATGGAAAGCAATATAACATACTTATAACTCAGGCTTGTCTTCATATAATATTGTTATAAATTATGCTCTCCTATAAAATTTGACATTTTTTTTGTACTTTATTTACCTACGTTTTGATATTAAGTTGAATGTGATTCTATAAGAAATAAATAGAGTAATTAATTAATCGCTTTTTATATTATATCAAATTTTAATTGTAATTGTTATATAATGGCATACATACTATAAGTTATTCTAGTTAGATACTCTATAAGAAGACATAGATGGGTGCTTTAGTGGTTGTAATTAACGTAATTGTTAGCCCTTGTTCTTTCCGCTCTGGTATTAAAAAGGGTATATCGGCTACTGATTTGTCGCGATAAGGCGATTTATCTTCAATAAATTTATCGCTCAATCAACGTCGACGCTTGCGCCGGTTCGCGCGGCCGCTGATTGGATTTCTTCATAATTACATCTTTTGACACGTACGCGCTAAGTTTCGTACTTCTCAAGCCGCCAGGGCATGAGATCGTGGGAGCACCGTGTAATCAGCTTTCTTGACCGTCTTGTTTTGATTTCAAACCATGGAATTATACATTAAACTGCATCCATTGCTCTTACAAAAAACAATAATTATTATATCCCTGCGTTATACTTTACTTTATTATCGTAAGTTATTTTATTTATATTATACATATAAAACGGATATCTTTAGTAATCACTTATGAGAAATATATATTAATTTGCTTAATCTTAAGCGGTACGTTGTCATAATTTAAGGTTGTTTTTTTAATCTTTATTATTTTGATCATAAGTTGATTACTTTTTTTAATTCAATGTTCTCTTTCCAAAAATTCAATGGTAATGAAAGGTGGGTGTTTCGCGTCGTTTCTTTTAAACGGTTTCGTTAAGTTGTTGCGAGAGACATTTGGTGGTTATTAACTGACAGGGCTGTCAGATATGCGAATATTCATCGTAATAAAATTCCATTTACATTTCCATTTGAGAACATTGAAGTTAATTTATTTTCATAACCTCAAAAATATATACGATTGGTGTTGACTTGCATGATTTTTTTTTCTTTTTCATCATGTTTGCCTTATTCCATTTATTTGATGCCGGCGCCGTGCTTAAATTGTATGAAAAAATGATTTGGAATGCTTTTGGTTGTTTTCCTGCTACCATACCAGTAATGGTTACGTGCTCGAGTATTCGATGCTGTGCTATTATATCCTTAGTTAAATCGCCTAAAGTCCTAGATCAACATTATTTTATTCTGTGATATCAAAATCAAATATCTGTGTCGTCAATCTGTACTTGCTTGTAGTTATCACTATTAAACATTAATTTTATTCATTTTGATGATAAATTCATTCATACATACATATTAATTTTTAAATTACTCTCATTACATATTTGACAGAGAAATCTAAATTTAATTCTATAAAATACCCAAGCCGGAGATTTAAACGCACGGGAATGCAAACAACGCAATCTTGCAACACCCGAAAAGTGATATCAGGTAGACTGACCATATGTATTAAGTTATTACAGATAATGTTACAAGTTACGATTTTAAAGGTAGTGGCTACAAAATTTATTTAAACAGATTTTAACATTGAAACGGCAAATAAAGATCTTCTTTTAAATAACTAAAGGTATTCGCAAAAATTTAAGCCTATAAACTAAATGCGCATTTGGATAATAATAATAATTAAAAACAAAAAAGATGAACATAACATATTCTTATAAAAATATATTTAATAAAATAAACGCAGCTAAAAGCTTGGATGCTTTTAAAGGACGTCATTAAAGCCTATCACACCACCCAACACGTTTCAGAACCGATTTTCGGCGCGGTGGTCGCAATTAGGCGCGATAAATGCCCCCGACATCCGATCCACTAGCTTTTATTCGATTAATCGGTCGAAACGAAAACGGAATCCGATTTTTACGGGTCATTTCTTTTAGTTGTTTATGAAGCATTTTACTGGAAATATCGAATGATCGTTTTTGTAATCGAGGAACAGGTTATATTTATTTAGCATCTACTTTAATGTATACAATTGTGGCTACACTTTTACTTTCTAATTGAAGCCCGTATGTTTTTGAAATAATAATTGACTTGAAATCAGTAAAATATGATTTAAGAGTATCGACCGTTGACAAGGCCCGCATGCATGAAATGGTCGCCACATATCAATTACGGTGACACCAATTATTACTTAAGTCATTACACTATGTAACTTGTAAATTTTACGACTTACAATTACAATATAAGATCATTTATTTCAGAATAATTTGTGATAGACTTGACGTCAAGCATAACCTATCGGTATTTTTGTAATGTCATTTGACAAATACTTAATCTTATTGAACATGTAAGATTAATATTTGAATGGTACTACTCCACCTTTTCTGAATCTACCGCATCAAATCTATCGGTGTCAAAAGGGGAACGAGCGAGTAACGATATTTAAAACAATAACAAAAGTCCCTCCATTACAAGGCGACAAAACCCTAATATCAATATACAACACAATGGAAACAATAGTTGCCCTCTGTCAATTATGCCATCATTACCATTCGAATAAACGGTCTAACAGATCACAGAAGAAAAATAGGTATCACAACCACGCAATGCAGCTTGTAATGCGTATTCAATGGAATAGTGTTAAAAGGAATTCTATAGTAACAGGAGTAAAATTATGGACTCTTTCATATTCTGACTGATGATACTGCATTTTGGAGTCAACGCAAGATTTATAAATTATTTATAGACTGCAGGGTTGGTGAATTTTCTTTACTGATGATATTATTTGTAAGAGAACAATAATAACGGGTCGTTGTAATAAAATAATTTGCTATTCGGAATGTGTATTATTCAAATATGTTTTATAGAATAAAAGGTAATTTTGGTGTTGTGTTTTTAGACTTACAAATTCCGTTTGTATATTATGTCTTACATTAAAGTCAGTTTTGCTCTCGATCGGTGTTGTTTGTGAATACCGTTCAATTGAAATTTAATACTCGGATCTAAAGTTGACTCACCAAAGCGTGATTTTGCGTTATGTCAGTAAGTTTTATGAGGCATGTCTTATTTTCGCGCATGAAATATGTGATCATTTTCATAACTATGCCTGTCTCAATTTCGGTTTCAATTACTTTTTTGAAACATATTAATTTCACTACAATTTCGTTTTGTCAGTAATCTATAGTATACTATAATCATAACCAGATAGGCCAGTTACATTTGGGACATATAAGTAGAAGATTAAACACTGACAATATAAGGACATAGCCATTTTGCCAAAACGAAGTACATAGTTCGTTTTAGATAAAAAATAATACAGTTAGTTTATTTTGCAATTTGAGCCTGATAAAACTGAACAATTTAAATTTTATTATGTTTTTTTTATATCATAGGTAGGCGGACGATCATATGGGCCACCTGATGGTAAGTGGTCACCAACGCCCATAGAAATTGGCATTGTAAGAGATGTTAACCATCGCTTACATCGCCCATGCGCCACCAACCTTGGGAACTAAGATGTTATGTCCCTTGTGCCTGTAATTACACTGGCTCACTCACCCTTCAAACCGGAACACAACAATACCAAGTACTGCTGTTTTGCGGTAGAATATCTGATGAGTGGGTGGTACTTACCCAGACGAGCTTGCATAAAGCTCTACCACCAAAAAGGGTATTTTTTTAAGCAGACAACAAAATATTATTTATTCTTTTCTATAATAATACCGTGTATAATAATATTGTATATTAAGAAATTTAAATCTTAACCGTAATGTTATTAACATTCATAAGGGATATATTATATGTATATATTATATGTCCATGTTTAAAATAAAAGCGTGGTACATCAATTAAGTTTTTACTTAATTGATTATATATAGGTTGACTGCCTCGTTGGTCTAGTGGCTAGATATTAGGCTGCAGACCCGTCCAGGTCCTGGGTTCAATTCCCAGGTCGGGCCAATAAATAGTTATTGGGTTTTTCTGTCAGAAAATTCTCGGGAGTGTGTACACTCCCGTGCCTCGGAAAGCACGTTAAGCCGTTGGTCCTGCGCCTGAACTCTTTCCGGTCGTGTCGGATTGCCGTCCCATCGGATTATGAGAGCTAAGGAAAAGGGAGTGCACCTGTGTTTGCGCACACACTTGTGCACTATAATAACTCCTGCGCAGTTGGCTAATCTCTCTTGAGATTGGCCGCCGTGGCCGAAATCGGTCTGGAGGATATATATAGGTTATTGGATATGAAAGGAGTAACTTCTTAGAAATGGTCTAGTTGTTAGAACACGAAATTTTGAACCGAAGATTACGGTTTCAAATCCGACACTGTCCCAATATGCTTATAGAAATTAATAAGCATGTAATATATATGCCATAGTAGGCATTCTCTCAAACAACATTTTGCATTACTGCAGTTCTCACAAATAACACGGCACGTGTGTTATAAAATTTAACAGGTTATATAAAAATTGTGCGGTCGGGGGACCCCCGTCAGGAACAAAGTTCTTTGCGATATTTTTTTTACTCAAAATGTGTTTTAAAATATAGATTTTAATTAATTATATTACTTTATTTTTGTCCCACCAAAAAGTGGCTCAACCTCCTTTATGCAACTCTCTCTCTAATCAAAGATTAAGAAACGATTTAAATTTTTAAATTCAAGTAACAATTTTTCATAATACATAATAGCAATCCCCATTTTAAGGAATTTACAGCATTTAAACAAAGTTTATGATGGGAATTGTGACAATAGCCTAAAGTTCGAACCTGGAACTTGCGTGCGTTTCGTAAGCCGTAGCGCTATTGGTCCTTATATGGTTTTGTATTTTTAAGAACATTAGGTAAGTATTTTAAATAAAATTAATTATTTTGATTGAGTTTGCTTATATTTAAGTATTTAACTTAATTAATAAAAAAATGATCTACAATAGGTAGGCGCACTATAAAGTTCACGCTCTATCGTTTGGCGTGGCTTGGCGCTGAAATATTCGGCATAGGTCCTACCTCCAGAAGCACTCGCGCAGTACAGAATTGGAACGCCCAACGCATCGCATATTGTAGCATTTGATAGGTATAACGCTATTTCGTTATGTGACATGACCTTGGGCCACTGCCATTTCACTCTAGTGTAAGTCGCATAAAATAATTTCGTTCCAATATTCTATTTAATGCAAAAACATACTTTATTTTGTTAAGTTCCGTTACTTCCAATTTTAAAAATAAACTAACCAGCAGAAAGCAGCGTTGTTGAATAAGCTTCGTACCTACGTTTTCCTTAAGATGAGAGATAACTATTTAAAGTACAAGTGGAATAATATGCATGCTTGTAAATATTTTAAGTAAATATTTTAAACTTAATCTAGGTTAAACCGATGCGTGTAAACATCTCGAATTTGCATACTGTCTTATTTTAATTAATTTATCCGCATAAAACTGTAATTATACCTGCAGGTGGTGACTTCTTTTCCATGTTTGCAGATGTAAAGTAATGTCGTTAAAATGACAAATTTACTTTTATCGCCTCACATGACACATGCAAGTAATGCGTGGTCGCGTCGTATGTTCGTGTCAGCGGTAATCAGGGATTTATTAAGGACTATTGTTGATACTTTTATCATCGTTTTCTTCGTTCTGATTTGTCACATGACTTGTAAATGGTCGCACGATAATCGTTGCGATTAATATAACACGACAACAAATTTCAGATTATTACTTTGTTTTTATATTCTGTAGACCAACAATGGAATGGAATTCTTATAATTTCGAAAATTTCTTCATCCGACACACCATCGTGGTTTTTACTGTTTTTTGGCTAGAAGTTTATCAGATTTTATTTTTTGCAATAAAACTTTACGTAGACTTATGGTTGAGGATGTTTTTATTAGAAAATCAAAGTTAGAACTGAGTAAAACCTACGTCAATTCACTCAATCAATCTTATCTGATTAACGTAATTAGCATAATTATCGTTGTAATGTAGCCTCAATAGCTCAACGGTGTAGACCACCCAGTTTTGTGAAAGTTGCAGGTTCAATTTTGACCATTAAATTATTGTCATGTTCTAGTTAGCTACGTTATGTTTGTCGAAGTAGTAACACATACATAAAATATAAGAGGTTCGAGTATTCTTATAAATTTTATTATTGTTTCGTACTCTTTCACGTCTTAACTACTCAACCGATTGTCATTAAATAGGGACAAAGAAAAGGACTACGTTTACATAATTGGTAATTGCCTCGTCTAATGTTTAAAAATCTAAAACTGAAAAAAGCACGAAAAAATATTCTATTTCTAATAACATAATATACATAATATTATTCTAAGTCAAACCTGCCATGCCAGATTTAATGTGACAAGTCGGTTATGTACATATATAAATATGTACATAACCGACTTGTCAAAAAATTATAAGTAGCTTTTGAGATATATGGAACCAGATGAACATAATAACACACATAAGATTAATCAAATCATAACCTTTTTTCCATAGTCAGATGAAATGGGCATCAGGTGAGGGTTACTATACAAACTTTTACAGCTTTATTATTGAATACTATATTTTAAAGTCACCTTAAATAATAATATCATTGGTTTTATTCCCAGCATCTGCTTACTTTATATTTATAATCTGTTCACACGATAGGTTAAAGACTGCCTGAGGAAAATATTAATATATTACACCACAAATTCATTGATATTATTGTGTTTTATAATTATTTATTCACTGTTTAACCGATATATAAATCAATACGAACATACGTCAGATATTACGATAATACCGATATGTTAATAACATTATTACTAAGTATTTGGATAATCGAGTGACTAAGCTTTGTTGTGGCAATCGTAATAACCGTATTGTTTATGCTGCTTATACAATAATTATTTCAGTATAAGATATATGAAAGGATATATTATCGGCAATAATAACTTTGAAAGTCAATGTTCTCTACTAATATAATTGAATACGTGAAATATTAATCAATACTGCAATCAATATGCAATATTTATACATACTGTATATTAAATTTAAACCGAAACCACCAGCGTATCCAAATTGAAAATTAACCCCTCTTAAACACGCCCCTCGGCGATCAATATTTTTTATTTGATAATCTTTTTCAATCTTGTCAACACTGCCGATAAATTATTGCCACCATAACAGCCTGTTATTAGGTACCTGACATTTTATTTAAGGCGATTTTGTCCGAAATTGAAAACTTTTAACTAAAAATTTTTGCCTGCGGTGCAACAGAAATGGGTTTGGGATTTATGATCAACGTTTTATGGAAAATTATGGTTATTTAAAATTGTAACGATTGTTTCATTTTATTTATATTTATATTAAATTTGGTTTCTTAGAATAAGTTTGTGTTTACTTACTTAAAGGGTTTTCTTAGCGATATCTGGAGATTGATGTTTACGGGTCCACTAATTTAGAAATTCGGATGTCCCGTCTTAAACTTGATTCCATCAGGTGGCCCTCAGCGTCATAGGTCAATGACACCGGTGAGGTAGGGCTAGTTGATGATTGATCAGGTCTCTTATCAGTGCCGTGTCGCCTACGTGCGGCATTTTCAAAGTACTATTGTCTATAGCCACAATGGTATGTACTAATGATACAAAAATCATCGACATGTAGCATAATAATTATCAGAAATATAATAAGTTTCTCATAGTCCTTATATTGCTTGTTTCAGAGAGTGCAAAGAAGCAGTTCTGTTACGGTGAAGGATATGTAAGTATGCACTATAGTAAAATAATGTTTTATATCATTAAGTTAGTTTAAACCTAAGCAACTAGTGCTTAGGTTAGTAGTTGTCGAAACCAGTAGCTTTGACTGGTTTACGAGCTCGCCGCACTTAAGTTTAAAAATGATCCTGGAAAAGGAACGTGCCATTCATAACTATTAAAACTATAGACTTGATAAGAAATTTGTTATTTGGTTAAAGTGAGAAAGTACAAAATTGTTTTTTTAATTTAAATTAATTTTGTATATTCTATAATGTTTTCCTGACCGAAATTCATTAATGATGGTCAATTTCTTAGACTAGATATCACTTTTAGTTTGGCTAATGTAATAATGATTTGTTGTATAGATCAAAAATATCATTCCATAAATATTTTTCTTTTCCAGATGGGATATAAATACACTTTTAAAAGCAATTCCAAAGCTGGGAGCAGTCATAGATTTGACTAATACGGCGAAATACTACGACCCAGCGGTACTTCGTATTTTATAATTTTTTAAATGAAAATTTGAGTATACAAATAAATATTATAAAATCGTCTGTTATAAAAAGTAAACAAAAAAAAAAGTTTTATAAGGTTTTTAAACGCCTGTTTTTATTTAGTATTAAAATGATATTTATTTGGGGACTTGTTACTATATAATATGATTTTTTAAAGATATTCGAGAATAGGGTTTGTTTTATTGTGTAGCTATATAAATATTAATAATATGCTTTAGCATAGTTAGCAAATTTGAATAAATTTATGTACTTTTGTAGTTGTAAAAGTTTATTGTGGATATGTAAAACAGCTTCTCAAGTCAGGATAACAATTTTTAGCTGTTAAGATAGTAAAATTCTCGTCTCGCCCAGTATGGGCCAGAATACGGGGAAGCAATAAAGTTATGTTCAGTTTTACGATTGAAAGTCACATTTTCTACTACGATGCTTTGTTCGTTTCTATGTCTGATTGCCGTGCATTCATCTGCTAGCATAATCCGATCGTAAAGTAACTTCTCATGAACCAGCAAAAATCGTACTTAAGTGAAGCCTAAATATCGTAACTAATATTATAAATGCGAAAGTGAATTTGTTTATTTGTTTGTTACGTTTTCACGTCTTAACTACTCAACCGATCATTATGAGAAAAGAGGACACCCAACACCTACCCCTTAGTAAATAATGTAAAGTAAAGCATTTTCACTAAATATATTTATATCTAACGGATCGAATAAGAAATTTAAATATTAATAAATACAGCTACTTGAACTAGTCGTATCTCGACCAATGTTAACGTTTCATTTAAATAATTCAAACGTTTTCACAAAGTCTTTGTAACGTCTGCATTATGTACTGTTATTTCAGAATATTTACATTTAGCTTTGACTAGCTAACTGACTTATCGCTTATTGCACATGATTTAGACCCAAGCTGAGTTGTTACGCGTAAAATATTTTGCTTTATTGCGAAAGTGTTGCTTGTGATTACTTCTAGAATCAGTTATCCATTCTATCAAAGTTTTAATGTTTCGTTGTTTTCGTTTGCTTTATGGACGTTGTTTGTTCAGTGTATGTTGAAGTTACTACAGTAGCGACATTGTACATTGTTAATATTTCATATTGCAAAATTATTATTGTGTTTACAAGTTTTATTTTGCGAAACTTAATTGAATTCCTTGTTTTATGTTTATTTAGTATTTAGCTTCGGTTCGTTCTTAACGTTGAGCATAAAACATTTCGTTTTAGCAATTGTATCATAAATGTTGTAGTATTGAAGCAACGTGGTGGAATATGCTCCAAAACTTCTCAAAAGGAGAGGAGGCCTCGCCCAGACGTGGGCCATTTAAAGGCTGTTACTTTACTTTTTTAGTGGTTTTGTATATATTAAAGAAAGTTATAGTTATTATGATGACTTATTAAAAAATAACTATATTTATGCAAAAGTATATTTGTTTTGTGTGATTCGGTTAATTTTAATACAAAAAGGAGGTTTTCAAAGAAATTGTAAAAAAATCCCCAATTTGTGTAGCTTGCCGTCACTCGGCGACACTGACCTAACACTGTCTGTCTATCAACTCTCGCTATATCAGCAACCGTCCGAAAATCGCAGAGATAATCTAATTAATGCCGTTCGCGAGTCAAAATATAAAGATAATATCGATATATCTGCTTTCACCAAGTTTTTGGCAAATAATAATTTACTCTTCATTATTTTATATACAGGGTTATTTGTAACGACCCAGCAACCTCGCAGGACTAGATAGCTAACACCATAAGCAACAACTTTTGTTCTACGACTACGGACATAACTCATTACATGAAAAAAAAAAAAATTTTACAAGTTTTTGTCGTACTGTCGTGACATTTGTAGGTCTATATTTTATTCATAAACGAAAGGACGACGCGACGCGTCGATCTTTGCGATGCGCGTAGATTTATAAACGTTCAAACGGGAAATTATATTAATACTTATTTTTGTATGAAAATAAAATCTAACAAATTATCAAAAGTGGTGTGGTCGTTACAAATAACCCTGTATATACAGCCGTGATGTATGCCATGTGCCAGTGGGTAAAAGACGGGAATCGATGATTCCAATTTCAAACCTGGGTACGCACCAATAAAATTTCATGAGCGTGGCGGTGAAAGAAATAATCGTGAGGAAACTGCATGTGTCAATGAAAATCTGCCACATGTATCAGCGAACTCGCGTTGGTGTAGCGTGGTGGAATATAACCATGTCTTCAAGAAAGAGGAAGTGAGTCCCAGCAGTGGCATATTTACGGGCATTTGCTTACTTTCTTATTTTATTATATATTTTATATTTTTAAGTTGGAAATATACTTGTCACGATAATGTATTTCTTTTTTCTTCTGTAGGAGCTGAAATCAAAAGGTGTACTATATAAGAAAATATTAATACCAGGTCGCCAGCTACCGCCGGAGCATACAGTAAATGTGTAAGACGTTTCTTATGTTTTGTATTCAATCATTATTAACTATTTTATTTATAAAATATTCTATTTATGTATGATTTTTTATATAACGATATGTACGATATGTAGCTATCTACATAGATACTTACATCCTCTAAGGTTTTTTTAATCTATGTATCTATAAAATTTAATATTTATTCAATGTTCTCAGAAAATAAGTAATAATATTACCCTATAAATCAAATAGGTCAGCCATCGATCAATGCAACAACCTATGTTCCCTTTTTGCACTCGCCGCGGATTTTAATTTGAAGCGTCGAATTGGCGCCGTTCGTAGGCCGAATATGGGTAATGTTATAAATCTCTGCGCTTGCGTGGGCGTTGTCGGCGCGCCTGAGGGCCACAGACGCTCAGAGCTAGTGTAGTGTAGTGGTACCACTGGTACCTCTTTAGATTCAATTGAAGCCGGTCACATCTAGCGCTTGTGTTCATTGGCGGCGCGCAGCGTCTGCCTCCCACGCGTTTACCGATGCCTTTTGGAATTTGAAAGGCATTTGTCGCTAGTACGTGTCGCCCTACGATCAACACATGTCTCACCGGTTATGAGAAAAAAAGACACATTATTAACTCGTTCAATTACAAATTTTTGATGTTCAATTATTATTTAATTGAATAAGAAAAAATACTGATTAAAAAAACAGTGGTATTAATCAGATTTTTATCACCTGCCTAAACTAAGAGCTTTAACTGAGAGATTATCTCGGTCATTTGTTAAGTCTTTTGTTAGAGGCTGCACGACGACGACGCCTAGCTTCGCCATAAATAACCATCGGCATTTCTCAGATACTTCGTCCCTGTTATCGCGCCCGAGAGCCGCGCATCTGTCTGTCAGTTAGGCCTCGACAAATGTGCCACCCGTATAGCTACTTCAAAGTAAGCGCTTAATAACGAAATAAAAATATAAAAAATGTTTTGAAAAATTTAGTATTGAAAACAAAATATATTTTTTTATTAATGTAGATATTATTAAATAAAATAAGATGAGGCAAAGATATCGTGGTAATATCATCGCTGTGACCTTTCACTATGAGACGAAGATGATCATGCGCACGCTCGTAATGATGCTCGCGTGCCTCGACCGTTTGTTCATTTATCACGGCCATATTTTTACTTGTTTTCCATGTCGACTGTCCACGATCATGTCGTCATTACAAACCAGCCCGTGTACCAACAATCAGGCCGACTATAAATTGTGACCACCGTTGAAGTACGGATTGTCAGATTAATAGATTTTTATGGTTGAAAACTGAAGGGATTTCTGAGGGGTTCGTTTCTTTTATTTACGTGCTGCTAATGAATACTTATTACCTTTTATGCATTTTCAATTCACATACGAATGCGATGCCGGATATGTGGTATAAATCATCGATATTTTCGATTATATTAAAACTATCGATTCAGCTATATTACGTTTCAATATTTATATAATGGATACCGTATCATCTGATCACGCTAAATCCGCATAAGAGCTTTTTTCTCCAATATTTTTTGTTTGTTATTCTATTAGCGCATGATTGAGAGTTATCTCGAGACAATTTGACATAGCAGTATTAAGTCATTTTCCTATTTTTAACTTATTCAATCAACTTTTCAACGGGAAAACCATAGTGGTTGTTTTGAATTGAACAGACGCTCTAAATGCTTCAAGAAGCTTCTATTGATGTCAAACATATTTAACATAGTCCTTAATTATGATTAACACGTCATACAAAAAGTATGAGAGCGCCCGTTATAATCTTATACAACTTTCATTTAGATAATAAATACACGACAGTTATTTCGATTCATATTACAGTTAGTATTATTTAACAATAAAAAACATTCATCTATTGAAGAAACAAACAGTTGGCTCTCTATAATGTCTGTAATAATATTAATAGTAACGTGCCCATTACGAGTGGTTACCGCGTTTCATTCGAAGTAATAACCGATGTTAATATCGACAATGTTATAGTTTCCTTCCATTACAACGCTGCTATATAATCATTTATAGACCACACATGTAATAATTGAGACATTGGACAAATATGTATTATTATAGTTGGTTAATCTTATTATTGTGCATAGTTCGACTTGTCAGTGAGCCTTACGAAATTACTCGCGTCGACCTGTGGGACTTAATTAAAATCGGGTTATGAAACATGTTCAAATACATGTATTGATTAGGGCATAATCTTGTTTTAATGTTCGTAATCATTATTCTGGTCGTGTAATGCTAGGACCGTTGGACATGTTTCAAAATTTACCATAATCAAATTAACATACGCTTATAATGCCAATATATTCAGTGTTATGTTTATTACATTTATAATTTCTTTTTTTTTTTATAGAAGTTATGTTTTAGTTTTAATTTCAATAATACTTGTTGTTTTTAATCAAAGATTTTGTATTCAAACTCTTCTTGTGTTCATAATTGCTCGATGATGAAGGAAAACATTTCGAGGAAACCAGCACGTGTCGGATGTAAATCTTCCACATGTGTATTCACTATTTTGTAATGGAGTAGTGTGATTGAATTAGTTCCTAACTTTTTCCTTAAGATAAGGCCTTAGCCAGCCAGCTAGCCAGGGGTACATAAACAGGCTGTCACTTTCTACTCGTAAAACATTTATCAAACCATTGAAATGGATAAGGATTAATATCATGATACCAATATCACCACTATTCGAATCCACCCCTATTTGAACTTAATAATTTCAACAAAAAATGTTATAGTTAGGCATATACCATTTTTTTTTGTGTATTTATATATAGAACACTATTTTATGTATCGTCAATAGTTTTCGCAGCGCAACGCACCTTGGGTTACATTGTTCCATTAGTAGGATCTCTATAATGTAATGAAAATATAATATAGCCTATGTTACTTAGTATAGATGTAGCTTGCTATTGGTGAAAGTGTTTTTAAAATCGGGCCAGTAGTTTTCGAGTTAAATAGTAACAAACAAACAAACAAAAAATCAAATCTTTCTTCATTATAATATTAGTATAGACAAACAAAGTATTAAATATTCCGAAATATATTATTTTATATTCCGTAAATTATGTAAGTGCCCGCACTTGAATTAATCACAAAAATGACTCACGATTAATGTTGTGAGTATTTAGTACCGCGGTTTATGTATCACTGGCGCCGGCTTTTGATGCTAATTAATGAGCACATCCTACATGTTTATAAATTGACGAGCATGGGCGTACCCAGGGGGGGGGGGCAGGGTTGATCAGCTGCCCCCCTCTGGATTCTGTATGCCTATGTACCTACTGTTGTCGATGAAAGTTATGGTAGCATACCGTAACGGTCGCAAGGCTGAGATCAACTGAAGACAGCTTAAATGGACTTTACATGCTCAGTGTAAACAAAAACCTTGTAAACGATATGGGCGATTCTTTCATGGGAGATGACATACAGCGTTTTGCTGAAGATCCTCGAAAATTACTTTTAAAATTGATAAGCAATTAATTTAATTAAACAATTTAAAATAAATAAATGCATATTTATGTTTATTTATTTACTTAATTTATTTTTTTACCTTATTTCTTTTATAAACCTACTACTACCTATAATAAAACAGGATCTCTTGTGGGTCGGGAAGGCGGGAGGAGATCAATGTCGATGAGCTGGCGGACCGAATGCGCAGTGCTCTAGAGGAGCTGTGCTTCCACGGCTACGCGAACTGCCCGCTGGAAAGACCCAGAGTCTTTCCAGCGGGCAGTTCGCGTAGCCGTGGAAGGAGGGCAAGTTGGTCCTCCTGCCGAAGGAAGGGCGTTCTTTGGACTCTCCTTCCAATTGCTCAATTGTACTGCAGAATAAGATGAGCAAAAAAATACAAATGGTCTCTTCGAGAAGATTCTCACTGCCCGTCTTATTCAGCACCTCGAAGTGGTGGGGTCCGGTCTGTTAGGGGCGCCCGTTTGGTCTATAGGCTGTCGGGCGTTCGCCGCTGCAGGACTAAGATCCAAAGTTCGCAGCGGAGAGTGGCCATCAGCATAGTGCGGGGATATCGTACGATATCCTACGAGGCGGCAACTGTCCTAGCGCGCTTTCCGCCCTTGGACATTCTGGCGGATATGGACGCGACGGTCTATCAACAGATCCGCATCCTCCGTCAGAATGGTGGAAGCGCGCCCCTTCCGAGTGCGCTCGAGGCGTTGAAGCGGCGGGAACACTGGAGGGCTTTTGCGACGGGGCGCGGCCGTCTCTGTAAAGAACGGTACGCGCGCAAACGCGTCGTCGGTGTGATCCTGCCAGCCTTCGAAGCCTGGATGAGACGAAAGCGACGAGTCACCTTCCGACTTACGCAGGTAATGACCGGTCACGGTTGTTTTGGAGAATACCTGTGTAAGATCGGACGCGAATCGACGGCGATGTGCCACTGTGGCGCGGACTAGGACACTGCCCAGCACACGTTGGAAGTGTGCCCAGCGTGGAGTGCGGGGGGGCGAGATTATCCTCGCCCCCTGAGGAGAGTTCCGCCGAACTACGAGCGGAGCACAGCACGGGAGGGGCCGCGCATGCGTTATATTATTAAGATCCCGCAGCCTCTCCGATCCGTGCCGAGGACGGCCATCGCAGTGGTTTTAGTGGGTAAGAATCCCACATAACCCCAAGGGAGACGGGTACCATACAGAAGGTTTCCACTGCGAGAAAAAAAAAAGGCGCTTACCGGACATGACCCCAGAGGCATTCCCTGCGATATTCGGCGGAAATTTAAGCTATGCTGGGAAGCGACAGGTGCTAGATGGCGATGGTCTCCTTCTATGAGAGTGTTATGTCGCAGAAGGAGGCCGCGGAGCGACAGCGTGAGAAGACTGCCTCCGCCGAAAAAAACCGAGGAGAAGACGTCGGCGCTAGGAACATCTTCTCCCCCCGTAAGCGTCGCTGAGCCTAGTTGGGTTCTGTATCCCGGGAACCCAACTTGGAAAGGAGGCCCTCATAGGCGGGCTAACAGTCAGGGCGTCATGGTAGTATGCACAAGCCATCCCTAGCTACCCGAAGAGACGGTGAGGCTACCGTTGGTTTTTATTTGGAATTCCGGTGTTGTGGGGTACCAGGCACTGGCGATATAAATACCCCTCCTCCACTTCATGTGGGGTTAACGCGGAAATGGGTTTTTCCAGCGAGATAAAAAAACGATCTCCTGCGAACGATTTTCTTTTTCTACATACCTAATGTTTCGGGTTTTGTGTAGGGCAAAATAAGCGCGGGGGGACACGGCTCAAGAAATTTCTCAATTGACCAACCCCCCACCCCCCTTTGAACCAAAGGTGGGTACGCCCATGCTGACGAGTATATACTGTGGTATTATTTTTGTTGAATATTTGGAAGAAAGTTTCCTTTTGAATGTATTGTTTTATAGCTGCAGCGTTTTATCAATCAGGAAAATAGCAAGATGAAAAAAGTTTCTTCTTCTTTTTTTTAAATTGTTACCCTATAATTCAATAGGTGTGTCGTTGTTTAAATATTTTTCTCAATAATATTTAAAAAAACACGTATTTATAAATCAGGCCGCGATTGACTAAAAACATTATTTTTAGCGGTTTCTCTTTGAGAGCCTTTTAAGGCAGTATCATAAACCGCAAAAGCAAGTTTATTCTGGGAACCAACAATTGTCATCTGTAGGCACTGATTCATTGCATCTAATTGAGATGAGCTTACTAGGCTTGTAGCGAACACGTAATAGTTATGCGAGTTCATGTGAGTCACACTTTGTGGGAATATTCTAAGAGGAATCGGAAAACTCGTTGTTGGATGGTCGCATGTAGCTGTTATATTGCGGTTTTATAAAACAAAACCTAACGTAAAAATACTTATAACATTTATTAATAAAAGTAACCTTAAAATTGTTATTTGACGTAAACTTAAAATTTAAATAAAACAATAAACTTAAAAATTAACTGAAATAAATATATGAAACTATTAAAATGATTTAACTGCTAGTAATAAGTGTTATATTAAAATTATTTTGCATTCAGCGAAGTGTTTTAGAAAAAAGTACGGGTGATGGATACATTTATATAAAAGCACCTTTACTACTATAAACTATTTAATAAAATAAGAATCATTCAAATCGGTTCACAATAATAAGGTTTCCGACTCTAAAAAAGTTTACTCTCGGCTAAAAATAAGGACTACTATTCATTCATAGTGCAAGTAAAGTTATGAAAGTGATTCAGGTTAATATTATCGTGAACCTAATGTAAATAACGCAAGGAACGAAATTTATTTTTTCTTAAAATAGCTTAATATATAAATAATAATAAAACGTGAATAAGTTCAAATTGATTGTTAACATTACATCTTATATCATATTCACATTTATATCTTTTATCTCATATGAGCATCGATAGTTCACCGCCTGAGGTGACGATGCGCCTACTAGTTGGCAGTTAGCAGTAATAACTTTGTATCCCCACATATCATGTTCTTTAAACATCGTGTTAAAATGAGACCAGCTCGTTATATTTACTTGCTTACATTATGAGCAGAAACGTAAATTAACGTAATATCAATATTTGTTTTTATTTTTAACCACGCGATGAAACTTCGTTTGACTAAAAATAGACACTTTTTTATAGACATGGACTAAAATTAAACCTTCTTACACAGAGAGGCTCTTTATTGTATGCAATGTTATAGGTAATTTCGTATTGTTCGCGTAATAAATCGTGTAATTATTTTGATATATATTTGTGTTTGTGTGTATATTTTTAAATAGGTTAATTTGAAATCAGTTCATTATCTCAGTATAGTCTTGCTTAACCTTTGGCCCGTGGTACTGTTACAATACATGTCTCTGCTTTTAAGGACGCTCCGGATTGCATGGGAACCATCTGTATCCTTATCTGGCTTTGTATCAAAATGTCCCCTATTATCTCAGTTTCGACCACTTGCTTGTAGAGCACCGACGTGTACGTTGTACACTACCATGATGGATGCGCTCCTATCACTTATGTGAGGTCTCTTGTTAGGGTTGAAAATATGCTTCCATCTATCAGATCAGATTGCTTAAGGTATGTGAAACTGGATTCGTATAATATAACGACTATATATTACCAAGTAGGTTCAGAGGCTACTAAAGTTTTGAAATAAAATAATTTATAATTTGCTAAGGTACACTTTCGAAAGGATAACTTTATCTTAATTCTCACGCTTATGTATTTTTATAGTGCGTGTTTCATTTATAAGACGACCTCACACACTTGGTGACTGATTGGATATCTTGGATTACCCATTGGAGATCGCACATCGATAGTACATCGTATTGAGTTTGCCATATGATATCTCTTATAAACCTTTGAGCACGCAAGTGTGTTCGCGGACGCTGGATTTTCTGGTCCCATCTGTTGTTAAAGGTTATAATAATTGCAGCGACGTTTCACGCAGTTAAATAAATTTTCCAGTAACGCCACGCAGTGGCGCGGCCTTTGCCGCATGAAAAATACCCGGATTATAACTCGGGGGCGATCTACCGACAGATAACGCCGCTAGATATAAATTATCACACACCGTAAGACGCAACTAATATTAAATAAGAAAGCATGTAATTCACGTTGGTTCGATCTACCCGACCGAGCAATAAAATACACAATTCTGACAGTTTTTAAATAATGACGTCCGTGTTGGTTGGTCAGGAAATGCTTAGAAAGTTTAATTCAAAGTTTGGCCTTACTCATCCAATCTTGATTTTGATCTCAATAATGAAATATTATTATTTTTAAATAAATATAATTATAAAAGTAAACTCATTTTCGATTATCTATTGTGGTAGACTTTTTTAATTGCAGTTCGAGTTAGAGTACATGCCTTACCACTAATTGTATTATATGTTTTACCACGATATAAACAATTATATCAAAACAAAATATGTAAAATATAATTATTGTGACGTCAAATTATAATTATGAAGTAAGTGTAGGAGTAGGTTGTGTAGTAATTATGAGCAATTTACTACATTATATCTGATTAAGAAAACAAAATTAAATGTGTGCAAATATTATTAAAGTGAAGAGTGAATAACAAATAGTATAATTCTACGAATGATTTGCAAAAGCGCAATTCTAAGATTTTAATTACATAAAGCACAAACTTTGTTTCCTCTTTAAATAAGGAATCAGTCGAAAGGTCTGTTCGATCTCGGAATTAAGATATGAGATTGTACGCAAGACGTATACTCGTTTCAATGAATTTGTCGAATCGTGACTTTATGCATAATTAAATTGTTTACTCTTTGGCGCCAGTCGCCACACGTCGTGGATAGTTTCGTTTAGTAAATCTTATTGGAGTAAAGATTAAAGTTCTTGAGAATTGTTTGTTAATGATCTTTTGTTTAACCTCCTACAGCTAGCAATCTTAATTTACAGTTTCACGGGTAATTTTATGATTGTTTGTTGATTAATAAAGTTGTTTTTCTTTTTTTATTACAGATAATGTGTTTTGCTCAAACTTAAATTTAAAATGATTTGAATTAAGTTTTTTTAATACTCGAATACTCAAGGGGACATTGTTATATTATTTTACATGACAAATCACAATTATCGCATCGCTTGTAGACAGTTTTTTATCATAATGGGTCTTGATTTATCAGTAAATAAATTCCATCTATTTGCATCTTTTGAGGACCACCCTTCGACGTAATTTTAGAAACATTCCGAACGGTATTCGGCGCCACCTCTCCTATCACATAAAAGACATTTGTTATGAAGAAAACAAACATAATTCACCAAATAGGCAGAAATGCAATCCACCGGTCGGCAGAATCGCCTTGTAACTCTGGGACGCCCACTGATCATGCGGTTTTTAGGTGTAAAAAAATCGATTAAAGTATGGCGACACGCTGCGATCGATACATGATAATATTTCATTTTTGACTGCGAGGCGTAGTTTTAACATTTTTGTGAATTTCAATTTAATATTATGCGACGGCAGTGATGTTGTTACATATCATTTTACATTGTCGCCAAGTTTTATTGATGTTTCACTGTTTAGGAACAAGGTATTATAGAGTGTTGGAATGCGATAAAATTACACAGAATATCGCTTTTATTTTAAAATAACGATCATTAGCGCTTATTCTCATTTGTAATATATTATCATATTTGATCACTGATAACGATACGAACACATGAGTTCATTTATACGTTTATTAGTAAACCGTTTAAGTTTTTTGTTTGGTGTTGCATATAATGTATTAATTATAGTCATTGCTAATTTTTTTTCATAAATACGTCGCATTATTAATATGTTATTTTTTTACAGGTTCATGGATACTGTGGACGAATTCCTAAAAATGAATAATGGTAAGTTATGTTTGTAAGCAAAAGTTTTGAATTTACACCCAAACCTCATACAATATAAAACAAAGTCTTATCATCCCTGTATCAATGTACATATTTAGATTTCTATTGTTGTTAAGTTTTCTGTTTTAGATTCGTCTACTTTTGTTCTAAGATTAATTAAAATGACAAAAAATAAAGCGTAATTAGCATGACCTGTTAATTAATCGATAAAAGATAAGTATGTATACAAGGCGAAACCGGTCAATGTTTACTTCAATAAAAAATTCTGGTATAATTTGTTAAAAATGCATTTAATTAAACTTGCCGGACGATTTTACTTGTTAATTTCGTTGCTATTGTTTTTTTGTTTATTTAAATACGTCTCCTTGTTATGCCTAAGAACTTAGATTGTTGAATTATTGTTATTAAACTTTGAGACTAAATTCTGAGTAATGGCAAAAGTGGAAAAATACTTTGTAAACTTTGATGTAGGTACGATTCACAAGGAGAAATGTCTTACGTGGGAGAGAAGTTTCGGTGAGGTGTTAATGCACGCCCATTGCCTAATTGTATTACTTTACAAGACCACCATAAAGAGTGTCATTGAGCTAAGCCTTTATACACACTAATTGTTATTCTATTGTCGACGTCGTCTCAAAATACACGGTGATCACGATTGTACAGTTACCTTAAATTGAAAATTATGTTTTATATATTCGACTGTCATTTGTTTCTGTATACTTTTGTTAATAAGAAACGATACAGCGCAGTAGTTAGAAGGCATTTTTTTTTCTATACTTCAATCCGGCATTGATACTATACGTTGTGAGAAAACCTGCATGTATTGGATGAAAATCTGTCACATGTGAAAGTATTCTCCAACCCGCATTGGCAACGTGCTAAAATAAGCTCCAAAAGGAGCAGGAGGTATTAGCCCAACAGTGGGAAATCTGTTATTTTTGTTATTATCATCAATCATCACAAAGAAAATATTAATCTTGTCCATCTCATTTGCAGTGTTAATCTCTTACGTAACGTGATCATCAAAGTTATTTGAAAGCTTATCGTTAATGCTGGACACAACATACGATTTCAATTAAAGATCGATTCGATTTCGACTTGGAATGCATAACGCGTTTATCAAATAAAGAGCTTCAATGACATCTCACTCACCATTATAAAAAGGCTGCGTCGGAGTTCTCGTTCAATTGGTTTGTCAATAAGTCATAGCAATCAAAACTAGTAAGTTCGGTCCACACGTCTGAGATTATCGGCAGCTACACTTTTAATTACATTGACACAAATCGTGGTTATCGTCGAACTTCTCACGGTGCCGAACTCAATATTCAGAATGTTCATTAAGTTCTAATTACGAATGGGCGCCCTTGTTTGTCTTGATCACAAAAACTAGCTTTTATTAGATTACGTGGGTAGTTTCAATTAATAGTGAGCATACTAGTATTTGTCGGCGTTTTCATTGGTAATGGCCAGTTATCGGTGTCGCTAAGTAGATTGGATGAGATGTGTATTATAAGGGACTGGTTTTCTATGGTTAGCGCCAGTTTCTTAAATATAGGCCGAATCGGGTTGCTTAATCTGTTTTATTAATAAGATACCATTGTTGTTACTGGCCTTAATTAATATTAATCTCATGATATGTGTCAATGGTGTCCTAATTTATGTTTCAAATTGAAACTCTGTTTTCTATCACTTCGGTCTTATATGCATTTTTGATTACATAACGGACTAAAAAGGTGTTTTTGCATAAAAACACGATATACAAATAGTATATCTCAATCTAAATAACAATAATTTTGTTAACGTTTACAAATATACGTGCATAACTAATGTACTAAGTGTACATATGTGTATGTGTTGAAATAACAACAAAATGTTTGTGTTGGTTATTGCAGAAGTATACAATAAGTATGCTCGGGCTTCAGAGGTGCAATATATGTATGTTCATATTGAAATAGGAGGTGGCGCTCCGGCTCGGTAATGCGACGATATTCATATTTCACGCGCTATCGCACGCAAATCGCGCTCGTGTTCTGATTTACACGATATCGCAGCACGGGGAATGTCCTATGCTCGCTACCGTTCGTTTAACCGAGGGTGGTCTTAATCGGCGCATTCGCCAAACTACTTTCGTATTCGCTTTCATATTATAATATATCATTATTATTAAATATATATTCTGTTACTCATAGTTATCATTTAAAATTTCTACACAAAGTCAATAAAATGAAAAGAAAAATTGTTTACTTAAAAATATTTGACACGTGTGGCAGAAGTTGTCACAACTCACAACATTGCTAGAGTGATTAATTAAGTATGGTTCCGTTTAAGACAGATGACTCGCTTCTAATCGAAGATAAAGTCTCAAATTACTTTTTGTTTCGTCGAATTTTATTAATAATATAGTCTTTTTTTTTTAACTTTATTCTTAATAAATTAATCTGCAGTGAACAGACAAAATTTGTTTGTTAGAAAAGCACTTTTAAAGTTAGTATGGGAGCTAAAAATATCGTTGCTTTGAAGTAGTCCATTTTGTTCAAACATAAAATAGTCGTAGACAAAAGTTGCACTCTGTGCTAAGGGGGCCACGGTGACAAATGTAGCTGAGATAGTATTATTGGGAACGTGATAACGTACGTTAAAAGATATAAAATTGTGACATATGGCAATAAAATAAATATAGATGATAACAACCATTATTCGTGAAGGTATTTTTATATCGAGAGAATTTTTGAAATAAATGTTATGTAACACAAATATTTTACCGTCGGTGCATCATAAAAATACCGAATGACAGAACGTGTAGTGCAACAGTTATCTTTTAAATACCTAATCAGTCAACATCTCATCCCGGCCCACGCGTGGCGCCAAGGAGAATGAGGCAATGTAGCGTGTAAGAGAGGCGCAATTAGTTGAAGCTGGTTTATCGTTGAACAAAGTATATATAATTGTGTATTTTATTGTTTTGTTAAATTAATATTTGCGCAATTATAGAAATATTGACGTGAAAAGCATCGTTACGGCGAGACATAATCTGAAATGCGCGTCGTAAAGTCCTAATAAGCCGATTACGATGTAAGGGGGTCGGCGCGTGGGCGCATTCTCCCGTATCGCTATCGACTTGTCTCACAATGCACTGATTGTCGACAATCGATCCGCAACAAGATGCTTGCACCTATCTATGTGCATGCCGCGTAGCGGGAGATGTTATCGAAGCGAATTTAAGCCTAAGCTGATGTTTGGAGTCTGTAGTTACGAATAAATATTGTAAATATATGTTTCATTAATGCATCATTATCTCTACATTTAATTCCGTGATTTTATTTATTTTTGTATATAATGTAAGAAGGAATATTTTTATACATATTATTTAATGCTACGGCCACAGAGCTATAGCATCTATGGTGATATATCACTTATTTAAGGTAATAATATTATTCATACGATTATTATATTTGCGTTAAGCCGTATTTTAATATTTTTTTTCATGTAATTTTGTTATGTTTACATTATTTATTTATTACATTATAAAGTGTAACGTACCACCTGTTCGTAAAGTAGATTTGAATGAGAAGATTCGGCAAGTGGGTTACTCATTTTCTCAAATGAAGTTACATAGCCCACTAAAAGGAATTAAATTATTATATAACATTATACATGTATTTATTCTTTCAATTTATAAAATAAATAATTTTAAGTCGGTACCTTGCAATTATCATATATTGTTGGTTTCTACAATCGTAAACAAACTGAGTGGTTAATTAGGTCGTTGGCGTGAAAAATCCCTCGATCTGTTGTAATATATATAAAAATTTGCCAATGCTAATTAGCTAATGAAGAGAGCTATGGTCCAAAGTTTCCTGATGATGATCATGTAAATAAAGTAAATTTCGCTAGTTACGAAAATTTTATTTTCACCGGGTTCATGACATAAGTAAATAAATGTTCAACGATGGAATTTTGCATTTGTCACAAGCTTTCATTTCTCGACATTTGTCTCGTGCTAAGAGGCGGTTTACGAGGATAACGGCTTAAAAATAGCGTGATATGTACCCAATGAGATTGAAAGCGTAGATACTCATTTTATATTATCCATTAATTGGACATAACGCTTGTCTCGATTTGATAAATAAGTCTTACATTTTTAAGTGATATTAAATAATTAAATTATTTTTATTAGGACAAATAAAAAAATTGTTATAAATACGATTTGCTCGCTACGTCGCGTCGGGTGTGAATTTATCGTCCTACTTCAAAGGTCTTCCTGAGGAAGCGTCAAACCACGGCCACGGCTTCCGCTCACCCCGTCCACCCCTTTCTATATCCACCCCGTGTAGGGTGAGCGGGTGAGAGTCAACGACCCCCGTCCGATGTTTGCGGTGCGATTTTGAAGACACAAACATGAAATCGCCGTTTATTTTTCCCGAGGACCATTTTACTTATTGATCGGGCATTGTCTGATAATTCAATTGAAGATGGTATTACTTATAGCGATTTGGTGGTTTATTGTTTTGTCTTATAATACGTATTAGTTTTAATGCTTTCATTACTTGAGTGTATTTGATGTGATCTTTAAATAAATTTGTTTATTGATATTAGTCCATTATAGTTTTATGAAATTATTTCCTTTCTTAAATGTAAGAATTTAAAAATATATTATTTTCAGAATGGTTGATTGGCGTTCATTGTACTCATGGCTTGAACAGAACGGGCTACATGGTCTGCCGTTATATGAGGGACCGTATTGGGATTCCCGCTAAAGATGCAATTAAAAGTATGTAGAAATTATCTACTTGAAAGTGTTTAAAATAAATCAAATTACGTCAATGTATAATATTTTTACAGGCTTTGAAATGGCAAGAGGGTATCAAATAGAAAGAGCTAATTTAATTGCTGATCTACTAGGTAAGACTCCTCCTCCACCGGATCTAGGGACCGACACGGTGGTAAAGCCGGTAGCAAATAAATATGAAATTAAACGTAACTCATCTCCGACGAAGAAAATAGTAAATGGAGAAACAACATCATGCGTAAGCGACAATAAATTAAGCTGGTGCGTACCAAGTTCTAAGAAATGGAAAAGAGACCGCAGTATTTCAAAATCGAGTACGTCATCATATGAGTTCGATTATAAATATGATTACTAAGAATGAAATTTAAGAACGTACTTCCACTCAAGTTCATTAAAGATTGGTTAGTCCAAGGAAATAATATTCTTGATAATGTTTACTTTCCTTAATTAAGTGTTAACAAAGTGTTTTTATTTCAATTTTAATGTAAATACATACATATGTATGTCTCGAAGTACTCTTCCATAAATATGTTTATGTCAATGTTTTAACTTTTTAGAAGAATATGTTTTTTACATATATATAGGGCATACAATGACTTATATACATATATTATATATGTACTTGAATAGCCAACTGGTTAGTAGTTTATTAGCATAATCAATCGAGCGACATAAAAATATTTATCTAAGCACTTTTGTGTTTATGATTTAGTTGTGACTTATAAATATGATTTTATATATCGCTTGAATAAATATGTCTTTCATATACAATTTCGAATACTGCAATTAAAAAAAAACATATAATATATCATTTTATGAAATACAAATTTATAATAACAAATTCTGTGTTTTTCTTTGACAATTCACTGTGTTCAAGTGAATTATTTTGCGACAACTATTCGATACAGGTGACGGAGAGTACAGAAACCAGTAGGTCATGAGAATAAGTCTAATTATGGTGAAATTGGTTGGATCACGTATAGTGACGTGAACAGCTCGCACGTGTTTGATAGCATCGAGATGGCTTTGAGATTAGGTAAAGCTATGATGCGTTGGGTTTGGTGCGTGATGAAGGCACTTGGAACTTGGAACAGGATAAAGAAAATATCAGTGCCTGCCCGTATATGACGCAAAGCGTAGTATTTTGTAAATTGTTAGAACCTAATAAGAATCCTAAGTGGTTGAAAAGAATATTGCACGATAAATTAGAATTTAATTTCAGTATTTAACGAACACATTGTAGTATGTGTGTAAATTAAGGTGCATTCCCTATTCATTCGGTCTTATAATCGGATGGCGACGGCATATCAGATACAACCGGAAATAGTTCAGGTGGAAATACTGTAATAGTTACCAGTGTATACTGATCATGATCAGACTATACGATTTATCCGGCAAAAAGATTAAAAAAATATGTTATTTTTAAACATACAGAAAAATATTATCAATTATATAAGTAAAAAAAAAATATTTCGAAATGTGAAGAAACTTGATTAAATCTCTGGAGCTTTTATTAAACAAAGCTTCTGGTTAATTGTGTGCGCAATGAAGTCGATTTTCTCTACCTGCTCCGATGCCCTTAAGATTGCGCTTACGAAATATGGCCCGTGTAAGAATTTGGGTGCACTTATTCTGGATAATTATCATTTTTATGTCGCAGTCATATGTAATTGGTTCTTGGAAATATAAAGATTGTGATTATTTCAAGTATCTTATTAACATTTAAGATATTTATATAGATTTTTTTATCTTAATTATTGTTTTGAGCTAATTGATTAATATTATTTATTATACGTTTTTAAAATATTTATAAGTATTATTCTTATATTAAGAGCAGACTCAGTAAATTTTTCGCCCGGGCAACATGAAAATATTATTAAACTTTCGAAATGTTCACCTTGCTAATTTATTGATGTTTTGACGGTTTTGTTAAATTGAAATTTTTCATCTAAAGTTACGTACTCGTAAAATTAAATCATCTAAAGATGAGAAGATGTGATCGCTGCCTCTGTAACGATGTCCCAAATTTAGAAACTGGGTGTGTTTTATGTTACAGGCGACTGACTTATGTATTGGTGTTGGTCGCTCAATATTTTCCGGGACGCAGGTAACGTTCTTGTCTCTGATTTATTTGTTGTCGATACGTGGTAGCTTTCACGAACTGTCGCCTCTTGTATCATTTATTGCTCTATTGTTTGCTTTCGAATGCTTTGAGTAATTTACTCCTAACCACCGTGCTTTGTAGAGGTTTCTTGTACTACCATCACTATGAATTGTCATGTACTAATATTTGTAGACGCTACAAATTTCGAAAGTTATTCTTAAATAGCTATCGTCAACGGAAGGTAACACACGCAAGTACCAGGTATTGCCACGTAGTTAGAAGCAATCTATCCAAAATATGTTTTATTGTTGCGTTATTTTGAAACAAGGATTTAGTTTAAACGAGATTCATCATTAAAGGCGTTATCTGTCAGCTGGAAGAACATAAATTAGTTTCACTTTGTTAGTTCCTAATAAAATTTAACATCTTAACTGGTGTTATCTCATATTTTTGTTTCAAATCTTAACTACCTGGCTTCCGTCAAAGCGTATTTCTCCAGATCCTTAGCTTGAGTGACATCGATGACCGTTTAATTTATGTCCATTACTCGAAGCTGTTTCGTTTTAATGTGCTCGTTTGAATCGGTGACAGTTGGTGACGCTTCGGGCGCCATTTCGATTGTTATCGTTTTGTCGGAAAATATTCTGTAGGTCAGTTATATGTTTGAAGTGGATACATTATAGTATAGTATAGTGTAGTATAGTATTGTACAGTAGTAGTATGATACATCGAATTTTCAAAATATGTTGAAAAATACAAAACCTAAGCACATTTTAAAGACTGATTGTATACTATTTAATATTGATTAATTTATTTATTTTGTCTGCAAAATTGTTGCAATTAACTTCTAAGGTGGTATATAAGGACATCTAAGTATTTTCGAAATGTCGAGCATCCCTCGATAAATAACGTAAGTAAAAACCGGCACATTTATTATTAATAATAGCTACAATTATATACTATTACATGTGTTCATCAAACGGTTTATATGTATTTATTTTTTGATTGTCTGATGTATTTTATTTTTTACCTAGGTACGTAATAATACTAACAATAATTATATGCATTTTCAATTTCTATATTTCCTATTAAGTATTTAAATAAAAACGGCTTACATTTTATTGGTGTAATAAAAATTGCTGATTCGAAAAGATAGTTTCATTTCTAAATAATACGAGTACTTATAAATCCGTATATCCTTCATTTAACTATTGTATTAAAATAGTTACAAGTGGATTCATCAAATCATCAAATATAAGTTCCTTTTATGTACGTCATAAATTTTTACTACTCAATAAAATTGTTTTCAACTATCAGTCATTTAATAAAGTAGTCGTTGAGAGTCGTGTTGATTATTTTACCAATTGATTAAGACAATTTTACGACTTTTACCTGCACTTCAATAGACCTTCATTTGCAATAGCGTTTTGTTAGCAATAAAAGAATAACAGGTTCATCAGGGCTATATTTATATAAGACTTTTGTATAATATTGTAAAAATTAAATTTGTAATTAATTATGTTATCGAATAACAGGATCGAAGTACAAAGCAGAGAATAATGCAGTTTTAATTATAAAGTCTTCAAAATTGGAACACACATTTATTACCGATGTTTTATGTATTAATTTAGCTGTATGTAATTAATAATAATGTTCTTTAGCCGATTCGGTCTAAATAACTACTAATGACTACCTAATTGCGCTAGAGAATAGAGCCGAAAAGATCAGAAGCCGACCCAATTACTTTACGCGCTATCCGATGAACGAGAGTGTAAACAATCTTTCTAACTCCGAAGAGCATCTAAATATTACTTGATAGAAAAATCCAAAACAATTTATTTGCTTGACTCCGAATTTGAACTCAGAATCTCGTCTATAGTTGTATAAGCTAACCACTAAACCCACGAGGCAATTTGTCGACGAAACCTTAAAACCCGAACGCGGATGTTTATTAGTATTATGTTTATCAATTTGTTCTACGTAGTTATTGCAAATATATCAAAAAGTAGAATCATGTAGCTTGTTAGTGTCGAATAAAAAATATTTAATGGCTTAGTTTGTTTAACTAAAACGATTCGCAAATTAAAATTCTGTAATTGCGAAAATATTTTAATTTAAGTAATTAGAATGAGGCTGTTATTGTTGTTAATTTTTATATTGATATTCTATTTTAAATATGATTTAGATTGCGAATAGATGGCGACTTAATATTTTTATACTTGTTTTAGATGGATTTTGCTATTTGTTTTAGAGTCATCAGTCAGTTAGTATTTTATTATAGATAGTAAACCAGTGACTGGGTTATTATTGAAATAGTTAAAATGGAAAATCATCGCAAACAATACAAGTATATTTGGTTTTGGTTTGGTTAATAAAATATTGTCAAAAAGAAATCAAACTACGTAACAAATTATATAAATAAATGAAAATATACCTAATTTTATAAATTGAGCCATACTCAAGTTATTCCCATGTGAAATATGACATTAAATCCAACAAAACTTCTGTAGTGTATGAATTGAAGTACTTAAATAAAAAAAACAGTAGTCGGCATAAAAAACGCTTTTGACCCGCCGCCGTCTAATGTTTTAGGTTAGCTTTGTTAAGAAATCCGACACTGCAGTACTATTCTGTAAGAATTCCACTTCGTATCTTCGTCGTGGAATAAAGAAAACTAACTTACGGTGACATGCGATTTTAAACGATATTATCATTATAGTCAATGCCAGTTTCTGAAATTTCACGATCGTGTTCTCCAGTGAGTTTCGAATTTGTCCTTACAGAATAATTCTACTAATTCAAATCATTTGATCACAAGCCGTACTTAAATAAAACATCGTATTTCAATTTTAAGTCTTATTAACCATATTTACAATAATATAATTTTAATTATCGGTTAAACAAATAGTATTGACGTTATGACTACAACCATATTTATGTATGAACAATTTGTAAAATATATTAATGTCTTAAATATACAATTTTTCCATGGTTATGATACGTAAATATATTTATTTTATTAACAGCAGTTGACACGAATGAAGGCTTACGTAATCAATTCCAATAAAATTAAAACAATAATATTTTTTTATGAATAATACTTCTATAAAGTGAAGCGTCCAACTATCGTTTAGCATGATACCTTATTTTCGTGCAAGTGTCCTAGTAGGTAACAAACATTTTGAAAATACGAAGTGGAATAATTAGCTCTTCCTAATCAGACGTTTCGGTAAACAGTTGTTGTTATAATAAAATAAAGATGAAGAATAATTTATTTAATTTTGTTACAAACGCAAACGTAATTCTGTTCGTCTGTTACGCTTTCACGGCTAAACCACTGAACCGATTTTGATGAAATTTGGAATGAAGCAAGCTTGAATCCCAAGTACATAGACATTTTTTTTTACACCTAACGTCACACCTCCTCCCTTAACAGGAGTGCGAAGCCGTGGGCGAAAACTAGTGAAGAATAAACATCAATATTTTTATTCTAGGTATCTCGATTTGTAGTTTTATGTGAGTTTTTAATTCTATATTAAATTATAAACATGTTTGTAGAATTTGAGTAAATTGCTAAATAATGTTTGTTATAGGAGATAACTACAAGAGAAAACAGCTGGTTTCCACTACATAAAACTTTGTACTATAATTATATTATAGTAAATTTACTTTTATAACTGGACTGATAAATACACACACATATAGTAAATCGTGTCATGTTTATATTCCACTTTCGTTATAAAATGATAGATTTTTCGTATAATTTATTACACAAAAAGGGAAGTATGAGATTACAAAGCGTGGGTTCATACTGATATGTAAATTGGCATTTTCAAAATAATATTATATCTGAAGAATTTCCATAATACCGTAAACGGTAATTTGAGGCGATACAACGATAAGATTGTGTAAGAAAGCGATGTATTTTTCGTTACTTGTTCTATTTTTCGGTCAATACGTAGAACTTTATCTGGATTTGAAATAATATCGATGGAAGAGCAGGAAGCGATTTATTAAAATTTGATCGCTTGATCACAGGGTGCGTGTAAAAAATAACATGCCTTTGTTGACTCTGATATTATCCTTGTTAATTTTTTATTTATTTATTTTTATAGATCTCACCACCAAACCTATTTGTTTGTTCCACCGCTCCAGAAGACCGCTGGTGATTCAATTTTTTTAGAAACGGGTTTCAATGTTAAATTATATATATAGATGAACAGTGACAGTATATGAACGGTTTCATATTATATTTATTTAAAGATATGATACAAAAACAGGGCTCGTCCGGGAATTGAACCCGGGACCTCTCGCACCCGAAGCGAGAATCATACCTCTAGACCAACGAGCCGTGCATTTCTCTTTTGGGGGTGTGAAAATTATGAAGGGATGAAAATTTTGCACTAAATAACGTTTAATTTTTATGATTCCCGTGACAAAATACATGTTATAATAAGCACTAAGATTTTACTTTTTCTATTGTATAAAAAATATTATATTTTCCGTCTAAGGTTGCATTTATTTATTTTTAGTATTGCATAAAAAGTAAAAATAAAGGTATTTGATTTGAAACGATTATTATAAATGTGTAAGTGAGTTTGTTACGCTTTCACGTCTTAACTAATCAACCGATCAGTATTGCATGCAATCTGTAAGCGGTACAGAAAAGGAATAGAAATATAGAGTAACCAACTGCACATCTGCCGAGATGGTCCAGTGGGTAAGAACACGTGAATCTTAACCGATGATCGTGGGTTCAAACCCGGACAAGCACCACTGAATTTCTTGTGCTTAATTTGTGATTATAATTAATCTCGTGCTTGACGGTGAAGGAAAACATCGTGAGGAAACCTGCACGTGTCAAATTTCACTGAAATTCTGTCACATGTGAATTCCACCAACCCGCATTGCAGCGTGGTGGAATAAGCTCCAAACCTTCTCCTCACAAGAGGAGAAGAGGCCTTAGCCCAGCAGTGGGACATTCACAGGCTGTTACTTTACAACTGCACATTCACGGACGAGGCCGCGTGCGGAAACTAGACTACTTCAAAATAAAGTCGACCATTACACCTATTATTTAGTAAAATAAGCATATACATTATTTTAAAACGATTACGACGAATAATAACAAGGCCATAATTTATTAAGTAAAAACGAGTTGTTATAAGCGCATTCGAATTCCAGTCGATAATCTTATTAATAGACTTGTAAATGCGGGGTACATATCGTCAGGTCAAATAAAGCATTTTTCTCTCTAGCCGTATGTAAGTGATAAGTATAATCTATTGGTAATTAAAATGTAATATATTGAGCAGCCATGTTTTTCTTTGACTCATTAATGGAACATTATTCTTTCTTACGGACCTTAGGCAGCGTCGTTTTATTTATCCCCCTATTTATTATAATGTGTTATTGAGACAGAAATGAAAATATTGTGTACTTCGCTTAGTATAGATTCGTTTGGATTCGAATTTGGTTAACCGATATTTTTGAAGTGCTTACAATTCATATTGTAGGTAAATAGTATAAAGATATTTAAATGTGTCGGATAATATTCTGAGATATGTATATACGAAAAGCATATAGCCAACCTAAAGTTGAGCGGCCTGATGGATTAGACTTCTTCTTCATTTGTATGACATTGACGAGCTGTTACTTAAGATATTTAAACTTTATTATTTCATGATAAAAAAATATTTGTTGGGCTCGTCCGGGATTTGAACCCGGGACCTCTCGCACCCAAAGCGAGAATCATACCCCTAGACCAACGAGCCGATTACAACTCTGAATGAAATTCAAATGTCGGTTTTAAATATTATCTGTAATCATAAAATTACCGTTATAAAGACGACAGTTGTTCAAACACAAATAAAACGTATTATATATTTTTGAACTAAATATAAATAATATTGATTGCTAAGTTATTATTCTATGTCCTATTGACCGAATGTAAGCGAATAGATCTGAGTGTTTGCGCACACATTTGTACATTTATATCTCCTGCGCACTTCGGTCAGAAGGACATTATCATTTTACCATTAATATATCTAAGTACGAGCTGGTGCCCGCGACTTCGTCCGCATGAAGGCCGATACTCGGTGGTAGCTTTGTGCGAGCTCGTCTGGGTAGGTACCACCCACTCATCAGATATTCTACCGCAAAACAGCAGTACTTTGAATTGTTATGTTCCGGTTTGAAGGGTGAGTGAGCCAGTGTAATTACAGGCACAAGGGACATAACATCTTAGTTCCTAAAGTTGGTGGCGCATTGGCGATGTAAGCGATGGTTAACATTTCTTACATTGTCATTGTCTATGGGCGTTGGTGACCACTTACCATCGGGTGGCCCATATGCTCGTTCGCCTACCTGTACAATAAAAAAAATAAAAAATATCACGATTATTAAAAAAAGCCATTTTCGTATTCTGTTACTTGTTTTTTGATAAATTTATTCAATGTATAAACACACGGCTTCTACTGCTTTATTACATGTATAGAAGACGAATATAAAATTAAGTTTAAATGGCAAAACATTTTCTCACTGTGATTTTATTAATGAAACTTTTATTTCTAAGTAAATTAAAATATATATATATATATATATATAAATAAAACAAAGTTTAAATTATAATGTCAATCAGTACAAACTGTATAAAAATTGATGAAATTTTAAACGACTTTTGCAATTGAGTATGCGCTGCGACCGCAGGTTTACGAGGTAAGTGCGAATTGGTCGGTGGAACCGACAAACAGCCGCTGAGAGTAAATGTTATACGTGGCAAGTGTGAAATGATTTTCCCACCGGCCGAGTGTTTGTAGCATATTTGCATAAATTATATCTTTGAATAAATCTTTGGGCTATCACTTTTGTTGTTTATCTGTAGATACGTCTTTGGTGTACTTTGGTATCTATGTTTAATAAAATTACATAGAATAAAAATATAAGATATGTAATTTTTCAATCGAATAGTTTCATAAAATAATCTGATAATTATATTTTAAATTTATTATTTTATTACCTTCTGCCTCGATAATCAGGTTCTTGGCATCAAGTAGGTAAATAATAATAATTAATAAAATATTATAATATTTTATTTTCACGGGAACTCAATGTTTGTGCAAATTTTCATAATAATCTCTTCAGTAGAAGAAGTTGAAACAGCTTCCATAAGATTTAAAATAAAGATATAAACAAATAAACGGGATCAAGCTAATTAAAACGGCTTAAAAATTAATTAATATTATTAATGAAATTTGGATGCAGAGTCGATAGTTAAGATATATGTATATCATACAAATACACGATTATACATTCGTACATATAGCTACTGACACATCCCATCATCCTATTGACTGTAAAATATAAAGCTTATTTATACGCAATCAATTAAACAAGGCTGTGCATAAAATTGAGGAAGACCTGTTCCATATTATAGTACATCAAACTATTTCAAAATTGGTAAAAGTTCCATTTTTAAAATTGTATTAACTTGATAACGTCACCATACTACACAGTTGAGTGAACGGTTGTTAACATTTGGATCTTAGCCATCGGATCACCGTACGATTCAATTGTAACAACTCTTAATAACATTTTCTAGCTTTTAATGTCGGTAAATAATTACCGATTCATTATGATAACTATCTAAATCAAGTAGTTAGAAATGTATTATTTTGTAATTACGAGTAAATCTGTAATCGCAAATTATAACTATCGTCATCATCATCACAATTGTTAACAACAATATTTCAAATCTAATCATCGAGGTTCCATTGAATATATATTTTAAATTAAATATTGTAGCAGTCGACAATTATTATCCAGTGAAATATAATTATATTGTTTCACTTGAATATTTATAGAATTTCTCTATACTTTTTGCCAAATCAGCATAATATAGTAATAAAAATCTTAATCCAGAATTAGTTGCGCGAACAAATAGAGCCATCTCATTCCGTCGGCCAACGGAAGATGGCAGTTTTGGCACCGTATTGAACTGCAACACATGCACACGCTGCCTGCCGACGGAACCTCAAATTGCTAGACGACATCCATAATTCACATGCCTTTCATTCGTTTCGGTAACAATAATATGTTGCGGTTAGTATGAAAAATTTGGCTTTTAAAATTGTAGGAATATATGTAATAAACCGACTTTTTAGATATTACATCATCGTACCATATTAAATAATAATTAAATGTATAATAAATTTTGCATCTGGTTTAAAAAAAAATTACATTTATAATTCCAATGTTTTAACTCTGTTAGTAGTTGAAGTTAATTTCACCTATGAGTTGCTTATCAAATAGTATATTGCAATGTTATTGTAAAGTTCTTAATACTTTATGCCAACGATTAACATTAATATGTAGACTAATGGTGTACAATATATATTTTTAAAAATATCGAAATTTCGTGAAATTGTAATGTATCCAATAGTAACTGCAACAATTTCACGGTCATTGTATTTCAGATGTAATTGTATTCGTCTCCGTATTCGCGGGCTTTATTACCCATATCAACTTTGCGGATGCAGTTATAAAATTATTATTTGCGGGCGTATTAACTGACAACTTTATTTTTATTGGTCCATGACGCATTGTTATACTTTTGAATGGGTAGTTTGAAGTGGCGCTTTTTAATTTCGTTTTACATATTTTAAATTACTTTTCAGATACATATTCTACATAAGGATCACGAGCAATAATATCGTACCCACAAACATTGTAGGTATTTAAATTTTAATTTATTACTTTATTAATACGAGTACAGTCGATTCCTTCACTCTGCAGTAACATCACAATGACGGTTGTTTATGGTCATGTAAAACTTTACGTATGCAAATGACACGGAATGCGATTCTCTACAGATTCATCTCGGGCCTTTTCGATATTGGATACAGTTGCGGGCTACTAAAATCGCGCTTACGACTTCTTTTTTAATATATATATATATTTTTATTGTATAGGTAGGCGGACGAGCGTATGTGCCACCTGATGGTAAGTGGTCACCAACGCCCATTGACAATGGCATTGTAAGAAATGTTAACCATCGCTTACATCGCCAATGCGCCACCAACATTTGGAATTAAGATGTTATGTCCCTTGTGCCTGTAATTACAATGGCTCACTCACCCTTCAAACCGGAACACAACAATAACAAGTACTGCTGTTTTGCGGTAGAATATCTGATGAGTGGTTGGTACCTACCCAGACGAGCTTGCACAAAGCTCTACCACCGAGTAAAAGAGACAGAGTTTTTAAATATATTTATTCTATATACAGTTGATACTGATCTTTCCTCTACTTATATATATTAATGTTAGAAATAAATAAATATTCGTCGAAATCGAATTTCGTCAATTTATTTTAGTATGAAATAATTAATGAAGTTTTTTCTAAGCAACAATTTAGCGTTAACTTAAATCCGTTTTTAACGCTTTAATATTATTTTTTATAATAGACGACAATAACGGGATTGAACCTGTCTTGATTTACAGCTAAAATTATCAACTTGGAAATTAAGCGGGATATTAACGCTACGAGTTTTTACTTCGTGATGGTGCATACTCAACACGATTAGCAACATGGCCATTTAAATTATTGGACTTCAGAAATTTAAGGTTTTATACATTTAATGCTAAAACGTTTTGTTGTAAAGTGTAGTTAAAGCGAAGTGTGTGTTAACTTAACTGTATTAGAAATACATTTTCTGCTATTAACATTTTGTCTCTAAGTATGTTATAACCGAATACCAAACTTTATATCAATTCGCTTTATTTATATACTTATATAGTGAAGGCGGGATGATTCTCTCACACCATGATTAATGCGATTTATTAAAAATAATTTTAAATCTGCGGACGACGGAATACTGTCCGTATTATCAAAAATATACTACTGTAATTGATCTACTCAAGTGATAAATTGCATAATTGCTATCGTTATATGTTTTTTAATTATTATTAATCGACTTAAAAAAAGGAACGTTCTTTATTGTATTTCTAAATGTACATTTTTTTTGATTATTTGATTCGATTATGTATTTTTTGTGTAGACTCAAATATGAAATTTTGAGGTATATTAGTATACAAACATAAAAAAATATAGTCATTTTTTGCTGCTTGATTCGGTTCACATTAAAAAATATTATTATTAAAAAATTAAAGACAACTCTCGTCTCATATAACTATTTTAAGAAAATTTAACGCATGTAAAAGTGAGTATTTATTTATTTATTTAGTTTTATCGCTAAACATATCGTATTCAATGTACGGTGGTTCAAACACCTCGAATGGATTTATCTTATGTTTTAATATAATGTTTAAATACATATAAAGCTTTGCGCAATAATCATTTTAAAATGTTAAATTTCCACAGATAAAGTTATTTTTGTTAAGCTTCAATTTATGAAAGGTTTTCAACGTAAATCAAGTTGTTGTGCACTTTATGTGTTTTCTTCTACGATAGAGCCACTAGAGAAGCCACTTTGTGGATAGATACGAATTATGAAGAATCAGATAGTAATATTTCTTCAATAATTTGAAGTTACATGTAGAAACATTGTATTTGTATTTTAAAAGTAAATTATTACTTTAGTTAATCATTTGTTTATCTAATTTGATTTTAATTTTACACCTTTACAATAATTTGTTAAATGTTATTAGTATATTTATTATGTTCATAAGTGTATCTGAAGCTACTTTAGACACACACATATCAATAAGTTAAGCTCATTGTCAGTTCTGTCATAAGAATTGACTTCGAAAATAAAAATACATTTGAAATAATCTCATTAGTGATTACAGTTATTATATCTGTTCTCCGCAATATTAAAGTTAGTTTATACCTTGGCTGAATGAAAAATGTTTATGCTTCGAATAAAATCCCATCTTTACGAGATTGACACGTCGAGGCGTCGGCCCTTCGATTGTCGGCCGTCACTCAATAACTGTCAGTTTAAATCAATCACATTGAAAATGCTCCATTTCTGTGCTATATGCATCTCCTATTGTAAAGGCATAAGGTTTCTTATTGCATGATTTTGAACGTTTAAAAGAAACGAATGTTTCCAACTGGATTTATATTAATGAGGTGCCTCTGTACATCTATCCTTATTGTTAGTATCAGAAATAATACCATTCAGTATATGTCATAAAATATATGGTGCGCCAGGATTAAATTGTTCAGAACGCTTTGAATATAAAAATGATTGTGTGCGCTTTTAATGTTTTCGTAGTTATTTATAACGCAATATATGTTTTGAATTAAGTCGTAATAAAATTCCATTAAATCATGTAAAATTCCTTTTCGCGTCTCTCCCTTTGGGCGCTTACTGATTTTTGAGTACAGGAAGTATTTTGATGCACTTATTACCAATTTACGTAATTTTCTCTAAAATATTTTAGTGTGTATTAAATTTAATGGAATTTTTTTATTAAGTGAAGCCGTTAAAAGGTCCTTTTAATGTACTTACATGAGTTACGCTGATTAAATCATCAAAGATGCATCAAATCAAAGGACCGCTTACTTGAAGCTTAAAACAGTTATAGTAAAGCCGCGATATCATATTTCTATCTGGTATAGATAATAAACTACTTATATTTATAAAAAAAATAAAAAAATAACTATGCATGAAATGAAAATTAAACTAAGTTTATTATTTTTTAATATTTTTTTTAAGTTTTTTGTGATAAACCTGCTTTTTAATTAATGTTATTTTTACCGTGGAGGTATTAAAAGTTATTTGAATAGCCTCATAAGGATTACAGTCTCAGGATGTGCAAGAATAGGATTAGCAAAGTGCAAGCAGTAAGATCGCTTGAATTGATACTGATTATATTTTTCAATATCTCACTATTTAAAAATATAATCGTGTAAAACCTTAATTCATGCAACGTCGAGACATATAGCCAGTATTTTATAAATAAGAAAGATGATTTTGTTCCAACAATGTTAAGGATCTATTACGTATTTATCACTTCTCACTTCGATATAGTCAGGTTTAGTCGGCGATATAAAAAGCATCTACCTGCCGAATAATGACTTCTAAGAATGTGAAATTGTAAAGACAAACAAGGCAATAGTTTGTTCTGTTGACCGCTCGGACGTTCGTGTGGTGGTCTTAGACATTTTTAAGTGTCTTTGCTTAACATAATTAAGATAGCGTGTATAAAATACAGGTGCTATTTTTTTATTTATGGTAACCGGGAAATTAATACAATTAACCTTATAACTTTTACTTAGTTGTTTTGTAACTGAATGTCAACGACGATAATAATTTTAAAAGGTGATAAGTACCAGAGACTACTAACTTCTTAATATAGATTTTTCTCAGCTTACACACACGTAAATGTCTTAGCTGGACGAAGGCATCATCTCCGTTTAATGGGCGCAGTTTAATTAGCTTATTTCCACCTCTTATTGCAAGTTGTCTTATTACAAGTGAAACGTCATATATCGTGTCTCATGTTCTTCATCACTGCGGTACAAGAAAAAGAATGAATCTGCGTTCGAATATCTACAAATTAGGATTTGAAACATTGTTATACAATCTACTAGGCTATCTCGATTCATATATGTTATATAATTTATTTTATTCTTGTAAAATAAAATAATGGGTAATGTATATCTGTTATACCATGGAAGAACAGATGTGTCGGCAGTCGGAAATATATTCCGCGTGCATACAAATATTATTTATACTTCATGCTTGCAAGACCGTAGTCATTTAAATATTACGTTGGTACTTATAAAAAGGTTAAGAACATTACAATAACTGAACCACACGTGGCTCACATTAATCCCAAATACGAAGATAAAAGACATTAATTCTGCGATTTATTTTTTCGTCATACTTTGAATGAAAACCCGCACGTGACTCATCTTAAGCTTCGCGTCTTATAACTGACCACCCTACTTAAAATTTGCATGCGAAATGGTTTTACCGCTGAATTTTTTGAATAAAGAGTTTGTTCAATACAAGCGACTAGCCATGAACAATAATTTTTTTGTGCTTTAAAATTTCGCTTTGTATCCAGTTTACACTATGTCGGACCGAGTTTTTCAAAAATATTTTTTTATTTTATAAGCACACATTTACATATTCATCAAGTTAATTTAATTAAACTAATACAGTCAAACTGTAACCGTTTATATAACTGAATATATGTATTTCAAAAGTATCTATATACACGAAAAACACATTATATATATATATGTCAATAAATTTAATTTAAGAATAAACTATCAGCCGCTTGGTTTTTATCCCCTCATTTATTTGAGGGCTGCGTAGTGTGCAATCTGCATGGAAAATAATTGGTAGATTTGCTGCTACCTAACGCCAACCATCCTTATTGATACTGTGATACGTTAGTTCCTCGCTATTATACGGATGGTTAAGGCGCTTATGTGGACGGTTATATGGTCGTAACAATTATTCCCTTAGTCGTAGGTTACGACACTTACTGGTTGAGATGAGGTATCTCTTTTTTACTCCGTCGTAATCACTAAGATATCTGTGATCTGTAATACTATGAAATCTATAATATATGATTTATATTATTCTCGGGATATGAATATAAACGAGCCATTAGTAGTGCTATACAGTTGTTATTGACGCTAATCTTTTTGAAAAGGACACTTTGACGATACAAAGCAAGCCGAGGTAAGGAACGACAAACGTGCAAATCTCTTTAGATCCACTAAGCGACCGATTGTGAAGTAACGGTTGTATGACTTAGTTTAAGGGTTACGGTCTTTGTGGTGTTTTTTTATATAACAGTTTTGAATTATATATTACTTAATGGAGTTTATTGACTTTATTTATGTATTGTATTATTCATACTACGTCTGGCAACACATAAGTACACCCACTTTATTAAAATGAGTCCCGAGTTCCAAGACTATAAATAGATAGATTTAATTATGAACAGAGTCAGTTTTTCTTAAATACTGAACGCTTATTGGTCACCTATTGAATCATCTGCTGCATTATTGGCTAGAACTGACCAATTAGATTAAAATGATATAAGTTAATCTAACTATACTGGCCATGAATATACCGTATATTATTATAATTGAATTTTAAGTAAGTAATTTACATTAAAGCCTTAAATAAATACAAATAAAAATTAAAAATAATTACTGTACAAAAAAAGTAATAATAAGTAATTATACATACACGTTTAAATTTTATACACGAGATTTGAGCTCGTAGTCTTCGGTTGAGGTCCTCATATTCTATCAGCTGGGAAACCTTGGTTCTAAATTAAAAAAAAGATAAAATCATATATATATTTTTAATTATAATAGTAATTATATCTAGATATTTATTTGTATAACATGTATTTGATATTAAATAATTACAGTATCCGTGATCATGTGAATCGTTATCATGAATAGAATCTATTATGTATTCATATCTCTAAATTATTAAATAATGTAATTAAACATACGAAGTCCACTCAAAGTAAGAAAACTCTTTATAGTAGATACAATCATCTCAAGCAATAAATCTCGCAAAAGAAAACCAACAATAAGTACATAAACAAGTATTTTATTTATCTGATGTATGTATTCCCGCCCTTTAATAAATTACTCGTATTCCTTATGCAGACCACTAGCGACGACTTTTTGTACGATGACAAATGTTGTTTTCCTGTATTTTTTGCGATGAAAAACTTAAGTAACCGTAGCTATCTTAAGAATTGGGTTAAATATGTACAATGATTTATTGTTACACGTTTATTATAACAATTGAAATATTATATGTATTTTATGTAACGTACATAGTTAATGTTTCTTAATCAAAAGTAATCTAGTCTTAATTTATAATGTAACAAACAAGATTATCAAGTACATAGAAACACCTAAAGTGATTGTAATATTTATTGATAACTTTAGATGTTTCAATATATTTGGTAATATTACCTTTAGTTTTATATATGACGCTGAATATACAGTAATTATTATATGTTTGCATAGATAGCTTAAAATATGACATGTTGAACCACACAGAGAAATGCTTATTTATCACGTCTCTTCAAACCTAATGTGTCGTGGGAAACCGCGGTGGGAGCCGAGCGCTTTTTCTAACAGTCCAGACGAGGAGGGCCCTGAGGCAAGCTGAGATGTGTGAGCTGAGAAGTGATGTGATTGTGGTGTGAGAGGATGCAGAGTACGGATCACATTTCGGATGCATTACGTCAAAACTATGTCCCTCCGATCCACGCTGGCGGAGAACATCGCATTGGATTTAGTGGGTAGATTCTAGTTTACCAAGGATTCTCTCAAAAAAATATTAAACAAATAAGATATTATATAAAAATTTAACCTTTTGAGAATTTTCTCTGCTTGAAAAAATTTAAAACCACTCAACAAAAAGGTTCGACTAATATAATATATTAAGTATAAGAGTAAATTATTATTTGCAAAAACAATATTCAGAAGTTAGCCCTAACTTCTGAGGCTGATATACATATTTTCAAGACTAGTTCTTGTTTTGATTTGATGAATGAATGAACTTAAGATTAATAGCTAATCAGTGAATTTACTTAATACATAGAAGAAATGATTTGTTATATTTTCATTTGTATATATGATATAAACCCCAACTTGGTCTACTTTTATTTATATAATCGGACAATGACCCCAACTCAAAGCAACTTTAAGCAATCAATTAGGAAAATACTAAATATTTATGGACACAATTAAGGGATGAAGTGACTACCTAAAATATTTATATAAATTACAATAAAAGATTAGTAAGCTTTCATTAAAAAATGTATAATGAACATTGTGAGAGATATTAATTACAGGTTAAATTTTTGTACTGATAGAAAAGGAATTAATAATGATTATGTGTTCGTTAAATTATCAATTTAATTGTTGCAAATTATATATTTTTAATAAAATTTATATTATATGTATTTCATATTAAATAAAACGTGAAAAGTGTTAACATCAATAAGCATGAAGTAGAGCAAAATAACAAGTGTTCATATTACTTAAATTACCAGTCGGAAAAGCTTTAACTTATGATAGTTTGATATAGCATAAAGTTTTCCAGACATCTTGAAAAGATATAAAGAGTAAGAAATACGATTAACTTTTGACATTCAAAACATGCCATTTCGTATATTTCGTGCACTACGAAACAATGGTGTGGGCGTTTCAGTGCGTAGGCGATTTAGATGTTTTCGTTATAATAATTTGACGGGGATACTGAAAGACGCGAGGGCGGAATGGCGCCTGGATGTAGCCTTGGGAAATACAATATAATAATACTCGATAAGTATACTAGAGATATCAGTAACTTATTAGATAAAATATTGTTTTTAAATAAAACAATGTTATTTCCACAAAAGTTACACACACAACGTAAATGGAATTAAATAGTTGTGAACTGCAATACAACATTTTATGTTGTGTATATATTTTCCTATATATGTGTGAGTGATACTTTCGTCCATACGTCCGTCCGACATCTGCAACAAGCGTTGAAGGTCTTGCAGGAACTAGTGGTTTTTTATTCAGGAGAAAGATCAATATAAGGCTAAGCACGTACTGTTAATATCTTATTTTGAAGTTAAAGGTTATAGAAACGAGACCGTCGACATCTCTCTGAAGACTTAAAGGTATTTTTTTTCTTGGTATATAATTGTCCTTTTTTATTTTGGTTTGTTATTTTCGTGTTAGTATAATTCTAGAAAATATCTTTCAAGGTCGACACGCATATTCCACGATATTTATTATTATTTTTAATAATTACCTTTCCTTCACCACCGACCAGAAGATGAGTTATAAGTACAAAATAAGCGCATGAAAATCCATTGGTGTTTGACCTGATTTGAAAAAATAAAGAAAAAGTACAATCCACAACAATATTATTACTAACAGTCAAATAATTACTTGGCTTTTTACGTTCATAATCGTAACATATTAAAAAAAGATTTTTTTAAAAAAATAATGATTTAAATTAAAATATTTTAAATATTAGATGCAAAGAACGAAGATTTATATAGTAAGAAGACGTCACACACGTAATTACTCAGATAATAATTAGTTTTGTAAATACCTTCATGGAAAAGTACAAGAAACATGTCGTTTATCATTGAGATGCAAAAGTCAGAGTACTAAAAATACTAATATACATGTTAGGCGATCATTACTATCAGATTTCAAAGAGTAACATTTGTTTGGAGGCCGTTGTTTATTAATTATGTCATTAAGATATGATTTGCATTTGCAATCATTATAACTTTTAGATATTAGTATGGATATTGCTTTTGTATCAGTTAGTAATAACTGATAATGTTTACATATGATATCTTTATCTATGTTCCATATCTAATTCACTTTGGGGGTTTTATTCCGTTTTTTACAAATCAATAGATGGATTTAGAAGTTAAATATTTAAATTATATATTTGTGCAAATAAGTTCATGTCAATCGACAAAATAATGAGAATAATTCATGCGTGCGAAGCTATATGGGTGTTATATATATTAAGAAGATACGACGATTCATATGATATAATATTTATTAGCTTTTATACATTTTGAAAAAAGTCCAAGCATTTTATTTTCTATATATTCCTAATTTATGGCAAGCTGTATCTTTCATAAGAATTTAAAATGTGCCTTCATATTACGCAATGTCTAGATTTCTTACGTTATTTTCGTCACCCCTAACCTTTGTAAGACAGACCAGCCCACGCTGTTTATCCCGCCATTTGGACAATCGTCAGGCTTCATTTCATTCATGCTTTTTACTACAGTATTATTTACTTGCTATATATATAGACGTCGTATGAGACATAAAAGTAATCCTTATAATAAAACTATTTTGTTTGAAAAACCTTTTTAAAAAAAAAAGGTTTCATAAGGATTATTTGGTATTGTAAGCATTAACTCTTATTTCTTAATTCATGTGATTGAAACATAGTTTTTTTTGAATAGACAAATGGACCACGTGGTCACCCAAATCTATAGATTATTATTTTTTTTTTTATGTATTTATTTATCATTGAATTGATCTATTGCTTTTGCGATAACCATACGTATGAAGATTATCGAGCTAACATCAATTTATGGATAAATTTATATTATTTAGTAATTGGAAAACTGAATTGGTTTCAATATTAAGATATGCTATATAGCATGATTGCTTTCTGCATTCAAAGGTGTCAGGGGTTGAGACGGATCATTTGTTACAGTATCATTAATGGTAGTATTAATAATTAAGACATTCATTATTCTACAAGCACTTATTTACTTATTCTTGAAACATCAAGATAGAAATGTTAAATAGTAATTTTTTCATATTTTCATTTAACATTAATTACATAAATAATACATTTTGGCTATCTATGTCATTGATTTTTGTTGACCCTTGGCCTTTCTATTTGTACGTCCCACGTATTTAGATATGGCAAGGAGCCAACGGCGAACGTACCCAAAAATATTCATTCATAAATTCGCTTTCTAAATATATAGCACAATCTACCGCTCTGGATTATTAAGAGTATTACTTTGTAGATAATTTCTTGCTTAGTGTGAAAGCGTTCTGGAAATGATGTTATATTCTGTTTTATGATTTTTTTTTTTCAAATAAGCAAATAGTTCATAATGGGAAAATCCATCGCCCATGGACACTGGCACTGTAAGAAGTAGAAATCAATTCGCTGCAAACCATGAGACTTAAGACGTTATGTTCACCTTAAGCAACATACCTAATTACTTTTCGGTGAATAAATGGTGAGTGGATGCTACCCAACCCGAACAGCCTGTATAAAGCTGAACCTCTGATGGTACTCTTACAATAAATGAAATTCTTAAAATAGAAATATATTTTCGATAAGAATTAAATCAGCATTATCGTGAAAAATTTCAATTAGAGATATTAAATTTAACTCAAATGAATGAGTATTTAGTGAAATAAATATCGATAAACGTACAAGAGACCTAGTTAATAAATGAACCGGTCAGTTGCAGATTCATCGGTGCAATTCAATTTATACTATTGGAATGAGAAAATGTTTCCAATAATGGACTGTATTTGTGTTTCACTTTTTAAATCAATTCAATCATCAGTCCGTTCAATGATGATGATTGAGTGAATCATAATTTCTTATTAAATGTATTCCATTTCATTATATAACTGTACCAATTTTTTTTTGTCTCCGTCTGATCTGTGGAAGACTAGTTTCCCTCCGCGACCCGCATGTAAGTGGGGGTGTGTTTCAGGAGTTGCAAGTTAAATCTTTTTCCATCCTGACAACGTTTAAGTTAGTCGGATGAGTAGTTAAGACGTGACAGCGTAACAAACAAACTCACTTTCGAATTTATATTAGTTGGGATTAGTACGACTTGTCTACGTGAAATAGAATCTACGAGTATGTAAGATGTATGGAATAATCAGAGAGGAAAACACATGCAGAAAAATCAATCCTTTTAAAGTTAGAATGTTGCAGAATGTTAGGAATAACACATAGATACATCCCGCCAAAGTTCAGTTTAATTATAAAGTATTCGGAGGACTCACGTTACTTCGCAAACTTTTAACTTATTTTTAACTGTGATTAAACAAAAATATCGCCGAAGTTTCTCTACGTACGATAAATATATTTACGTAAACTGATATCTCTCCGCTGCGAGCCGTAGACGCTCCCTGGATGTTTACGTCTCGCTCAACTTCCTGAGCGCAGTAAACATTTCAAATTGAATACGATGTAAGGTTGCAAACAAAGTGATAAAAATTTCCAAAATCGAATCATGCGCCCCATTAATTGGTTCGAAACTGTGCACCTCCGTACACCTGCAAATTATTCGTGTTCTCCCGCGTTGAGGCTTTTTCACAATGAGTTTTATTTTACTACATTTTCATTACCTCGCCTTGGACAATGTTGTTAAGGTGGAATTTTATAATTGATGTTTAACTAACTTCCTGATATGTTGGAGACTTGAAATTTGCATACAGCTGAAGGTTTGGATGGCATTTCGTTTAGGTATAAAGTACAAGTAAATTAGATAAACATCCCTTCTTGAGGAATTTGGCGGTGAATTGGTTGCCCAGGACCAGACATAGTGTGTGACATGCTTCGCGTTATTGATAGATTAACAGAAACTCACATGTTGAGATGTCATGGGTTTTTCTAGGGAACATAAAATGATCTTTGTTATGATTCTGATGTTATCCTTAATATGTCAGTTATGATAAAAAGAGTCAGTTCAGTTTGGTTGGTGTTTAAGGCCATTGGTGGTAAATGCCCAGAATCTATGCCCGTGATAAATCTGAACTGAAGTGAACTGAAACGAGTCCATCACTATAAATATCTTGGTCATTAGGGTACCGATGACCTTGATGATCAGGTGGATATTGAGAGGGAACGTAGGGCACTTGCAGTTCGATGTAATGTGTTGGCGCGCAGGTTCTCACGTTGTAGCGCGGATGTTAAAACAACGCTTTTTAAAGCTTACTGTCAAGTGTTCTACTCGTGTAGCCTTTGAGTCAATTACACTTAGAGAGCTCTCAGTGCCCTGCGGACCCAATATAATAATGGATTTAGGATGTTGATGGGGCCGCCGCAATTTTGCGGTGTGACAGGTATGTTCGCAACGGCTAAGGTTTCGACTTCCATGCCATTATCAGACATAAATCTGCCTCGTTGCTCTGTAGAGTGCGAGCCAGCTCCAGTTTCATCCTGAAGACAATAGCTGCGAGGTATGATTCTCCAATTGTGCGTCATATTGTTCGTATATGTATAACTGGCACCGAACTTTTGACCAAATATTAATAGTAAATATTTACTAACATAACCTTTTAATTCTATTTACTAACCCTCTATGGATGCTTATAATCTGAAATAAAGTTTTATTTCATTTATTTATTAATTTATCTCGATCTATTTAAAAATATTGTATATGAAGTGGCACTAGTGTGTACACGCCCTTATAATTCAATTGATGTTGTTATGAAAGGTATTTGCTAGCAAAACAACTCCTTCTGATTTCCGTTCTCTTTTGTTCTTTTCAAACATTTTCTATCTAGACGGGTATAAAAAATAAAACTTCGAAGGCTTCATATTTCAACACAGTGTTTATTTTTACAAAGATAATACAGCTAAAACAAGAACACCAATTCAGCTTGTTATTCGTTTATTATACTTTCTTACTTTTTTATTTCATTTATTTTAGGAAGATTATGTAAATAGGCCAGTTGATTATTTGACTAGTTAGTGGTAACCTACGTCATAAGCATTAATACTGAAAGAATTACAAATTCATTTAGTCATTGAATTATTACATTTATTTATTGATACTCATTTAATTTGATTTCTTTTTTATTATTTCACGTGTTTTGCGTCTTCTTTCTTTGAATATTTGTCATTAATAATAATAATAATAATAATAATATCCTGGGACATTATTCACACAAAGCCATCTGATCCCAAACTAAGCAGAGCTTGTACTATGGAAACCAGACAACTGATATACTTAAATAGACTACTTTTCATTTGTAAATAAATACTTATATAGATAATTACACCCAGACTCAGGACAAACAGACATGTTCATGCACACAAATGTCTGTCCTGGGCGGGAATCGAACCCACGACCTGTGGAGTGAAAGGCACGTATCCTACCAACCACACCAACAGGCTAGTCAATAAATTAATATAACATATCTTAATTTAATATTAGGAACTTTGTTAATTAAGTTTTATTAATATTTCTTATTTTATTTTATTATACCATTTGTTTCCAAAATAAATAAAACTTACAACTAAACTAATACTATATAATGTCAAGAAGTATAAGCCACTCCTTACGCCCTTAATCCCAACCATGGGACTTAAAATGTTATATGGCTTGTGCCTGTTGTTGCACCAACTCACTCAACATTCAAACCGACTCAGCAATACAAATGAATGATGGTTGGCGGTAGAAACAACCAGACATCATACACAAAGACCACTACCAATGTTATTTAGTAAATTTAATTGTAAATATCAATTAATATATTTCTATTAGTAAAATGAATTATAAATATGTATATCCAAAACAATAAATTATATATGCTTAATATATTCATAGGAATAAAATGGTGTCCGTTTTGAGATTAATGAGTTTAAATATAAAATTTTCATCAAAACTCATTATATATTCATTGCTATTTAAAACGTTATTGGATTAATGATTATATTATTAAATGAAGATATATTATGAATTTATTATTAAGATATTTGACTTGTTATTAAGTGTAAATAAAATGGGAAATATTTGAAGAAATCGATTTAAAGTGATGACTGAATTTTTTTTTATGGTGATATGTCTTAAGTAACTTAACTTTGAACGAGTAGTACTTTAATATGTAAAGGTTCTTTACTTGAAATATGAAGTAGGTAGGATGCAGAGAGATTAACAGGAATGAAGTTAAAGGTTTTTCGAAATTATTTCACAACGCTGCGAATACTAATTGGTAGATACGTAATTATGTGACAGATTTTCTCTAACAAGATTGCTTGTCCGGCTGTGTACCCAGAATTTTCCTTTAAGATTTACCTATTTATTTTAGTCACTAAGCTGAGCCTCATCTCAAACTATAATGTGTTCCTATATGAACTTTAAGAGAATACGATAAGAAAAATTATTTTGAATGTGCTGCTCTATGGAAAGTAAATTTATATTATATACTTCTTATTTAGTTTCTTTGAAATATATATATTTGTATTTTTGTGTTTTGTGTCTCAGTTTTTTTTATCATACTAAATATTCATAGTCGAAATCTGGATTAAATGTTGAAAATATGCATATAAAAAAGTGAATTAGTTGTTTATTTTTGGTGCAGTGGTTTGATCAATATCAGATTTTTTTATTTTACGCGAAATTCTGTAAATTTTTCGCAACTCTTACAATATTTACAATATTGTGTGCATTTTTGTCATCATCATCATAAAACAAAATAAGGTTAAATATTTCGGATTATAGTTTGTAAGAATCACCCAAGGTGTGGTCTTCGTCAAATAAAACTTCTTACGAAATATCATTAACTCTATATCATGTCACTTATCTGTATTCACTTAAAATAAGCTCTGAATTTCCGTGTAAGTAAAAGGTTCTACGCTAAAACTGCTGTCGCATTATCAGTAGATCAGTTCAAAATACCAGTTCGACCAGCCTGATTGATTTCAGAGGCCGCGCGTTAAATTTTTATGTCACCAATCAATCAATTTTATTTCTTTCTAGTAATGACAAGCTTAATTTAGTATTCATCAATATAATGATAGAGAAAAATAATTATCTTATGTGTTTATTTTACTAAAATAACTTGATTCCAAGCCGCTATCTGTATATGCCGTCACCTATCAAAGCAGCTTTATAATTGCTTAATCAAATTATTAGAGTAAATTTAATTCAATCCAAATACGATTACGAACGCATCGTATTATTTGATGGGTCAGAAAGAATATTTATATGTTTTTTTTAAAATATATACCTATTTTGTTAATAAGCTTTGTGTATCAATTGTACATTTTAAAGCAATATATAATACATTTAGAGTTGAATCAAATGAAATTTTTCAGTCATATTAACGTGGTGTTTTTGATAAAATAAATCAATTTATAAATCAGTTAAACTAAAGATACGATGCCTTTTATGTACCGTATCTGTACTGTATCGATTCAATAAATTCGAGAAAACTAACAATCTACAATAATTCAATTTGTGTCACGAGCAGTACAAATAACACCAAAACAGCGTTGAATTGTAATGCGATACGGCGCCAGTCATCGAAGCGGCCGAAGTTGCGGTTTGTGTAATACTACTCCTGCGCTTCTCATTCTGATGGCTTCTATAAATTAAAATTACAAACAATGTGTAATTTATAGAGCTGTTGTCAGCGATTAAGTATATTTATTCAAAGAAACATAACAACTTTTAATATCACTTAAATAAACAACCAGCCACCCACTACGTTTCCGCAACTAAACTAAACTTGAAGCTTAATTTCTTTTTAATATGCCAGCGGACTGATTGTCGTACAGTATGAGCCGTTTAACTTGGCCGGTAAGATTTTTATGGACAAAAGTACGAATTGTGGGTAATAACTTGGATCTGCGATGGCGAATACACAAACGACATGGATAATATATCTTTAAACACTTTGTTTTTTATTTACTTATATAAAATAAAAGTAATAGCTCGTAAGATTGAATAGACGCAGGACAGCAATTATGAAAGAGATTTGATTTGATTCATTCACGTTTCATTGCGGGTTTGATGTTAGACCGAACTATAAAGAAATAAATGTTCTATCACAAATAATACTTAATAAATTATTATTATTGTAATATTACTTTTACTATAATTTCTTAATTATTATAATCTTATCTAGGTGGTATCTTTTTACTATCCAAAACGGAACCAAAAAAGTACTCTTTAACTCTTGAATAGGATGCACTCACACACATTGAAAGAATAACTCAAAGTGCATTTATCGATCTTAGTTTAGAAGCTATAATAAAACGTGATACAAAAGGATGTTTTACGTATTTACATCCGCAATCTTGAAGCATCCGCTATTTACTTACGTAGGCTTCTCCAACTTATGTCCGGTTGCGATCATGTACATAATAGTCTTGTTGACATATTGTCGATATTTGTAAAAAAATGTATCTTATTAGGTAATATTGTGTCATTTTTCAAACGTTTTTTGTTTTGCGTTGATAAATTGATTAAATACATACAAAAACAACTTTTTATTGTTTTTCTTATTGGTTTTGGTTAGCAGCTTACAAATAAAGATAACAATTAATAAGAATTAATTATAGCATTTATTACGGAAAATGATTACTTCAGGATAATGGCATCAGTAAAACTCGGTCGACATATTTTCATACATTTCTTTAATGAATATAATTCATCAAAATCCTTATGAAATAATAATCAAATATTAGTTTTTATATGGCAACTTTTTGCGTTTAAGACGAAGAAATTAATTATAATATTTTAGTCCGTATTAGTTACGAGTTTAATAAAGGAAACATGTTTGTAAAATAATGTTTTATTATAGCAATTAATGTAACGAGCGTTTCTATAAATACAGGTACACAAAACTTAGGCTAAGTATATACTTGACATTTTTGTTAATAAAAAAACGTTTAAATATATTTTTTTTGTGTAAAAGTTCTTAAAGTTACGTTCACAATTATTAGAAGAGTGTTAATTTAACAACGGTTACAATTCATATTCAATTAAAAAAAACCGCAAGTCTGATGTTTTATATTTGCTGTTGTATGTTAATTAACAAAAATGACTCAAGAGTGTATCATCCTCTTTAGACGACATTTTCTTTATCATTACGGTGCCATATATCTATCAAACTAACTGTATGTTGTCAGGCAAATGATCTGGTTTGACTGCTCATTACTTTTTGCGTGTTTGTTTTTGCCTGCGCGTTATTTGTATTGAATTTTTTGTTCACGACCATCTTTAATGATGTCGAAATAGTCGTTTATTAGTTTTTTTTTTATAGTCTTGCCATACTTCCTTAATTCCCAGGCCTTGATTTGTCCAGATGTTCGTAACATGAAGTTACGACTACTATAATTTGGCTGTAGGTCAAATAACATTACAATTTGAATAATATTTGCACTCAGTGCAAGGTATCATAGAATATTCAAGTGGGTGTTCGCTACAAGGCTATGAATATGTTTAAATCGGTCTCTTGCTCTTACTACAAAACTATATTAATTTACAATTCTATTTGACGTCGTTATAACGGTCTTCTGTTTAATATAATGTCAATAAAATATATTTTATAGTAGAACGTGCTATTTTCACGTCAAATTTTTTGACATTTCACTCATCATATATAAGTTTTAGTAGCTTTGTGTCATATAAATTAGTTAGTAACGCGCGCGGCACGCTGTCTGCCATGAGATTTAATCTTATATATGACACACAAAGAGCTATATTTTTTACTATCAGTCATAAAAACTGAAATTAGTATATGCTACATTGTTAGAACGTCAAATTTTAACATGTTTATTTATGTTTTAGTTAAATGTTGTTATTATTATTATAAATCAATAATGACGTTGCGAATGTCTTAAAAACAAATAATTCTTTTTGTAATATTTTCAAAATTATATCATAACACCAAAATGATTTTCAGAGTTTTTTTATTTCATGTTATTTTAAGTATTGAAGCACACTTTACGATCTTATACAGTACAATAATGTCTAATGGACAAATATAAATTTATATATTCTTATTAAAAACGTTATTAAAATGTTCAGTGGTACGAAAAGTAATAAATTATTCTATTGGCATACTCAGTGGTAGAGCTTTGTGCAAGTTCGTCTGGGTAGGTACCACCCACTCATTAGATATTCTACCGTAAAACAACAGTACTTTGTATTGTTGTGTTCCTGTTTGCAGGGTGAGTGAGCCAGTGAAATGACAGCCACAAGGGACATAACATCTTAGATCCCGAGGTAGGTGGCGCATTGGTGATGTAAGGGATGGTTAACATTTCTTTCAATGCCATGTCTATGGTCGTTGGTGACCTCATACCATCAGGTCGCCCTAATGCTCGTCCTCGTGTTGCCTACATATACAATAAAAAAAAACTATGCTGCCTAAAGTCCCAAAGCGAATATGCTTTAAGTTAATCAGTGGCAAGCAATTTGTCATTATTTTCCGTCCCTCGTGATGCTGGCCCATTTGCGAGATACCTATCTATTTAATATTATGTGTATCTATATTTGTTTGTCGAAAAATCTCTTTTCGATGACTACTATTATATTCAATTCCTTACCTTACCTTAACAGTTGAGTTGAATTTATGCAAATAATAATACGTAAAAGTGAAAAACATTTGAAAGTTATTTTAAATTTATGATACAAATGCGACTTTATAGTTATTGATGTGCTTGTATGTAAAAAAATTGCTAATGTAATATCTACAAAGTATAATATAAAGACAAAGTCATCCATGACACTGATGTGTGCTTTGCAATGTCAACATGAGTCAATTTGGACAATGTAGAAGGTCATAAGAAGGTGCTTACTCTTCGGGCAATGATGTTATTAATGGTATTGCTAATTTTATAATTTTGTTTTATTAGCGTAGGCGTCGAGTCGATTCCTTCAATAAATATCTCAAATAGTAGGATGTTTTGAGCAAATGTTGAACACTTAACTTGAAATGTTTGTTTAATTTATGGTAATGATCGCGTGTTTGTGTTCATCAACAAAAACAATGCTTACGTCAAAATCAATATCAAAGAAAATATTGCTCACTGTTTGCCTAATTGGAATTCGCGAATAGTGAGCTAACATAGCTGTAAATTGCTTGCACGATCCCAAAATATTAACAGTACCAAAGTTAATACAGTTGACCGCAATGTTTGAATTATAGTCCATTTGACACCTATTGTGTCAATAATCGGCACTAATACAATTTATAACCATTGTGGTGACGGACACGTGGCGAAAATATTCCTTTTGCAAAAAAAGGGCATCTGGCAGATGGTGAAAGCCGTGGCTTACGAATAATTCTCCATTATGTTTCCGGATTTTTATAATGAGTTGTTCGTTTACAATACTCTCTTTATCCCATTATTTTGATATTTAACTCACATATAATGGTCAGCAACTGTCAGATTACTTGAATGTTCATTTTGCGGGATTGCAATATATTTTGGATCTAATCATCGTAGACCTAGGGACTATATTACTTTGACATAACATGAGCACTATTTACGTGTAATTGGCAGACAATTTGTCTATACCGTGGCGAATTGAGTCGTCTATATTCGGAAATCGAGCAATTTGGCTGTGAATTTATCCGTTTCCGATTTATTTAGGGCGTAATGGTTGGTCATTTTGTATTTGACGTATGTGCGTAATGAATGGCAACCATGTAGGTAAAACGAATTGCTTTGAAAATGAGAGAATTAATGTTCGAATTACACGCTCAATGAATATATGAACAGTATTCTTTGATCTGCGGTTATCTATAACACGATGAAACTTAACAAGACACCTGGTTTTCTGTTAAAAATAGACTACTACTATGTTCTTGCACATTCCATTTATAATTAAATATATAGTGGAGAGAAAAAAGAAATGAATATATGTAATTTCACTTCAAACACTAGTAACGTGTTTTAAGATTTGAATAAAACTAGACAAAAATCAAATTTGCTTCGAAAATGAGAAAAGACTTATGTAAATATGAAAACGCATCTCATTCTCAATTAAAAACTACAAAAAAAGTTTTTAATTATTTGTTTATAAGTTTAATGTGATGAGTTTAAAAATGAACTTCTAAAGTAGTAAATATTTACTATGCTTATAAGAATCGAGGAGTAAGATTTAAATCTAACTACGTATTGAAGAATCCTGAAACCTAACAATAATAAATTCTACCTAAAAGTATTATCTTCGAACTTAATTATAACTCAATACGTAATACAAAAATGATATCAAATATCCTAAAATTAATTATGATGTAAAATATTCAAACTAGCTGAACCAGACGTGACACAAACCGATACTACAAGCCAGTTATTACATGACTTTATAGTTGTATGGATTGGCGCCTACCACCACGAAACATTTTATTGCCTCATCTTTGCCATAACAGATAAATACCGTGTCAGCTTATGGTTTTTATTGGGCTATCTTTAGTGCAATATTCCACTATTGATACGGTCCACTTGCTAACAATGAGACTCGTTTATTGTGACTATATTTGCTACGTGGTACGCTTCTGTTATGTTTGCATAGAGATCGACTTATTATTATGTAAAACGTAATATCTATGAGTCTTATAATAATTGATAATATAGTTTTTTGGTAAGACTGTAACAAATTAACTAGTATCACTATGCATGTAAAGGATAGAAATTAAATAATATGTCAGATATAATAAATTCACATACATTACATATCCTTACAATTAATTGTTGTATCATATTATGTACATTTGTTTAAATGGCGGTCAGTTCTTACAAGAGTAAATCATGGCTGGTATATATTTTTTTAGGAACTCATTAGGCATTTATAGTAACATACTGTACTTTACTTTAAATAACGCATAATTAAGCAAATCATGGCATTTATATTTTGTACTGTATGGTGTAGCAAAAAGAAAAAAAATCAACATTACTCCAGATTTATTTTTAAATAACGAACGTTTATATGTAACATTATTGTTATTTAATTATGAGTTCTCATTTTACTTACAAACAGCAATATTTATTATTGTTGTGTGCCAGTTTGAAGGGTGAGTAAAGCATAGCTATAGACACAAGGGACTTAACACTTTTGTTTCAAAGGTTGGTGGCGTTTGGTTATTGGCAATTAATAAACGGTTAATCAGCACGGTTAATAAAAAAAAAAGCCGAGATGGCCCAGTGGTAAGAACGCGTGAATCTTAACCGATAATCGTGGGTTCAAACCCGAGCAAGCACCACTGAATTTCATGTGCTTAATTTGTGATTATAATTCATCTCGTGCTTGACGGTGAAGGAATACATCGTGAGGACCTGCATGTATCAAATTTCACTGAAATTCTGTCACATGTGTATTCCACCAATCCGCATTGGAGCAGCGTGGTGGAATAAGCTCCATAAACCTTCTTCTCAAAAGAGGAGAAGAGGCTTTAGCCCAGCAGTGGGACATTCACAGTTACTGTTACAAACGGTTAATATTTCTTACAACGATAATGTCTATAACGACGATGACCACTACTACTAACAGGTAGCCCAAAGCCCATCTACCAATTTTACAAAATAACAAATATTATTATATTTGGTAGCTGTTAGCGCACTGCAGATGTATTTCGGTAATGAAGTATTATTTATTGAATAAGATTAAAATGAAATGACATTTCATGTCACGCTTGTGTGTTGTACTCATTTAAAAAAACCCAAGTATATTTTCTGGGAATATTTAAGTAAAGATAATTACTTTGAAAAACAGAAAAACCATGCGCGTAATATTAAAAAAATCTCTGTAACGGCGGACGGCGCACTGACGTGCAGCGGATTGGATTATACTACTTTCGGTGCCAATCATCGAGGTGAAGGCGACCATTTACTACTAGGTTGCTACTTTGCCTTAAAATGGGAAAGCGTCATGGGTTGGAACAAAATACCTTTCGCTAATATATTTTCAATAATATAAAAATATTATTTGCAGTGCGGTTCCGGTAAAAAAGAGCTACCCCACTAAGCACGTGGGTGTCGTAGGAACCGATTAACGGAAATTGCAAGCACACTTATCAATCAAGCATATAAGCCCCTCCATCTGTAAAGTGGGCGAATCCAAAACGCCAGTAAATGTATTCCTAAGATGGGTTATCGTTAAGCTATCGGCAGTAACTTCGGTTAAATACCTTTTTCGTGCAGTTTACATACTGTTCCCACCACAAAGTCAAACAAATCATGATGATAATTACGTTAATTACTGACGTTACTACCTTATAACCTGTACCACATCATTGGACTTGTTTTACTGTTTATTAAAAAAAAAACAAAAATGTCTATTTAAACATATTTGTTTCTTAGAAACAAAACAAATATTAAGCAATAATATATTATAAAGTCGAACTACAATATTGTTTTTATTAAATAAAAAATACGCACACCAATCTTAAATACAATAAATCTAATTTTTAAAATAACTACCATTCAATTTATAAAACTAAATTTGGATGAATATTTACCGATATCAAAAGATAATCAACATATTCCATCAAGATAACACGTTACGTACACTCGAGACACCAAGATAAATAAGGATAATTTGCGTAGTTATAAGTAGTTGAATGATATCGATCTCTTTGTATTTGTTAATAGTAAATAAAGGCACCAGTATACTATATAAGGCGCTTCAAGACTTGTTAATGAAACTATTTGTTTGAAAGTTGTTGTGAATATTAAAACTCTGATTCTAAAATAAAATAGTTTGCCGGTTCAAATACGTATAATTGTAATAGTATCTTGTAGGTTTTATTGAAAAAATAAAAGAAAGCCTTTTATTTTAAGGGAGTGAGCCAGCGGATTTACACCTTCTTTTCCATCGTATATTATTTGAAAGGCCTGCTTATTGCCAATTCACCTTACTAACTCAGCTATGTCTAAATTATCCTACCATAAATATTATTTACAAAATTAAAAAGGAATTAGTTTCGTCAAAATATTGACATTTATTATAAATTATATATTATTAAAAAGATTTCAGCTACAGTCTATCATTTAATTAACCAATTCTCATAAAATGTGCCCCTAATGTGTTTCACGTTGTAAGGTGTGCTGGCAATACAATTCCAGGCACTAATATACAGTACATATCTGTTTGGCCCCTGTTTGTATTAAAAGGCTGAGAACATATCAAGTGAGACCAGAAACCAAAAAATGTTTACATAAAATTTTGATGGTCGTAATAGATTTTAAGATTATCTGAACTTTATAATATATACTCGGTTTTAACTAATTAACTTATCTGTGGTGTAATTGTAAAAATTGGGGATAACCCGTATGTATATGTAATTAAATTATAATAGGTCAATTTCATAGCGTACAAAATAAAGCGTTATTTCAACAAAAATAAATAAAGCTGAATTTCACTTTAATTTTATTAAAGAATCTAGGCCTGGACTTAGAGATCCAAGACGCCTAAACATTTTGATATTTGAGAGACCCATTCCGAAGTGTTTAGAGTAAAATAAAATTATTTCATGTGGGGTCTCTCGGTTGGCGGGGATTCTAGGCCGGTGCTTTGTGAGCCTAGGCATAAATTAGGAGCTGGATACATCAAGTACGATTCAAATTGTTCTATCACTCAACGAATATATTTTAAAACTACATCAGTATTAGCTGATAATTTATAGCAATAGTATTATATATAATATTATAACAATAGTATGTTAATTATAAACCTTATATATGTATAAAAAAACAGTAATTTATTCTACCGTTATAAATTATGTAAGTTATTTTATGTCATGTAAACATCAGAATGTGTTTATATTACAATTCATATAATTCAATACGAGTTGAGTACATTTAACGTATCCTGGAGGCGACGAGTGGCGTGACTGGCACTATATAAGCACTCTCGTACAGACGTAACATGTTTTTAGATACAATTGCCATTACTTGTCAATGTACTGAGGAGCTATTCGCTTAGACCTAACTCCAAACTCGATGCCAAACTCGATTGCGAAACTACAGTAAGTGATATGCGTTATTAATAACAATTGTTACAATATTTAAAGGACACAAGTATCAAAAAGGAGTAATGCCGCAAGTCGGTTTTTAAAATTTTACGATTAGGTCAAACGTGAAACGTTAAATTTATTTAAAATAGAACAGTTTTACTGCTTTTGATACGAGTGAATGCATTTATTTTACCGGTGGTTAGTTTTAAGGGTTATCGCATTTGCTGACCAATCAAACCGTTTTATTGAAAATTGTGATGATGTGGTAGCATTTGTGATCGAGTTTGTGTCAACGATAATCCATGTCATAAACGTAGTATTGTCCATTTTACGGAATAAAGTTTTAACGTTACGATTTGATTTTTAAAATACCAGATTTAACTGTTTTGCAATGTTAATGTCAGTTGCAACAACGATTGAATGAAGAGCTTAGTATTGAAGATTATTGTCAAAGACGTTGAAACATTACTATATATATATTTAAAATATTTTTGCGATAATTTGTAAATAACATTTTAATTATTCAAAAAATAAAAAAAGTAGCAGGCTGGTAATATCCAAAGACCGATAAAAACGTTGAAGCAGACGAGTCCTAGAGGGGAGATGCAGTGAAGGACACCATCTAACCAGATTTTATTGAAGAAGGTGGTGTAAACCGATTAGATGCGGAAGATGAGGAAGAGGAGCTTTGACGAATCTTGGGAGAGACCTGTCCGCCACTAAACAATTTCCTAATGATGATGATTACAAAAAATTTACAATTTATTAATAAAAATATTTAATTATTATAAGAATATACCTTTTCCTTTAATTAAACTCGATAATATCATAAGTGGCTTATTCAAATGAAAATAGATACATTTTTGCGTCATGACGTTTTATCTGCGTTCCCACTTATCCACAATCGTAATCATGTGTTCTAGTAATATAAATAATATATGCATTCATATGTATAGACAGTATGTTATTAAAGCGTAATTAAAATAACTACCTTTACATAGAGACTTTCACTATCTCACGTATCGCATTTTCTTGACATGACAATAAGTATATAATAACTGTTTTTAAATTCCTTGTTAATAATCATAATACAACATTGTCATAATTACTTGATTGTTAGCCAATTATTATTAATAGTGTATGATTGATGAAATATATTTAATGCATGTTATATTTTTTATTTTATTTAATATGTTTTGTCTAAGATTGCCTTTAAATACGAATAGTATTTGATGTACTTGAAGACTTTACACTTTTGGCATCTCGGATATCGTACACTACCATGATACATGTTTCTATTATTTTAAAGACGTTTTATCTGGTGATTATGTCTTCTTGACCGATTTTGACCAGGAAAATTACAGCGCTCAAGTATGTGTACACAAGACGCACGATCTATTATCTCGCTCGCATAATCTGATAGAACGGCAATCCCATACGGCCGGAGAGAGTTCAGGTGCATGATCAACCGTCAAACAATTATGTGCCTCACGTGCTTTCCTTGGGAATAGAAATTGGTTGACAGAAAAATCAAAATGCAAAATTTTGATCTACATGTATACAAGCGAAATATCACCTTAACTATCCGCTCGATCGACTTGAGTCACACTAACTCCTTCCTCGACGTAGATACTATATACATAGTCACTAAGAAAGGATTTTATACAAATCCCATTCAAACTACATTTATGTTCTTATAAACCCGTGCGAAGCCGGGACGATTAGATAATATATTATACAATCTACACGAAAATTTATTTTAATCATTATTGATAAAAGAAAATTGAAATATAATGCATCGAATGTTTGTCGTGTTTAAATATTGTATGTCATAAGTACCCTATACGAAATACGAAATACGTAACTTATCTATTCAAAAAAAAATACTTAAAAATGTCGTGGTCGAATAAGTTTTAACATAAACTAATTATGCGGTTAGCTTGAGGTTTCTGTTGAATATTTTCATATTATTTAACCTTCTTTGCAAATTATCATATCAAAAGGATTACTCTCCGTGATATTAGAATCGAATAGAGGTCGAAAAAATAATAGATATAAAAAGGAGTTTTGAAAAAATATAAATAATTTTATTTAATTATATACTAGATGGTTAAATTAATATATGGCGTTATGGAACATGAAATGAGAGATAAATATGGTCTCTTGAACATATAATTACATTAGCTGATTTTATCCCCAAGGTCCAGAACTCAGACACTGTATATAAAGCCAAATATTTCTTTGATATAAATACTGGTAAATATGGGTCTCCACTTACTCACAATTCACACAGACAGCACGCACTACCACCAGGAAATATAACTTTATCTCCGTGAAATTAGATTAATTTAATATATGCTTCTGATACTTTATATATGGTTTCTGTCTGCGTGTTAGATATAACATATTAGGTACTCTATGTCCTTTTATGTACCCTTGACAACGTTTATACAAAATTTTATGATGATTGGTTGAGGAGTTAAGACGTGAAAGCATAACAAACAAATAAACTAACAAATAATAAACTCACTTTCGCATTTATAATATTAGTTTATATACATAAGAATGTAATGTTCATGACTAACTATACATGAATTTACTATAACTAATACTTTGTAAGTTTGTAAGTTTCGTAGAATCAACATTTATGTCTGCGACTGTACTCAACATTCCGTCTAGAAGATAAGGATTTTCAAGATACGAGTTAACTTCTAATTCCGATAATATTTGTAAGGAAATATTTTAGTGGCGGTGCAGTGAGTTGCATTGAGTGCAGAGTGCAGTTGAGTGTTTTTTTTACTATATCATATACGGTAAGTACTTAATTGTTACTAGTTATAAGACTGCAAATCCCAAGATCCTAGGGCAAAATGCGGGTGAGACCATAGTGTAATAAGTATGTGTTGTGTGATTCTGTAAGAACTCACTTTTAACTCGTTCGTGAAATGTTGACAACCGACTTATGGTAATATACAATTTTGATGCGTATATTCTTGAATTGTTATAATGATTACGATCAATTTTGCGTATCACTTTCTGACATTTCACGACCAATCCCTGCGCTGAGTGTCGAGTTTACTCTTATAGAATAGCCCTACTATTTGATAATTTAAGCAATTATTAGTTATAAAGTAAATTTATTTACGTAAAATTTGGACCACACCATTTTTTTCTGTAAGTTTGTTTTCGACGCATACGAATGCACCAATGTTAATATCATACTTGCTTGTTTTACGTGTCGGCTGTGGCCTCATTGTAAAGCTTAAGATACACTTATGGATAAATTAAATGATTTATTACTTTAGTTATACTATTTAGGACATTTAGAAGAATTATAAACAGATCATTATTAAAAGCTACGTGTCCTTAAGTATAAAAATGAAAACTCTTTTCATTACCATCCCATTTGTAGGTGTGTCATGTACGAAATTATCAAATAATAGTATTAAACTTGATACGTTATTCAAATAGATAGAACAATCCCAAGGCAGAACAGACTGCAAGGTATAGTACATGTTATAGTGCACAAGTGTGGGCGCAAACACAAAAAGACTCTATTCTCTCGTTCTCATAATGCGATGGGACACTAAATCTAATACGACCTGAAAAAGTTTAGGTGTAGGACCAACGGTTAAACGTGCTTTTTGAGGCACGGGAGTTTAAGCATTGCCAACTTTCAGACACTGCTACAACTGAGATCTTTTTGAAAAAAAAATCAATAACTGACCCGACCTGAAGTTTGAAACTCAAGACCTTTTGATCTGCACCATTATACTGCGACTAGACCAAGGAATTATTCAAAATAAATACTTGATAATTAATTAAATATTAATAGACAGTGTTTAGTGTGTACCATTCTTTATTCACCAAACAGCCGCGATTGCGAAGTAAGGAAGTTTGCGTTTACAATTAGGGACATGACACTGAAAATATTTGACGACGAATGCTCTTCAATTCATAACAGAAACTATTTAAAAGGGCTAGTATTTAATGTATTTATAATTCTATACGTGTAATATTTACAAAACTTGCAATGATTTTTACGATGAATTTGTTATTTTGTTTAAATTAAGTTTTTGATTATGTCAGAAGAAACATTTGTCGAATATGTTTTATTACTTTGCGTTAAACTATTTGTTTAAATTAATTATTTGAATAAAGAATAAATTATAAAAAGTATGTCGTTTATATTTGTTAAATTTATATGAAAAAATGTTATATGTGTCTGTCTTATTATTATCATTTAACTTTTGTTCATTATTGTAGTTAACTGTTGAACTACAGTTAACATCTTTATATTACTATAGATTGTATCTATAGATGATTTATCAAACACTTATGGTTTCAACCTATCATTAAACTTTTATGTTACTGGCTATAACATTTTTTATTTAAATGAAGATTATTGTAAAACAAAACAGATTGAATATTTTATTGAATGCGGAGTGCTTAAATATAGAGAAAAAATATATAATAATATATGTTACATAACTTTTACTGATATGTTTGTTATATGAATTTCATTCATTTATTCATGTAACAGCTTGGAGTTGGGACGTTGTCAGTGTTCTAATGCCTTGGAACGCATGTAAAGTCTGATCTCTTAACGTTCGCGTCGGATTGACGCTCCATTGGACTATGAGAAGTTGTATAGGCTCACATACGCCTGATTTATAACATTTCCTACGTCAGTCAGATAGAAGAAAAGTCGTATAGGGAGAAATCGTTCAAGCGTTAACCATTGTCACTTTTTTATATAAGTCTAGCCAAGATGTCAGTCATGGTGTAGTTATAAGAAAATCCCTTTCATAAATTTAGAAAATGTTAAATAAAATATTGCAGATTACTTAAAGAAGTCAAAAGTATTGAATGCGAACATTGTAGAAAAGTTCAGCACAATTTTTTAAACCTCAGCAGGCAGTATGTAAAGAAGATATGTTTGTATGTAATTAGTCTGTGCAACTGTTGTTTGTCGAGGAGAATAAACAATCGAGTGTCAACACTTGAAGGAGCGATGACTCGGTGCGCCGGCGCAATGAATGTGACGCTGCCTTGAAGTGAACATGGAAACGCATTTCTGTTTACTTGCAAGTTTAATTTTTAATATGTGCATGTGAATTTAAGGCTCATGTTTTCAATGTCGGCTTACAGGTATATTTTTAAAAACTCGATTTTCAATAAAAATACTTAAAATACTTCAAACCTTATTACACAAATAAAATGTTTACATTTATGTTCCATGTCGTATGTAATCTATATTATTATAAATCAACAATAAAGAAAGATAATTGATATTCGGATATAAATTCCAATACACAGTATACGGACGTATAGGCGTTATTATTCTGTGACGCGTACAAATATTTCACGCGATAAGCGTTGAACAAACAAACGCTTATTTAAATTTTTATAGCAAATTATGTTTTTATATATTATAATAATATTTGATTCTTTGGTTCATCGGATAATAATTTCCTTGTAATCACTAGATTATCGTCGCCCACTGGGCTTCCCATTGAGTTCAATTGTAAACGCCGTAGCGGACGGAGTCGACCATGAATGTACTATGAAACAACATTAGGTTTTTTTTTTTAATAATTCATTACAATATGGAAAGTTTCAAAGTACACGATAAAATTATGTTTGTGAGGTTTTCGAAAGTGGCATGCTTTCGAACAACTTGATTAATTTTAATATCAGTTAAGTTTAAAATTAAGAAAAGGTGCGAGAACATTGATTGAAACCTTGGAATTATTGAATATATTAATTTTGTTGTTTTATTACTTTCTATGTGGACCGTATATTTAAATTAATAAATTCGTTTATTCTACGTTCGCTGCACTCGATATCGTATCCACGTTACACCGGTCGTATTGAATAAATTATTGTCAATAAGTTTTTATATTGTTTTATTGGTATGAGAGTTCGTGAGTTTTCTATATTAACATTATATGAGTGAGCTTGGATGTGATGCAACATGGCGTTTTATGTTCAAAGATATCTAGTAATGGAAGTGTTGCATTTGACGATTGTTATCTCTCGCTATTATGAAGCAGTTAACAGAATAAATAATACGTTTTTATATATCGGTAATATGATATATCATTAGTATGATTTAACACATATTTGCTCTCTTCCTTTAGAGATTTGAGTTAAAATAGCAAGCAAAGTTAGTATAGTTTATTAATAGTGTATAATAGTAGCGCACAGCTATATATTATAATAATATAATCATCATATATTATATGTCAATGTAGAATATGACAAGTAAGAGTCTAATTAAAGGTAAGCTTTTGTTAAGCGAATACATCAATATCATCAGCACTTAGTGCCTCAAGAACCCGCATGGTTGTAGTACTACTACTAGCAAAAGCATTCCCAAAGGGGGTCGGCGTCAGGTTGTCCAGTAAAAAGTTTTTCTATATTGTACTTGTAGTGTTATGAAACACGTAGCGTCATTTAAGAATTAACGCTAGTTTAGTAACTAACTAACTTTCGAACTTAACTAAAAAATTTGGTTTCCACCGCGGCTATGTCCACGTGGGAGGGGCAGTTGTTACCCAATGTAGTTTTATGTACCCCCGATAACATGTATGCAAAATTTCATGATAATCATTTTACTAGTCAAGACGTGAAAATTTTAAGAACAAACTCACTTACGCACTTATGACATTTATCTACGCAAATAAAGTCGCATTTCCGTAAACTTATTAAATCGAAAACTAATTAATATTTTAAGAAGTAATAGGTACACTGGGCAACATATTACACGTTGCCCAGTGTACCTATTGTCAAACTTAAAAACTGTATAGTGATTTCACAATACATTTTATAGCGTTACGGACCTATTCGTTTATTGATATTTTACAGATGCTTAATATTACTACGAGTATAAATGTTTAATTTATCGCTTAGTCTCTAATATACCATTTCATTCATTTTATGGATGCACAGACAAAATTTATCACTTAAGATTCGTTTGTAATTTGATTTGGTTGAATATGAAATTATAGAATGATTACATTTTTATTATGTTTTGCATAATCCATAGATAGTAATAAGAGTGGAAATTGAAAAGAATGTGTGAATACTGCATTTATAATTTATGATACGTTTTATTTATAATGCCGTGTAATAAATAATTTCGTATACAAAAAAAAAATGTTTGAAGTTGAAGTCGAGAATTCCGGTCAAGTGAGTGTCAAGTCATGCGTCTGAGTAGTTTGTCGTAGAGCGAAAATATAACTTATTTTTTTGTTTTTCGTATTTTTGTTTTGACATTTTAATTTTTACTTAAGGAAACATTAAACAATGTGCAGCAGTAATGGATTGGGGTTTGTAAAAACATTACAATTCAATTTCTAAATAATTGTAGAAAAAACTACCTGTCCGTCCCCTTCGTTAGGATAAAATTAAAAACAAAGTAACCTTTTTAATTTTCAATTTATTTGTAAACTTATGCTCCAATTTTTAGATAGTGAAAAATTTATTTTGGATTTTATTTGCGTAAAATCCGTGCTTAGCGAGCGTCTACGTCGCGAAATGAGTAACTACGTTAAATTTCAAGTCAATTGGACCTATAGCTTGGGAGATCTCGTGATGAGTCCGTTAGTTAGTGGTGTAAACATGAACTAGTTATATACATATATTTAAGATATGTAAATATCAATATAAAAATATAATTTTCTAATACAAGTATACAACACATATCATGCAAAATACCGCATGCCATCTATTAAGCCTGGTGGTATATACTCTAAGCTGTTGTCTAAAGTCATGGAGAATACATAAGACAAGAAGAGGGCTAATATGGTATGGTAGTAAGATATCTATAGGCTACTTTACTTTATATTAGACTTATATTGGTGAACTATTGCGTTGGAAATAAGTCGACAATTTTACATGATCATATTTTTCTGTGTGGTTTGTATGTATAACGTATGTACTAAAAGTACAACTACGATATGACAAGAAAGAATAACAAGAATTGTTATTCTTTCTTGTCTCTATTATATCTACGATAACGTTTTTAATTCAGGGAGCTATTTATTCAAATCGCTGTGACCCTTACCTTATGGTAATTCTACTAATGCCAATTAAAATGTTAACAATAGCTCGGTAAAGCCACGGCTCCATTGAACGGACCGGTTTGGCACAAGCTTATTGCATCCTACATCTTTATCCAATTCAATACGAATCCTATTTTAACGCAAATCACTTATACTTTTGTTATTTGACAGTCTTATTGCATTATAATAAGAACTAAAATTGAATGAAGTTTTTATAGCGTTGCGTAGTTTTGCCCTTGCGGTGTGTACTTTTCAATAAAGATTTAAATATGCATTAGAGCTAACGAAAGAGTTTAAACTGTGATTCAATTGTCAGAATCTGTATAGCGATGTTTGATCTGATATTAAAATCATTACGTATTTATTTTGTAGCGATATAGAGTTGATTTTATTAAAGATTTTTATAATTCAATAAATAAATTATATTAAAAACATCTAACAACAAAAAAACCACCAAATTTCCTAGCAATCAAATAGATTTAAAATTTTATAGTAATAATAAAAATATTTTGACGTTAAACATTTTATATGTTTAGAAAGGCGCATCAATAAAATTTAATCTTAACAAAGCGTTTCGTTAACAAATAACGAACATCAATCAAAAAATTTCCAAAGTAACACCCCGTTGTAGTGACAATGGGGAGTCGATACAAGATAGTGTGGGGAGGAAATAAAAACCAGTAACGCTTCCGATTTCACCCTCCTGCTTCCGAACGATATCTATAATACCGTATTAAAATCGATGATTTTTGTACCGTGAACACTTCGTGCCAATTTTGTCATGTACACTAAAATATACATATACTTTCACTCTTATATGGGAAATTATTCATTAAATAATATATATGCAAAATAGATACTTAAATTAAAATTTATAATTAAATCCTTTACAACTTATATGTTCATAAATTATTTAAAAAATAAATACTTGATTTGATTGGTTGAACAGTGTGACGTCTAATATATTTATCTTCTTTATTAAACACTATGCTATATATTTTATTTAATAAAACAATTACTGTGCATCGAAATTGAATAAAATCGATATTGCAATTGAATCGTACAATTTTAATTGACAGGTATTTAAGTAGGTAGCTTAATTATTCCTTGAAAACAATATAAAAAACAAACGTTATTGCTTTCGCTAGGCTTAATCGATTGCGCACTCTTAATTTACATTCCGGCCTTCATTAAACCAGAGGTGTGATAAAGATAAACATCACTGTCGAAGTTCTATAATAAACGGCATTGACTTTGACTGCAGATCACCAAAAACGATACTTTGTTCTGTATATGAAATTACAGATCGCGATAATACGTACATCATACGTAATGTATTATACACAGAGATGCCATAATAGTTTTTATGACAATGTAATAAAGGTTTTTGTAGCTTCAAAGATATAGTTATGAATGTCGCGTGTGGTCCGTGATAGTAACAAATCACACGTGTTCGCAAATCAATTTGTTTTGCGTCAGCGAAATGATGGATTGAGCGCACGCGGCGCAACCCTTCACTATCGAAGAATTTGGGGCGTGAAGGGTAAATGAATAAATTAATAAAGGATCCAAAATTCTGCAGCTGTGTGCCTGCATCTGTAATGCGATTCTACATTGGTATTCCGCATTTGCAATTCAAGAGCAAATATTTGCTTCAACTTCTGTTAACAAGTTGATATTGTAATTATAATGTATATCTCTCTATATTTAATCTCTATACAAACAAATAAATAAAATTGAAGTGTATGTCTGTGATTCAACTGCCTGCGATTTATAAGACAATATTTGTTAGCTATTTGCAATTTACCGAAACAGTAACAATAATTTCACATTTTCGTCTGTCTGTCTGTTTGTTATCAGTAGAAATTACACAATAGAAATTCGAAGTATTTCAACGTTAATCTCATTATTTCATCAAATAGTTATAACAACGTTTACGTACCTACAAATTTAATTTACTTCTATTTTTGGCATATAGGTAATGAACGTAAATAATTATGATACCAAGAAAAAAAAATCCAGAATTTTTACAAATTTCACCGGGATAGGATGTTGTTTTATTTCCGTTGATATTGACAGGTTTTAGATTTTTTTTTTTAATTTCCTGTGTAATACAAACGCGAGTAAAACAGACACACACAAGTTATAAAATAAAGGAAATAGAAGACACGTAATGGATGAATTAGAAGACACAACGAAAGCTGTATATGTTTTAACATTGTAATTTATTCGAATATTAAATTATGTAAAGAGTCTGAATCCCTTTTACCTACATTATCATTCGTGGTATGATTTCAAATAGGTAACTAAAGCCAGAACAAGTAATACTACAAATAAATAAAAAGAACTCGGTGGTTTTGGCGTATGAGCCGGCAAACGGGCAGTAAATAATAAAGCGAACGATCGTCTTATCAGAGATCTGTTTAAATGGCTGTCGTAGGCCAGGATATCGGATTTCTGTTTATTGCTGCAGACGGTAGCTAAGCTGCCCGACGAGTGAGATGTTCGCGAGATCGTCTGATAGTTGATCGTTTAGCTATTGAGTAGATGCGATGTTATCCGCAACGTGTTTTCGGGTTTTCTTCACATTCTGGTTAAGTAAGTACTTGACACAACTGTGTACTTGTCAAAATGTATTATGCTATTCAGTTACATAATTAGGCTTAAAGTAATTAGAAAAGTTGTAATTTTAGAATTTTCAATTAAATATAAAGCTACTTGTTCAGATCATAAATTGTAATGAGAAGAACCAACAAGAAATTTAGTTACATACCTTACTTTGAGATTGTACTGAATAAATGTTATGGTTTATTTATTTTTAATACCCTTACATGTCTAAAAGTTAAATCTTTTTAAATCCAATTAAACAAAATATCACATTTAATTTAATTCGGTGACAGTTATTCAGTTTCAAATTAAGCGCGAAGAATTATTTTCTCTTAATCACAATGTACTAATTGCGTTCTGAAATCGAATAAATCAGCTTAAAGAAGTTTCTGTATCTGTAGTAGTGTAATACACACATTGACAAAAACCGAAAGAAACCAGTTAGCGCTAGCTATCGAACTCCCGCCTAAGTAGCGTTAGAAGTGTCATTTTGTTTATTGTTATTTTATTACTAATTGGTTTATTAATAAAATAATAATAAATAAATAAATATATATATAATATATGAGGGATGGTGAAAATTTACGTCGTAAAAAATCTTACGATGAATATGAATGCTACAATCAAATTAGCTGACAATAGAAACATGTTTATCTACATACTATTATGTTATGTTTATGTACAAACGAAAAGTAATTTCAGCGTAGAGACGAGTCTTTAGGTACAATATCAGAATGAATTGTCATTAACATAAATGATTTATCAAATGAAAGCGAGGATGAAGATTACTATGAAATGTCTGGAGTTTTAGAAATTCATGATTAAGCATACGTTTAATATATGTAGTATTAAATACCGATAAAAATAAAAAAAATACCTAAAAAGTATTTATCTGCTGACGTTGCACTACTACAAACGCAAAAAACGTTCCCAAGCTGATTTGAGTGAATATTTTTTTAATTGGATACAATAACAATTTAAATACATAAATAAGTATATCTATCAGTATGTATTATATGAAGGTAAATTGTTTGAATATACTTTTGTATAAGAAAATAGGAGATATAAGAAAATTGTTTCAATATGATATTTCTATAATAAAATCCATAATTACATAGCTTTATTGACACTTTTTAGTTAATTGAATAATAAAACAACGGGAGATTGTATTTATATACTGATATAAAGTTTTACAACATATTTTGTTACAAGATAATATGAACAAGCCATCTGAATTATATTTAAAATAATTAACATGAATACTAGCTATATACGCGACGCTCGCAGTCACATATCATGCGGAACAGACTGGTTGTCCGATGTAACGTTAATAATCGTAAAGTTTTAAAATAATGTATCTATATTGAACGTTAATAGCATGTCAACTTTTATAATTTCTGCGGGCATTTCGATTTTTCATTTATCTTATGAATATTTTTTCTAAGTAGGTTGTATATGTAGCCACTTCAAGAAACAGCTGAAGCCGTTTATTAGAGAATATTAAATGTCATTAACGAGAGCGATTCTTGTCCAGTAAATAACACATTTGATTAAACGATAAAATACATTATAATTGGAACTCTTTTTTTGTTTTAATGTAGATGATAAAAAAGTGTTGAGTTCGTATTCATTGATTTCTATACAGGCTATATAAACTTCATTGTATATATTTGATTATTTATTCAAGAAACAGAATAACTACTGAGTTATGGGTTCTTCTACGTAGAATCTACATAACGTATCGGTGGTAGCTTTACATTCAATTTAATCATGTTAAATGTCATTTTAACAGTTTCAGAACGTGGTTAATTTTTTTTAGATTTTCATTCCTTAAGACTGGAAATCAAATACGTCGTCTGACGGTAAGTAAACGCCTTTCCTTTTATAGTTGACAAATAATCCTGATAGGCTGATAAATAAAGATAAGTATCTTGTATCAATTTGCATGTACTAATATATATAAATACAACTATTTGCCAATTTTCGTTATTATTAAATAATGTAAAATCTGTCACGGAGCATTGCGAGAATTTTCTACTTTAATATACAAAGCGTTATGAATATCTGTCGACGTCCAAAGTTCGATGTTGTTTGTATCCACAATTGAACAGTATCGCGACAGCAACATTGCCACTAGTTCCGGCAAGTTGCGGCGCAGCATCCTGCCTCTTCCTACAGATCCTTGTTTTCGAACTAGGTTACAGCGTCAGTTGATATAAACATACAATTTATAGCTTTTGTAACTATGTCATAATATAAAAATATTTGTATCATAATGAGTATATTTCATTTAAATTCCTTTTAATTTCCGATAAATAAGTTAATATTATTATTTCTTAAAGTGCGTATGCGGTATGACACCATGGTAATTTTCAGTATGCATTCAGCTTAAAAAGATTACTTTGCTGAATAAAATGTATTTATTAATAATACAATTTATTACATATATTATTAAGCTATTGTTTGTTATCATCTCATGACGCATTGGCATCAATGAATATACCAAGAATTAACCAAAATGTATTTCGTAGTTTAATCAGAATAAGGATATATAATAACAAATTATATTAATAATGATGATTCAGAGTTTCATAATAAAGGGACTAAAAGATTGAATTAAATCGCATTATAACATATAGATATTTATTTAATTATTTATCAAGTAAAACTATGTATGAGTGGTGTGCGGTAAGTTTTTGCACGAAATTTTTGACAATTTTGGGCACATTATTGTAACGCTATATTATGTATATTCTTTTAAAATATAAAAAATGTACTATTTTAGATTTTCATATGTTAATTAATATAAACAAATACGTAGATATATTGATAAAGTATTCATTTTTTTGTATTTTTTTCTGGGTTATATTATAACTTAAAAAAGTACATCCATCCTGGGGAAAATATTCGTTTCTATAATAATATTTACGAAAAACTTTTAGTTTGCATATTAATAAATTTAAATCTTTAATCATATTTCCTTAAAAGAACATTATTGCCTTAGCCTTATAGCACAATACAATAATAATTGAATGATAAAAAAGCTCGGCGTTTGTTTTAGTTGATTTCCATACAGGCTCATTTTACAGACTCAATAAACATTCAATAAACAGCTAAAGTAAGTATAAGTAATACAAATGTTTACTGATATAAACTTCTCATCTCATATAATTAACTGTTTCACTATAATACTTTTATTCAACAAAAAAGTCATTCATTTCCATTCGGTCTTTATTCGGCTTATTCTTAAGAGTGACAATGCACTTCCTTTTGAAAAAAAAACTGAATGATCTACATAACAATATGCCTATTTAATTTCACACCAGAACAATAGTGCGTTCGTGCAAAAATCCCTTCATAAACAATATGCATTTATTGCTACGTAAGCAACCCCTTACGTAGTATCGACTCGTATTCAGAACGGTGCTTACCTATACATACATCAAATAATTTGCTATCAATATATAATATTGAGACTTTAAATATATAAAGTATCGTCGAAACATATACAATATAAGCTTCAAATGAAAATAAATATGTGTAAGTAATGTCTCATTTCATATTGTGATACAAATGTAATGATGACGATAGTAAAATTTAAACTGAAACCAACCCTCGATTGTAAAATCGTTTTGAGATGAACCAGTGAAAAATAAGTGTTAAGAGTAATGAATTAAATGTTCCTGGATGCGTCACCGATCGACGGAGCTGTAGGGCGACCGGTCGGGGCGAAAGTCGGCTTCGGCCACACAGTACGAACGCGGTACATAGCGCCACAGTCTCATCTAAGCCACAGCTATGCGCACATCCTCCCCATCATAGCCGAAAATTCCTCATTCGAAATACAGAGACGCGCGACGCGGCGCGAAAAACATCGCAACATAGAGCGATTTTTTTAAAACAATTTTTCCTTTTGAACTTTACGCGAACTGATTAAGAAGTTCCTGTTGGCGGTAAGCGGGTAAAGTTAGTGTTTGTGTCTGTAAAGTGCGTTTTGCATACTGCTTCTAAGATTATTTTAATTTTTGTGCGGTGTACCGAAACATTATGTTGATGTGAAGTGTTATTTTTTATTTGTGCATATTTTCATTTTGGATTTTTTTTTGCTCCGGAATTTTTTGGTTTGTTGCTATTTATGCCATATTATTTTTTAGATGATTTCTTTTGGGGATATTTAGGCTTATTTATCATTTTATGTTTGCGCAAAGTATTGATATTAATTTTAATTAAACTATGATATAATTTTGACAATATGTACGTCGTCCACAATTCCAAATAAATTAATCTATTACTGCACTTACTATATCAGTACTGAATGATTCCGTATAATCAATCAGGAGTCCATTAATTTCCTTCGACAAATGCTATCATTTTGTATTAACGGGTTTCTGACGAGTTGGAAAATATTCATTGCGGGCGGTGAGCGGCGATACCTTGATTAATTTACTATGTAAGATTATCAAGGCGCCACTATTGTATATATATATTTTATTAACATTATACTCGTACAAATTTAATAATGATAGAAAAAATATCTAAGATATATTTTAGAATCAATGCAATTTTAGGCGGTCTATAAAATATTTTCTATTATGAGTATAAGTCAATGTTTACGAAATAGTAATATAATTTGGTATATATAGACACAAATTTATATATATTCTTTTATTAATGCACCTTAAATGATTTGCTAAGAAAAAATATTTTACATGCCTACAATATATGTTTATGCAAGAAAAGTTGTTGTTGTAACTATAGGAAAAAAGGAGCTAAAGTTTAAATTAAAAACTATATAAGCTAAAATTAAAACTTTATTTATATGAATGTAATTTCAAGATACTAAAATGTATTTTAGTAAAAACTAACGACTTTACAACACTGCTGTAAATATTTTAATATAACAATATAAATAATCAAATTTTCTATTATAGTAATGTTAAAAAAAAGATTGCCATAATGACTTAAACGTGAACACGAAACAGGTAGCCCTTAGGCTATCTTTTGTAAGTATTTTTTTTAGTTAATATCAGTTTCATTGCATTTTATCATTTATTAATACAATAAATGAAAGGTCTCTTAATAATCAAATGACTTTCATTAACGGGTATAATGAAATGAGTTTATACAAAAATGAGCTTTTTTATATAATATTTTTACAATTATGATCTCAGAGGATTCTAGTTTTTTTTTTAAAACATATAAAGTATTACGTTGTAGGGTTTTAGATTCTGATTTTTTGGACGCTTTCCAAAAGTATACCTAAAACGTAGTTGTTGCTAGTATTTTCTAGCAATTTTTAAACACATATGTATCAAAATAAAAAATAAATTGATACATTTTGTCAATTTATTAAAAAATTTAAACAAGACATCTAGAAATTTATCTTGAATAAATTAATATATAATATATATGTAATTCTTACTCATAATTTCCAAATATTAAATCACAATTCATTGAATTCACAAGAGGCCCAAGCTGCGATGGTCCAGTGGATAGAACACGTAGATTTCAACAGAAGATTGCACATTAATATTTGGTTATGTCCTAAATTTGTGTTTTTTAGTAATTCGTCTCGCGCAGAAATCTGAACATGAAATAATCAAATTCTGTCTCATGTGTACTCCCCGACTCGCACTAAAGCTTGTTGAATTAAGTTTCTATCTTCCATTTTAAGAGAAGCAGACTTTCGTTCTTCTTTCTTTTAAAAAAATCATAAGATATTTAATGAAATGGAAATATGTCTTTATTAAATATAAGTATAATAATAGCCCGTAAATGTTCAAAGATGCAAAGAATCTCCTCCTCCTAATTAGACAGCTTTACGCTCATTCCGCCTCACTGTTCGAGGTTCAGCTGCTATTGAATGTTGATTTTTTCCATCATATGCTTGGTAAGCAATGTTATCACACAATGTCACATAATATAGTGTTGATTGCGTGGATTTGATCGTGCGATTCTTGTTATCTATCCAGTTCCATATTAGCCTTACATACCCCTTAAATCAATACATATACAAAAAAAAAATAAAGACTATGAAAATGACTTCAAATATTTAATTATGTAACCTCTTCTCAACTCCGCTTTTGTAAGTCTACAATTTGTGCACAAATCGCTTATTCGTAGCCTAGGTTTTAGGGTTTAAGTCACTATACACGCAGCTAAGATTTCTTATAACATAATTAGTATATAAATAATATTCATGACTAAACAATGTTAGATCATGCTTATAAGTAATATATGCGTTAGTTCATTATTGATAGTTAAATAGGTCAAATTGAAATTCAGATATTTGGACCAAATTAATTGCGATAATCGCCTAACCACAATTAGGGCTGTAGCGTATATATTTCAAGTTTTAAAATTATTAATTTATATTTGTAGCTAAATATTAATTTAAATAATGGCTTAATTTATTCAATGTTGATTGTTAATATGTTTTTATTTAAGTTAAACATTAAGTTTTTAGATTTTCGTGATTGTTGTGTTTAATTGATAGTTGTCGCTGATTAAAGTAAAAAGTAAAGTAACAGCCTGTGAATGTCCCACTGCTGGGCTAAGGCCTCTTCTCCTCTTTTGAGAAGAAGGTTTTGGAGCTTATTCCACCACGCTGCTCCAATGCGGATTGGTGGAATACACATGTGACAGAATTTCAGTGAAATTTGACACATGCAGGTTTCCTCACGATGTTTTCCTTCACCGTCAAGCACGAGATGAATTATAATCACAAATTAAGCACATGAAATTCAGTGGTGCTTGCCCGGGTTTGAACCCACGATCATCGGTTAAGATTCACGTGTTCTTACCACTGGGCCATCTCGGCTATGTCGCTGATTGTTATTTAGAAAATAAATTAAAAATGTTTTTTTTGTAAAATTGGATTAAAATAAGTTAAATTTAATTAACTTATTTAATTTTAATTAAAATTAAATAATATAAATAATTAAAGGCGTATTAAGACCATTTTTCTTAAACAATTATATGAAGATGTATTTTTTAATTATAAAGTATGTTTATACACTTATATAATTCAACATTTTGGCAAAACCTTCAGCCACTATCCAAATAGGTACAAGGTATACTACGTAGCGCTTACGCAGTAAATAACATGCGTCTATAAATTTAATTCTATTTGAAAATGGAATTTAAAATTTCGCCCCCATATATCCCGCGGAATGGTGTTATTGACTCGTAGAAAATAACTTTATGAAACTGTCGCCATAGTTCTGGAGCGGATCTTCCGAACTGCGTTTGTTTGGAAACTTTAAAACTTACTGTACCTGACCGTAAAATAAACATTCTTATGCGTCACAGATAACTTAAAAGTTATAGGTGCTATTGTATAAAAGTTCAGGTCCAGGATAATATAATTTTCAGTTTGGCTATATGTATTTTCCAAATGACATTATTTTTTTAAACCCTTAAACTTTCTTAATCATATTTTAATGCATGTTGCTGCATTATGTGACTAGTGTATTTTATGAAATGTAAGAAAGCAGAAAAACGTGATTAAGTAAATTAACCGATAAATAATTACAACACGTTTCAAGAATGCACTTCCGTCAGAATGTATTATTTACATAAATATTTATTGACATAAATTGTATACAAAAGGATTAAAAATAATGCACATTGCACACATTATAATAATATTATCTGCCAAACCATTTATATTTATTAGCTAAGGCTTATAGTTAAGCTGAGCTTTAAGTACTTTCAATTGTCAATATATTATTTGTTATTTCAAAATAAAAAAGGGATTAAAAAATATATAATAATCCCGTTCGCGGTTTATCTATGGAAACAGACAGATATAGTAATTTTTGTTTAGTATGGATAGGAAGCATGACTCTCATACATATGAAAATACGTTTTCTATCATCTCCGACAATTCTTGCATCTCTTCGTATGTATTTTTCTATATGTTTAACTGTCTGTCATCATCACGTCCTTTTAGTCAAACTGAAAACGATGATATCCTCTTCGCCGATTTCGGCTATGGCGGCCAATCTCAAGAGCGATTAGCCAACTGCGCAGGATATATTATAGTACTCAAGTGTGTGCTCTAAAACAGATGCACTCTCTATTCTCTCACTCTCATAATTCGATGGGATGGGAGTGTACACTCTCTGTTACTGAGAACTTTTTGACAAAAAAACATTTTATAGGCTCGACCTGGGATTTGAACTCAGGACCTCGCCTTACGACGTTGCCGTATGTATCGATAAAATTATTTTTATACTGTGTGTTTTTGCTCTAATAATTCCTTAATTTTTGGAATTACTATAACGGGATTATAATTATGTTTGAAATTTAGAAAGTCACTTAAATTTTCCAAAGAGGTATAAGGTACGCATACTCGTGCATTGCGGCATATCTGTCTACTGTATTAACACATCTTTACTGGCATTTTCTATAATATTATGCTTTCGTTCGTTTAGGCAGATTTCGCACATAGTTTCGCCGTCAGTTCACAACAGCCTGCCAGACATTACACAGTATAATGTTGTACTAACATTTATAATTTTATACTTCACTCAGCACTCTATTAAGTTCTTACTGCTATGTTCGGTACATAATTACTATTTGCTACAGTGTAGTTGCGTTTGGCTTATAATGTATACATATTATTAACATTCGTCCTAGTACGTTTCATTTGACATAAATAAATATTAAGAAAAAAAATATTTGCAAAATTAAATATGCTTAAACTCATTTATTTCTGTGGCTTTATGGTGTTTTCCTTCGTGTAAAAATTAAAATTTTGATTTCGTTAATTGTAAATTATCATATACCTCCTCTTGTTTGAATTATACTCAAATTTTCAGTGTAAAATAATGATGATTTTTTATATAAGCATTCTACTCAATTTGTGCATTAAAATGTTCTCATAGAGTTATAACTTAACACTTCTCTCACATAGTAAAACAGCGTAATGGTCTATAAAGTACTAGAACGATCTAAAAATCATAAATATTTCAGATTAAATTGTCCGCGTGTAGCGCGTAGCGTTCGTTGCACCGTTTATGCGTTCAAAAACTTTTCGACGTCGGTACATATATCTTGTGAGTACGCAACTTTTCGCAGTTCCAAAATAAAATGACAGTTAAAACTTCAGTGATTTATGATTGGTTTGGATATTTTTACGGAAATGGCAAAGGTTGTTTTCGATGTAGAAGATGACTCGCTTCTTTGAGTGACCGTGTCATTGATTGATTTTTGGTTCTTATAAATATTTGTTTGATACGAAATAATGAAATGAAATATTGACGTTGTTTTGTTATTACGAAATGTTGAATTGTAAATTCAAAAAATAATAATAATCGTAAGCACATGAAATGTAATCACATTATTTTGGTAGCAAATAAATTACTAAATTTGAAATGAGAACATATTTATATTAGTATATAATATTAGCATATATTGCAATTTGTTGTTTTCTTTTTGTTTTGTTTTCGTTATTATAAATTCATAAAACAATAATGAAACAAGAAAAATAAAAATAAATGTAACTAAACAGATATAATTTACAAATAATAGTTTAAACGGCAACCTAAAGATTGTTATGTTGTATATTATGTATTATTGAAAATTATTATTTATATCAAATTAAATATTTATTTAATAATAAACAAAATAGCTATTTCTTAAAATTAATATTAATCTTGAGAAATAGAATCTTAAAATAAGTCAATAATAAATGCGGTCTAGTTTATATTTTTCATTCAAGTGCAGCGTTCGTTTCAAATGAATATTTTCTTTTGCGCATTCAAGTAATTAACAGGTCAAGTAGCTTGGAAGTTTATTTCATTGAAAAATAATTCTTATTTCAAAGATCTAAGTTTCAGTTTTAGTTAAACGTTATATACATTTATTTATACTTATAATATGCAAACAGAATCAACACGTACATTTTGCGCTGAAGACAGATTCACGGCCTTTAGAAGTGCAAGGTTTTCAGGTGCAATGTCGCTGGTTTTTCATTTGACCTGTTTTTATGACGATTCGAAATTTAACTACATGCGTATATTATAACGTAAATTCAATTAAAATATTCTAATGCTACATTTTAGGTCATATTTTTAGTAACCAGCCCTCGAGTCGCACTCTATTTATGTAAACTTTGTTATATTAATGTATGTACGATAATATAATATGGTGTATGAAGAGAAAGGCATCAATAGATATTTTTTTTTTATAAAAAAAACATTAGAATTATAAATGTAAATTGTGGAATTCATGAGGTGTCGGGTATTTCGTTAATTTCTAATTATTTTTGCTTGTTTATTGAAATTTGTAATTCTTAGAAATCATATCACGAGATGTCTTAAATTTCAAGTGTTAGTTACTTTATGGTTGTTTTCATATACAACGAAATAAGTTTAGATATTTATTATAATTTATAACTATGTACATACAACACAAAATTTTAAATGATATTTTTGTTATATTTTACTAACAGCCTCAGTTGTCTTACCTCAAATGAACGAATTATCTATAAATTATAAATATATATAAATTTTAAAGTTATTCTAGTCAAAGTTTTCCATTAAACGCTATGTACGTAAAAGCGCCGCTGCGCCTAATCGCCTGGTAACTTCGAACTATGTGTGGTCGGAACCACAAATGTGAACATAAGGCATAGTTTATAGAACTGGCATAAGCGATAAGTTATATTAATATATAACAAAAGCTAATTTAAAAAGCCAATCGATAAAGTTAATTTTGATTCTTACAATATATATAGGCAAGTATGTAGGTGATCACTTACCACTAGTTATCTGCAATCTGTAATAAAAAAAACATTAATTATGTGACTGAATGGAACTGACGTATTGTTTACGTTAACAAACTCTGAAATGCTAATTTAAAAAGTTACGTAAGTAAAGTTTACGTCAGTTTTATATTTAATACGCATATGTGTGCGTACAGTAATAATATATGAATATGTTTAAAAATATTTTATTATTGTTCTTCAGAAGAATGCGAGTACATTTATTGAAATATACACCTCGGTATTTAAATGCTAAAATTGGTAAAGTCAGCTGATTTTACAAATGCCGTTTCTCCCATTGCAAATTCTTTTAATCTTTACTTCAAATCAAACGTACCTGAGGTTCGTACAAAACCTTTATTTATGTATACTCAGACAGAAATCACCCTTTGCGTCGCCCGCTCGACGCATGGGAACCAAGAAAGCATTCAAAATGATTTATTGTAAATGGTTTTCTACTTTGTTGGCTAAAATAATAAGACCCGCGCCCGGATTGCTGTTCTAAATTCGATATTTTATTGTTACTTTTTGCTTTGCCGCATGCCGATACGCGCCACGAAATTTAATTTGCAATCCCTTTGTTAGCGCATTAGCCCCGCGATTGAATGAGTCAGCGATATCGTAATCAACCGCTAAAACGAAAAAAATGAGTTAATTAGTGATAAGAAATTAAATTAGTAAATCATAAAGTGGGTGTTACAGAAGCGCGACCTGAATGAGACATTGAAGATGCTTACTATAAAAACGTTCAAGAACGGTAGGAATTGCGGGACGCTTTGTGTGGCACGAACAATAGTATTCAACGTCCGGAATATTGACGCTTTGACTTCGAAGGTGTCATGAGAATTAGTGGACTATTATTGATCCATAGAAAACGTTATGGTCAAGCGAATAGTAGATAACAATAATTAGCTTGGACGTAACAAAAAGTGACATAAATCCCGCATAATAAGTTCTCGGGAGTGCAAAAAACGTCGTCCGAGTTTACCTGAACATCTACTTTTTTGCATGACTCGGAACGAGCGTGGGCCGATATAATAAACACCTCAATTCCCGGCAAAGCCATTGTTTAATGGTTTTCTGTTGTGATCTTGCACAATCTTCGACGGTTTGATTTTTTTATTGTTAGGGTTGCCAGAATATAAAGGTTTTTGTATGTCTTAGTAGCGATTAAACAAAGGGACTTGGGCTGATGTGAAGGCGTGATTTATTTACTTAGCTCTAACAGTTCTCGCTTGACCGCCTTTTTATTATATCGATAAAATCAGATTTCAGATTGAGAATATTAATTTAGCTCTTATTGTTTCAGATGCAATATGGATAAGAGGCTGGACACGATAATAGGAGACTAGTAATTTATATTTATGTAGTGAATTTTCATTTTTATTCCTCGATAAAACAAAAATGCTGGCGTGTGTTTTAAGGGAAGTGACCTCGATCGTCTTCTTTGCGATACAAATACATTTGAGCTCGGCTGACAGCCGGTGCCTAGACAAGAACGCAGCAAATGAATAGTTAAATTTAAATAACATTGACAATATTTGGCCTAACACAATAAAAAAATATTAAACGATATTAAAAAAAAAATACATCGTGTGTTAACTAAGCTAGTCAGTCACAACAGTAGCAATAGTAAGTTACCAATAGAGGAAATAAACTAAGGAGTAGTGTTCACTGGAAAGGCCACCACGGTGGTATGCTTTATATTGCACCTTGTATCGACTGCGCGCTGACTGGTCGCTACGTCACGTGGCTTCCCGGCGCGCGACTGCAGTGCTGGATGCTACTAACTGTATACACGTGAGTACAACTTCGTTTTATCTCTGTTTTATTTACACTGTACACTTAAAACATGATTGTAAAATATTAACCTGTTTGTAGAATTTCTTTAGATATCGACGATTTTGAAAGGAAATATTGAATATTATCATTTAAAATTTGCTAACTTATAGTACAATTTATGATTTCTATTTATACCCTATATATAATGTCTTGAAATTATTCATGTAAGGTAAAAGGCGTTCTTAAGTGTTGTCTTAAACAAGACACGTTATTTCTTAAGTTCAACAATGGACATAGATTAGCCAAAATGTTTATCGTAACGGCAATTTATAAAGTAAACACTTGAATAATTACCAAACGGTAGCCGAATGCCTAAACGTAAATTAATGAATTCAAATTAATTCATAAGTTTAAGTAGTCTATAAGCTCGAGTAGGTTGTCGCTTCAATTTGATTTACTCGTCAATCAACATAAGTCTTGATGATGACATTTAAGTATATTCATTCGTTATATTGCAACTGCACACTTCTGGATGGCAAAAGTTAAATTAATTTCAAACAGCAGAGTTGGTTTATTCAATTTTACGCATCAATGATCTACAGTTTAATTTCAAATTCACAAATGTTAAGTTCAAGTTGGCTATTGTAGGATGTTTGTCAAGGAGCTTGTTTCGGTAATCTTTTGCAAAGTTTAGATCATCATATGTATTTTGGTTTCTAGTGTGGACATTATTTTGTATATTTATTTTTATATGAGAAAATTTATATTATATTCCTTACATGTACATAACACATATTATAGTGTTTCATTAGAATATCTGTCATTACATCTCGCAGAACTAAGTTTTTAATTGTATTTGTATTTTAAGAAATAACGAAAAACATAATTTAATAAAATTATAATAATTTTATTCAATGACATTCATTGAATGGTGTGTGTTGTGAAATGACGGACACAACCTTTAACAGATTTTTGTAAACATTTAATAAAGTGGACATTGAAAATTTGGCAACAACATAAAATGTTTGCGTTCTTAGTTGGTTTGAAAAGTCGCGACGATGTGTTAAATTGTCTTGAATTTAATATTATTTGAGGACAAACATATGATTTTCTGTTGTCACATTAGATTATGTCTAATTGAACGTAATTGTTTATGTTGTTTGTCGTTTTGTCTTCCTGTTTGTAATATTGAAAGACCAATTACGATTAATTCATCACCTTGTCTTGGGAAAATTAACATGTTCAAAATCTACTCGATTGAAGTCGTGGGTCCAGTAGCTCATCAATAATGAAATTATTGTTTAAAATTTGTGTACAATAAAATTTTATTTTATTGCTTTCTATAAATGGGATTAACATACTATATCAAGATTACGAGCGTCTACAACCATTAGTTGGTTGCCTTATATAAAGCCAACAAACCGGTGTCCAAAATTCCGATTTAAAATGTCAAAATATAATATCTTGGAAACTTTAAACTTTGGAACAATAAATATAATAAATAGTTACCTTAACTAATAAGATCGGCCCACTCGTTATATTTAATTTGTGCCAAATCAGGTCACAATGGTGGAATTAAATATTAACGATGTCTGAGGCGGAATATGATAAATAGCCATTATGTCAGTATATTTTACATATAAAGTCATAATAGATAAGTCTATAAAGATCTGATAAACACAGCAGGACTTCATTGTCACAAGCAAAACACACAAATGTTCGTACTTTGTCATGTAAATATTAAATTTACATATAAATTGTTTTTTTTTTCATTATCTGAATAATATTATAAACTTAATCAATTAGCTTTTTTTAGAATTTTAGATTATTTTTTTGAAAATCTTGAAGGCCGACCAGCTTTTGTGCCATCGAATGGTAATCTGCACTAATCGATGAATACTAGATAAATTATAAAACATTTAGTTTTTTTTAAACTTACGAAGTTACTTCTTCTCTGCTTTTGAATTAAAGGTAAACTTATTACTATATTAAAATTTACACTTTATTGCACGATAATTTCGGCGGCTACATACATAGATTAAAATGAGATAAAATACATTTGAAGACGAGTGCGCAGAGTTCTGTGGAATGTTTAATTTTATGTTATTTATAAAAAAACAACTATCTCATATATTAGTTATACAATCTGATTTAGCAAGTACCACTTCAACATAAAGTGCATGGCATAAAAGGTTTGGCTTCTGCTAAATATAAATAAATTCCTTTAATAATAATATAGCACAGTTACATTATGACATTTGAATACGTAATTCTATATTTATATTGTCTGTGGTCTATTTAAAACGAAATCGTGTTTAGAGATACAGATAAAGTATTTAAATAAAGACGACCTGAAATTAAAGTGTCCAAAAAAATTAATTATTTTTATTATACAACACACAATATTGTATTTTTTGTGCACATGTTTTCAAAAGCTTACACACGAACATAACACTTACGCACGTTTTATCTTTTGATCTATATGTAAGGCATCGCGTCAGACTGCTCAACTTTTCTACAAAGGCTTAATAATATCACAGGTACTAATGGGCTGTTAAGCTTCTTGTTCTTGTAATAACAGTACAGTACAGTACCAGCCTATGAATGTCCCACAGCTGGGCTAAGGCCTCTTCTCTTTTTAAGGAGAAGGTTTTGGAGCTTATTCCACCACGCTGCTCCAATGCGGGTTGGTGGTATACACATGTGACAGAATTTCAGTGAAATTTTACACATGCAGGTTTCCTCACGATGTTTTCCTTCACCGCCGAGCACGAGATGAATTATAATCACAAATTAAGCACATGAAATTCAGTGGTGCTTGTCTGGATTTGAACCCACGATCATAGGTTACGATTCACGCAATCTTACCACTGGGCCATTTCGGCTGTAATAATACATCTCATATTTGCCTCAAAATTTGGCAAATTTGCACAAAGCTATACATCGCTACCACCGGTTATCGATACTAACAAAAAATATTTTTAAATATAGTTTCTTCCTGTTTTCCCCGGAGGGTCTTATTTCAAATTCTATGCGATTCCCAATACAGTGTTTATAAATTTCCTAGATAGTGTGATAGATAAATAGATGGATTGCCTTTGATAAAAATGTGTATTCTGCAAGGTTCAATTTTAGTTCCTTTTCTCATTTTAGTATATATTTAAGTGATCCTTGGAAGTATGTACCTATGTTATATATACTTATATCTTAATGGTATTTATGATACTGTTTTACTTGCTGATGATATTCGTTGCTTATAGAATAGTCAGGAAAAAAAACGAAGTACATATTGGGAAACTTAGACGACTAACACACATGTAAAATTCGTATATTTTTGTTATTTTCATATCATATTTTATGGCACTTAACTTTGACGTATCATTTACATAAATATTGTATTCATTATTCCAAAATTAACTGTTTTATTTTTGTTATATTGTTATTAAAATAGTAGCCTTTACCAAAAGCTCCAGAATAAAAAGAAATAATAACTAAAGCAGCCCGTCTCACACTTGACTTCTTATTTGCGCATTAAGAATCGTCGTCGAGTTAGACAATAATAATACGTGGGCACCATTGTTTGAACTTACACGAGGTGTCATATTACTTATTACAACATAACCGAGTAGACATTTTTTTACTACTGTACTATACTGTGTAGGTGTGTATTAAAAACGTATTAATCATCATCGGTATGCTTTCAGATACGTTATGCAACTAAATCAAATATTTATGTTGGAGATGACATTGACTGTCTATCGTCTATCGTCTGGTTCCGGTCAAGGATACGATTGTAAATTATGAAAAAACAATAGTTTTTTTGCAGAACAGACCTTAACTTACGACAGTTCACCAAATCTCTGTAAAACAAAACATTTGTTTGAACATTTTTAAATCTAATGTAAAGAATTAAATATAATCTAGATATTTCAAGTGAAATATAAGTTTGATAAATAAGATAGTACCTCTATCTATAGCTGATATAATTAACAATTATGTAAATACTTTTTAATTACATTGCCTCTAGATGAAAGTTTATCTTTCATTATTTTATTCGTCATTTACAAATATGATTAATTTATTTTGAAGACACCAATTTAATGACTATAATTATAATGAATACGAAAATCAATTTAAATTTTCATATTTGTCTGTTGCCTTATTGGTTAAGGAAATTTCCTGCTCGCTGAGTATTGAGAAAGTCACATTATTATGTCATTAGTGTGAAATTTAAAATAATTCTCTCGTTACGATTTTTCTAGATATATATTTTACAATAATATAAAAACTTAAAATAAAAAATAGTGTTTTAAAATTTCTAACAAATAATTCCCTCAAGGGATGTTAGTAGTAAGAGTTAAAAGTTTATACGTTTTAGTCTGAAGTGAAAATTCATTCACTAAAGACAAGATTAGGTAGCAACTGTTAGTGTAAAAGGTCTTTTGATAAAATAGTGTAATTTAAAGGAGCATCAAAATTGACAATTTGCTTAAATTTTATTGTTGAAATATTCATATTTCTCTCTCAACTGTTTCCATTTTACTTATATAAATAATTCAATCCATAAATTAATATAAAACGATTTATGCAGTTTTAAATTCGAACAAAGTTTGTAGATACGACCTTTTGAGTAGCAATCCCACTTTGAATTTAGAATACAATTATAAGCAGGATACAAAATCAAAATCAACCAATCTTGTTAAAATTAATTATAATATATGAAATATACCATCCATTTCAGTTGTTAAATTGAATTCACGGTTAATTAATTGGTAGAGCAATGACACCAAACAATTTAATTCATATGTCATTCATATCAACACGTGCCGACCAAATATAGTATTGAATCTATTTAAGTGGGAGGTTGTTTTTTTCAATTATTTACACTACTTACACAACATTAGATAAATGGTATATTATTAGTACGAAGGACATACATTTATATCTATAAAGAACAATATACGCAAGTAATAGCATGTAAATGTGTCATTGGATAAAGGCTCTCATATCGAAGAGACAGTTGGAGCTTATCTCAACACGCAGCTCCACTACGGCTTGTTGGTTATAATATATCTGACACATGCAAGTGACGCTTTACATCCGCTTCTGACGTCCAAATTTAGGTTTGGTGATGAAAATTTCTTAACAGAAAATCCAAATGAATTTTTATTAGTCTAGAAATCTTAACGTTATATGTTAGATACTGCACCAATGAGGCATATATATCGCACGCAATATAAGTATTTTAACGAACACGCTTGGCCTTAATAAGTTGTATTGAATCTCAGAGCACGACGCGACGATCGTCCAATATTAATTGACGGATTAGTCTTCTAACTGATTGTGATCAAAGATGAATGGCAGTTACGCAGTGTAGTGCTAAGGGTCATGTTCCAACGACAGAGGCAGTGAATTACTGATAAATGAGTCTTACATTATTACGCAATTTCAAGTTATTTAAAAAAAATTATAACACGATTTTTTCTCTTATAATAAAATAAGTATACTAAAATAACTATAAATTTTATAATTACTTATAAAGATTTCAATTTCAACGTATTTTTTTTAAATCTAAGTTTTATTTGCAGATTGTTTAAAACATTTTATATTATACAAAATGACTAAAATTTTAAAAAATATATAAATTTGGTATATCAACTATGTAAACGTCACCTAAGGAGAATATAATATTACGCAAAGGAGATAATGTTTTTCACAACTTTATGGTAATTTATCTTCAAGGTAGAAGATAGGTAGACTAGGCATTTGGGAAGTTAAATCTAACTGTACCAATATATCGTTAAACTTATTTTAAGAAGTTTGTCAATTTGAAGTTTGTTATATGGTAGAGCCCTTAACTGAATTTTGGCTACGCCAGATTATCTCAAACGACATTATAGTAACAAAGTGAGTGTATAAACACAGACACACATTTCATCACCATGTGTAACAGTTAGACACGTGGGAAATGAGATCAGCCTTTATATGTCTGGGCACCTGATCCACACCCGAGTACTCCAGATCACCAGACGCCCAGAAGCTACTAAAACACAAATGACGCAGTCAATTAAAAGATAAAGTATTAGTGATAAAGGCAAGAAGTATATATTATTACATAATACAGAATTAGTCGGTATGTTAATGCGTCCTAGGCACTATGTGTAAGTTAAATATTGTTACGCGTGAAAAGAAGTCACATTATTCGTTGACTTGTCACTTTATAGTCATTGTACAATTGGAAAGCGACTTTTACTGCGGCGTGTGTGTGGGCGTCTTTATTTGGGACGACAAGGACAGTTGAATTTTTACTAACGAATGTTAGTAATATGATCTACAGCTTTACACCTTATTTTAATGTTAATAATTTCTTTAAATCAAAGTTATTGCATTGTCGTTCTATAAATTTTATCTTGATTATTATTTATTTTATCTATTTTTCATTTTGGTAACGAGATTTATATTGTATAAAAAAAAGAAATTAGTGTACTTGTTGCGTATTTAAACAAACTTAATATTCGTTAAAAATATATTTAATAATAATTTTTATCATTTTAAACATAATATTATAATAAACAATTCTATAAGCACAACAATAAAGTGTGATATTGAAACTCAATAAAAATTTAAATTACCGTGTCGAATTTATTTTATGTCGGGCATAAGCTAATAAGTATATAAATTAATTAGCATAACACTTTTAAAAAGCAGATGTTTTGGACTGATGTCAGGTGGTCCGTCTCGAGATAAGAGGGATGCTGGTTTAGGGATGAAAGGGCATGACGATTGTTATCGCGAGAACATAGGAAATATTAATATGACAGCGATTTACGTTCTACAACATTTTAAAGTTATACATCCAAGTTATTAAGATGGGTTTTATAGGAACCAAGGCACAATGTTGTGTTATAGACACTTTACTCTAAAATATGGTAAGTTACTTTTATATTGTCTTTTATATAGAATTTATATAAATATAATAATTACCAAAATAATTACCTCATAAGATAGTGTGCGTAATTTTTTCATGTATAATATCATACGTTCATAGCGCTTAATAATAAAACATAATATGTAATAAATAATAGGCAAGTAGAACGTTACATATATTGGAATATATATACATATACAATGTTTGCACTGAGCCATGTAATGGTTTTATAGAGCTATGTGTTGGTCTGTCTGGGTGGGTACGAGCTCTTTATTCGTTGTTCTACCAATCATCAACATTTTGTATTGTCGTTTCTTTTTGAAGTATGAATTAGTGAGTATTATTACAGGTATAATGTAACATATTAATTATATACGTTGTGGTGCATTGACGTTGTGAGGAGTGGTTTACAGTAGTAACAGTAATACGAATTACCTATTACTAATTTTAATTAAAATTTACTTAAAACACAAATTAGTACGTACTGTCGAAAATCTTTGAGGAGATGTGTATCGATATTGAAATAATTGGAACATGAACGTTCCGATATCAAACTTTTATTGAGATCACAGGATTAATTAACTTTGAAATTAAATCTGACGTTATTAAGAAATTCATTTTGAGGATAAGAATAGAATTGATATTATTTTAATTAAATAGACGTATCCTTGAGTCTGACACCTCGTAATAAAGTTTCCATATGAAATTAAACGTTCACATTGATTTCGTGTACTTATAATAGCTCAGTGTCGGTCCTTTTGATGTGATCCTCCAATATGCGTAATTGTGGGTTTAGCGTTCGTACACCGGCGCAAGTGAGCAGTGGTGGCGTTGTTTAAAGATTCAGTGAAAATGTCCGCCCACTAGAGCTGACCTTAATATCGGAGGTGCGGCCGTTAACATTTTAACATACAAGGCTATTTGTGAGTACACAAAAATGTAAAGTGAAGACTTAAGATAATTTTTCACTACGAGATATAATATATTTTTTCGGGTGATTGAGCGATATTTTCAAGCTAATATAACGCTTCCCTGTACCCTGCGCACAGTTTCATGCGTCCGCATCTCAGCGTTTCTTTGAAGGTAAATGATCGATATAAATCGATTTCCGCATTATCTTCGTTTGACGAACAATCTAGGCAATCAAGCAAAAATGTAAATAGTTTTAGAGTATAATTACTATTAGGTATAACATATCACATGGTAAGGATCTAACTTTATTTTTCCTGTTTCAATTACATTTTTTACCAAATATTCCGATCAATTTAGTAAACCAATAAGCATTTAATATTTTATTTAAAATATGTAATTAACGTAATAATAAAAACAAACATGTCAAGTTTTACCTGCCTGTGTAGTCCTGCCATAGTAAAGTTTATAGGTATACGAGGCAGCTCCGTTTGAATTTCGTAATTATTACGAATATAATTATTATATAGTATTGTGTTTGTGAATGTTATCTGTTATTGTGTATGTTATTTTGTGTAATTATACTAAAACTATGAAATAACACTGTAAGTGATATTTATCATATATATTAAAAATAATTGATGCAATTCTAATTATCACTCAATTAACTATGTAAATAAGTAGCAAAAGTATTCAAACGTTCCGATCTTTATTTAAAATAAGAACGCACCTATTATTTCTGTGTCCTTTTTAATATTAAAAAAAAAATATTATAATTTCTTTTTCTCTAAAAATTATAAGTAATAATTAATACGTATTAAAAATAATTATCAACACATTTATTTATTGTCGTTGTTGTATTGCTTAAAATTCAACAAACACATCGCTCCTCACTTACACGGTGTTGTCACTACTCTCATTTTTCCGCAGCGCATGTGTTTTTAATGAATAGGTATTATATTTAATCGGGGGCTGAATTTTTACGATAAGCCTTTGATGTCTTATTAATGATGCTCATCAAAGCAGCGTATCGATTTATCATAAAATATATTCAGTGTTAAGCTTTTAATTACGTAAAAAAATATGCCTTACCTTTCCACTATAAACAGGCTTACAAACGTCAACCTTTTATAATTACTTTGTACTCGAAAATGATGCTGCTGTTTAACGGAGAAATATTTTAAAGACTCAAATTCTTGGTTTCTATATTTTTATTTGGAAAAAAATACAGTAACTACGTTTAATATAATATTAATAACGAGAAACGATAATAAATTCAGCACTACTGGGCTAATGTCCCCTTGAGGAGAAAATTTCAAGCTTATTCCACCTCGTTTCTTCAATGCACGTTCACACATACATATGTTAGATTTTCATTCAACATATTCAAGTTTCTTTACGATTCTTTCCTTTGCCGTCGAGCTCGAGATGTATTAATACAAATTAAACACATGAAAACTCAACGATGCTTGCCCAGGAACGAACCCAGCCTACGGTCAAGGCTCAAGTTTAAATTTTAACTGTAAAAAAATATAAAGTATTTGCTTGTGCATGTTTAAGTGCAATACATATAATATTTCCGAATATAAAACAAACTATAATGTGATCTCAAAGTTTTTAATGTTTATATTATGTTGAATAACTTTCACACAATACCTCTGTCGAACCAATAAAAAGCGGTGATTGATTGAGCATCCGTTTTTAAAAGAAACGAATGAACATTATGAATATTAAAAAGTCCATCGTTTTTTAATCGGGTAGGGCGTTAAGAATTTAGTATATAAATTACCAACCGATTATAGTAACAAGTTATTAGTTGTGTCGGAATACTTTAGTTCGGACCCAACGGTTTCTGACCATGCGGGCGTTTGGACGTAGGTACACGAAATACAATTCTCTGTTCGATATTTAAAAACTATCGATTTCACAGAGCAACGTAATATAAATTTTACAATAATTAAACATATTTTATTACTATTCACAAACATTAAAAAGATTTTTTATCGTTTTTCGTTTTAACTAGATGCGTAATGTCTCGATGAGTCGTAAACGCACTGAGGTAAAGTTTTAAAGATTAAGAATCATTCGTGTTCATCCAAACGACTATAAAAATACGTAATATCTGCATATTGATGTGTGGCACACGCTACGGACGGTCTACCTGTTCGTATATAGTTTGATTCATATACTTTCAGAGACGTAACATAGATATATATACTGATATAGATAATGAAAAAAATAGCTTTAGTATGATTGGTTATTTTTTTTATAGAATAAAAGCAATGCCTAGTGTGTTTGGAGTGGGGACGATAATAGCTCAAGGGTTGGGATCGAAACTGCGATATTTATAATCGCTAGGCGGCCCGTAAGCAATTGCTATTGCCAGCTTTGACTAGTGTGCGTATCTCTTCAATATATTACATAAAATATTATTGTTAAGTTTAATTATTTATGTTGGTTGTACATTCGTTTTGTTTTTAACAAAAACAAAGTATATATTGGTAACTTTGTTTTTATTGTTATTAAAACGCGGTATATAGAACCGCGACTTTGATTGATGCTCAATTCAATTTTTCCTTTAAATTTTGAAATTTATATACCTATTATTTAAATAAATTTAATTTAATTTCTAGGCCACCTTAATGTCAAATTATATTACGATTGGTTCAGTGGCTTAGTCTTGATTATGTAACAGTCATTTTCGCATTTGTAAATTAGTATAAATTCTCAGCTTTAGAGTCTCAGCAAGACTGAATTATCCCAATTAAAAAATAATAATAAATCTCCAAATTTGTATCATCTTTCAATTTCTTTCACTGTTCTATTAAGAAGAAACTATGAGTATATCAAAAAACATTTTACGATTATTAAACCCCCCGATTGACAACTGGGAAGGCATTCTTTTCGTTCCCATATTTTTATTGCGTGTAAAGCCGTCGGCGCGTTTTTATATCATCTCTTTTAAGTGACATAAATTCTAATACAAAGTCCATTTGTGTATCTGAGACGTCTTAAAAGGTATACGGATAATCGTTTTTCTGCTTTTTACAAGGAACTCATTTCAATTATCGGCCGATTTGATGGGTATAAAACGCGATGGTATGTGTCGGATGGTGGCGCCCAGCGGCGGCTGGTGGGACGCCGAAGTTTTTTAATTTTTAATTCGTAGATGCTAATTTAATTATGGAATCCCAGTTTTTAATGTATTATACAGCTGTATCCTGCCGCCTCATAATTTTTTATGTTATGATGTTTTTGACTCCATTTTTCTCCACGGTTTAAACATTTTTAATTTATATAACTTGCATACCTTATGGTTTATAAATCGATATTAAAGAAATGTTTTACATATCGTTCATTCTATTTGAATATATGTCAAAGCAATTTTTTTTACATCTATAAAAATACTAAATGTGTGAATGGACTTTTTACTTTTTATCAATCAATGTTTATTTTTATAATCTGTGTGTAGGTTTATCTCGTCGATTTGACGCGGGATGAGAGATTAATATTAAATAACTCCAAAAGGACTTTGATGTAATGCGACATATTATTTACTATAGAAATGCATCAACGCGTTTTAAAAAGATATAGACTCGGCTTAAAATTGCGTAACAAAATATAAGATATAATATCTAAATATTGATACTCACTTCGTATTTATTTGAATATTTAGAAAGCATAACTTTCACCGAACTATTTATATTAAATAATGCTAAAGTAATAATAGAGTAAAGTATAAATTCAATTAATTTACGATAAATGTCGTTTTCTGATATTTGAATCCAAACGTTGAAACAGAAATGACAATACATGACTGAATTCAATTTAATAATGAAATTTCAACATGTATTTTCATATTTAACGAATTGTCACCTCTGTAATTTCCTATAGCTTTACTAATTGTGTATCTTGAAAGGTAGTGACAGGGGAAGAATAATTCCATGCGACGACTGTTACTGATACTAAACTTGAAATAAATGAATAGTCTTTTTCTTTTTTAATCCTTAGGAATGTTTAGATTATACCGTTAAAAGCTTCTATGTTCATATATATACGTTTATCCCGTGGATTTAATAACTGGACATATTACAGCTTATCGCTTATAAATGCTTATACCTTTAGTTTAGCTATAAAGTTGTTTTGATACGATTTATTACGCTGGCGTCGATTGGTTGTGACAGCGAATATCAAATGATTGCGCTGGTTAAGCGGCATCTGTATATTGATTCGGGTTGCTGTTGATGATAAATTTAGTTTGTGTTATTAAATAAAGATGTATATGACTGTGTGCTGGTCACTTGATTACTTATTGAACGAGACTTTATAATTTACCAATAGTCGTTATTATGTATAAAGTGTTGTACTGACATGAAACCATATAAGTTTTGCTTAAAAACTTTTTTAAAATATTTATATTGAAGCTAGAACACATTCAAACTTAACATTTACACAACTCACTCAAAATAAAAGTCGATCGCAAGAGAGGTGTGAGGAATAGGCAGGTATATCGCATAAATAAACATCAAATACCAGAGAAAGAAAATACCAAAACGCAAACCAATATATCACTCACACACTTTATATCAAATTAAAGCTTTCCACTGTCCACTGTAGGCCACCAAAAGATAGATGGGACCAAGTTATATTATAACAAGCTAGCTTAAAATTGTAATATGTAGTTTATTGAATATTAGTCTCTATTGCTAATGTGTTAAGGATTTTTGGGAACTATATACAGGTGCAGCGTACAGCGATTCATCAAGAAGTTGTCAATTATTATTCTGGTAGACGCGGTCATCTAGAGAATGTTCGCTTTAATTAAAATTTATTCGATACTAGTGGTCAGTCTTGTATATTCAAAACTGCAAGTAGAACAAGAGAAATATTACAGTATGGAAATATATCATTATTTTAGTTTCTGTTAATATATATAGTATTTATCGTGCGCCACACATACACACTATATCCAATAGGGCTTCTCTTATAAGGTAATAGGGGTTTACCCGCGGCTTCGCAATAATTCGGAATTTTCAGTATTGGTAAATACCAATTTTCATAGCTCTTTCTTTAAAATAGATTTCTATAAAAAAATTTATCCCCTTTATCACTACATCATCATCATTATCATCAACCCTTTTTCGTCCACTGCTGGATATAGGTCTCTCCAATGGCTCGTCTTTGATCGAGGCACTTTGCGTATATCGTCACTCCACCTAGCCGGAGGGCGCCCTACCCTACGTTTGCCAAGGCGTGGTCTTAACTCCAGAACATGTCTACTCCAACGGTTGTCGGTTCTGCGACGTGTGACCAGCTTATTACTACATTAGGGATAAATTTAAAAAATCCTTCCTTATTGCTAATCCTGTGCATTATATTATTATTGTCCCAGGATATCATTATTATTATAGATTTCTTCAAATCATTCAATTTTAGTTCCATTTTTGTAACATAGTCGTCCTAACATGAGCTTATTGATTACTATTACTTTGATTGATTTTTATATGAAGCATGTCATTATTCATTCAGTCATTATATGTTCAAGAAGTTAGTTTCAGTATATTTTTTGATAAATTTCATTATGATTGGTTTATGTAATATTTTAGATATAAAAAAGATACGTTCATCTCAAATATTTTGTTTTTTATATTAATAATCTGACACATTCTAACAGTGTTCGGAACTCTAAGAGTATTTTTAAATATAAAAAATCTAATATACGATAATTTATTACTATCATTATAATATTAGACCAATTAATTTATATTGATCACGAATTTATCTACATATAAGATTAGTACGTTTATTGGTTTCAGTAACAAAATGCCTTCGACCAGAGTATTAATCACTCGGCCTTTAATATAAGCCTATCAATTAGCCTCAATGACTGGTAATTAACACCACACTGTATAATTTTCTTCGGTCAACGTCTAACTTTCAAAATTTAACAGTCGCGTCAGATGTTTGTAACACGATGAAGAATGATTTAATGGTTTCACCTTCAGCTTTTATGGTAACAGTACATAAATGTCTCACTACTGAGCAAACGCTTTAATTCCTCTTAAGTAGGGGTATTGTTTTCCACCACGCTGCTCAAGTGCGGGTTGGTGGAAACACATGCGTTAATATTTTATTCGACACAAATATTTGCTTATGATGGTTCTCTGCATCTCTAAGGACGACATGAATTATAAATAAAAATGAAAGACATGTAAATTCAGTGGTTCTTTCATCAGTTTGAACCCACAATCTTCGCTTAAGATTCACATGTTCGAACCAACAATTTTTTTTTCTAAAAATTAATTGTGTACTAAAGGCACGCATAGCCGATAAAAAAGGTTCTTTACTTTTCTACATGCATATTTCATTAAGGCCCTGACCCGATTCAAGTGCTCAAACCACTCTATCTAGGCCCCTATCTGAGCTAGATTTTTATCGTATTCGCCAAGTCTGGGACTTTATGTAACTACTTCAAGATCAGACAGATCTTTATCGGTTTCTTTATCTGTCACTTGGCGATTTCAATTATATTTTTGAGTAAATCCTACTATAACTAGGTTCCAACATGAAATGAGACGTATATATTTAATGTATATATGAATAAAATAACTTAAACATGTAAACGTGATATGATTTGAATTCAATGTCGAAGTATTTTTTTGTATATACTATCACAATCACTAACTGATAAATCAATACAAATAAAAAATGTAAATTATGTAGTATACCTTTGATAAATAATTATCTTGAGGTTGACGGAATTTCCCTCATTATCTAGATATAAATTAAAAATGAATCCGATTAAAAAAAATTAGCTTGTCTTTAAACTGTTATTTTGAACAAATTCCATAATTTATAATATGTACAAGATTGTAATGTCAGACCAAATGGAAAAAATTCGGATGAAGCGGTTGTGTGGCTTAAAGTTCAGTTGCAAGATCTGTCCCACACACTAAAAGGCGTATAAAATAAAATTAAGCGAGATTAATATTCAATGCGTACCTTTTCCAGTAAAATAATTACATTGTGTATAAAAACATAAATATCAGCAATAAATGGGTCCCCGTATCGGTTCGCGAGCCTATCCGAAGTGAGATTAAATACAAGTTAAATCCAATCATACACCTGACTCGTAATACCAGTAACCAATTAGCAATCTGAATTTTGTTTCGATAAAGTTGTACAGTAGCTTCGTGAGCATATGTTATCCATGTTTAAGATAAGAATACGAAGTTGTAATTGGCATAAAGTAGTCATGAGATACGAACGAAGATAAATTCTTTTGAATTCATTTACACGGTTCATTGGATTATTTTTGACGTGTTCGAATTTCGAACATATCTAAGAATTATCTAGTTACTTAAATAACTTTCGGATACTTAAAAAAAAAAAAATTAACCTTTTTATTCACATTTCACGGTTTAAGTAGACAGGTTTTTACATAAGGTCCAGATAAAGGACTCGTTAGTTAAATAAAAGTCTGCTTTTTTTTTCTTATTCTCGTTCACGTAAGTAGATTACTATGCAAAGACCATAATCTTAATTTACGAGATAATATAATTAAAAACAAGAATAATTGGAGCAAAGAGTTTTTAATGTATTTTTATAAATAGCGAGCTCTTGCCCTATAACAGATGACATATTGTGCACAAGAATTAATGCGCAATCAATTTGTAAATGTTGATTCAATAAAATTAAGTGTTGGATTCAATGATAATAAAAATGATTATTTATGTCCATGTAAGTTACTATTAAAAGAGATAATGACGAGCTTAAAGAATTTTATTGGTTTCTTATTTGTTATATTAACGCATAAGGTATTATGGTTTCAATGTTAAAAACGCTATTTACAATACGAGAGAGCGTTATTTAATTATACAGTTATATGCATGCGTAATAGCTAGAAATTAGAATTTTATAGTCTGCCGAAACATTCAATTAAGGCGGTCCAGACTGTACGTAGTACGAATCAAATTTACGCTAAATACTCGTTGAATTGATAACGCCCGGCTGTCGCTTTATGATTTAACACGTGTTTTGTAATGTTAATCGAAATTTACATCGCTTTGATTTACAACAAATGTGAGTCATTAAGATTTAAGATTAAATTGCATTGCAAGTGTAACGAACTGTTTGATATATTGTATAATATATTATATTGTTTATAAAGAATATTATATTGTTTATATCCGCGTTAATCTAGTGAGTAGCTCATAAAGCTACAGCGTGGTCCTGGATTCATATTACGGGTCGGATATATAAAATATCGTTTTCTAAAAAAGTAAATAAAATCGAAAGTTAATGAATCAATTTTACTCCGAATTCATCTACGAGTAGGTATATCGATATAATTGTATTTTACAGTTAGCTTTAAAATTTAGAAACAAAAAATATTCATATTATTTTTTGTCTTATACCATCTTCATATCATCGATCTATGCCTCCTAAATCTGAGTGTCAGCAATAGTATTCGAAAAAAGGATATCAGCATTTAGCTTATTCTTCTAGAAGAAAGGTTATGTAAGAGATAAAAATAACAGCTGGTCAATATTTCATAGCTGGACAAAGACCTCTATTTATGTGGAGTAAAAGCAGTTTGCTATTTCTTAAAGAGCTCGCGTGAATGTCATGAATATTGAAAATTAAGAGTTTCTCAAAATTATTACATATTTGAAAAAACTTAATTTCTGTATCGGACATGTTCGTAATAATAAAATAAATAAATAAGAAAATTAGGGAACTTCATTACTTTTTTTATGAATTAGGTAAGCGGACTTGGGCATCTGATGGTAAGTGGTCACCACACAAAGGTACTGGTACTGGTACTGTAAAGGTACTGGTGATGTAAGAAATATTAACCATTCCTTACATCGCCATTACGCTACCAACCCAGGGAACTAAGGTAGGTACTATGTCCATTGTGCTTAAAGTTTCACTTTGTTATACATGTATATAACATTCATTTAGAAGTTGTAAAGCTAATTTAAAATCAAGAATAACAATCAAATACACGAAATTATATTAAAAAAAACTTATAAGAGATCATTACAGACGAATAATCTTAAGTGGTATAAAGCAATAATCATTGATCATTATCGAAATAGTTTGTTGAAGAAAAAAATAGTTCAAAGTCAATATTGAAGAACGATCGTGAAACGAATAATGCGGAAGTGGGCAATCAATATCAGAATCAATCTGTAGTAATGATCGCGTGTCAAACAAATGATTTTGAAACTAATATTAAGGGCTTCTGTACAGATAATACAGTTTGTCTGAGATAAATCTTAGTCGCATTATGAGGTTTTTTTCAATATTTAGTAATTGGCTTTAATGTACTACTTATTAGAATATTTAAATTTTAAAATGCTTTAAACGTCGGTGACACAGTATACTAGAATCTGCATTCGTTGGATATTCAAAATGTTCTTCCAATAAAGGAATCGTAGTAATTGCGACTCTGATATTCTTTATATAATTTATTACAATGAAAGGCACCACGTGGCAATAGCGCGAATTTTATTACTCTATTTTAGATTGATAGATTGACGCATTAATATTTTAACTATTTTCCTTTAAAATCCGATCGAAAAGTGAACGGAAAATACAGGAAATAAGAGTGTTTGCAATGGACTTCATTTCTTGTTTAGAAAATATATATTTAGAAGGATCATATTATACAGTTGAATCTGTTGGGCAGTCTTAGAGCGTCAACTGATACAAGTAGCTTATCACGGTGAATTACTTTATTGCCGTGTTGTATAGAAGTTGTTGTATAGAAAGATCTTTAAATGATATAAAAAAATAAATTTGATGATCCTTAAAATAATATTAAAATATTTATCAAGTAGTATTTTAATTGTACGCACGTTTTCTACGTACGTACCTCCTTTACTTAGCGTCGTGTCTGTATTGTCTTGGGATTGTAAATATAAAATGTCTACCATTAAGATTGTCTGAACTGTTTGGTATACATGATTCAAATGCAAGTTCATCTATGCAGTCATCGCTTGACAGGCAACACTCATTAGCTTTGTTTATTTTGAAAGCTTATTCGATGTTAATATTTAAATTGTTGTGTTATCTTACAACAGCATGATGAATTCCTTTATAACTTTGAATCTTCTTCTTCTTCTCTGTCGTTACACTCTTGGCAGAGTGGTCGTGATCGTCATGACAGGGGTGGTGGCAAGCTTCACAATTCGTCCCCATTCCTCTCGTACTTTTGCTTGTCTCGTGCATTCGTGGAGTGGACCATTTAGTGCAGCTTTGACTTGGTCGGTCCGGCGCATTGATGATCTACCGCGTGCCCTCGTACCCTCAATTTTGCCCTGAACCATGAGTCGATCCAGAGACGTGCCCTCTCGACGTGTAATATGTCCAAAGAAAGTGAGAATACGATTTGAACGATGGAAATGAAAATGGAAGAAAGACGTTGTTTTATGTCCAGTTCTTCGAGGATTGAGGCGTTGGTTCGAAACTGTGTCCAGGCTATGCGAAGCATTCGTCTCCAACACCACATTTCTAAAGCGTCTATCTTCTTTTTCTCACTTTCTCTTAAAGTCCACGTTTCGGCACCATAAAGAAATATGGGAAACACTAGTGCTCTGACAAGTCGCATTTTAGTGGCCTGTGTGATGTTTCTGTTTCTCCATATCTTCCCAAGCCGATCCATGGTGGACTTGGTGATAGCCATGCGCCGTTTGATATCTTCCGCGCATCCGCCATTGTTCGATATCAGTGCTCCAAGGTATGATTGAATGACGTTGTTTAACTTTGAATGATAGGAACGAAATATTTGTTTAAATATATTTGTTTTCTTATTTGTTGCTGTAATTATTATCTATTGTATTGTATTGTTAACTGGAACGTAAACTACAGTAACTTCAGATATATTGTAGAGGGCATTGAAGTTTTAACCCACTGAGAGAAAACATAAAATTTTCCAAACAAAGAGTCTTAAATATTTTACAATACTATTATTATTATGGTATTTACTTCATACAAAAGATACATATGTACATACTTAGCAAAGAAACATACGTGAATTAATTATTATTTCCTTATAAACTTGGTTAAGACATACAATGCTATTCAAAATCTTAACAGCGTTTAAGAATTGTAGTTAAATTGCATGAAGTAATCAAGCTAAAATGTCCTTACTAACTTAATGTTAGTTATTTATTTTCAATTATCTAACCAAGTAGACGAGCCATCGGTGATTGGTTGGTCGGTAGTAACTATTAAACATTTTCTTTCTTACACGTGACAAACTTTATTTTCCATGACAATAGTCAAGTTCATGACACGATGCCATGACAATGGAAGCTTATATGTGCAAATGAAGATTGGTTATTCTTTATTTAATGGGTAAAGTAAATTGGCACTGGTGCCGAGAACCATCATCACACTTATTCGTTTTGCAACTTTAAAATATTTACGTTCGTCCAAAGCAGTGCGGTTTATTGGCAAGGTTATTTACAACTTAATTTTGTTAAGTACCATATGTTTTATCGACGATGGTAATTTAGACAAAAAAAAATTATAATACTTGGCACGATTTTTTTAGTTCAAATGTGAGAATGCATTTCTTAGAGTTAAACGGTATTATTTAGGAGTAGTTTTGTGGGCGTATATACCATTATAACTTCTGAGTCGTAAATCCCTGGATTGCAAAGACGTGGCAGAGCGCCGCTCAGTTGTGACGTAAAATCTTCATTCCGTTTTTATCGTCTGCGAAAACTTTACGGTTGTTCGAACTTTTTCGAATGCGGTTAAGTCATTTTATGTCGCTACTAAATTTATAACTATCACTGAAATCCGAAATTATTTTATTTTGTATGTAACATCATATTTATTTATATTTTTTACAACATGATTCCATCGGCTTAACATTGTAGGGCCTTAATAGCTTCCATAAATTAAGTAACTCGTCGTACATCGTCATAAAGTCTAATGACATAGACCAAAAGGTTGCAACTCTTATCAGAATGAAATCTTAATCGATCCTTCTATGAATTCATAAAACACTTTTAATTGTTATATTTTGCATAAAACGCATTGAAAATAAATTATATTCGATGAGAGTGGATATGGCGGGATGACGTGGGACGTGGCTGGCATGCGCCCGCGCAACGAAATGTCACTTGGCAACTTGTTAAACAATATTTATTCAATAGCACACCGACTTGAAAAGATGAGCACTCGAAACTCTTGTGCGGGAAACGTTAATGACATTCAGTTCTTGGGTACACAACGCACCAAGTAATCGTCGAGTATGTTAATATTTCCTCAATATGCCCTCCATCGCGTCGAATCATTGGTTACCATGATCAATTAATTGAATAAAAAGTTTGACAAATTATGCCAGTCTGAACGGGCGGTCTCGTAAAAAGCGGCGATGGCGCAAGCGGCGAGAAAAAACTTGATACAGTTAAAGTGTGATTGATGGACTTGGTCTTGATCGCACACTTGCCAACGTCTGGTAATTGAATTATAGGACAAAAACAGTTTCCCCATTATCCATTGTCATGTTTTAGTGTACGATATAGAGTTGAAATTGAGGGCACAAGGCGCTTGACAGGTGAATTTGTTCGGTATGCGCTTTAATGACGGCGAGCGTTTAAGTCTTCGTGTCGGCGGGTGTTTCAGTGGCAAGATTCCATTTGATCATTAATTTTCAACGACTTTGCAAAAGCTGGTGCATGATATGCAAAACAATCGAGATACGACGAATCAAGAATGCACATCATAAGGGCGAGAACACACTAACTTTCATACATTTAAAGCTAATAAGGTAATTCGTAAATTGAAGAAGTCGTATCTTCTTTGTAATTACCTGCTCCATGAATGAGGACATTAGTGTTCGGAAATTTTCTAGTAGTAATGTAAGTTTTTGAATGGTGGCTTTTTTGAAAATGGAATTACATAACCTTGGATATGTGGCTAGTTGTCCGGCCAAGAAAAATCAAGACTGGATCTTTATATATTTATTGATTATTGTTTATTTTATGTAATTGAATTGCATTAAATGTAATCATCATTATTATTTTAAATTAAAATTGTTTTCTATTGCTAACGTTGAATATCAAATACACTTATATATTCGTCGTCTTCTTCTTGTGTGTCTAGCCTGCCCCCAATCTGCGGTGATAGTCAAAGCTGCTTGTATTACAAGTCGGTGGCGTCGAGTGCTATACAATGTATATATACATACATACGTATCGTAACTCCGTCTTGTTTATTGACATTATTGTGAATTACACAGCTAGGCACACTTCTTCATTTGATTATGTAAATAATTACTATTTTATACACTATCTATCTAATACTCGCGTTTATGCTTCCGTTAATTAATTATAAGGATTATATTTTATATTGAGAATATACAACATTTTTGTTTTGCTAATTGTATTTACGTGATAAAATCACACACATGTTGTTGAAAAGATACAATTTTAAATAATTATATGATTACTTTTATCTATCTTATTATCTAAATGTGAGCTAAAATTGAGTTTATTTATTTACATGAAGATTGTATTTATTTCTAATGCTAATCGTACAGGCCAAATAGAAAAATAAAATTCCTATTTTGCCTTGTCAATTTAGCCATAAAAGTAATTTTTTAAACTTAAAAAAGTACATTTATAGCGATAACAGTATTTATCTCATATAAGCAAAGCTATTCCGTAAAACAAGCTTAAATCTCTTCGCAATACCGTTTTAACATTACAGATATTGACTTAAATAATCAAAACATCTAAAGGACACAAACATCAAAATAGCGTATCACCGTAAGTCGTTATTAATTATATACAAGTAAGATACAAAGTCAGCTCTTATAGAATAGCAGTGCAGAGAAAATATATTGACATATTGAATTAAAAACAAATTTATCACTAAGGTTTTGTAATAGAGAAAATGAATACAGAGCACTTCATTAGTATTCGAAGCGCAGACGTAACTACAAATTGATATCGGTACTAAATCGATACCAGTGTTAAAGGCATACAAATTCGAGCCCACCAGGTGTCGCTTCTCCATGAATACAAATAAGATGGAATTTTGGGAATTGTTTATTGTTACACTGAATTTTGTTAATTATTTAGTGTCGGTCGTAAATATTGTTTTACTTCATTTGTTTATGATTATAACGTTTCTTTTTTATTAAGAAATAGTCTTTTTATTTAGTACTTTGAAGTGATAACAGCAATTAATCATTAACATTGACTAGTAAGTGAGTAGTCACAAATAATATATAATTTTATATATATTATGCTGGTATTGTTTTTTTATTAAAACCGGAACACATTAATATAAAGTTATCAAAATAAATTATAGCGGTGTAAATAATAGTCAATTACTGATAAAAATACCATATCTAGCGAACGAGTCATTCACAGAGCCACCAATTACTGACTGAATTGAATATTTCGAAATAAAAATATTTAACTAAGGAATCGAATAATATCAAATATTGGAAACAAAAATGTGAAACTGTTAATCAAATATAACAAACAGTATTTTAAAAATACTAAAAATTAAAAATTAGACAGTGGAATTGTTGCTATGTCCACGGAAGCTTGTTTCAAACATAAAATACGTAATAAACATTCATGTCACGTAAAATAAAGTAGGAATGTAATAAAATCACAATAATTGACCGAAACGACTCACATATTGATTGTAAATTTGCCAATTTGCATGTCATTTATAAACACAATTCAATTTTCTATATTTCTTGTCTGTGCCACACACGCGCTTTAATAAATTTAAGATGGAAAATACGTCATACGTATGTGTTAGAAAATTTGAATGTCTATTAATTGTTTGGTTTTTACTGTGTTTATATCGACGAATTAATGAATTATATCCGCTTACTAATTGCATTATTTAATTATCACTTGTTTATGACTTTAACAATAAAACTAATGGTTATATAAAATATGACATATTAAATTTTATGTATTTTGTATAGTATTAGCTACACGTCTTGACTTTGTATATATTTTAATTCAAACAAATGTTGACATTCTTACTATTAATATTAAATCAATGCGTTGACTGCCTCTCTGGTTTAGTAGTTAGCTTATAAGGCTATATACCCTTTAGTTCACATCTCGGCTAGGTCAAGTTTAAAGTTAATACATTTTTTCTTTGGATTATGAGAGTGAGAGTAGGAAAGTATGAGAGTGATATATTTAAAGGTACAAGAGTTTCCACCACTCTTGCACTCACTTGGTGGTAGAGCTCTGTGCAAGCTCGTCTGGGTAGGAACCACCCACTCATCAGATATTTTACCGCAAAACAGCAATACTTGGTACTGTTGTGTTCCGATTTGAAGGGTGAGTTACAGGCATAAGGGACATAACATCTTAGTTCGAAAGGTTGGTGGCGCATTGGCGATGTAATAGATAGTTAACATCTCTTACAACGCCAATGTCTTGCCAAGGTCACGCGTTGGTGACTTACCATCAGGTGGCCCATATGCTCGTCCAACTTCTTTTTTTTTCTCTGTTAGAACGTGTTTTCGCGCTTCCCCCACATGAAGCGGGTATGTGGGGTATGTGGGGCTCACCGGCACTGAAAGCGCCGGAATACCCACTAAAAAACCAGCGGTATCCTCTCCGTCTGGTCGGGGGACGCCACGGGATCGCTTAAAGCTCGTCCACCTACCTATGCTATAAAATATATATATATATTTTGCGCCCTAATTTCAGTCCGAGATTGGCTGCCGTGCTCTTATAGGGATAGACATTATCGTCATCGTCATCATAAAACTAACCGATCTATTATACCAATACTTTATATCTAAGTCGAAACTTACCTTAAAGTAACACTTCATACATATTTACCTAGGTTAAAATTATGATACATGGCTAATAAGTTTTAAAATCATTTGTTCCATTTTCAAATTGTAAGGTATTTTATATATTATTGATTTTTAATTTGCAATAAAACTTATCAAAAAGGAAAACTACAACTCAATAAATCAATATTAATTGTTAGCAGTAAAATAGCTGTTATTCTATAGTTATTAATTATGTATACACAGAATATCAAGCAATGAAGTTGTGAACGATTGCTAGTTAATATTTATAAAAATAAATAAATACATGGAATTTAGAATTGAAACAATAAAAATACTAATGAAAATTCCATAAAACCAGCTCATGTCGCCTACTAGTCTTCGCATTATCATAAATCGACAATAAATTATCATTTCGACAAATAGTTATTAAGTAACGTCGTCTGAGATTAAAATCTAAGGAATTTGCAGCAATATGTCAACCGTAATTAATTATTTACATCTTTGTTTCGTTCATAAGTTAAAGAGCCTGCTCACACTACAGACTATTGCCTATTTTAATCAAAGGACCACCATGTACAGATCCAAAGACCAACGATTTACATATTACATACGATTTGCATATAACATGCGATTAGTTCTCCTATATTATGCACTAAAAACAGCTCAACAAAACGATATAACAATGATTAAATAACACAATACTTGAGAGAGAAAAATATCAGCTTCGATAGCAGCGACGCAGTACCTCAAGTGGATGGTATTGCGAATTAGCAGTTGTTACACACTCGCACCTCATCTCTCACCACTGAAATTGGACTCAGTTGCAAGACCTGTGTATACGACCTGTTATACGATGTGTTTAAAACTAGATCTGATTGATTTGAAATAGAATTCTCGTCTCGTATATTATTTTGTCTTATGTTTGTGTACACATTTATATATTCAAGATTACTGGTAACTGATTCTAAATATAAAATTTATGACGTATTACGACGACAGTCATAAATTTAGAATTTTGTGTAAAAAATTTATTAATTCTTTTGATTGTATTGTTTGTCCTTAAAGTTGTTTGTGTCGAGGGAATTTATTGTACTATTTATTTAAGTAATTTTAGATATAAATAATTTATTCTTTGTATCGAATTAGTTTTTTTTTCGTACTGGAAAATTTGTGCTAATTTTAAAACGTGTTTTTTCATTTGATAATATATGTCTTTAGCAACAGAAGTAATTTATAATCATACTATTAAAATATAAACAGGATGAAAAATTATCAATAAAAGATTAGTTTTCTAACTACAGTAATTCTACAGTAAAATATGTTAATTTTGTTTCGATAAAAAAATGTATTGAAATTTAAAAAAAAAAATCGAGTGAGAACAGAATAAAATAAAATTTTATGTTTTTATAAATTAAATCACTGTTTCAGTTAATTATATTTTTATTACAACTTTCTAAGATAACTTTATCAAATAAAAGTGTGACGTATTTTTATGTCAAAGAAAGCGAAGTCTGCCCTTGAAAATTAATTCCTTAGTCCGAATTCCAAAGACTTATGATAGCATTATGTATGGTTTTTAATTTCAGTATATGTTAATTACCGAATATTTAATCTATTTGTATAAAAGTTAATAGTCGATAATATTCGGAAATGTTATGTCATACGTATCACGTTTTAATAAAAGAAATATATTCACAGTGGGTTTTAATAACTTTTAATGTTAGGTTACACTTAGAACAGTATAAATTATATTAAGTTTCTCCATCGAACAATTAAATATATATTTTTTAAATTTTCCTAGTAAATATTTACGTCGTAAAATAAAAACCGCCATTAACCGAATTCAAAAATAAGAACGCAATCCTTTTAATATAATAATAGTTCAAAATTACTTTTAAATTTTGTTAACCTCGTTTAAGGTTAAATTTTATTAAGTTAATGAAAAATATGTATTAAAGTAATGAAAACATAATAAAGAAGCATAAAAATTATACGAAAGTATTTTTACGACGAGAAATTTAAATTTGCATACACAGGTATGAGGTACGTCATTACGTGGCGACGAGACCGCAATGCAGAAAAGTCTATTGGTCAAGGTTCACTATAAACATTTTAATTTTGTATCTTTGAAATGTTTAATTAGGTATTTTAATTATATCTAAATTAAAGCTTTTATAAAGCCAAGATGGCTCAGTGGTTAGAACACGTGTTCAAACTCGGGGAAGCGCCGCTGAATATGCTTTGATATAGTTAGTGTTTATAATTCGTCCGTCAGTGGTGAAGGGAATTATCCTAAGGAAAGCTATGTGAGTCGGATGAAAATCTGCTATTAGTATGACAACCATCTCTTGTGCCAGCTCGTCTGGGTAGGTACCACCCACTCATCAGATATTCTACTGCAAAACAGCAGTACTTGGTATTGTTTGACGGTCGAATAAATGTTTAGTGGATGGTACCTAAGCACACGGGCTTGCATAAAGCCTTACCACAAAGTAAACAATGTTAGTTAATGTAATATAATTTCGTGTGATATAATCTTGCAAACTTCTTCAAATGTTAGTTCTATGTTGTCTATAATCTTAAAATTGGCTTTGATTAGTGACGTCACACGTTCTAAGAAGATAAAAATTAATCAAGATAATTTTGTTTGCGAATTTGATAACTTACATACTTTGACTGCCGATGTAAGCAATGGTTAAATTTTTCTAGAATGCCAATGTTTATGGGCGTTGGTGACCACTTACCAACAGGCGGTCCACATGCACATACACATACATATATGTATATAAACTTAAAAAGAAAAACGTTAATAGAAAATTTGAACGAAATCATTAGATTCGTCTACGATTTTCACGAAATATAATGATGCAAAATACGTGTATTCATTTTATGGTGTATGTGATTTTAAACATTTCTTTCAATCAAACATTGGCTGAAACAGTAAAAGCAAAATATTTAATCCATATAAGTATTCGTGATTGTAAAATGTTAAAGCTAAGTAGGGTTAGGGTCGGCATTATTGAATTAATCCAATTGATACACGAAGCCTTAAAGTAATTCACCTATTGAATTGCTACTTTTCATAGTAATACTTGTTCATGACTTGTTTCTAAAGTGTTTTGATTTTATAACAATTATAAAGTTATTGTAAAACGACTTCATTTTCGGGAATACATTTATGTCCTGCTTTATAAGCTTCAATATTTCATAAGCCTCTACATTCACTGATGATAAAAATAATTGAATAATCCTCTCTAATTTGAATTTTGAACACAGCTGTTAATTTTATGGACCAGTTAACAGCGCTGGAGATAATATAGAGCACAAGTGTGTGCGCAATCGGAAGTCTTCCAGAAATCAAATTTGTCGATATATTAAAAATAGCTTAGAAAATAAATATCGTAAAATATTATGACGTCATGATAACGTTTTTAAGGTTAAGAATGATTTTACGCATTCACAATCTCCGTTCCTATCGACCCATATAGAAAGAGGCTGACATTAATTAATGTCGTCTCTCCGAGTTATCTTTGAATTAAGAAATATCTACGAAAAGCATTAGCCTGACTACCAAGCTTCGTTATTTTAGTACGCAACTATTTATATTTATTCGACTGTACATTTATTTGTTCATTAAAAAAATATAACAACCGTTAAAAGTATTTTTTTTTTACACATTTTTTTAATACATTGATTGTACTAGTTTCTGTCCGCGGCTTCGCCTGCGTGTGAGGGAGCGAGGTTTTAGATGTCCTTTTCTGTACAACGTGTATGCAAAATTTTATGATGATCGGTTGAATAGTTAAGATCTGAGCCAAGCGAAAATAGACCTTATATTAATAAGATGACCTTAGTAAACATAAAGTTTGATTGAGATTTGTAGTTAAATGTCGATCGATATGATTGTTGTAACATTACGCGTTACATTTTTGTTTATATAAAGGTAAATTGTGACGTTTGAATATTGCTTTTAGCGAGTTTTTGTTTGTATTTTCTGTATCGATTGTACTGTGCTATATTAGAACAATGACTTGTATAAAGCATGATAAAGTGACTATGTTGTAATCGCTTTCTGAAAAACTAGTCATAAGTATGTTTCCACGAAACGTTTTATCGGTGACTTTATCATCGAAAGCGATGAATATTCGTTCATTATTAAATTAATTTATTACTTCATATCACTGTACTTCATTTCCGACTAAACATTTTCGGTTAACATAAGACTGCATCGATTACTATATGCCTTAATAACTATATTTATATTTATTAACAAGTAAGAAAACCTTACAAGTTAATTAAACTTGGCGTCTATGTTTTTGTTAGTAAACATCATAGGTATACCTCGTATCATGCAACAAACTAACCTACTAACCTGCACGTCTGACAGGTTGCGCGCAAAATTCATTTGTAAAGCTGCCTTCTACTAGCAATTAACAGATAGTTACCGTTAAACACAAAATTTAGTAAAACATTACAAATTCCAATTTATTTAATGTTTAAATGTGTTATGTAATATATCAAACTGCCTCGTTGGTTTAGTGGCTAGATATAAGGCCGCACACCCGGAGGTCCTGGGTTCAATTCCCAGGTCGGGCCATTAAATAGTTATTGGGTTTTTCTGTCAGAAAATTCTCAGTAGCAGCCCGGAGTCTGGAAGTTGGAAGTGTGTACACTCCCATGTCTCAGAAGGCACGTTAAGCCTTTGGTCCTGCGCCTGAACTCTTTCCGGTCGTGTCGGATTGCCATTCCATCGGATTATGAGAGCTAAGGAAAAGAGAGTGCACCTGTGTATGCGCCCACACTTGTGCACTATAATATCTCCTGCGCAGTTGGCTAATCTCTCTTGAGATTGGACCTTATTAATATTTCAAAGCCCTATCTGTTATGCTAGTTACAAATATCTTTGTATTCTTTGTATAGCTGTGTTTCGGTCTGAAGAGTAGGGGTAAGCCAGGGTTATACCCTGACGGCGATAGTCGGCGGAGATCTTTCTTTGCCGAGCGTGATTAACGCCATGCTCGGCAGCGAGAGATGAGCTCCAAATACCCCCTCGCCTCAAATGGGGGAAACGCGTAATTGCGTTTTTCTAGCGTAAAAAAGGGGTGAGCCAGGGTAATAACAGATACGACCTTTTACCCCAGACCTTCTGGAAGTTACCGTATCTTTATTTTTAATCAAAATCAAACGTGATGAACTGTTCGAATGGTGTACAATAAATAATTGACTGCTTCATTTATCTAGTGGTTAACTTATATCGCTGCACATCCCGAGGACCTGGGTTCAAATCCTGAGTTAATTTAATACAGCTATGGTGGTTTTGTCTTAAATAAAACTTGGTAGGAGCCTGAAAGCATTATGGACCATTAGAGTGAAGGAATAGTGCAGTCTGCATCTGATTTTGCAAGCACACTTTTGAGCTATAAAATCTTCTACGCAGTTGTCTCCGTTTAGATAATCACTGTGGCCGAAAATCAGTTCAGACAGACATCATATTATTAACTATTCGGCTATTTGTGATGTTTATTATATTTCTTAAATTTAGTTATTTCCTGCAACGTAACATTACGCTTGCGAGGTTCACGGGTAGCGCGTGTCTGTGAATTATAATGATTGGTTAAAGATAGCTTGTTTTGCGCATAATATTTTAATATTTTTTTGCATATCAAATTGAACATGATCTTAATTAAGCCGTCATTAATTACAATGCAAATGGATAAATGTATGTTGCTTATGACCAAATGATTAAATTACCACTTGTGGTAGGTCTTTGTGCAATGTCTGAGTAGGTATCACCCACTGACGAATTAAATCTTCAATGCAACGGTTGATTGACTGTGTAAGACATTGCCCATACTTTTTACAGTTCCAGTATTCAGTATTATTTTGTAAAATGTTGGCCAATTACTTATCTTTTTAACCCAAAGTAAAAAAATATGATTATATTTTTTATTCCATTTTAATATATTTTTTTATAGTGAAAGTTAAACAGAATATTGACATAGCATTATGTATCGAGTATAGATTATACAAGAGTACTGAGTCACAGGACGATTTCAAAATTTCATATCGGTTTCTCGAAAGAGTGAATGTCGATTTACGAAATAAAGGAAAACCCTTAAATGACATTAGACGCGCGTAATTTGTTGCAAATTTTATCCATAATATCATATTGGTTAACCTGCTGAATGAAATAAATGAATATATTATTATGTTTAGGTAATTTGCACTTTGTCTCTTTGGAAATATAAACTGTTATGTCATAACATGGTAAAGTTCTTGAGTCTGCACATTTACTTATTACAATCATACTCGATTTGTAGTTTTCCGTCATCGTATTTGTTTGTTTTTATTGAATTTTCAACGCGTGGGTGGTCCTTTTCTGAAGGTTGAGTATCTCAGAATTTATAGTGTATCTTTAACGTGTATACATAATAATATGTTTTACATTTATGTATTTTATACGTGTATCATCCCGTTTAATTGTTAAGTCCCTTCAGTGTTGACTGCCTCATTGTTCTAGTGGCCAGATATAAGGCCCAAGATTCCGAGATCCTGGGTTCAAACTTCAGATCACGCTAATGATTCTTATTTCTTATGATCTTTATTGGATTTTTCCGTCAAAGATTCTTAGTAGCTGTCCAAAGAAGGCAGATTGCACATTCCTGTGTCTCGGAAAGTAAGTATAACGGTTGGTAATGCGCCTGAACTCTTTTCGGTCATGTCGGATTGCCGTCCCATTGGATTATGAGAATGCATCTCCATTTGCGCACACACTTGTGCAAAATAATATGTCCTGCGCAGTTGGCTAATCTCTCTTGAGATAAGCTGATGTGGCCGAAATCGGTAAGGAGCACATCATCATCATTAACATTTATGTTTCGTCTATCTTCAGCGGTCTAGTTTATCGTAGATCTTTAAATATATTCGTACAGAGATACTATCGTATACAAAACAGCTACACATTATTTATAAGCTAACTAAATAGGGTAATATAGAGAAAAATACATAAATAGGCGTTACCGACAAAACCTTCAGCAAGCCATCACTGTCAAGTCCAGAAGGTTCCTATTAAATGATTCGCAAATAATTACATGTGAGTTATACATAGTGTTATACCGGCTAGTATCATGTTCGTATTACCTCATAGATGCATCCATGTTTATAAATCTCGGAATCCAAGCTAGAGGCTGCGGTTTTTGCTTAAAACCTCGAAGTAATTGTTCTGGCGTGCGGTCGCGCGGTGCCATCCTAATAACCATATTTTCTTCCTCTGATACTTGAGCCTTGATTGTGTCGGGCAAATGGCACGTTTTATTGCGCAATAGCATCACCGCGATTAGTCTGTTTGAAGTTACAACACTAAATTCTTTCTTAATCACATTCTCGAGGGTGAATTTTTAGAGAATGTCGATTACCAACGTAAATTCAATTTCGATTTCATTACGATTCGACTCAATTCGATTCGATTCAACTAGTTAAGAAATAACAAATAATACGTACTTCGGAAGCAAAGAAAACTTCAAAACGAAAAGTACAAAGTATGCTTTTTCCATACATTTAAACGAGATTAAGTTTTAAGCTAACGATAGTTGAGAATGTTTGTATTTGTATAATAAATTCCGACTCACATAAAACTAAACTGTATGACGAGTCTGGTAAATTAAGTTGACACAAAACAAACGCCCAGATTAAACATGTCAAACATAATTGAGAACGTGGTTGATATGTTTCTTATGTACTATTCTATTTGACATTATATAATGTATATTCCGCGTATCGCAATATTTGTATGGTAATTATAAAAAAACAAATGCTTCATAGGTGGCGTACGAAAATTTTATTTTCGTATTCGTTTTAACGTCGCGAGCGTGCGTTCGCATTAATTAAACGGCTAAAGTTTAACAACAAATACTTGTAAATAGCCGGGAAAATTCCAGATCAGTTTTGAAATAAGCGACAAACATCACTTGACACACAAAGCCATGTTTTCATAGAAAATATGAATAATAGGGCGTCGTTTTGTAGACGATTGTGCTATTTCTGACCCACTTTATTATGTCGTATTATATAGCTAAAGATGTAGTGTCCCTTAGAGAGGCGTACGATATACTATAACAGATATTACTTATAATCAATTTGGAACAGCTTAATAATATAACATAAAAATAATCAATTTATCTAGTGATTATTTGTTGCCGTTTCTGTTGATTTAGTTTGTGTTTATGACCAAGTGAACGCTTATAATAATTGTTTGATTAGTAATGAATAGTTTTGTGATGTATAATTCATATATATAAAAGATTATAATTCATATATAGATAGAAATTATTGTATTTTATTCTAAATTAATGATTATATATACATACATTATATAATATATATATATATATATATATATAAAGTAATTCAAATATAGAAGTAGGTACTATATATTAGAATGGACCTAGATGTCGGTATGAGTTTTTTTACTAGAAAGTATTTTTTTATAACTGATTGTGCAGACAGCTTTTTACTTATTAACATAACTTGAATAATCCATGATTCATACAAAAATGCGTATAATCTCAGAGTTAAATTTGAATCTTTTATTCATGTCCGTGGACGTAGTTTAGTAAAAGGTGTCAATAAAGTTTAGCAATAGTTTTCTCAAATTATCTCTGAATACGTATAATATATTTTAAATATAACAATGAAACAATGTGTGTTGCCAGATATAAAAATGTTCTTTTTTCTTTTAAATACTTCTGTATACTTTAAAATATTATTGCCTGATAAATATAACTTGATATATGATAGTAATTATGATTTTGGTTTGGAATGCGAATGGATTTTTGTATTCTCCTAAGCACGGGATTGCTATAACTGTCAATTACTAAAAAAAAAATTATTTAAAATTTCTTCACAGAAAACGCGTTACTTGTTTTAGTGGTCGATCCGAACTTTAACCCAGGACTTGGGACCTGCACTTTTTTAAGCTAGTCACTATACCAACGAGGTCTTAATATGTAAATAAATATTTTGTTTTTTTTTTTTATATATAAGTGCCTTAAAACAACTTTAATTATTATATTAAAGTGATAAACGTCAAACTATGCATTATTCGTCACTTTTTATAAGTTCGTTATTTTATAAGATGACTTAACTATCAATTAAAAAGTATATTTACCTCGTAATGCAGAATTTACTAAACTCAATATTTCGCTTACACAGACTATAATAAAAACTATTTATTACCACTTATAAATCACTTATATTTAAATTTCGTATATATCTTGCATGAAAATCAAAGAATACTAATTATTATCAACACTCAATAATATTCGTAATTAATAAGACGTAAGCTTTAAGTTGTTTCAATCCCTTTAGTCCAGATTTTCAGGTAGTTTGGTGGTTTGGTACCGCTTAAAGCGCTTGATAAGCAATTTAAGCAAAACTTAGAAATATATTTGTAAATGTTCAATGAGGATGTTAAGTAAGTACAGCGTGTAAAACATTTTACAGATTGAAAAATTAAATATTCCTGCGGTATGCAGCATTATTTATATCGTCAGCTGTTTTTGAGATATTGTTCTTGCATTATTTAATTAACAGATATTTTTTCTATAAATCTATACGTAAGTAAAGCTATAGGACAGTGGTAGCTTGGTAAATTAAAAAAAAAATGAATTCTAGTTTTCCTGTAACTCTAAATTATATCCTCCAACCATAAACATATAAAATTATATAAACTTTTTAATAATGCGTGGGTAGTCCATTCTAAATTATAAGCATATACACTAGTTCTCATTTTTGAGGTCGCCTAAAACGGATGCACTTATGTAGTTGATTGTACCGTTTGTATGTGTGTTTACGGAGTGGTTTTGCAGCGTTGCTAAGGTATGCACTCTGCAAACATTCGTTGAGTATTACTTATACGTATAGAGATATTTTGGCGAGCAGTGATGTTTTTAATAACTTGTTTACTAATAGATACTAAAAGATAATAGATAAAGTTTCATCCCTAGATGAATATTATGTCGTAGATACTCATTACTAATTTTGTAGATTTTATCTTTAATATTGTTATAAATTGTTTGTCTTTTAAATCGAATCGAAATATATAATATATTTATAATATTTTAAAATGTCCCATTTATTGACTTACGTTAAAATTTACTAACGAGCAAAATCATCTTTTTTATCAAAATCGATACACCTATTTAATATAATTTTAACACCAGCCCAGTAAATAGTAAAAGTAAGCATAGAAGACGAGGACATAAAAGAAAAAAAGTTATGATGGCATTATGAACAAAACCAAAGCCAATAAATTAAAATATCGAAGCTTCGCTGCATTATATTTTCTCACAAACAAACTCCTAGACCTCCAGCGGTCCGCTCTTGACCTCATAACAAGCAAAACACTTCAGCGTTAATCAGGCCCACATGCTAATAAGATTACAGTTTTTCGAACAGCAGTGAGCAATGGCAATGACTAAGCTATTTTGATAAGGATTCAGCTTCCTTATTGGCAAATTGATTTGTAAAGTAGTAGGATTTTTAAGCACAATAATAAATATAATATTAAGTTTAATCATTTAATATTACGACTCCTGTATGCTATTGTTTTATATACAGTATTACTGTATATTATGATAACTGTTCGGACAATACATGAATAGGATGTTCTTAATGTAATAAAATATGGATGTTATAAATCCGAGATGGCCCAGTGGTAAGAGCACGTGAATCTTAACCGATAATCGTGGGTTCAAACTCGGGCAAGTTATAAGCTCCAAACCTTCTCCTCAAAAAGAGGAGAAGAGCCCTTAGCCGAGCAGTGGGACATTCACAGGCTGTTATTGTTTTAAATATTAAGCACAATATAATTATTATATAAAATCAAGTGAACGTTAGATTTTGAGAGATTCTTAAGTCGTGGTGATAATAATACTATTTCTTTTGTACAATTTTTTTTTTCATTTAAGTTATTTTCTATACGAGATTTATAAAATTAATTTAAGGTATCATTACATTTTAAAATTAAACAAATAGTTTATTTTTATTTTTAGTTATCAACTTACCTTACCTATAAGGTCCCCCAGACCGATTTCGGCCACGGCGGCCAATCTCAAGAGAGATTAGCCAACTGCGCAGGAGATATTATAGTGCACATGTGTGTGCGCAAACACGGGTGCACTCTCTTTTACTTAGCTCTCATAATCCCATGGGACGGCAATCCGACACGACCGGGAAGAGGTCTGGCGCAGGACCAACGGCTTAATGTGCTTTCCGAGGCACGGGAGTGTACACACTTCCAACTTCCAGACTCCGGGCTGCTACTGAGAATTTTCTAACAGAAAAACCCAATAACTATTTATTGGCCCGACCTGGGAATTGAACCCAGGACCACCGGGTCTGCGGCCTTATATCTAGCCACTAGACCAACGAGGCTTACCTATACCATCTGGGAATTAGTACTTATTTGCAATTTCCTCTCACTTCATTATAATACAAACCAATTAATTCATATTATTTTATTAGTTTGTGTAGTTTTATTATAAATGTAAGTAGCAAGAAAATCAAACAAAATGACAAATACTTCGATTTTTATAGCATCGTCCTTGTCCAGTGCTTAAGGAAAACGTTCGACATTCCTATACTACACACGACTATAGTCCGAAGTTCAGCATAGACTTTGGAGAAATATTCATTAATATAACTTAAGGAATAATTGCAATCTTTTATTAAGTTAAAATTAAAATTATTTATTAAGTTTATTTTTTGTACGTTTGTTTATAATCGATAAACTCATAAGCTACTAAACCGATTTCAAAAAATCTTTCTCCTACAGAAAGCTTAATTATCACCGAGTAACATACACTGTATTATATTAAAAAAAAGAGATCCCTACGCAAATGGCATATATAAATAATATAAAATATCCACTAAAATAATAATTGTTTAACCCGGACGAACTCGAGGCGGGCCGTTTAACCTGTATAGAAACGTGAAATTAATCTATATTAGTTACAACTAATCTAGTATTAGTTATACTAGAACTACGCAGACCCCAAATAAATAGCATAATAGCAAACCAATGGTGATAAGTTCAGATCGATTAGGAAAACTTATCACCTTGCGATTATCCTGTAGTAACCTGGAGAGCTAAACTCCACGTACAAATTCACAAGGAAATACACCAGCTGTGTGCATTATATGACTTGTTCATTAAGAAGTTTTGAAAGAGATTAGTTACGCTAAATTAACATTTTAAAATATTCAGTGACTTCAGCGCTATTCGCCAACACATTCGTCAATTTTTCAATGACGCTCATGAAACCTTTTAGATGACTCATGTAGAAATTACTCAGATTTATTTGGATTTAAGAATGAAATCATGATATTTTTAGTAAATGAAATAATTGTATCGATATATATAATTATAATTATATCGAAAGATATAATTATTTCATAGTATCGAACGAAAATGGGTTCCAAGAATCATTGCAATATTTGAATTCAAGGAAATTTAGATTTTATTTACGATATAGAATAATTTTTTGGGTAAAATGAGTTTAAACTGTGTGACGAGTTAGTTACGCACATATCTTTGCCCAATGTATATATACATTTGTAGACTCCTAGTTTTCTCCTGAAATGGGGAGTGACCTACGCCCAATAGTATTATGAACGCGTCAATAGCGTAAAGTTTTACAGGGTGTCTAGCGATGTAAAACTCGCAGGTTCGAGCCTGATTCTTTGGGCTATTCGTTTTCCCTATAAATATCAGAAGCCTAACGCTTACTTGGGTAAATATAAATGTTAGTAACTCCTTAAAAACTGGCATTGTTATCGCTATTTTATTTTTAAAATGGATTAACTAGCGCCGTATTTTTATGATTCTGTTAATTTATAATAATCACTTATTTTAGTAATTAATAATAAAATTATTGATGAAAAACTGTATTTTTAGAATGTAGTAAGCCGGAAAAGATTAACGATAAACTGTACATCAGCTTTTTTGGATTAACAATATTTTAAATTACATCAAATGCGGTATCAGTATTTGATAATATATTGCTTATACGCTCTACTTATATGTTATCGTGCACCCTTATACTTGAGTATTAATATGCAATGATCGTTTAATCTTTACCTCCATGAGCCAGATATTGTGATAACTTATTTCCGGCCGAATATTTTTTAAACAATTTGGCACAAATGCTGAACTACTCATTTGCGTTTTTCCCGCTTATTTCCATACGTGGTTTTATATTCGTCTTTTTTGACATTATAAGAATATTAAACTATTTCTTACAGTGACAATATACCGCCAACCTTGGAACCAAATCAGAACCTATTATACAGAATATTGATGTTGGACAATTAAAAAATAACGATTAACGATTGGAGTAAATTATAAATATTACCATTTTTAAGAAACCAGTATTTATTTTTTGACCAATTGTCATAGATACTTTTTTAGAGCTTTCATTTATACATTTGAATTTAATCATAACATTGTACTTATTGTATTAACACAAACTTTTGTATATCCCAATGCTGGGCAAATGACAAGCTCTTTTGAAGGAGACAATTTGGATTCCACCACACGGTGCTATGCGAGTTCGTAGACACGACATTGATTCCTATCAAAATATTACAAAACTATTTATTATAAGCAAATTTACAATAACAAAAACTGATACCCAACTATTAATTTGTTTTTATTTTATCAAATTTTATATATAATGCGAATATACAATTAATATAATAAGCTCTAGTTGTGTAGTAATCTCAGTACACTTTGGAATTGGGATACATAAAAGTTCGTTCAACTTTCAATGGTTGGTCATATGACTGTCAATGTCGTCATACTACATATGGTATTCTTGATTAGTAATTCTATTACGTTGTTCTTACTTTAATAACATCATTAATTATATCAGTATTTAAACGTTTTATATGTTATGAAATATCTACTACTAGCTGACAAACGGTGTCCTGTATTTTTAAATATATATTTTTTATGAATTTGTACAAGCTGTTAGAAAATAGCAAAAATTAGAAAATGTATATATAGATTTTTTTATTTTTAATACAAAATGAAACTAAATTTTCTAACTAGCATTAGCTTTTGGTACAAGATTCTAATTGAAATTAATAGTATTTATACTAAAAATTTCATAAAATATGTTTTAAAAGAGTTCAACATTGTTTAAGACTCAATAATAGTTTTTCCTGTCAAGAAAATGTCAGTAGCAATCCGAATGTAGGAAGTTAAACTCGAGTCTCGAAAAGCATGTGAAGTAGATTTAAGGGTCTTGTGACTTGTATCAAATTAATACGCGAAAGTACCAGCTTTCTGACATTGTTCAAATAAGTGTTTAAGAGTAGAAGCTTAGGCAGAACATGGTTGTGGACGTAGATACGTACAACCGTGAGAAAAATACAATTAAACAATTAATTTTATGATCATCTTTTTAATAGAAATATCAATATCTACATAGACTGTACAGGGTTATTTGTAAACTTGTAAAATATTTTTTTTTTATGTATTGAGTTAGACTTCCGAAGTCGCAGAACAAAAGTTGTTGCTTATGGTGTTAGCTATTAAGTCCTGCGAGGTTGCTGGTGTGTTCCAAATAACTCTGTATATCTTCACTGGTTCTGTGCCTGTTCTCTCTTCGGTCACGTCGGGTTGCCGTCGATGGATTTTTTGTACACTTGTGCACTTTAATATCTCCAGCACAGTTAGCTAGGACTAGATGTCGATTGGCTGTAACCGTCGAAATCTAATCAGTAATTCATTTTAATGAGTGTAAATAATTAAAAAAAACTTATTGCTACGTATGGTCTCACGGCTGCAGTGTTGTTATTGCGTATTGGCGCCATGATTGATAAAAAGGAGCGTATCGTTCGTTATTATATCGTTATATGTCGGATGATAAAAATGATAAAAAGTCGTTTTAAAATGCTCTAAGTATCAATGCATTATAGCGATAAAAGTGTATTATTATTGAGCGTTTATCAAAGAGTTATAAGTTGTTTTATAATTTCGTAAAAATCATATCCAAATATATTTTGTTTTGTCTTTTTCGATTATTTCTTGTTAAAAAAGTTATAATTTTATTAAAATAATATGCATTTATTGTTCAGGACATATATATATAAATGAGTGACAGAAATGAAAATTAAGAATACAAAGAAAATGAAACATAAAAATGCGAATGGCAAATAGTGGTTACGTAAACCAATCCGCATACCAGACAGTCTTCACTCCTAATAGATAATTACTGTTAGTTTACAATGACTATGCAATGCGCGTTGATTATGCTAACTGAGAAACGGAACACAAAAATGAAGTTGTTTAAAACAACAAGAAATACTTGTAATAACAGGTTGAGGCGAAAGTATTAAGAGTTTTCTGTGTACTCTAAAGTATCATACTAACTTTCAGGTCATCTCCGCCCGTAGCGTTCCTTAAAACCTTATGTACGATCTTGTACACCCATTATCGGGTTTCGACTTGTAAGGCCCGATACACATGTCGCGATTCATCAATGTCGGCTTTTTAATCAAAATCGCCGTGCTCAATGTACTCTAAAATACATTTGTCGATTAGTCGAAAAAATATTGACAAAGTTTTGAACAACGTATTGAAATAATTGAAAATAAATTTTATAATAATATTAATTTATCATATATTTGTGCATTGAATAAGGATATACGTGCATATTTTTTTAAATAATGCTGGATTTAAATATGATTTGAATTCTTATAATTCACAAATGTAATACTGTTAAACATTTAAATTTATTTATGACATTCATCCGCGTTATATTTGGATTTTACATTTTATTATAAAACCTGTTTCCTATATTATTCGATGTTTAATGCCAATATGATGTCTCTTTTCCTCTTAAGCATATAGTTATGTATTGACTGCCTCGATGGTCTAGTGGCTACATAAGGCTGCACACCCGGTAGTTCTGGGTTCAAATCCCAGGTCGGCCAATAAAATGTTACAGAGATTTTCTGTCGAAAAATTCTCAGTAGTAGACCGGAGTCTGGAAGTTGGAAGTGTGTATACTCCCGTGCCTTGGAAAGCACGTAAAATCCGTTGGTCTTGCGCCTGAACTCTTTCCGGTCATGTCGGATTGCCGTCCCATCGGATTATGAGATTTAGCGAATAGAGAGTGCACCGTGCATCTGTGTTTGCGCACACACTTGTGCACTTTAATATCTCCTGCGCAGTTGGCTAACCAACTTGAGATTAACCGCCGTGACCGGAATCGGTCTGGAGGACATTATTTATTATTACATTATAGTTATGTATTGTAAAATCTTTCACAGTAAACTTTAATCTTAAAAGATTAGCGGGATTAACCACAACAACTCTCCAGCTATTTTATTTAAAATAAAAAATGAAACAAATTGCCATTTAATTCAATTCGAAATAAATTTATTGCTTCGTGTGTGCCACGATCAATAAATTAATAATTGCTCGTTATTGCTATCGATCGTACATGCGTGTAATAATTAATAACCATTTTATTGCTTTATCAATATTGCGTCTAGTGTCTTGCATTTTAAAGTGGCTTTAGTTTCATTAAAAACTACGAGACGTGATAAAACGCATACATAAATCGATAATCGTATTTATATTGGAAATATTGTCACGTTCTAAGATAAGATACCGTCTGATATAAATAAATATCAAGCGAAAACATATTTTGTTATGACGAATTCATGTCTTGCGATATTGTTTTTGTCGACGTCGAATCGCTTCGTGTGTAGTTGCCCTAAACGAATCACACAACCAGTCCAAAGTAGACATTAGTAGGGGACAACATGCTTCATCAATACGTATATAAGTTTACCGCAGTTATATTTGTCGACTGGCGCCTCGTATATGTAATTGTTCGTACAAACAGACACAACCGTCGGGATGCCAGATTTACTAATGTATCTAGTTTTAGCACTTATACAATGTCAGATAATCCGAGAAAAACATTTTGTTACGTATATTTTTACTCACTTACATTGTTTTCCTTTCGCTATAATTTAATATACGTAAGTGTATGGAATCATTTTTTTTATTTTAATTATTAACTTTTTAATAAATACTTCTATATGTATATTAGATTGATATATATATATTTTGATTAATAAGTTTACCTAATAAAATTTGCTAGCAGTTTAGAGTATATTAATTAAGAGACATTAATAAATCCGTCATTTATTAGATTTAAGGACGATTTTTCAAAAGCAAGTAAGTTTTACTTGAATATAATTATATATATAATTATATTGTAATTTTTACGTATTTTGAATTGTTTTGTAATTTTTATTTTTTGCAAAGAAAAGTTTTCAAAACCATAATTGCTATGATCTATCCTAACTTTTCAAATTATATTTAATTTTAATAATATGTATACATATAAAACTATTCTGAAACAGACTCATACGGATTATTTTTCATTAGGCAGTATTACCATTTCATTATTGATATTTGTTTTATCGAATATATGCACATACCAGTAAAATAGATAAAAAAAATCTTTACCATTCTAGTGTTGTTACTACGATGCAGATATTTGAAGTGGAAATCGTCTATTGAAGAGCTAACGGTTTGGATCGGGTTGGGTACAGCAGTTAGTAGGTCTTGTTGACGTATGCGTTACTATGGACATACATACATTGCTTTACGTTCTACGCTATTTTAATATATCTAATATTAGTAACAGTATATTTCATCATTTATTTTTAAAAAAATCTAATTCGATCCTCTTTGCCGGTGATTTGGAAATAAACTCACTCATAGGAATGTATTTATCAGAATAAGATTTATATATATTTATGAAATATATAATAGCCATTTGCATTATAACACCACGTATTTACTGTGTGATGCACGCACAAACATGCTCACTAGGTAGACAAACAAATATTATAAATATTCTATACTAATATTACAAATGCGAAAGTAACTCTGCCTGTTACGTTTTTATGGCTAAATAATTGAACCGATTTTGATAATAATCAAGATGCTTGATACAGAGGAGGGACAAAGGATATTTTTTATACAAATAAAACCCCTGGTAAATAAGGACAATGCCGCGGGTAGAAGTTTACTATTTATGATATGATATAAAAATGTGTTTACGTAGCAATATTTTTTATTCTAATAGATTCTTATAGGTAAGGTAGGTTTTATATGTCTGGTAGAAATTGCTTTTATGCAATAAGATCACTTTTTGTCGTTTAGGAAATAAATATTTTTGTTTCATTGTTTTTATTTATTTTTGTGGATATAATTTAAACCCACCAATGAGGGATATATATGCATTAGTCAAGTTTTTGCCGACACATCCAAGTTACTCGGGATATCTTGCTTACACCACCAAGCTCAAGATGAACAACGAAAACAAATTTCTCATATGGAAAAATAATTGACTTGCTCAGATTTGAAGCCGCAATTTTCCATGCACTGTTATATCTTAATCATATAGATTTATCATTAACATTTAAATATTTTTTTTTATGATTCACAGTACAAACAATCATTAAGGAAAATGATATTTAGGGATTCATTCAAATTAAAAATTATAACATTAGATTATTCCTCGGTCAATGCGCTTCTTCGAATTTCATACAATTATATCAAGGATAAGATTTTGTCACTTACTAATAGATATTATGATGTCACTGTTCTCAGAAGCAACTTATTGGAGGATATCAGATAATAATTATAATCTAGCGATGACAATTATTACAACCTCTTTGTTCGTAACTTGCTAAATTTATTAACAGTCATCATACATTTCTTGGAAAAATGTTATGATATTGCAATAAGAGACGACGCGAAACGCCATGTATACGCTATATTCCATTATACGTGAAAATTATAGTCTTAACTAAGGTCACGGATTCAGATATTGAAAAATTAAATTAAATTATTTTATGTGAGATTTTGGTAGATTTAAAACAAAACTCTTTTTTTTGCAAGAAGACAACGCGGCTTTGTCACGTCGTAACCTTATTATACAGACAGACAGATTGGTACTGTCAGAAATTATATTTTATATCCCTGTAGTGACACTAGCTCTCTCACTCTTCAAACCGGCAATATTAAGAATTGATGATTGCCGTTAAAATAACTTATGAGTAAGTGGCAGAAAATTATAATAAATAGAGGGTTTTAATATTAATTTACTTAGGAATTGCAATTATGGTCATAATTTGAATAATAGTTATTATGAATAATATTATACATATAACGAAAAACGTCTTCCAGACCGATTTCGGCCACGGCGGCCAATCTCAAGAGAGATTAGCCAACTGCGCAGGAGATATTATAGTGCACAAGTGTGTGCGCAAACATGAGTGCACTCGCTCTTCTCTAGCTCTCATAATCCGATGGGACGGCAATCCGACACGACCGGAAAGAGTTCAGGCGCAGAGCCAACGGCTTAACGTGCTTTCCGAGGCACGGGAGTGTACACACTTCCACCTTCCAAACTCCGGGCTGCTACTGAGAATTTTCTGACAGAAAATCCCAATAAATTTTTATTGGCCCGACCTGGGAATTGAACCCAGGACCACCTAGTCTGCTGCCTTATATCTAGCCATTAAACCAACGAGGCAGTTATTATTATTATACTCAGCGTAAATAATTTTAATGTAAATTGAGTTAGTAGTTCATTTTCATTTCCTTGAAAAAGTTGTTGTAGTAAAATTACGAATCACAAATTCTAAAAAAGCTAAACGACGCTTTATAAAATATTATTTATGCTGAGAAGTAAATAAGTGGTACCCAGAAAAAATAAGTTGCAAAAAAACTTAAAAACAAAATATAATAATTGTTATGGCGGTCATGCAATAAAAGACACATTTATACTTCCAATAGTAAGTGCTAAAACGATGGCGAAGTCTTTTAATCTCGAACAGACAAACCAACATACCCGTTTTTATAAATAGATTTTGGAACTAAATAGTCCACTCCTGTATATTTAGGTATTAAATATGCTAATTATTATAAATATGAATACATGAAAGTCATTCAACTCCATCTGGTCCACATTTGCTTAGCCTTGGCTAGCCGTTATCACGTTGCCCACTTAGGTCTTGAAAATACAATCAGATGTCACACTTATTGCCTAATGCAACTCACTCGAACCAAACAGCTGAACTCGATAACCTTGAAAACTGTTTATACCTACATATTTAAGTAACGTCTTCGAAGTAGCGCGAGTGATTTTCATGCCTTATACTGAATAATTCATTGATTAGTATGAAATGTTATTGTATAAAGAAAATAAGTTTTTTTTTTTTTGGGAAACGAACAGTACAATTAATTGAAAAACTATAACATAAAAATTAGCACATCCATACCAGTAAAGTTTCCACTTATAACTAAAACATAACAAGAGCAGAACCAATATATTATGAATATCTTAATATAATAATAATAAAAATAAAAACCATGAAAGGGGATATTTAAAAATAAAAGAATTAGGTTTTATGGTTCTCACACACACTTCCTAAAGTTAGCGACTGATTCTGTAAATACATCAATACTGGAAAGTTTAATGTTATATTCCTTACAGACTCTATATATAAAAGAATTTCGAGCATAATTAGATTTTAAAAGGGGCAAATTATATATATATATATAAATTATTAATACAATAAAAACTAAACATTTTCAAGTTGTATTTCAAATAGTGTTCTATGTTCTTCGTATTTGCCCAGCCGTGGACTTCATAAGATTAGACTTAAGTTTTTATCTTAGGTAAAAGAGTACCATTTGTATTTATTTAATTATTATTCGTTGGTTTCTATCAAATTCCATTTGTCAATTCAAAGTAAGACAAATTAATTAAAATTGCATGTCACCTATTTCGACATCGTTTGTTTATATATATTTATTCATAATTTGTTTACGAAAATTGTCTTTTGGCATCATATTATTAAGTAAGTATTATATAACCGAACACGTGTGACATATTGTGATAATATAAAATAGTATTTAATTCAAAGATATAAAATTGAAAGTGGAGATGATTAGGATTTAACGCGTTTGACGATCTTGACCTGAGCTAGGATAGGCGTGATCAAATCAATCACATGCTTGCGTCATTATTTCATTAATATTGCAATGTTATTGAAGACAAAATATTTCCGTATAATGTTATTAGTGCGTCCTCGATAATTAGTTACAAGTATTCTTCACTATTTAAAAAAAAATCAAATGGAATTATTAATTTTTGTCCGCATATGGAGGTATAAGGGTTTAACATTTTTTGTATGCCGTGTCTTTAAACATAGATGACACTTTTACCTATTATTTATATAAACTCGTATCTAATGTCTCCTCTCCTCTAAAAAAATTAATGTAATAGTTTTGTGGGTTTTTTATAGGTACTTTTAACCAGTGAACCTATGTGTGATATTATTTGACTTTTGACTTTTATGATAAATGACTAAAAATCTCTTCATCGTCTTGTCCTTCGAGTGGGACGACAATTAGTCAAGTTGTAGTCAAAAACAACATGAACGATTATGTATTTAAATAATAAATAACGCGATTTCCTTTTAATTCGCTCTTTTAAATCTAAACATTTTCGAGTTGTATTTCATGTTGTCTTTTAACGTGTGAGCATAAATTATCAGAATCGTTGAATGTTCTTAAGACTTTGTTGTAGGCAATAAACCTGGAATAAGACGTCAGTGTTGAAGGCTCCTTTTATTAATGTTGTAAGTAAAGGCAAGCACTTACTCTTTGAATGTTCGGCTACGTATCCATTCTTCTTTTATTCTTTACTCATTACTTTGGTATGCTATTATATTTTAATGCTATTCGAGTCGTAGGAACACGTCTAAAAACTCTTGTCATATGTTATTACTGTATGGAACAAGTAAATTTGATCGTAACAAAATATAAGTACATATTGCGGTAAATCATACAATATCATACAATCATATTGTAACTGTTGGTATGTCTTTAATTATCATATAATTTCCGAATTATTTTGTTGATAATCCATAGCTATGCTAAAATTTTAAAAACAAAAAATATTAAATTGCTAGGCATTGCGTTGTATAGTAATGTTTTTTTTTTTTTATTTAAGCTGATATATTCCGCTAAGTTAATAAACTGTAGTGGCAATGGACAAACCACGTTTTACGATGGATTGATAACTGATAGGCAAGAAAAATCATTGAATGAATTCGGAAAATAGAGCGCACGACGTCCCAGAAATCAGGTCATGAAACTGACGACCTGATTAATTATTGAAGACAGTGGAAAACCGCTTGATTCATAGGATTGGTGTAAGAGGCACCCATAAGTGGATACTTATGTCCAGCTGTGTACTATAAAATCTGATAGATGGATGGCTTATTACATATTTGAAAGTGAAGCCACAATATGAGTTGTTAGTACATTATAAATGATGTAGAATAATTTATAAATTCGATGTAATGTAGGTATATTGACAACTATGCGTTACATACCAATTAGATATTCATTTTATTGAGCGCTTTATCCCAGGATAACGACCAGAAACATTCATTAAAATTCATTCAATTCATTCTGTTCCAATATCGGAAATAATATTATGGTTTTTTATTCATATCATAATTTTCTGTAGTGACCATACCACTCTACGAAATCGTTACAGCTGTTTACAATAAATAAAGAAAATATAATATGTTAAATAAAAGGCCCAGCGATCGAGGGTCAGTACTAAAGAGGTCAAGGTAAAATTTAAATAAACCTCTTTAAAAAACATTTAACCACAGACTAAACGAGGAAGGACTAAAAAACGTGTCAACGACTCCGGAACGAGGAAGTGTCAATTTCGTTTAGTTAGAATCGATTGAATGTAGACTATGAATGACATAGTTTGTATGTGTATGTAATGTAAAATTACGTTTTTCAAGTCCCTCGAGTCTAATAGTATATATATATATATATATATACTATATGTATGCATGCATGCATATATATATATAGTATATAATCATATATATAGCATGTCAGTAAGATTTTTTTGGAATTTAATTATTGATATGATTAATATTTATATTATTATTTTCCTACTCATATTATAAATGCGAAAGTGAGTTTGTTGTGTTTGTTTATTGCGCTTTGACGTCTTAACTACTTAACAGATCATCATGAAATTTTGCCTACACGTTATCTTCACAAATTATGGTGAAGTCGCGGGCGGAAACTAATATAAATATAAATAAGGTATTAAAATGAACAAGGAAAGGTAAAGAACTCAAACCGAAAGCCTAAAATAAAATTTGTTTTTAACAAGACTTAGTACTTAACTTCTTTTTTCTTTTTTAACTTAAATAAAAACAAATACACAATTTAATGTATGGCGTGGGTGGATGTTATTTACGTTTCATATTTTAAAATGTAAATATAACTAAACCAAACTAAATCTTGTTTTCTATAAACATTATTAAAGCAACAAAATCAATGACAAGGCAACGATGACATATCTAAAAAAACTTAATATAAGCACGCCAACAGCATGTGCAAATAAAGCCGTATACAGCCTAATGGTTGAAATGTTTTCAAAGCAATTATCCATCTAATTGGTGTTTGTTAAAACATGCAAGTTACTGTGAGTCGGATGTTGTATAATAGAGTGTTGGTAAAATATCTCTTAAAACACCATACACGCCCCCGGCAAGAAAGTTTTGCGGATGTGACAATATCACTCCTGAGACTTAAGATGAGAACTCTTAATAAACCTTTAACATGAATAAACTTTGTATGATATGGTTTAATTTAAGTTACGTATTATGATTAAAAAGTAAGAGAATTTATAAAGGGAATCCTTGGAGCTTAATCTACTGCACTCCAAGCTGTATCAAATACGATGGCGGATGGTGGCTACACATTTGGAAGAATTTAATTGGAATACGAAGTATTCCTCATGAAATATCCACGCTGAACGCAAAATAGATTAGCACAGATTAAGCAAGCAAGGAGTATTCAGAGACATGCCAAATTTGTGATTTGCAAAAACAAATTAACAAAAACTTCAGGCAAATAATAGCATTATTTGAAAATACAAAACTCAGGGACATTTAACAAATTAGTGACAATTGTGAAATGTTAGAAAGTTGTCACAACAACCTGCTGTGGCTATAATTAGAGTCATATGCAACTATTGTAATGATGATGTTCAATAAATGTTTCGTCATTGTTGCAAATTTCAATACATACAAATTACTAAATTTCTTCACAATACACTTTGTAAGAACCGAGATGGTCCAGTGATTAAAACATTTGAACTCTAGATTGCGATTTCAAATCTGGACAGACAATACTTATTTATGATGTGCTCAATTTTGTTTCTTATTCATCATGAGCACGGCGGTGAAGGAAATCGTTGAGAAACCTGCAAACCATATTCTCAAAAGATATTTTTACTTTTTTACACTATGGGAAATTTATTATTTTATTTAAAATTACAACTTAATTTCTTCGTTTTCAACAATTCTATGATTAATGCATTTTATTAGTACATATAGTACATATAATATTCCGTGACTTCAATTTTAATAGAAAACCTGATTTTTGATTCATATAAACATATACGAAAGCTATGTTTGTTTCGATTATGGTTGTCAAAGTTATGTAATAAAGCGTGGGTTTGCAACTGAACAAACTGACGGCTAGACACGCAATATTTACCTTATAAATAATTGGGTCCCAATAAGCTACACTTAAGTACAAGCTTATCAATTTTATAAAAATAAAACTATTAAAAAGTTCTAAATAGTACTTTCTATAAAACAACCTAAAATGTATAAATATATATATGTATTACTACTACTACTATATATGAAGTACTATTTAGCAAATGTCTAATTGTACGGCCACTTAAAGATATTGTTTTAAATCTTTTTTTTATTTTAGTGTACAATAAAGTATTATATTATTATTATGACAAAGTATTGTATATAAGAAAATCTCTTAATAATTAATATTATATCCTTTCCTTATGAATAACCAAATATCTAAGTAAAAGCGATAAGGTTTTGACAATATTAGATTGTAAGTATTTACATTACTATGTCATTTAATTCGCATTTTAAATGAAGTCATTGTCATTCAGATTTTTTTTTTAACTTTTCATTGCAACCGTAGTGCAATCGCCTCACACGGAATATAAAAAAGTAATTTATTTAAAACAAAACGGTGTTATCGTGCGGGTGAAGGATTTCTCAGCGAAATAAAAAGGATTGAAGTACGAGTAGGTGCGCGCATTGGCCCATTTTGATAAAGCCGGACAGAGATTACGTCCACTCAAGCACTCAGGTGCATGTATCGTATTTTGTGACCGTAAAGAACGTCACCTTTGTTTGTTTTTCATTCTTGGAATGTTTCATAGAAATACGAATATACAAAATAAATTCTGATATATTTTATTTATTATTTTCAAAATAGTTTGAATCGGATTTGTTTGTTCCGTTTTTTCTTCTTCAATCTTAATCTTTTTGTCAAAAGTAAAATTTTCTAGAAAAAAAAGTCAGAGAAAACTTTGTAAGGTCACCGACAAAAGTCTCGAGTACCACACATCTCAAACGCACGCACACAAATAAAAAAGTTTAGCTTATAAGTTTATAATCAAGCGACGTTTTTATCTCGTAGTCGTTGGCCGCCCGCCGCGCAGCGCACATGTTACCCGTCAGCGCTGAAGCCTTATAATAATAAATACGCGCGAGAAAATATCTAAGCGTATATAACGTTAAAAAAAATTAAAAAATACCTCCCCTATTAGTCAAAGACGCGTCGACCGTCAAAGGCGTCAGACGAGCGTAACGTGTAGCGTTCAAAACCGCGTACGCTTATTCGGGAAAATATGAAAGTGCTGTGGAACATTGCGGTGTTTCCTTTCAGTTGCGTTCAGCGTTTTCTTTAGTTTTTTTCTAGTGACTACAAAGGCTATTGTTTGATTAACGCTTATTAAAGCGTGTAAATATGGTATTTTGAGTGTTTTGCCATTGAATGCGACGTGTGTTTAATTATTACATAAAGTGGATTGTGATTGTTTGACTAAAGGAAAATCGTCAGAGTAATTCAGTTAGATGTATGTTCAACATAATATACAACGGGACAAAACATGACGGCAAAGTTCGGCTATGTAAGTACGAGTTAAATTTTTAATTTACTTTTTACATCATCATGAAATATTTTCATTTCCGTCGTTTGTTATCGGACGCGTTAATCTTGCGTAGATTATATTTATAGTAAGGTTTTCTGAACATGAATGAAAAGAAATTATTAGTTACGTACGTAGCATTCTGAAATTTTTTATGTTATGTATATTATCGTAAGTATATAGTTTTGTGTAATAAATAAACACTTAAATTAGGAAATAATTGTATAATAATAACTATTATCTTTTGAGTACTACTCGCTTTATAAGTGTTATTTAGCGAAGTTATATATGGAATATTTCTATTTTAAAGATGAAACTAATCACATACCATAGTAAATACTATATATTTTCTCTGACTTTGTTTCCCTTGTACTTATTTCTGTATTTAAAGATAAATATTTGTCAAATTAATTATTTTGGTGTGTATCATTTACGAAGCAGCTTTTATGTTAGTAATATTTATTTTAGATACAAAATCTATCATTCGGTATATGCCACGTAATATATGGGCAGAACGATCGAAATACTAATAAAAATCTGACGAAGACAATATAATTTGTGAACGAATCTGACATAGTTGACGTGGGTATGTTAACCACTACACCAAACGTTATTCTAATTTAATGTATGTCAGCCTTAAATCGGTTTTCTTCTAGGAAACCTACAGGATGTGAAACCCTTACTATCGCATTACTATTGACCGATACATGTGGTTACTTACAAGGAAATGGTATTGTATTAGAAATTGATACTTAAATGTTATTTTATATCAGAAGCCTTTCTTTATTACCACCTTCTAGCTATTGTAATGGTATCGAATTCAAAAGGGTTTTCTTTTCATGGAACTTTGGAAGAGAAGATATTCATTTAGTATTTATTGTGCGATACGTATAATTTTTCTCTATTTATACGGATTAGTATTGTTAAAGAAAAAATAGATTCGCATTCAACTTAAATCTGATCTTGAAATTTATATACTTGACGCAACCCAAAAGAATTTCACATCAATAATATATAAGTGTATTATACGAGAGGCGATTGTATTTTTGTTCAATAACATCGCGTTTTTATATTTAGTTGAATGTAATCTTGTCGAAATAACAAAGTTGTAACACGTGCCGTACACGTACTGAAGGTCGCGGGTTAAAATCCGGGCAAGCACCACTGAGTTTTTCGAGTGCTCTTATATTTACAATTCACTTTGTGCTCGGCGGAAAGAAAATATCGCCTCCTGGTGTTAGAAAAAACAATTAAGATACGTATCAAATACATATTAAAGTAGTGTAGTAGATTTCGCTCTGCATCATTCACACATTATACTATTTTTTTCATTTTTGTCTGTCTGTATGTCTTCTTATAACTCAAGAATGGTTTGATCAATCTTGATGAAAATTGGTACACACAAAAAACATGTGATGGCGCAAATGATAGGCCTACGGTACGGGGCCCTACGGTATTTTATGAAAATTAATTTCAAATCGTTAATTACGTATTTTTTTACCAGTTAACCATATGTGTGTGTTTATTATATTTTTATTAATTATACGCGGATGAAGCCTCGTGGCACAGCTAGTTGGATATATATGTATAATTACACTGTACATCGTTGGAAGGAACGCTTTCCAAGCGAATGCTAACAGTACTACATATGTGAAACGATTGTATATCTCTGACTACAGTCTAAAGAAAAAAATGTGAGGTAGTTTCCTTATTTTTATTTTACATATCAAATTGGCAATCACCAGTTTAATGTTTAAAAAAAATAACTTTAAATATAAACGATAAAGATAAAAAAAACCTTTAGTTTCACAAAATGTATAAGCCGTTAATTTTTAAGATTTTTTTGCACATAAAAAATATTATAAGATTAATTTATGGATCTGACAATGTTAAAAAAAAAACATAAATACAATTTTAATTCATCGGGAAGCAGATAGTAAGTAGTTAGTTTACTATAAAATTAAATAAATATATTAATTTTGAAGTAAATTGTAAATAAATTCTTTAAACACAAGATCTATGATATTATTTAAAACTTGAATCATTAATATAAGAACAATATTTACCATTTTATATTTGCGTAATAAGTCCAGGAGACGATATTAAAGTTTCATAATATAATGATAGAGTTGTATTAAAATAATCAACACTATTAATGTATATTAAAACCGTGTACGTATTAACATACGACAAGGACCATCCTAGTAATTACACTTCCATTTTCTCTTGTAAATAAAGGGTTCTTGACTTCACAAACACAATGAAGTGCCACCTTGTAGGCAATTTAAATATTTATATTAACGTTATGTATGAATATAACTATTATAGACCAGAGGATGGATGGAAATTCTGGTAAGTGTTTTTTATCATTGCCCGCTAATCCACATAAGAGCTTGACGGATTCTCTATCCTTAGAAATGCTTGGAATTATTGTGATCCAAAAAATAAATGGGTTGACACCATTAATGGCTTATAACGGGAACTAAGATGTTATGTCCCTCATTCTAGTAGTTACGCTGGCTCACTCAGCATTGAAACCAGAACACAACAATCCTATGTAAGGCTGTTTTGCAGTAGAATATCTGATGAGGGGGAACCTATACAGACGAGCTTGCACAAAGCCTTGCCACCAAATGAAGCAGTTCTTTTTATAATATATTTTTTATTACTTTTTCGGCACTGATTTGTTTATTATATATGCACCTATTTAATCTATACATTATGTAATATACATTATAGACATAAATACAATAGAAAAGATAATATTATGACTTTCTTATCGATTTATTAGTTTTAAATCTATTTATACAAAAATAATTTGCGATAAAGAATTAGATTTGATACAACCTTACAATAAAATAATAGCTATATGATAAATCTAAAAATAATATTTGTCTATCGCGATACTATTAGAGCCGATATGATTCAGTTGATAGAAAATATGTATGTTACCCGAAGATAGCAGATTTGATACCGACCATTATATTTGTATCCACCATCGCGCATTGGTGTAGCATAGCGCAATAAACTCCAAAACTTCTCCATAAAAGGAGAGGCTTGTAACTATCAGTAGAATATTTATGAACTACTTTTACTTCTATTCAAATTCCTATAAAATATTATATTATACATAACAATCATATTTAAACTAAATACATCTAAATAATAGTAAATATCAAAGATCTTAAACTGGCGTTACATTAATATTGTCAATATTTTGCCATTGCTTGGCATTCATAACCTACCAATCAAAATACATGTTACTATCCCGGATTCTAGTAATTGTGGCCCACTCACATTTCTCCGACCGAATAATACAAAACATTCCTGTTTTACTATACTATAATATAACTATTATTATATATCAATGTGTACCATTGTCATCATTCGCTTGTTATATCAATTTGGGAGTTGTACTGTTTGCCTGCTTGACGCCAACTCATCTTGGGAATCTTATGATAGTGGGCTGTTCATCCAACATATTATTATTGTGACGCTAACTGCTTATATTGAGAGGTGCGCTTAACGTAAATTTCTCTTTAACAGCTCTTACGTTCACCACAGTGTGAGATCAGCTGGTTCTATTCTAATGTATCAGAAAACATATGTTCATATTACAATCAACTATCAGTAAATCCTAACAAATATTATAAATGCGAATGTCACTTTGTTATGCTTTTACACATAAACCACTAAACCGATTTTAAAAATTATTTCACCAACGGAAAGCTACATTATCAGCGAGTAGACTATAATTTATCCCCGTATTCCCACGGCAACAGAACCACGCGGGTGAAAGTAGGAGGTATATTTCTTACCTTATGTCATGTTCTGTATCCCTGACAACGTGTATGCAAATTGTCATAATGATCGGTTGAGTAGTTAAGACGTGAAAGCGTAACAAACAAACAAATAAACAAACTCACTTTCGCAATAATAATATTAATAATAGTTAGGATACTATAATTCAGTGATGATGTTACAAATACTTCTAGAATATACATATATTAATAGGACCTTTGAACAACTGTAGAGTCCATATTTCAAGATTGTTTTGTAATATTTGCGTTACGCTCGTCTAGGCGTTGCCGACGTAAATACGACTTATGCACGTACGTATGTAGTACATAGTACGGTTTACGAGTATTCAGCACTATAATTATGTATTAGAGGCAAAATTTTAATACCCCTATAATCACGGTACGGATTAAAAATACTCGCTCATAGAATGTATAAAAAAAATAATGCAGAATTCGCTCCGAAGTTTTATATGCAAATTAATTTATCAACCGCCTCTTTATCTCATTGAATCGCGTAAAATGCACCAATAGCGCATAAAATAACAATTTATTCGTCGTTATTTTATAAAATTGATACATAACATTATTTGAACGTAGAATTATGATACAAACGTAAAAGGAAAATGAAGGAAAGAAAATCTGAAGAATGGAATTTAACACGTAGCACATAGCGACGAAAGTTGTACTCCTAATTTAGAATTCTATATTTTAATTATTATATTTATCTTGAATTAAGGTAATTAAAAATCAAATGACGCTTAATAGTTTTATATTATGAATTAATTCCTTTTGCGTGACGAGTGATAAATATTATATTTAATCCATGATAAGTTTGCGTAGCAACGTGAAACGCTTCCATTTACTTGAAAAAGAAAATCAATATTATAATATACTCACGTATATCCTATGGTCTCGTATTTTATATAGTTGATTGTATACAATGATAATGATTTCTCAGTGCTGAAAGTTGAAAATTGAAAATTTAATGTTATTATGAAAATAGCTATCGAATAATTTTACATAATATATGTATATAATTAGTACCTCATTAATTAAATAGCTGCAACTAAATACTTCTAAATATCTTAATCGATTATAAAATTAACCGTGGTACTCGAATAGGCTACTTTCCTCTTTTGAGTCAAACGATCCAAACGTTTGACTCAAAAGATCATCACGCTGTTCGCGGGTTAGCGGAATACACATGGGGCAGAATTTCAGTGAAATTAGACACATGCAGGTTTCCTCACGATATTTTCCTTTACCTTCAAGCACGAATGAAAACTGCCCTTGCGTGCCCGGGTTTGAACCCACGGTCATCGTTTAATATTGATGCGTTGTAACCACTGGGCCATCTCGGTATTTAGAATTATATATGTAACAAAATATTTTAATATCACTAAACGTTATAATCGACTTGCAAAATTAAATTATGTAGTGATTCGCTATTATTTTCCTTCCCCCATTTAATTAAATAAACCTTACATAGAAAGCATTTTACCCCTCCGCAAAGACTTTAATCGAATTGCCTCGACATAGTCATAAAGCTAACGAGGGTGAATTTTAAAGGTTAAATGCTACGAAGTTACGTCTGCGAATTTCAAATACGTTCACGCTTTAACTCTTAACTTTTACATACATATAAATAACGCATTCACAATATCAATTCAATATTTTCAGAATTCACATTGCCTATTCACATTTCTTTATTTATATAGCTGTGATTAATTTCATGACTTAGTTTTAAAGGTATTTCATTTCACATGTTTCAATTTTCTTTCTTAATGATTACTGATTTTAATAACGACTTTATTAATAAATATTGTTTTGGAGGTGATTAGTTAAATAATGTTGTTTTCTTTTTTCGAATGTCAAATCAATAATACGAGACAGAGTTAAATCAGTGTTAAAGTAGATCGTATGTAAATTTAATGGTTCTGTCTGTACATTTTTTTTTCACCTAATTTTGTGATAAATAATCGTTTTATGATGCAGTGATTCACATTATACTATTTTTTTCATTTTTGTCTGTCTGTCTGTCTGTCTGTATGTCTTCTTATAACTCAAGAATGGCTTGACCAATTTTGATGAAAATTGGTACACACAAAGAACATGTGATGGCGCAAATGGTAGGCCATATATGAGATCGGTAAACCCTACGGTATCTTATGAAAATTAATTTCAAATGGTTAATTACGTATTTCTTTACCAGTAGCCATGTGTGTGCGTGTGTGTATATATGTGTGTGTGAGTGTATGTGCGTGTGTGTTATTATAGTAATAAAATAATTTATTTTATTTTTATTAATTATACGCGGGTGAAGCCCTGGGGCACAGCTAGTAATTAATAAAAAGTAAGAAAAAAATCAAAACTGTTCTTTTAGATCTTTATCTAAATACTGGAAATGATTGCTATTTTATTTTAAGTTAATATCCGTATGAATGTATTGTGTAATTATAAGTAATCTTATTTCCACTTTGATTGATGGATTACTTTTGTTTAGTGGCTATTGATGCGAGTAGTGCGAGTAGTGAAAAAAAAGGATTTGAAAGTTTAAAACATGAATATTCACATATGTTTTCAATTATAATTATGGTCGAATTTAACACTAGTATATTTTAACTGTTTTAGTAATAGTAGTAGTTTATAGACACAGATACAAAAAGTTTTCTAACATTTTTAACCCCTTCAAATTAAAACGTATAGTTTTTTTCTTAGTGCTTATAACATGATGAAGTATCGGTCTCCTTTAAATCTTACGTCTATATTTGTGAGTTAAATAAAGTTAATAGTTTCATTTAGTTAATTTCTAAAATACATAAATATTAATGTTAAAAATTTCTTTCCAGGTTACCACAGCTTGCCGTCTCTGCAAAGATATTGTGCCTCCTGATGGTAAGTTATTATGATTTTTAATATACATAAGTATCGAAATGATTTTGGATGTGTGATTTATTTATTTACAATTCAAACAAAACAGGTAATTATATAAAAAAAAAAATCAAGTTTGATTTCAATATGCTGAATAAAGCAATTGACGCAAGGGAACGAAGAAAAAAAAAGAACTTTTATTACATGTAAGTTCTACTTAAATATTTATTTTTTATTATTTTACATATTTATGTATGTATTATTTATAGAAGTTCCATTAATAAGTTTGTATTTTCAAAAAAAATATTCGTGTAAGAAGGAATTAGGCTTATTTTGATAACGTTTTATTACAAAATACGAAGAAAATTAATGCGTTTAATATAATGAAATATTTTAGATTTTTTATCATAATTATATATCTCTTAATATCTAATAGCTTGCTTCCTAGAAGTTTGGATAGTGTCTAAATGATTGATAGTATTATTTTCAGCAATTCTAAAATATCTAATCTTCATTCATTACTATCAAACTTTTCTATTGAATCTTAGTATTATCATTTGTTAATTTGATTAAGGTTAATATTGTTGAATTATTAAGAATGTCACCGTTTGGAAAGCGTTTAAAATGTATAAGTATGAATTTAACGTGCAAAGATCCTATAAGATTAAACGCTATTTTTAGTTTATTCAGATTCAGTCAAGGAAAATACTGTAAGGTAGATATATCCTCACTAAGAACCAATATTGTACAACGTGTTCTACCATTACTCTTGCCAATAACAACACTACGATGTATCCTAGATGAATCCAGTATTGGGCATTTTCTTTTACGTTTCAATTTAACTTTTATAAACATATGGATAACAGTACTCCGTGCATGCGACGGACGATATCGCAAGATCTTAATAAAACAATTTACGTAACAAGTAAAAAAGGTCACTTAACCGGTATAAAAGGATTAGTAATTTCAATTGCGACTATCATTTTATTCGCATTAGCCAAGTTTAATAGGAAAACGTCTGCCTCGCCGACACAACCCGCGCGTATCAGCAGAGTGCATCATATTTTTTTCTTCAATATGCATTATTTTTATTAAAGCTATAGTTTTATAATTATTATTTAAATATTAAGGAATTAAATAAATACATGCAAATCAAAGCTATAAATGGCTATCGAGTTAATCGTGAGTACATGTAACGGTGGCAAGAATATTAGAAACGTTTTCCTGTTAATTACTGATTATCTTGACGATAAACAAATTAACCCTCACAAAAGGGAATGCAATGTGATGAATGTATTATTTATTTCGAAAATATTTTTGCTATTATTCCTGGTTACAAGTATTACAACTGTAAAATATATAAATTTAAAAGATTTGCGCCGATCATTCGCTGTCGCTAATTTTCCGATGTTGTTCTCGCTCTTAACATTATTTCACTGTAAAGGAACGCTTTTGGAATGAATTTATGGATGATAGCACACCTTGGAAATGAGGCGATCGCCGCATGGCTATTTCTTTCTTTTTTTTTTTGTTAAAGGTACATACATAAAAAAAGACAAAAAAAAAAACAAACCGCTGAGTTTCTTTCGCCCGTTCTTCTCAGGGCTGGATGTTTCTTTTCCGAACCGGTAGTAGTTTCCAGTTTAACAATCAATAAGAAAGTGTAATACTTCAATATTGAATAAAGCAATTTGAATTTCACTAACATGAGATGATGCCAATGTGTAATCATATGTAACACTAGGGCCAGTCCCTATATTTAGGGAACCACTGTCAGTCTATCACGACTAAATTCAGATGGATTAAACATACATCGATGGTGGCAAGTGTCCTTCCTATTGTATTAATGTGTTTTATTCCACTTTATGTTTCGATTTAGAGACTTGTGTTAGAGTTGGAATTCGTAGTGACGCGTAAACTATCAAAGACTTACGTCATCAATTCAAGATAACGATAATTCATTCATTTTAACATAAATCAATATCGTATTATTTTTGATTTATGAAAAATTTTATATAGAAGTTGGAGTAATTTATTTCTTTTGTAAATTACACTACTGTTTCGCGAACATATAGTGTAATTCAACGCAAATAAGTATTACTTATGTTAGTACATAGAATATCACTAGTCTTTAGCGATCGCCTATCATTTGCGATGATTGCGCCTCATTTCCACGGTCGATGAAGAAATTTACTTTCAGGAACCACGACATGCTACTTAATTTAATTATATATTATTTTAATAAATAAACAACTATTATACTTCGTTGCTTTTTCAAACAAATAATATCATTACAGTATTTTTTTCTTGTTTAACGCAACAACACTGAGAGTTAAACACAAGTACGTGCTTTAAAAAAATTAGAACGAAGGTAATGTACTCGGTTGATAAATTGAATGAAATATCTGACGTCATTTCTACGTCAGCATATTTTAATACTGAATAATGAGTATTGTTTTTGTGATTGTTAAGTAAAATAGTAATAATAACATACGAATTATGTTCATTCTGTAGTACAATTCTGAGGAAATATTTACTATTCTGTTTTGCCCGAAAGAAAGAGATATTAATATTGATAGAGCTTTGAAAGTTAAACTAATATTAAAATGTTAGCCCACTATATATACAAATAGATCATACATTAATACAAAAATACTCTAGATTAAAACGAGTAACTTATATTCCAATATATATATATATTTCGATTTATATTTCCTTATACTAAAAAAGTCATATATTTTTGAGACAGTTGCGCTAACACAAGCTAGACAGATATAAATGTAAAACTTATTTAATATTCGGATACAAAATAAACATTTATTATAAGCGTAAAAAAAGGAGTGAAATATTATGTTTATAAAATAACTTTGTCATACGCTATCGAATTACATCATTTTTATTATAAAATACCAAAGTGACATTTATAAAATATTTCGAATATATTTAGCAGATTTAGGGAAATCGGATAAGGCAAAGTCATTGGCGCCGGCGCTAAATATATATAGAGATATTTTAACGAAATTTCCAAGAAATCGAATTCTAAACGATATTATATTCTCGTTTTTCCCAACAACATGACACCGATGCTTGAGATATACAACCTTGTCATGCGTTAGAGCTTAAGTAACCTTAATAATATGTTTGTCCCAGTCGACACAAGGTATTTTTACTTATTCGCTATCCAAATATTACATCTATGTCACTAGTGTGGGAAAAATAACTGTAATTTTCGATATATAAGAATAACTTGTTTTCATTTTGTTTAGATGTTTTTTTGTTTATTTAGCTATTGGAATTACGAAATAAAATATTATTTAAATATACATATATTCTCATAATTTTCATGTCCAAACATTTCGATTTTAATGTTTTAATAAATTCAATAATACGACGGTTGGCGTGGTTGGTAAGATACTTGCCTTTCACGCCGCAGGTCGTGGGTTCGATTCCCACCCAGGACAGACATTTGTGTACATGAAGATGTCTGTTTGCCCTGAGTCTGGGTGTAATTATCTATATAAGTATGTATTTACAAAAGAAAAAGTAGTATATGTAAGTATATCAGTTGTCTGGTTTCTATAGTACGAGCTCTGCTTAGTTTGGGATCAGATGGCCTTATGTAAATAATGTCCCAGGATATTATTATTATTATTAATAATAAATGTGTCATTTGAATACAATTACATGATCACTTAATAATTATAAAACTAAAATTATTATTATACATTTCGACAAACATTTCTACCGTTCACCTAAAAATATTCTTACATATTTAATATATGAAAAATATTACTACGAGTTGTAAACACAATAACTTGATATTGTATAATTTATTTGTTTATAAAATCATTCTTGAGTTAGTTATTTTATTTGAAGAGACTTAAGACTAGTTCAAAATGAATCTTTGACGTTTCAACTTTCTAAAGTCCAAAATCCAACATAACAAGTCCATCTTAACGGATTCCATTGTCACCTATGACGTGATCGATCGTTTAGCACTACCTGATCTGTTTGCTATCCATTGTTAAGTGTTCTGTGGACCTATCTAAGAGGTTTGCGAATTAAGCCAAAAATTTATGAAAATCTTACGGCTAAATATTGATAATCACGTCGACCTTTTATCAAGGATTCATGCAGGTTATATAATTATATATTATTGTATTGTAGGTTAATGTATGTATGTATAGGCTAATGTAATGTACGATTGTAAGTAGGAGATTACACATATTTTAAATAATGCGAAATAGGACGTGGTGTAAGATATACGCTGGGTTAAGGTTATTCGTATTAGTTACGTTTGTTTCAAAATTTAATGGTCTGTATTAAAAGCTTAATTACGTAAAAATTATATCGTTGCGTAATATGATATATATTTTTAAAGTCATAATAGAATTTTTAATAAAATATTTTTTTGTTAACGTTTTAAATAGTAAAACAGAATAGATGTAATAATTATCATAACGAATAACATATTCAAAACGATTCGAAGAACATATTCGTTTTTCAATTTTGATGCTCCAATAACGAAATGGTTTAGCGATGTAAAATTCGTAGGTTCAATCTTGACTGCTTGGACTATTCTCGTCTCCACTACTGAGCTGTACACTTAATTGGAGAAATATTAATAATTCCATAAAAAATGGCATTGACAGTGTTTTATTTTAAAAAAAAAACAAAAACTCACGGATGAGGTACGAAGTGAGTTCTTACATATTCTTTAATCTGCGCTATCTAATAAAATTTGCATGGGCGTCCTATCGCGTAAAATATAAAAAAAAAAAACGAAATGTCAACCATAAAAGTCGAAGATACCTTGGATGATCATTCGCCAAACTTATATAAGTATCATATATTGAACAGGTAAGTTATATTTCGTTGTTATTTTTCAGATTCATTCATTATATATATTTTTGCAGCAAAAAAACACAAGCCAAAGTCACGGCTTACCTTGTATTTAATAAAATGTAAAACTTCAGACGTCTGTAGCTACTATCTTTTCAAAACAATTATTACGTCCGCGTTATCTGGCGTGTGTGTGGCCAAGTTAATCCTTCGAATAAGGTATTCTGATGATAACGAGTTAATATGCTAAGAAACTGGACGTCACGAACGTTTAGCTCAATTTCAGGCTATCGCTGCATTCTATCAGGAAGGATAAACGCCGTATCGTATTACATGAAGTTGCGTTCGAAATATATATTTGATAGTGATGACTTACATGTGATATAGATTTTTTGAATTAAATATTTTTAAAGTTATTAAAATTATTTTAAGCAGATTTCGATATTTCATTTTCACTTCGATATATTTAATGTTCGATGTTGAGATTGATGGCTACCCGCTTTAGTAGCAACTGTAGAAGCTTCGGTTCCCGAATATATCCTGGGAAATTATTCAGACAAGGCTATCTGATCCCAAGCGCAGCTGAGCTTCCACAATGGAAACCAGACAACTGATATATTACTACATATATTACTTTTCTTTTATAAATATATACATACTTGTATAGATAATTACACTCAAACTCAGGACAAACAGATATGTTCATGCACACAAATGTCTGTCCTGGTTGGGAATCGAACCCACTACCTGCGGTGCCAAAGGCAAGTATCAACCAACCAGGCCAACCGGCTCGTCTATATGTAAAATATTCGACTTCATTCATAAGATCCATTTCATTTTCCCTGATTTATCATTTTTCATATTATGTTATTATTACGAGGGATAGCGTACGACTTCCAAATTGTACATAAAATTCAATTTGAATATATTGAATTTGTACTCTTATATTGGAACATAATATAATAGTAATCATTATAGGTTCAATCAGATCAATGTTCATCACGAAAATTTCCAATATACTTGCTCCAGATATTATAGTTTGGGCTGATATGTATTCAAGCGTTAATATTGGAAGCTGTCAGCTTGCCTGAGAGATAAGCTCAATAAAACTAAACGTTGACCTCCTGTAATCACGATGAACGCCTTATAGGTCACTATTACTCTAAATAAACTTGGACCGCAATCAGCTAGAAATCTTTAATAATAGCCTACCTTGGATATATTATAGCGCAAAAGTGTCGGTGCACACACAGGTTCACTCTCTTTTCTCTTTCCATGGCTCTCAGTCTCCGATAGAGACGGCTAGAGTGAAGTCAGTTTCTAGTCAAACGCTTTAAATAATTTTTCTTTCTGAGGTACCGGCGTGCCATTTCCTAACACCCCTTACGAATGAATTGCCAAAAAAGCCTCTATATTTTTTGGACAGACCTGGGTCTGAACCCAGGACCGTAGTCGGTATTATAGACGTAAACCAAAAATACGATATTTAATTTTCTTTATTAGTATTATTACTAAGCCTTGTTTAGTAATTTGTTAACTCAAGCATTTATCACGTACAACATGGAATTAAAACTGGAGCGTGGAATTGCAATTTATTTTCTATCAGTGTTATGTTTATTTGTAAACTGTAATAAGATGTAATAAAAACAAATCAATTACGTTTGTAATGTTACCGCAATTGCTAATTGAAATCAGCACACATTCAATTACATACAGTTGTAAATATAATTAATTATTATTATGATTTTAATCAACCCGACTAGACTATTACACGTATAAAGATCGTGTTTTATTAACTATTTAAGATAAAGTGCAATTTGTTAATAGATATGATAAAAATATGATTAACATAATTATAAATTTTATTTTCATGTCAGAATGCGAGCGTTAGTTAGTTAGTTGAATATGGTATGTTTTGACGTGTTAACGATTATAGCACTGGTTTATACAAACATATTTTACTAATGAATGTGTCGAAATAATGTTTTCTCATTAATTTTATATTTAATTTTAAAATTTCTTAACTACATCGTCATGTTATATTTAATTAAAATGTAAACTTAACAAATGTTTAGACGTGTTTAATCCGCGAATAATGACTGAATGATATTGCGAAGTAGGCAATAATGTTATTAGATAATAAGAATTCGATGATAAATTTCTAAAACTAAAACTTTGCTTTCATAAAAGTCTTCTTGAAACGCAATATGGCTGAATGGTGACCGCGGCGCGGTAGCCTATGCTTTCCCACCTGAATATGACACCGCATCCGTGAAACCGAATGGTCCTAAAACAACTACAGATAAAAACGAGAAAGGAACTCAAATGTAGTCTAAATAGAACTTAAAATAGCCTAAAGAGATTTGATTTGAACCCTCAGTCAGACGGATTAGCTGAGCACGGTTGACCTATTAAAACGATCGATTGTTTCCTTATTGTAGTGCTCGGAACAGTTCTAGTGGTTCTAGTAATAATTATAAAAAAATATGTTTTACAAAATTTAATTGATCTTCGAGTATTTTAATGTAATCGCATTGTTTTATTAAAATAATACAACATCCCAGCTGGCAACATGCCTTTATCGCTTAGTTTATATATTGATATAATGAATCGATTCCCAGCTATCTGGGTTTAATCAGACAACTTTGATAAGCGTGTAATAATAGCGAATTTGATATATATACCTTGATGTTAGGCGCCATTAAATCACCAGTAAAAATTTCATTGGAAAAGGAAATTCGTTTGAATTCAATGCACGCCAACTCTATAATACAATGAAAATAGGCATTAGGCTTCAGCGTAACTAAATATTTAAAACTATAATACGTCATTACTCTTATCTTAAGTTTTTAAAATTATATATTTTTTTGTATTGTATTTTTTGTAATGTTTTCAACATTTTTACTGCGAGACCGGTAGTTAGTTGGAGTTATCTTAGAGTCATATAAATATAAATATTTATCAGAGGTAATTGAATTGAAAGGTCAAATAAGTTTTAAGATAATATATTTTGTCAATATTCCAGATAACAGAGAATAAAAATAATTAACGGAAAACAATTATGTTACCCGAACATGTTTTGATCTCAATATATATGTTTTATATATCTTTTTTACATATACGTTTAAAATATCATATTTTAATTTCACTGAATGAATACTTATATTTGAATGTATCTTACATTTGATTTACATTTAACCGTTTTTTTTAATATACTTAAACAAATGTTTCGAAATTAAAATTTTAAATAGACAAATCATGACCACGTTAAATGATAGTAGGAAGCATTTCCCATTGAAACGCAATTCCGATTTTCATGGCGAAATTAACCAGCTCCCTCGACACAATTGGAGAGACTATGTCGGTGTTAGATATTTCATGAATATCTTTGCACTATAAATTCAACGTCCAGACATATTTATTATAATCCTCAACTAAGTCATGCAATATTCCAGGTGGTGATCTGCGGTGCGGTGCCGTCGATGGTTCGATCGGTTCGCCTCTACAGCCAGTGCTCTCACATGTACGTCAACGTCTTCCCAAACGGCACTGTTATGGCCCGTTCCGATGGAAACGACCAGCGTAAGTACCTGTTCTATTAGTAAAAAAATGTGACATATGTGTCACCTGCAGAGGAGCAACAAGAGGTGGTCTTTCAATGGGTATTACTTACAGGCTTGCGGCGCTCATATTTATAATGGAACACAAGTTCCTGTTAATTTTCTGATTTAAAAAAATATATTAGGCTAATATTATTGCAATCATTCCATTTATGTCCCTAAAAATAACTTAATTACTACTACAATTAAGTACTAATTACTGAAAGTAAAGTCCTAATATATTATTTCAATGCCGTTAATTAAATAAAATAATAAACGAAGGAATTTCGAAGGCATACGTTTGTAAAGGCATACCGAGTTCGCTGTAATCATGGGAGCTAGACGTGAGAAACTATAGTAATATGTCAATACTTGAAGGGTCATTGGCCAGGTGCTGCAAGGTAAAGTCCGCGGTGCAATACAGTTACGATTATTATTGTTGTTTTATTAGTAAAAGGGGTTGGTGCTGTTGTTTCAAATTGTTATATTATTGACAAGGACATGAAATTCATACTTGTCAATAACCCTAATTTAAAGCGGATGAAACTTTGAAGCGCAGCTACTTATATACTATATTGTATACTGAAATCTTCTCCGAAACGCGCGTCATATTCTTGTTTATTTTATGTTTAGTAGTTATTTTCAGTTAGGTTAAATGCCTTCGTCTTCATTTATTACTATTAATGTTTCGCATAATTATGTTGTTACCAATGCTAGTTATAAATATATTTTCATATTTAATGGACTTCGTAAATAACGAATTCTTATTATTTCATGATATTCTTCTGATCATTCATCTTTTTTATTTAATTTTCTGTTCATTCAGTTTCGAGTAAATAATACTAGATAAATACTGCATTAGTAAAGCATCATAAAAATCATTTGAATATCGACTTTTATTAGTTTTCTAACGAGCATTGAGTTAAAGATACAAAAGCAGAACGACGTAAGTGTACATTGTCTTGTTCAGTGAAAGAATTCCAAGTATTCACAAATATGTAATATATTGCCATCATTACTCAATGTTTGCTGTAAATGCGCGCAACTTTTTAGCATAGTCTACTCTCTAAATAAAAAGTACTTTCACCTCGCTTTATTTCGTGAGCGCTTTGTGGTTTGCACAAGAATTATCGCGAGCTTTACCGGGCGGTGTACGCGAAGGACCTTTTTATTTGAAAATAAATAAAGGAATTCGCCTTTGTCCTTTTTGTTGTAATCTTAAAAGCAAGACATGGAATGTTTACGTTAGGGTCATGTAATTGTAAAGCCTTGAACTTCAAGGAATTTAAAGCGTTACTTAAAACACGACATGTTTTATTTGAGGGTTACACACATTTTTAATTTTCTTTTTCTAAATTAGTTTTTAGTTTTAACTTGTGTTTTTTGTATCATTATTTATGATTCGGTTATTTACGTTTAATAAAATAAATAAAATAATAATAAATTCGTAAAAAATATAAATTCTATATATGAATTTTCTTGCTTTTCTGTTTCGTAAAATATATTTACTTATGCTAGACTTGATCTAGCACATAGTTGCCATTTGGCTACTATTTTTCTGAAATATATAAATACCTATATAAATTTATCAAGACTGAGGCTTCGCCGTATAAGTTTGAAAAGGCATAAATAACTTACTGTTTTCAAGTTTGAATTAAAACACAATTATATTATGTCCTGAAACCAACTAATTATATAATGGCAGCCCTAATCTTATTAATCGTGCGTAGTTACGTCTTTATTTCACAGTGTGATTATTTATTAATAAATAATCATAAAAATGTTAATGTAGCATACAAAATGTATTACTCTGATATTTTATTTATATTACGTCAAGATAAGTCCCTCCATATTAGAGCCAATTTTAATTGACATATATTTTTCTTTTGATTTTTTTTACCAAATAAACTCAAAAAATTGGGAACTTTTGTATTGTCAACAAGCATTAGTGACAAGTTTATGTCATTGTGTAATTGATACAATGTTGTCTATTTGTTGCTAAATTACAAAGGAATTATAACCAGTGTCAAAATACATAAATTGCCGACTACTTCAGAGAAAACAAAACATAAGACATGAGATGCAAAATAAGATATTAGCGGTAATTTGAGTTATTGTTGATATTGTTAAATCAACTGAATTTGAACTCTGAATAGCAGGTTCAAGTCGCTTGATCGGCAAATTAATTGACACAGTATTATTTCATACCGTCTAAATTTCAAAGATAATTACGCCGAGAAAATTATGATAATGGAACGAATTTAATTATAAATTATATTACATCGGACGTTTATTGTAATTAATCTAAGTATTTCTACATTGAGCCCTAATGGTGCATTGTCTAATACTTGTGAATCTTAACCAAAGAGAGCAGGTTTAAATCCGGGCCACCTCTGAGTTTTCATGTGCTTAATTTTTGATTATAATAAAAAAAAAAATTGTCCTTCCTCATTTAAAAGCGATTTAATATTGCACGAAAATATTATTCGTTTTTTATAAAGTTTGATTTGATAATAGCCACAATTATATATTAGCTTGACATGAAGTCAGCTTTAGACATTATCTATTCTAAAGTTTATTCTATTATTATTAAAGATTCCAGAGTGCAAACATATATTATGATGTTGTGAATTTTATATAAAAAATATACATCATATTTTATTAATTCTTTTAATATATAACATGTTTTGCATTTACAAATATCTTACAAAAATGTGTGAATCAACGTAGAGGTTTTTTGTTTTTAGCATAGTTATCTGCGCCGCGCGTTTTGTCTTCACCTATGTGTTGCTGATGCACAAAAGGTGAACGCACATTAACTCCAGCTTACATCTTTATTCTATTGCAAAGCGACGGTGAAATCCAAATATCATCTAAGCACTCACAACAGGCAGTACAAATATTTATGTACTCGAAGTTGTTATGATTTCTCTACGTATAATAATATATATTTGTTCCAAAATTCTGTCATACTAGCGGTTTTTTATTTCTTTAACTGCGATAAATTAATCGCGTGAGAAAGATCATAAATGCTATAAAAATCACTTGAACACAGTACGCGTTAGTAAGGAGGCAATAAAAGAAACCACGGCCAATATTAAACTTAACGAAATAATATTAAATTGCCACTATCGGACGGTCTCTTCTTATCGTGCTTTCTTTATAAAGTTTATAATAATTGGGAGGTCTGCATGATTTGGTCGGTTAGCATCGCCGGACGCATTGCGCCGCCCCCCGCCGCAATATCGCATAATATATGTGACGCTTTTTAATTAAAATTAGATTTGAATGCGCTGATAAAGAAATTCAATAATTCATATAAGAGTTAGAAAGAGTTGAACTGTCCAAGTGTTTGAAGTGCCGACGCCTTGGGGTAATAAAAATGGCTACTTAAATTTTAGTGCTTGCTTACGTAATATATAAGCAGTACAAATATCTAAACACTCAAGAGTTATCGTAACATATTTAAATATATATGCACGTATATATTTATTAATATATACGTGCTGAGGAACTTCGTAGTTTTAAGTAAGATTTCAAAGATTTAACTAAGATATTTTTTATCAATAAAATTTAAGAGTTATATTTTTAAAATATGTATTTGTAAATATGGGACTATAGTAATTATTGTTTACAGACAAAAATAACTTGTAACAATTTTCTATAACCACTTAATCAAAACCCACCCAAAGTGGCTTTAACAAAAAGTATGTTAAAGAAATGAAAACAAAATCATAACCTTTAGTTTTTAGCGCCTCTTCTAGATTTTTTGTGCCGATTCTTCGAAAGGGGATTGTCGGTCTGCAAATTATACGAAATCAATCGACGGAGGCGGTGCGACGCCTTCTCAAATTAAGTCGTTATACTTAAAAAGTATAATAATAAAATGCCCATAATTCCCTCCGTTTCGCAAAAAACCATACCACACGCAGTCACCCCATTACATATTTAATCTAATAAAAGAAGCAATTTTTGTGCCCAAGGAAAAATAATTGGAATAAAACTTTGATTCTATTTTAATGTTCCACGAATTCGATTGTTCGTGTCAAGGAGCACTTTTAAATAATAAAATAGAATTCAAGTTGTTTGTATTCAAACTTTGGATGACTTTTGTAATTTAGTTGTCCAAAAATCTTGACTATTTTAATTTTTTTTCATATCCTTCTTTATGTTTTGTTAATACTAAGCATGTTTGTTTAGTTAGCTAAATGTGATACATATAAAGATTGTTAAGTTTATGATGATATTTAAATTGATATTTATATCAATTTAATACATAGCTGTGAATGTCAATTTACCGAACTAATATGTAATTAAGTATTTTTTACTTGATAATAATAGTGCTTAATTTGTAAGGATGGAGATCCCAAGCTCCTGGCGCCTGGCCTGGCTAGCTTCTGGTCGGGCGAATATAGTGATATTGGTGGTAGGACTTTGAGCTAGCCCGTCTGGGTAGGTACCACCCACTCGACAGATATTATACCGACAAGCAGTAATACTTAGTATTATTGCATTCTGGTTTGAAGGGTGAGTGAGCCATTGTAACTACAGGGACAAACGACATAAAATCTTAGTTCCCAGGTTGTTGGCGCGTTGGCGAAATAAGGAATGGAAGGTGGCGACCACTTACCATCAGGTGCGCTATTTTTCGTTTGACTCATTTAAAATTATAATAAATTTAAAAACATTCGTATGTTTTGGATAACGTTTAAAATAAGAACAAATTATTATTATCCTACTAGAATTGTATAAAAACCGTTACTTATTTGCCTAAAGTTCTAACTTTCTTATTAATATAAGTGCCAATATTTTATCATCTGTAGGTTGCTAACAATTGCAAGTTGGGTGGTCGTCTGTCGATCTGGACTGTTGTCGTGGATAAAAAATAACATACATTGTTTAGTAAGCACAGTACATTGTAATAAAATTCGAATTCAGGTTGTTTAATGAATGACTGGTGCGATATTTTTAAGTTCTCATAAACGATTGCTTTCTCTGAAGTGCTTACGTTACTTTTATGTGTTTATATTTTAAATAAATTCTTTAATTACACAAATTCAAATGTTATTTTCGATTCGCCTCGCGCTCTGTAAACAAAAATGTTTTGAGTAATCCCACACGTTTGAGCATCGATCTTAAGACAGATTAAGATTTAATGTAGATGTTAATTTTATATGAAAGAGTAGTTGATATAATTGATATGGATTTTCGTATTACTATAAGACGTTTCAATACGATTAATTCAGTTGAATAATAAAAATATAATCTTGAGTGTTTGCGGTAAAGCCAATGTTTTGACATATTGAAACTGATAATGTAATATTGGAATTTTCCATTTTATTTATTTCGTGAATTTGTAGAGTATATTTTGATTAAGCGTTCGATAACATTAAGGTCATAGAGAAGTTAAATCATAGAGATTTTTTTACATTAATATTTTACCAGACCACTGGATATAAAACTGTCTAAATAATCTATTCCAAGAGAAATATAAGACGGCAATCTCGAATATATATTATCGGTTGTGATGTCCGTACGTACTTAGTTATCGAAATATATGATGACCCGATTTCGAACGTTGTGACAATTCCTTACTCAATCGTATCACTCGATAAGAGAAATGCGGTGTTTCACTCTTCCGATTATCGAAATAAAAAGTATTTTCGTATGTATTATCGTCACAGCTATGTATGGATAAATTGTTGACACAGTTTAGGTTCGAAATTTGGATTTCACCTACTCTCTTTATGTCTAGATTTGTTCGGTTAAGTGCCTAGATTACAAAGGAATGTTACTAAAATTATCAAATAAATTGTATAGCTGTCAAGTAGTCCTGTAATGTTTTCGAGTTGCTTTCACCCGTAAATAATTTAAAATTAATATTATTATTTGAATTTTAAAATAATACTAATGATAACAAATATATTTCTTCTGATTAGCGTACGTCTGAGAATTATTCTTGTTTTTTTATTTTTCAAAACAGCTTACCTTTTTTGCTTTTTATGATTTTTATTTAAGCTTAAAATCAACAATATTTGTCATTATTATTAATAAAATTATTAGAATATAACCTACATATATTTTTTACGATATGCCATTGTTTATCGAATAAACAGAAAATAAGCGCTTTTAACGCTAAAATAATTTCAAAATATTTATAACAATTATTTTATCGATTTCCGGACGAATAACGAATGTCATCTTATAACATCCCGGCTCATTTTGCGTTCGCTTAGAAAAACAACTTATTATATGTGTTAATTAACAATATTAAATCGTCATTTCGATGCAGTTATACGTAGAATTCTATACAGCATTCCATGCATGCATTATGCGGTATAATTTCACAGATCCGCACGATGACCTTTGCTTAATTTCCAATAATGTAGAATATATTTGCATTCAGTAATAAGTTCGGGTAGCAGAAACTTTATTATTAGTGTCAATGCCACATTGTTAGTGGTCACATGTCTGATCAGACCAGACAGCAATCCGATATAGTAGGCTAATGCATTTATTGATAGCGTAGAGGAAGATTAGATACAGTGGAACGACATGAATTCCGTGATAAATTTGTCAATTGTGAATTTTTCAAGAGCCGATTTTTTCAACCACAATAATATTGCTTTTTTATACTTCATCTTCATACGTAGAGTTACAATATGAATCTGCGATCTTAGGCTTAGATTGACGTGTTTTAAACACTGGGCCATCTCGGTCCATAAATATAAAGATTTTGATATTAGAGAAAAGAAAAATAAATTCAGGATTGGTTACAAACATTTTATATATCCCAAACCAAAACTTCTTTAAGTGTTGTACTTACTTGTAGGTTAAGGACACCAACAAGGTTGTACTATGCAGAGCATGTTAGGCTGTCTGTCTCTTGTTACAACAAGTGATTGTTAGCTTGCATTAGCTGGCTCATAATCCAATCCTATCATTAAAAGCTACAAACCTCGGCTGACAATCGTTCCATAAATACCAGTAACATCTGGATTGAAGCAGTAATCCAAATATAACACGTTACGAATATTTGACTTTATATGAGTTAAACTTAGAGGGAGATGACATAATTATGTGCATCATTTTCAAGTTTGTTAAATTTTTTTAATTACACTCACGGTCATCTTGCTATATGGTGCTGAATGCATGTGTTCTATGTAATAACCGACTGAATAAAATGTATAAATACGTAATGCATACTTATATACCTAATACACCCAGACTGTGGTTGGAGTTGAACTGGCGATCCCGGATCAAAAGGCGTTGTCACCGACTGCGCCAACGGGTAGATCACATCATTTCTTAGTATGTGTGGCTCAAATGTTGCTACGGACTTTGAAGCCATCACAACCGATTGAGCTGAACTTTCGCTTCCACTATGTGTATAAATTGTATCAAATTTACGTATTAAATGAAAGGTTATCTTTAATATATATCTTTTTTGTTTAACTTAAACAATTATACATAAAAGCAATATGTTTTCTATGTTTACATTGTAATATTGTAGCTGTTGCAAGACATTAGCATTAGGATTCTCTATCGTATAATTTTAAGTCAATATTTGCAGGAATTATTTTCATACATGTTTTATTAAGCTATACCTACCACCATAAGTGATCGTAGAAATAAGCGGTTACATCATTGCAACTATCATCGATATGCTTGCTAACAAATTAATCTAACAATAAATTTTAGTTAGCATGTATATCGATTTTAAGATACGATGTCACGCCTCCGTTTAGGCTTCAAAGGACGTTTATCGATTTTAGTTACGTAAAACACTTTTTAAGTGATTATAAATTAATTTTAACAACAAAATAACCAATAACCATGTAACATTTGTAATGAAAAACTAATTAAGAAATACGACAAAAGTTACAAATATCTTGGAGCAGAGATTATATTGGAAGTGCTATATTAGTGTTTATTTGGCAAGTCCAGTCTATGATCGTCAATTGTAATTAAAATTATTTAAAATAGATATATAAGAGTTTAATGACCTTTTCTGAATACTTAGGCTACTTTACAATACCTTTTTGATCCTAATATTGTTTTTCGTTATGTTTTTTTTATAATAAAAGAATCTTAAATAAATGTCTCACTGCTGGTCATCCTCTTAAAGGTCTCTTTTAATTGGATAAGAATTGGAGGTTATTCCACCACGCTTCTTCAAGGCGGGCAGTAGATACACTTATAACAGAATTTTATTCGAAACATATGGATTTCTTCGCGTTCATTTCTCTACTGCCGAGGACAAAATTATAGATATGTATTAACAAATTGAAAATTCATTGCACGGGCTTGAACAAGCAAACTTCGGTTAAAATTCACGTGTTCTAACAACTGAGCTATCTCTGCTTATTATTTTAAAGGCACTATCTCTTTTTTATATTCTTATTCTTCTTGATACGATGATATACTAATGCAGTGTTTAATGCATTCAATGCACTTTCTAAAACCTCCTGTTCTAAGGTTCTTTGTAATAAATCAACAACACCAACACATAAAAACGATTATCGTTGTAACAAGTGAACAAGTGTGTGTATGCAATTAATTATATGTAACGAATATTTAACTTAGATTGAAAGTTACACATTTGAAAGATGGCGTTGTAACTTTCGGTCGTATCTTTTAACTGGTTGTAGTAATAGACACTCGATTATAATTTCATAATGCTAATGAGTAAGGCATCCAATAATATTACTTTTATATTACCATTATAAAAAAGAATTTTACATATCTCATATAAGTTACACATACGTATATTATATTTAAGTTATTGTTTATTGTAGATTTTTATCTTATAATTTATTTTATGAAAAGATTTTTTCTTTGATTTGTTTATTTTGTATTTTACACACAGGGAAAATAAACAATAAGTCGTTGTAATTGTGGATACTAGTTGTATCAATATAATGGTTTTGATTAAAACTTGAATTTTTGTTCGGGATGCATATTCTAGGGTTAATTGACTAATTTGTTCATTAATTTTAAATCTATAAATATACATAATATTTTGTATGTTCATTTTTTCATTTCCAGTCAACCTTGGAATACTAGATGGGATTAAGCGTTTCACGTTATGTTTAACAGAAGAATTACGTGATAAAAGTGTTAAAGGTTTAGACTGTTATCTTGGCTTAACGTGTACTGTCAGTTTTAATAAGATATTATGATTTTGTTAATAGTTGAGTCTCTTTGTATTGCGTAGCGACTTTTGTGACTAATTTTTTATAGAGTTTATAATTGCTGTTGCTATTGTGTTATATTATCAATAACTCAGAAGTCTTATCTAATGAAAATAGGACTATAAACAAACAAACTTTTTAGCTTTATTATATGTTTATCTATCATTCTAATACACAAACATTTAAAAAGTGGGATTTTTTATAATAAATTGTTAACGACATTGTTTGTTATTAAAAAAACATTGTTACTAAAAATTTACAAATGCCACATAATTTACAACAAATATAAAAGACACATTTTTTTGAAGTGATAAATTCTTAGGTGAGGGTAAACCGCTTCGTAACGTAACGCGTTACGGTGCCACTATTACCGACGCGGACTGTTTTACCTGAGAGTTACCAACCTAACGCCATCTAGCGTATACAGATAGTACTTATAATAATTTAGCAACTCTCAAGTACTAATTTAAATTATATTTAATATATTATAATTAATAATAAATATTATCACTTCTGTCGAGCGTCCCGAGACGCACACGTTTTTTTTTATATTTAAGTATATTTTTAATCAATCACTTTATTCGTATTTCAAACGTATTATAAACATTTAATATAGATACTTATTGTACATGTAAAAACAAGATCGAGTTGATCATTCAGTCGCCGTTGAACATAATTTATATTTAAAAATATTTTTATTATTTTTAATTGACATTTTTAGATTTTTTTATTATTATCATTGAAATTAAGAATAAATAATATAACATGAGACAAACATATCCGATGCTTCTAAAAGAGCGTAGCAATTCAACACGGGATACTCTTCAGTCTACCTACCGCAGTTGTACCCTGGATTAAACGTCGTTACTCTAATCTCTGGCTAAGTAGTCTAAACGTGTTTGTCCTCCGGCTCAGATATCTGTAACTGTGACGCCATGTACGCGACGTGTGTCTCCCGTTTTCAAGTAAATAAGTTAAGAAAAGCATTATATCTTTTTACTAACTAAATGTATACCTACATAACAATTTGCTATGTAATTGTGTCTACGTGATTGCTTCTTTGTTTATTAAGGAAATACATTAGTATTTACATTTCTTACGTAATTAGATTAACTTAAAGACGTTATCCTTATTTTTTTTTTATAAAATGAACCTGATGGTAAATGTTCACAAATGCCCATACACATTCCACCTGTAAGAAATATTAACGATTCCTTATATTGCCAATGCGCTTCCTTCCTAATCCTTCGGAACTGTTACCTGCCTGTAGCTACACTGGCTGGAACACAACACTACAAATTATTTTTTCGTTGCGGTAGAATATATGATGAGTGATACGTACCCAGACGGGCTCGTACAAAACCCTACCACTAAGCTACGAATATTATCAAATTGCTATATACGTATTAACCAAAATTATAAATGATCGACTGAGTTCCTTTCTTCTTACCCTTTGGTGGTTTTCTCAGAAGTGTTGGTTGATTTTAACAATCAATATGAAAGTAGAAAGAATCACAATAATAACGCGATAGATGTTATTGAAGTCAGTAATCATTATAATATTATTTTATTCTGACATTTCAGCGTCGATGAGGCCTGCTTGTTATAGTTTATATGAAGAAAAATCAAAATATACACAATTAGAAATTAGTAAAGTCATTTCTAATGGAAATTAGTTTTCTATTTATAATAAGTATTGTTCGCAATGTGGTCTTTATATACTAAGATATATATTTTTCTGACTTTATTTCGCTTCGGTAAATAATTTAGCAAACGAGTATTTTCGAAAACGAATACGAATTCAGAAAACCGAACAGGGAAACACTTTTAAACTGTCAAACTATGTGTCAAAAGCAGGAAGCGAGAAAATAGCAATTCCCATGTTTTATTTGACGTACAGTTTAGAGTTCTATATTTGTAATCGTATCAATGTGTTCAAATAAAAATGTATAAAGTTACATAACATTTTTATCAACAACATGAATATACTTTTTGAATTTCGAACTATTAATTTTATCTTACGTTTATTCAGACAGCCGAGATAGCCCAGTGGTAAGAATGCGTGAATCTTAACCGATGATCATGGGTTCAAACTCGGGCAAGCACCACTGAATTTCATGTGCTTAATTTGTGATAATAATTCATCGCGTGCTTGGCGGTGAAGGAAAACATTGTGAGGAAACCTGCATGTGTCAAATTTCACTGAAATTCCGTCACATGTGTATTCCACCAACCCGCATTGGAGCAGTGTGGCGGAACAAGCTCCAAATCCTTCTCCTCAAAAGAGGAGAAGAGGCCTTAGCCCAGCAGTGGGACATTCACAGACTGTTATTGTTGTTCAGTCGATTCTAAATGTTACACATTTTAGTTTTCTTATCAACGAAATCATGTTAATTATTTTTATAGCGATCATTTGGTATTAAGTGTAACTAATGATGTATCTAATCACGTGCACATCACAAACACCGACAATAATCTTGCGTTATTGTTTTCGTAGAACAAACAGAATGAAATATAAAACGATTTACATTCTTGAAAAAATACCTGTAGTATTACATTTGAATGTTTTGAGTAATTAAATAATTTTTAAATATTTGACTTATTATTAAGGAATAGGTTGTATGTTCAACGTGTATTTTTTATTAATGTTAATAATGTCGGTATTGTATATAGACGGTTCCTATGTATGTATATATATTAGACGTTTATATTATTCACAACAACAATTAAGTTCGTCGAATCGTTATTTTGGTTATCAAGACAATAAAGTGCTTAGTATAAATGTTGTGCCTTAATTAATTTGAAATCATAAATATGTAAAACCTGTACATAACATTTAATATATAAAAATCTATAGAAAAATGAAAACTTTCCTCGTAATACTAAGTACGTAAAACATTGTCGTGACCTCTTATCACGAGTTATCACAAGATGACGATAATCACGCAAAAGCACACAAAATATTTAACAAACACAAGGTCCTGGCGATAACGTATTTATTACTATATTACGAAATTAATTGTTCAACGAAATATCAGTTTGTTTTAAAAGATATATAATAAGATATATTTTATTCAAACATAAACAAATATAATCGATATCAATCATTGCTGATAAACATTGAGAACAGTTAATTAATTGTTTTACCAACGATTCAATATAAATATATACATATAAATTAATTTATATACATATTTATTTCATAATTTCAATGATATATACATGCCTTTATGAACTACGTGTATGTACACGTAGTTATAAACAGCAATTTGTAACATAACATATTTACGATATTAAATTTACTATACGCTGAATATACTTATTCTTACTGTAGACGTAAGTTAGCATTCAGTTTGATAAAGATAACCAATGTTAAAATCAACAGACCAATAATAATGAGTGTAAAGTATAGGCAGTCAGCGGTCGTACGTTGGAAAGAAAATGCAGGTTACAAATAAGATTATGTCGATAGAACACTATCAGGACGATAGCAGGTCGTTGGCCGCTGATTCGTCGTTCTACCAATTACAAACGGTGACTATAAATGCAATGAAAGTATTAAATACTATTTTTACGCACAATTACTTGAGACTTTAAATATCATATTTAATAAGGTATGTATTACGTAATTTTTATATAATTGTGTAAAATTTGACATTGCGTATTTTATATTGTTGTGAAAAAAGCACGAATCGTATTTTGACAACTAATGATAAATGCTTAGCTATAAAGTTGAAGACAAATGCTTAGGTTAAAGTAAAACAAATGAAATGAATATTTGTGTATACGTGAACCATTAATTTTAAATTTCCTCAAATTATTATTTTTGATTTAATCCCTTAAATAATCTAATTGGCTATAATTATGATAAGATATTAACGTCATCATTAATTCTTAAAATTTCATAAATATCGACTAATTTGTATTATTTTGAAGAAATCAAAATCAACGTATTAAAATGATATCAAATTAAATAATATAATAATAGTCCTCCAGACCGATTTCGGTCATGGCGGCCAATTTCGAGAGATTATCCAACTGCGCAGGACATATTACAGTGCACAGTGCGTGCGCAAACACAGCTGCACTCTCTATTCCCTAAGTCTCATAATCCGATGGAATCGCAATCTGACACGACCGGAATGAGTAGGCCAACGGTTTTACGTGCTTTCCGAGGCATGGGAGTGTACACACTGCCATCTTCCAGACTCCGGACTGCTACTGAGAATTTTCTGACAGAAAAACCCAATAACTTTTTAATGGCCCGACCTGGGAATTGAACCCAGGACCTCCGGGTCTGCGGCCTTACATCTAGCCCCTAGACCAACGAGGTAGTTGATTAAATAATATATCTACAATAAAAACAAATAGAATACGACAAGCAATGTATGTTATGATTATCGTATCATATTATTTTTTTGTGTTTGACTTTATAATTCCTCAATCGATTGTCATGAAATTTTCGATACCCGTTGTCAGGAATCCAGACAAGGACATAGTACATCCAATCCACGACCTCACATACAGACGAAGCCTCGGTCGGAAACTAGTTAAATTATATTTAAAATAAAATGTTGATCAAAGTAACACAAATAAATAGCTCGTGTTTATTTTAAAAGTCATTATGGTATAAAAGTTGCACATTTGATGAGTAACTGATAAAACAGAAATGGAGCGCTACAAATCACGTTTTAAACGCGTATCGAATCAAGAATTCTATGAAACGGGAGAAAATTTGTAGCGACTTCGTCTATGAATGTACACGAGGAAGAGAAAATCTCGTTTCCATAAATCCCTTTCAATACAAAAGAGTTAGTATTGTTCATTGTACTATACAATGTACAAACTGAATATTTACAGACTTAGTAACCTACTCGTATGTAATTTTAACTTGGTAGAATAGCTTCGTGAGCTCTTTTATTTCTTTTATCTCGTATTAATACTCTTTATATTATGACGTATGTAAATAGTTTGTAATATATACATTACTTTGAAGTAATAATTAGATGAGTACATGATTAAAATCATATTTCGATATTTCTTATTATGGTATATTTTAATTAGTCTCCTTATAAATAACTAATAAGGATATATCTAAATTTAAAATGTCTGTTAGTTAGTCAGTAGTTGGTTTATAAATATAAATAGTATCATGATATATAATAATATTTTTTTATATGTAGTATTGATTTTGTTCAATTATTTCTTTTGTGTTTTGCGTCTTATTTCTTTTGATATTTATCTTAACTGGTTAGCTATAATATTTTTTTAAATATAATTACAACATTTGATTCTAAAATAAATAAATACCAAGTTAAAATAATTTACAAGAGTCGGTGCGATCAAAGTGTCATGTTGGTTTTGTGGAGACGAGATTACGTTGTCTTTTCAAAAATTAGCTTATGCCTATGACGAAGGTTGGGCAATGTTTACGTTTTTCATGTTACGAAAGAAATATGGCCCATTGGCGGACCGGGTTATGTTTGTCCGCCTTCGAATAAGTGTTTGTGTCGGAGTATTTGAGAGACTCATACACGTTGTAACTTGAAACATGATGTATTAACATCGTAAAATTGGCTTCATTCTGTTTATTTAAAGAAAAATTACACATACATCCGTATTGGACAATTAGTGCTATGTTTCTTCAAAATTAAATAATGAGCAATGAAGATATGCACTCGATTTTCTTGTGTTTTGGTTAGAAGGGCGAGCCGGTAACAATGATGTAGCATCTTAGATCATTAACGTTGGAGGAACTTCTTGTTTTGCTAATGTTATGGGGAAAAATGAGCACTTTCCATCTGGTAGCTCATTTGGTTTGGTAATTACAACAAAAAATGTTATTTATTTAAAAAATCGATATCATGAAACTGTTTGTTGTGAAACAATTTTTCAAAATATTTTATGAGAAAGTAATGTAATACGGATTGTTATAGAAGTATATATTTTCTGCGTCACAAAGACATATACAAACAAAAAAACTAAGCGTACTTAATTATATGGATTGCTTTATAAGCCCCTTTATAACAATTTTTATCAAAGTTTACGAGTCTTATCTTTTAATAAACAATATTTTGTCAGTTTAATCAAATAGTATAAGACTATGATGCTTCATTAAAAACAATATTCGTAGACATTGTGGCTTTAAATATCTGTCACTACATCGTGTTATAATATAGAATGATTATAAAACGATGATTTTTGATTTCATTTCATTTTTGATTAAAATATTATTTTTAAATTATTAACTATCTCAAATTACTGTGTTATTCAATCAATTCCAATGATATAGGTCAAAGAAACAGGCGAAAGATAAACGTACTAGCTTACCATTAAATCGTAAGCTGTGTTATCATCACATTCACACACTCCGGGACTATCGAAATTATAACAAATTTATGTTCTTGATGCACCGGCTCGAAGGGTTTTATTTCTTTTAATGTTAATTGAAATGACATGGTCCGTGTCACTGGCGGTCGTCTGTACTTTTTATTTTTATTAATTCTTTTTATTAGCGTCCCATCGCGTTTGGTCATCGAATTCCATACTCCAACTTTCCTCTCTTATGTTATCTAATCGATGACCAGGGTAGGCTTACATGACACGGATTTCGATGACATGGGAACTTCCTTTTAGCGTTTATAGAAATCTGATAACAAGTTTAACATTTAACTATCTGTTTTAGGTCTTCATTCATTCGATGTAACTATTTCATGTACTTACAAGGTATTTTAAATATTTTTAGAATAACTTTTTTTAATGTATAGCGAATTATTTTTCATAGATATATTATTATGTAGTGATTGTGTATTAAGAAGTGTTTATGTATTGTTCGCTACGTGTAAAATAAAATCAGAGTCAATAAAAATAAACTATTCTTTTTTAACAAAATATAATCGTTTAACTTTTTTTTTCGTCTGTCTTATTTTTCATTTGCGATTATAATATACATATAAAATGAATTATGTAAAGCCAAAATCCATCCAACCTTTAGTAATAAATTTCCTTCAAATAGCTTTTATTATAACTTTGTTAAAAATTATCAAATTACAGAAAAAAAAATCAAATTTACATAGAGATGTATGTAATCCGATCTTAATCCGTGTATTCGATGTCCAGCAATAGATTAATATTTATTGACATTTTATTTTTGTACTTTGTAAGTGTTCAAATATCATTAACGATTAGTTTCTTGCGCCTAAGCCTCTCTTTTGGTTATGTATGAATGCATATTAGTAATTGAATTTACGATGTGACCACTAGCGGCGTGATTTCAAGCTGGGATATATTATGATGTACTGTAGATATTTATGTTATGATTAATAATAATCTCTGCATATAATTCTTACTATATAATATAATTAAGCTTGTTAATAATTTGTTTTATGCATCTGTTATAATTCCTATGATTAGTATGATAGAAAAATTAACTGGAATTTCATTATTGTTGCAGCGAATCTCACCATCAGCACACGCGGTTTAAGCTTAGACCTGCTCATTCATTCACCGGTACAGGATATGTACCTGTGCTTCAACCGTTCCCGACTAGTCGGCAGACGACTGGTAAGATATGACTTTACTTAAATAAAGTTTATTTATTTTCCACAACTAAATATATACTTACGTATTTCCATTTTTGTATTCTTTCAAGAAAGATAACAAAATATATTTTTACCAACAGACACGACTTCAAGCGGAGAGACAACCGAACTGCCTGTTCAAAGAAGAGTTTGTAGACGGCTACAACAGATATCACTTAGTGAAGAACGAAGACCGTTACATAGGGTTCAACAGGCGAGGGGCTCAGGTGAGGCGCGGGAAAAGTCACTTACCCGAACGTCAGCACAAATGCTTCTCGTTCATGAAGAAAGCCCACGACTTCGATATAAACAGGCACAACACTATGATTGCCGGCGACCTGCCCAAATTTCGTCCGCAGCGTAGACTTCGGCTTCCGTCGCAAAACCCCAATAAGCAACCCTATCACGTCCGCCATCGCCACAGCAGGCATCCGAGGCGAAGGAACTGCGAGGGCACGTAGACGACGCGTCTCATCATTTGCAGCTCATTTACGCTTCAACGCTTCGCGCGTTTCGTTGCCAGCTGTCGATGGACCTTGTGAGTGGACAGAGTATTAGTCAACTACCGCAGTATTATTACAGTGACGAGGACTGGATAGCGTTAGGTTAGCACACGGCCGCGATGGCCGCGGCGTTTCAAACGTCGCATGAATGGTAGCTGAAGCGAGAGAGAGAGCAAACATTTGAATGAGGAGAAAAAGCCGAGCCGAGGGACGACGTTTGTAGCTGTGAAATTCCTTAAGGTCGTGTAACATCGTGGCGCTCGTTTGCTCTTGTGCCTGCGCTCGGACTCGTGCTCTAAAAGGAAAAAAGTTTTTCTGTGGAAAGAGCAAATAGTAGTCTCGCTAGTCACGAGTCTTCCGACAGACCACCGCTGAACTTTGATGCTTGTACGCGACGTGGAAACTATGCGGCGCGTCGTTATTAATATGTGTCGAAAGAAATTTGTCCGTTCCTTACGACGAAACTCTAGATGACAATGTTTAAGTTTCCGAACCTCGATTGCTCCGGCTGGCTCGCCATAATATAGTTACAGCGCCTTTACGTCAATTCTCAGTGTATTATTATTTAATGCTTTACTGTTAATTTACTTCGGATCATGTTATCTGCTTGTAAATATACTAAACGTGTTTACTTATTTATCAAAAAAAATAATCGTTAATCAAAAATTTGTAAGCGTAGATGTTAGTGTAAAGTTGTATTAAAATGTTTTGTATTTAAAAAGGGGTATTTAATCCGACCAACAGCTCTCTTGTGATTAGCCACAGTTGATATGTATGTATGACCTAGATTTCTTTCTGCCTCCACCAAAAACTTCTGTCTTTATGTTTATATATTAATTTCATGTTTGTATTGAATTAAATGTATGATTTGTGCGTTTTGTACATATTATTTTTAAGTGTTTGTTTGTGAGTGATAGGTTTCGAATCTCTTCTGGTCCTAAATCCGACTGCTCGACGTAAAATGGTATCTTTATTTTTAATGGAACAACCTAAGTCATAATATTCCGTGATACATTTTAATCTACATTCCGTTACCTAACTAAATTAAAGACGCCATTGTTCACGTGCTGCTCCGCTAAAGTTGCATAACTTTTTCTAAATGATAAAGGACATTGTAATATTTAATATTTTTATTAAGATCTGTGCCATAGTGTGGTGGCAGTGTATGACCTTGTGTTCGCATTGTATCTAGTGTGTTAAGTTTATGTCTGTAAACTGTGAGTAGATAAAAATTGTTTAACATAAGACAAATAACTGAATTATAAAAACATAGTGTATCCTGCGCCCAGTGTCTATTTAAATCCAGTATATGCTAATGTTTCGATGTTGCTTTTGACGTTTAGTGTGAACGTCGCCTTAGATTCAATAATTTCATTGATGTTCTTATAGTCGACAATACGTATAAATGACATAGATACATTCCAAACGAAGTGTAAAAATAGTTTACGATGTATGCGCTTAAATACACGATAAATTTGTTATATGACACCGTTTATGTAATGCCGTGTCTATATTTATAATTATTCAGATGCTGAAAACGAAATCATATAATTGCTAAGAAAAATTACGAAATTAAATCATATTTAACTCGAAACTCATTTTTATTACTTTATTTCCTTTAATAAAATATTCTTACGGATTCAAAAATTCAGTTCAAGCCAGACAATACGTATATACTTTATGAATAATCATATAAATTTAAAAACTGTTTTTTTATGACTAAGTCTTAATTTTGTTAGGTTCGTGAAACATACTTAATTGAGGTTTCTTTTATTGGTTACTTGCAACAAAATTCCAAATTACAGAATTTTCAACTTAAATTCAACTTTATATTTCAATGTGTTTGACAGGGCCATTCGGATTGCATTTTATGCCAACGTTGTTTGTAAAGATTAGGCAAATGACTGCCTTTTTATTATAGGATTAAGTTCATAATTTTGAAATCGACGCGTTTCGTGAAGTATCAAAATATTTGATGACTTTTTAAACTGGCATTTATTTTTATTAATCGGCATATCTTACCGTACCATTTAGGTAAGGAGTTAGATTTGAGTTTCCATGAAGGAATTCCTTTAAACAGACCTCCCGACAAATTTCGCTTTTTTATCGATTTGAAGTAGTCGGTCGGTAACCAAAAGGCGATTCCAATAATCTGGCCGGAAGAAGCCGTTTACGGTAGAAACGTAACTCAAAGAATAAACAGGGTTGAGTATGCTTAACAGGTACGATACTGCATATGCGTGAGTTCTACGATTAGCACCTAGTCGGCTCCGAGAGTAGGTTGAAAACAGAGGCAGGCAGTTCAAACATATGAACTGGGGGAAAATGCACGTGTGTGTTCCTCGAGAACGGCTTTGGAGTTGTGTGGTCAGCTGGCTTCAGTGACTAGGTAATCTTGTTTAAACATATATTATCAACCGTTGACCGTTTGTCTTTGAATATATTTATGGGTGTACTAATAAATAATTATCGTAAGTCGAAAATGGGTTTCCATAAGGAACAACTTACAACGTTTCAATAACGTTTCATTATCTTATTACTATATATATACCTAATTGAAGTTTTAAAAGAAGGTTTAGTTTAACAAAAATAATAATCTAAAAATCTTAGAAAACATATTTTCGATTAATTACGTAAATTTCAAATAATATAATTTTAAAAATAATTATTAAACTTTCAGAAATATTGTATTTCATTTTGAATGCCCCAAAGTACTATGTGAGATAATTGCTATTAGTGACATTGAATTGAAGGCTTTTAAGTACATTAATAAAATTTATAACTTCTAATTCCTTTTATGGAAATTAATTTTTAATAATACAATAAAATCCATATTTTATTATTTACGAAAAATACCACGCATAGTATGCTCTTATAGCTTACCCATTAAAGTTAAATTTATTGCATTTTAAGACATGTTGATCAAATTGGAAACAAAATAAAAATATTATTTCATTTAAACATTTTGATCTCTATTATTATGATTATAAAAACTATATTTACATAAAATATATTGAACTAATATATTGTGCAATACGGGTGTATAAAGTACTCTTATGTAAATCGTAAATTGTAGGACGATCGTAAAAAGTCTCAAGTCTTTGTGTTGATATCATTAACTCTATCAAGGACTGCAACGATGTAATAATGTCCCACAAGGTCTTATATAATCTATTAATAGGTCCTGTTTCTGAATTTAATTTTTCGATTTCGACCAACACTTGATTAGACTTATGATAAAACAGCCTTCGTAGCAATCTATTCAGGTAAATTAGAAGAATATTTTTTAATTAGTAGAATGATAAAACTGTGTGACAAAATGAATTTTTTTTTATTAACAATATGGCTTGCTGAACATGAATACATACATTATTTTTTTGTAACACGTACCATTTTTAAAGTTAGGATAAATTTTATTTTCATAAAATAATAATGACAGTGTATTCGTTTCAAATCTCATATAAACATGTTTATTTTCCTATGTTTTGAATTTTAAAACAAAAATAGTAATATTATTTCCTTTTAACATATAGTGTGAAAAAATGTGCATATTTATGTATTTATTAAAAAAATGTGCCACATATTATGAAAGAAAATAACGATAAATTAACTTTTTCTTTTGTGAACTGTAAAATCCTATTGCATAACAAACCAACAGTAATCTGCTAACATTTTGGCATTCCATCTTCCTTGGTCACGCTCTTCTATCCGTTTTAACTCACCGTTTCAAAATTAAGGGGGAAAAACTCGAAATGAGATTCTAAAAAACGTATTCCAAACCCCATCGTTTCATTTTTTTAATAAGTCCGTTTTTAGTAAGTTTCCCGTCAAATCATTGGTGCAGTAAAAGTCATAGATACTGGTTTTCCATTAAACCACTCATTTAATACAACGTAGCACGAAATACAAAAAAGTTTTGGAGTCTTTCTTTATTTGCCACCACTGAATAACCAAAATAACTTAAATATGCTTTTTTACCTTGTCAGTTGGAATTCTTCCTTGAGATTTAATTACATATTTCCCACAAACAAAACAAAATGTATCTGGGTGGTTTATGCATTTACGACGCTCCGTTTTCTCCTATTATAAAAATCTCAGTTATTTTTCAAATAAAATTATATTAGAAACACCAAACACTTTAAAATATTGGGAAAACACCAAATCTTAAGCTTTATAGTTGAATAAACTTGAGTGTTAAATTTTTTCTATCTTATTATTAATGAGGTTACATGAAAATTATAAAGATGTCATAATTAAGAAATGTGACGTGTTAGATACTCATAATATTATATAAGACAATTTTGTTTGTAATTGAATAAGTAATTCAATACACGTAATATTATTTATGTTAGAGAAATTGTGTTACACAGTTATTATAATCATATAAATTAACGGTAAAGCTAATGTGGTAAGAAATGTGATTATATCTGAGAAAATTCGGCTAAGAAATATGTCTTAAATATAATAATTATAAAGAGATATGAACAACTATTGTATTATAGTATCTATCAAAATCCAATCGATCTGTCATAATATACTTTTATTCTAATATTTATATAATCTTACTGTATTCTTTAAGTAACTGGTCAAAACACGCATAAATTAGTATATTTGTAGCGATCTCTATCTCGCCAAATACGAAAACTAAAAACTGACGTACCCTACATCGCGATATTAAAGTTATCCGAGCGATTGAACATATATACAAGAACCCGACAACAACCGTAGGGTGGTAGCCCACCAGACAAACACCCGTCTGGTCGGAGGATCCTCCCTTTTCAACGGTCAACTCCAAACTGGTGACCCCGAGCATGAACGTTAGCGCAGCCTTCGCAAAAACTACGTCATCGTGACGTCATCATCACTTCCTCAAGCTTTCGAGCAGCGAGTCATACAGCCAGCCAGCATCCACGACTACTACGGGTATCCTGACCACCAGCATGCAGCGAACGCGCATTCCTGGTCATCACCCACAGTCTTCTCAGCGACCTTGGCACAGCACACTGCACTTCGGCCGGTCAGCAAGCAGAGACGCACTTCTCTCCTGGTCGACGCAGCAGCCAGCCACTACGCAGCACTGCACCACTCCGACTCACTGGAGCATTTGCAGCATCACCCCGACTCACTGGGGCATCACCGCAGACAGTTCCGACTCACCGTGAACTATGCGGCATCTGGTTCCGACTCACTGGAACATTCCACTGGCCCGGCAAACATCACAAGACATATGGACGACTCAACCTGCTATCGACCACCGGTCACGGAGGGGAGTGATGTAGCGACATCTATCTCGCCACATACGAAAACTAAAAACTGACGTACCCTACATCGCGATATTAAAGTTATCCGAGCGATTGAACATATATACAAGAACCCGACAACAACCATCGGGCAGTAGCCCACCAGACAAACACCCGTCTGTCGGAGGATCCTTCCTTTTCAATGATCAACACCAAATATTATTTATTGTCATAAAGATTAACAAATAAATTGATTTAAAGTATTCCGTATTTATTAAAAAAATATATTTCCGTTACAAAAAAGCGGATAAATAAGTGAAATCGGAATATTTAATAAGAATATATATATTTTTATTTTAAACAGCAAGGTTAATTTTGCTGCTGACGGTAAATGATAACCTCCATCCTAATTAAAAAAAATATTGTTGGGATACAACGCCAAGTTGATCGGAGATGGCAGAGTAGTTGAGTGTTCAAGTAATATTGACCCGGACAAGCAATATTGAGTTTTCATACGCTTAATTTGTCTTTATTATTTATTTCGGGCTTCGCATTAAGCGCAACATCGTGAGAAAACCAACACGTATCGATTTTCTTTAAAATACTGCTACGTGTTTATCTACTAACCCGCATTGGAGTAGAACAGCGGGCAGTTTCCGAAGCCTTGGAAGCAGGGAAAGTTGGTGCTGTTGCCGAAGGAGGGTCGACCACCTGGTTCCTCCTCGGCGTACAGGCCAATTGTGCTGCTGAACGAGACGGGCAAGTTGTTTGAGAAGATTCTCGCAGCCCGACTCGTTCAGCACCTCGATGAGGTTGGTCCGGGTCTATCAGAGGCTCAGTTCGGGTTCAGGGCGGGTCGTTCGACGGTCGACGCCCTGAGCGCCCTGAAGACTCGGACCAAGGAAGCGGTGGCCCAGGGACAAGTAGTCCTGGCGGTTTCGCTGGACGTTGCGAACGCCTTCAACAGCCTCCCATTTGAGACGATCAGGGAGGCACTCCGATACCATGGGGTGCCGACCTATCTGAGGAGGCTGTTGGAGGCGTACCTCCAGGACCGAGAAGTCGTCTGGGCTGGGGGCGATGGGAGGTTGGTCCGGCATCGGGTAGGCTGCGGCGTTCCACAGGGGTCGGTTCTTGGCCCAATTCTGTGGAATGTCGGCTTCGATTGGCTCCTGAGAGCCCCCGTTCTTCCCGGTATGGGGGTGTTGTGTTATGCAGACGACACCCTCATCACCGCGACGGGGTGGGACTTTCGGGAGGCGACCCGCCTGGCCGAGGTCGGAACGACCCTAACTGTGGACCGAATGGAAATGCTGGGCCTGAGGGTCTCTATATCCAAAACGGAGGCCCTCCTCTTCCACGGTCCACGGAGGGGCCCCCCACGAGGGGCGAGTATCACCGTCCACGGGATGGTGATAAAAGTAAAGGCCCAGATGAGGTATCTGGGCCTGATCCTGGACGGAAGATGGAGCTTCGGGCAGCACTTTGTCCAACTGGGCCCGAAGCTCATCAACACTGCTGCTGCCTTGGGCCGCCTCCTACCCAACGTGGGAGGGCCGGAATCACCATGTCGGCGTCTATACGCCGGTGTGGTGCGCTCCATGGCGCTGTACGGTGCACCTATTTGGGTGGACGCTCTCACCGCTCAGAACAAGGCCCTTTTGCGGAGACCACAGAGGGTCATAGCGGTGAGGGCGATACGTGGTTACCGTACGGTGTCATGGACGGCAGCTACACTTCTTGCGGGCGATCCGCCCTGGGAACTCCAGGCGGAGGTGCTCGCAGAAGTGTACCGGTTTCGGGTGGAAGCCAGAGCGAGTGGTGGCCGTCCAGAATCCGCGGAGGTGGGACGAATCAGGACTCTAGCCCAGCAAGCCCTGATTCGTAGATGGGAGGAGGACCTGAGGTCCCCATCAGCAGGTCTAGCGACAGTGGAGGCGATTCGGCCCCACTTGAGTCGCTGGTTAAGGAAAAGTGGCACACTTACGTATAGGCTGACGCAGGTGCTTACCGGACATGGCTGTTTCGGTAAGTACCTGCACAAGATAGCGAGGCAGGAGGTACCACCCTCCTGCTACGAGTGTGGTGCGCCGCTGGACACAGCGCACCACACCCTGACGGAGTGTGCTGCGTGGGGGCCTCAGAGGAATTCCTTGGCGGCCATAGTCGGCGGAGATCTCTCGCTGCCGAGCGTGATTGATGCCATGCTCAACAGCGAGAGGTGCTGGTTGGAAATGGTCTCCTTCTGCGAGAGCGTCATGTCGCAGAAGGAGGCTGCGGAGCGACAGCGCGAGGAAAGTGCCTCCGCTGATTCGGTCCGTCAAAGACGACCGGGGAGGAGACGTAGGCGCTATGCGCACCTTCTCCCCCCGCCTTAATAGCCGCCTGGGCTAAGTGGGTTCCCTGTATCCGGGAACCCCCTTAGAAATGGAGGCCCGCATAGGCGGGCCGACCGTCGGGGCGTCATGGTAGCATGCGCGAGCGATCCCGTGGCGCCTCCTAACCAGACGGAGAGGATACCGCTGGTTTTTTAGTGGGTAGTCCGGCGCCTTCAGTGCCGGTGAGCCCCACATACCCCCCCTCTTCATGTGGGGGAAACGCGTAAACGCGATTTTCCAGCGAGAAAAAAAAAAAAAAAAAAACCCGCATTGGAGTAGAGTAATGGAATATCCTAACCTTCTCTTCAAGAGGAGATAACACCTAGCTGTTATATATGTAAGCTTCTCTTTACTTGTTTTACCTCAATGTCTTGACAGCAACAAAATCTATTATTTCCGCTCCGTATGCATGTACACTACACTACTATCAACCCTTCAAACCGGAGCAATAAAAAGTTTTGATATTTGGCGTTGTAGCGAGTGTGTAGGCTTTCCAGACCACAAGTGGAATACAATATTAGTGTAAAACATGTATATTTTACATATGAGTCTTTTTAATGTAGAAACTATTTCAAATCCAGAATGGCACCTACTCTTAGAGGTACGAGTAGTGTTCGGTATAACATCTCTTTTTAAAATATTTAAGGAAATAATCATAGTGTTATGATCCTACTTATCATATAATAATGTAACACTTTGTATGTTTGGATTTTTGTTATTCATTACACAAAAATGGCTGGATGGATTTGTATGAATTTTGGAATGGAGATAGCTTATTTATACCTAACACCTGTCTCCCCTCGCTCACTAAATCGTAATATTATACTAGGAAAACCTTTGTGAAAAAAATGTATTAAATAATAATCTTGATACTCCTATTGGATTGCAATCCGAAATATGTTGAATAGACAAGTGACTTGAATATTTAAAATGAAATCATTTGAAATTTATGATTGCTGCCAATAATAAAATATTATTATAATATATATGTCTACTTAAGGTGCTTATTTTTATAAATTCTTCGAGTCCAGTCTTGTTATTCTCCTTTAACTAGTTTTTTTCTATAAACGCAACATATATATGGATAGACCAGCGTACTAGGCCCACATGTTTTATAATACAGTAACAATAGATGCTATGGTGTCAATAGTACGTATTTTCATCAAGTCTTTGTTCACATTGTGACGTATTTTACATATTATTTATCATTTTTTAACGCTCGGCTTAGTAATGTCACGCTTTATATTTGTTGTTTTTCAAGAAATATCGCGTCCAAAGATTTATTATTTTTATAACAATAGAATAAATTATAATTGCTTTTAAAAATATTTGAATAGAATTTTGGATTACTTCCTGGACGACTGTTTATAAATATTATGTAATAGATTTATTTGATATCGTGAAAAATATTTTAACAATTTACTCGTAATCCATTCATCCTATTATAAATGCGAATGTGAGTTTGTTTGTTACGCTTTCACGCCTAAATCACTAAGCCGATTATAAAAATTATTTCCCCGAGGGAAAGCTACATTATGAGCGAGTAACATAGGCTATATTTATATATTCATTAAAAATTGTTGTACAGTTATTAAAGATACCGTGCTTAAGATATAATGTTACTAATAACCGTTGATTTTTCATATTCAAGTTCCACTTATTAATGTATATTTTGATACAATTCATTTAATACAAATATATATTATCCTGAAATTGTGGATCGCTTGGGAATTATTATATAAACGACAATATTATTACAACATTGCATGACATAATTTTTTTTAATTTTATAATCCGCTTAAAAAATAATTATTAATCTTATTTAAAATTTGATTATATCATTCGTATAATTACGATTATACTACATTCGAATATAAGTTCGATTTATGTGTTATTGCATAATATATGTTTTTATAATCTTTTATGTATTATGTTTCTGACGCCATTACTAATTGCATTGCAAGTTATGACACAATCTAGAAATAATTTACTACCTATGCCATTTTTAGTGTAGTTACAATGTAATAGTGCGCACGTGCTGCATTCTTTGCTGTTTTTAATGCTCTTATTACGTAACTACATATACAAATCGTGATTTACATAATACGACAAGGGGCTAAATATTATATATGGCCTTACACGAACTAGCTAAATTAAAATACAATCAAATACTTCACTTGGTGGAAGGGCGTTGTGTAAGCTTACCTGGGTAGGTTATCGCCTCATCAAACATGATATTCTACCGCAAAACACCATTACTTGGTATTGTTGTGTTCCGGTTTGAAGGGTGAGCCAGTGTGTGTGAGTGTAATTACAGTCACAAGGGACATAACATCTTAGTTCCCAAGGTTGGTGGCGCGTTGGCGATGTCAGCGATGGTTAACATCTCTTACAATGCCAATGTCTATGGGCGTTGGTGACCACTTACCATCAGGTGGCGCATACGCAACTCCGCCTCCCTATGTTATAAAAAAATACACTTTATTCAAGTAAACACTGTGTCATTTTACATGGTTACATAGCGTTAAAAGCTACCACCGTTTATAATGAAGATCATATCTATAACAACAGGTAAGAAAATCAATATTTACCCTTTCCCACCAATTAAATTACATGTAATTTTTTATTGAGAAGTACTATATAATATTTATTAAATATAAGATTGAAATTAATAAATTGGCAATGGCAAAAATGTTTTAGGAATTTGATTACAAAAATATTACATTAAATGAATATTGTAAGAGTCGGAAAGATGTATATCTCTACTCTTTGTTTATACAACGATTATCACTGATCATATCAAAATAATTAACGATATCGTATTTAATATTGTTTGTATTATATTGTGACGCAAATGTTATTGTCTTACTTTGTTAAATAAATTTCGAAGGGAGACTCGAGAACCAAAATATTATATGAAATATTTATAGGCCTAAACCACTTTTTTTGTTTAATGAAAACAGTTTCAATGTATGTAGCTTCACCAGAAGCAGATGGAAATAATCAAAATATACAGATCGAGCAGTATCAATATTGTTAGTTTAATCAAACATTTCAATATTAAATGTATTTATTGTTTGTCAAAAATCTACTACTGGCTTTGAAAGAAACACATCAGGCTTGAAAAATCGTAATTCTTGTTATGAAAATGTGTCTTATTTTTACATGTTTTATTATTCGACTGAACATGTAGGATTATCGGTAGATGTTTTGACAACGACGCGATTACAATATATACAGAATATACAGATTTTACAAATCTTACAAGTTGCTGAAGATTAAGGTCCTCCAGACCGATTCGGCCACGGCGGCCAATCTCAAGAGAGATTAGCCAACTGCGCAGGAGATATTATAGTGCACGAGTGTGTGCGCAAACACAGGTGCACTCTCTTTTCCTTAGCTCTCATAATCCGATGGGACGGCAATCCGACACGACCGGAAAGAGTTCAGGCGCAGGACCAACGGCTTAACGTGCTTTCCGAGGCACGGGAGTGTACACACTTCCAACTTTCAGACTCCGGGCTGCTACTGAGAATTTTCTGACAGAAAAACCCAATAACTATTTATTGGCCCGACCTGGGAATTGAACCCAGGACCACCGGGTTTGCGGCCTTACATCTAGCCACTAGACCAACGAGGCAGTCGTGCTGAAGATTACGACAGTACTAACTTTTCATTATTTATTTATCCCTTATATAAAACCGCAAAACAATTATTTTACAGACTTTTACAGCTAGTCGCTATCCTGACCCATCCCATACTGAGAAGTGAAACTAAGTAGAAGCTTTCTAGTGAGTTTTCTGTTCCTTTGGGTTGTTGAAGTGATAGTACTGACAGAGGTACTTAATACAAATGTTTCCCTTATTCTACACTTACAATATCCAAGTTTAATGTTGGCGTTGTTTTATCCTACTCTATTGGTAGCCATGGTTTCTTTGATATTATTCTCTATTAAGGGTTATTTTTTTATTGCGGAGCCTTATTACACCAATATAAAATGTTAGGATTCGATAAGTACGATTATTATTTATAAAGAAGACCGACGAAGCTATAAATGAATCACTTGATGGCAATGGGCACATTGCCGGTATTTCTTACAACGTATGAACTTCTCATACCCCCATGGGCACCAATCATAAATTCTAAAATGGTCTTATCCCCAATACTAGATATTACTATATTATGGTAGTAGAATATTCGCTAAGTGGGTGGTACCCAGACGACCTGAAAAAAGCTTAATCACGGGTTTTTTTATTGAATAGGTGGACGAGCATATGGGCCACTTGATGGTAAGTGATCATAGACAATGGCATTGTAAGAAATGTTAACCATCGCTTACATCACCAATGCGCCACCAACCTTGGGAACTAAGATGTTATCTCCCTTGTATCTGTAATTACACTGGCTCACTCACCCTTCAAACCGTGCTATTTTGCGGTAGAATATCTGATGAGTGGGTGATACCTACCCAGACGAGCTTGCACAAAGCTCTACCACCGAGTAAAAATTAAACATAATATAATATAGGGTTTTCCAATAGGGACGCTTGCACTTTGACAGCTGATTGCGGCCATGTTGTTTGAGTGACAGCTGTCAAATGCAGTGTGTTATAATATTCATTCCGTCCTCCCAAACCACCATGGCAGGTTACAGTGTCGAGCAGCACGTGCAAATCATAAAATTGTTTTATGAAAATGGGTCTTCAGTTCGAGCAACGTTCCGCGCACTTCGCCCGTTTTACGGTCGCGATGATCGTCCTGCCGAGTCGACTATCCGTCGATTGGTGGACAAATTCGAGTCAACCGGGTCAGTTAACAATCAGCCGGTTCCCGTGCGTCAACGTAACGCGAGATCTGCCGAGAATATCGCCGCTGTGCGCGACAGTGTCCTCGAAAACCCGCGGCAGTCAATTCCGCGTCGCGCACAGGAACTCGGCCTTTCGCAGACGACAACTTGGCGAATTTTGCGTTGTGACTTGAGCCTGCACCCGTACAAGATCCAGCTGACCCAAGAGCTCAAGGTTAATGACCATAGACAGCGCCGTGTGTTCGCTGACTGGGCATTAGAGCAGTTGGAAGTTGACGCCGATTTTGGCAAAAAAATCATCTTCAGCGACGAGGCGCATTTTTGGATGAATGGCTATGTCAACAAGCAAAATTGCCGTATTTGGGACGAGACCAATCCACACGAGGTTCACCAAGTGGCAATGCACCCGCAGAAAGTGACTGTTTGGTGCGGATTTTGGGCCGGAGGCGTGATTGGTCCGTATTTTTTCGAAAACGATAATGGTGTGGCCGTCACCGTCAATGGTGAGCGATACCGGTCGATGATAACCAACTTCTTTTGGCCTGAAATCGAGAATATGGATCTGGACAACATGTGGTTTCAACAGGACGGCGCTACGTGCCACACAGCACACGCTACGATGGAAGTTCTGCACGATCAAGCGCCCTTAATGGAAAACCCTATATATAAAATGTATTTTGGATTTTAATCAATTGCCACTATAAATAAATAAAACAATTATATTAATTTCAAAAAACTCTGTAATGTCTCTACTCTGTAAGCTCTCAAAGCTGTGAAACTCGTAGACTGTTTGTCAACACTGACACACGGTGATGAAGGCGCTAACTGACGCCCTATGCGTTAGTATGCTTCGGTACAGGTGTGTTTGTAATGGAGGGTATAATAGGGTGTTAGAAGATGTAATATCGACGCTCTTCTTATTTTGAACACAGCATATTAAGGAACACTGAAGTTCATAAAAGGTTAAAAATAACGGAAAAGTTATGATTTATAAAAATTAAATTATCAGTTTTCAAATTATTTTCTATATTTTCTGTACAAATTTTATACACTGGTAAACATTTCATATATAAATAAATAAATATATAACACTGTAGGTAGAGAATAATAGAAATAGCTTAAATATTTAAGCGGGATAACTGAAAAGCATTTTTTTAAATTTTAGTTACTAAATATCTACATTATCACAGTACCTCATTATGTGTATATATTATGTTATATTTTCTATTGTCATAGTGTATGTATAATATAAACATCGTGCAGAAGTTTCACGTTATACGTAAAATGTTTTCAGTGTTAAATAGATTTATATTTTATTGTTATGTTATTTATAAGATAAAAATAAGCCTTTTGTTAATTTAACCTTGAGATTTAATTACTGGGTGGGCTATATGCATCTCTGGGTGGGTACCACTCATTCGTCACATATTTCGCACATATCACCACCAGGCAATAATAGTTAGTATTGTTGTCGTCAGGTTCGAACGATGAGTGAGCTAGTGTCACTAAAGGCACATGAGATGTAACGTATCTTCGTCAAAGCTGGTGGCGCAATAACGATGTTAGTTATGATTAACATTTCTTATGTCTGTAGGCTGTGGTGACCACTTATCATCAGGTGGCCTATTAAAATAGAAAAAAATATATAATACATCAATAGTGGTAATTAAGTTTATAATTATAATAAATAAATTGTTACCAACGAGTTACATAACGGTTTATAGCTTTTTTTTTTTATAAGACCAAGAGTAATATCAATTTGGATTGAAATAACTTTCAAGAAGCACCGATCCTTTCTGTCACGATTCACGTTTTCTCTGTATTTAGTTATCTTGGCTACACATGCGCTTAAGAAAATTTAACATTTTCTCATTAACCATATTGTTTTGAATCATTAAAACTAGCCTATTGGTGTGATTGGTAAGATACTTTCACGCCGCAGGTTGTGGGTTCGATTCCCACCCAGGACAGACATTTGTGTGCATGAACATGTCTGTTTGTCCTGAGTCTGGGTGTAATTATCTATATAAGTATTTATTTACAAAAGAAAAGTAGTCTATGTAAGTAATATCAGTTGTCTGGTTTCCATAGTAAAAGCTCTGCTTAGTTTGGGATCAGATGGCTTTGTGTGAATAATGTCCCAGGATATTATTATCAATATTATTATTAAAAAATCATTTTATATTTCTATAACATATAACTCCTACTATTGCAACTGACATCAGACAGGCTTTCGCCCTGATAATACGAGATTAGCGACAAGGAAATGATCGTCATGTTTATTATTGTATCAATTCTTATACTTATTTAAGTTATCAACCTAAAAAATCCTATTTTAAATAAATGTTTATAAAAATGAACGTGTTTCATTCAATATTTCTTATTAAAGTCGTAATAATGAAAAACTTCTTACGAAGTGTACACAAACATGCTTCGACGTTTGAATAGTTTCTTAAACGAATGTTAATCGAAAATCATGATACAGGGACAAACTAGTTAAGGTTCTTGCTAACAGTTAGTTCAAACATGAAGCCGGTCTTCCACTACCTGGTATGAATCGAAAGACGCTATTTTTAAAACTATTCGTGTACTTTATTTCCTAAATGTTTATGACAATTTAGTAAAGAAATTAAGAGCTAGTCATAAAAATAGTGAGGTCTAATTAGTGTCGCTTTAACAATGTACTCGTAATTATGAAATATTAATGTTATTAGCAAGATCTTGATAGATTTTCTTTTTAAATTTCATTCAAGTTACTTTTTCCTGACTTTAATTTTGGACAGTATCTTAAATATTTCCTACATTGCACGTTTAAGGAGAAAGTCAAATAATAATTCCCCCTATTGGCGGCCTATTACAATCGAAATGAAGCGCTCGGCAAATATTATATCGGTCTGAGCCTCTCAAATAGAAACCACGAGAAAGGCATTCGCGAATGTTATTTGCAATTTCCTGATGAACGTTTGATAATTTTCAATTACAGCTACTTTACTCACACGAAATAAATGTAAATTTTCTAAGGTTTATCTTTAAGCAGAAGCAGCAAAAAAAATAATAATGATACGGAAAACAAGAAAAAATGCTACGAAATTAAAATATAAGCTATTAAAACAGTTAAAAACTAAATTCTTAAGTTAAAATATATTTCTAAACATAACTAATCTTATCACAAGATGTAACGTCCTTCACTACGAATTAGATGCGTGAGCGCATTTACAATAACTGGCGTACAAATTGAATGGTGCTCTTGTAACACAAAAGGAGGCCCATTATTGTGCTCTGTTGCGGCACAATTTCCAAATTCCACCGTGAAGGTTGCCGTCTCCAAACACCCTCAGCCATTCAACCCTTCCACTCGAGCTTGACAAAAAATACTCCACAGTTGGTAAATATTGGCGTCCACTGTAGGTTAAAGCGGTCTAAAATATAAGCATAAGCGGTGAACAATTCTTGGACGTTTAGCTATTTTTTTTTGACATATACAAACATAGACCTAAAATCCTAAAAATAACGAACCAATCCTTTGTTTTTCAATGTTAACGTATTAATTTTAAGTTAATTTGTCATAAAATTACATCTCATATTAATGTATGAAGTTATTTTCTCCGCTGGTTTCATAATTTTATACCAAATATCTAAATGTATTATGTTGGCCCTTCGTCCTTTTAACGCCACTAGAATGTTTGAAGTCGTCGGGTATTACAAGTCCATTAGGTTCGCTTGCGGATATGTTATAAGCCTTGTCCGTGACTTACGAAGAAATTAGAAAGGTGGATATTTTCTTAACGAAACCTCAATCTATCATATATGTAATTTGAGGCAACCAATAATAAGTTAATATTAATTTAGAGATGTGATTTAAAACATTATGGAAAATTCTAAAAGATTATTATTCTACTACGTATTTTAATTTCGTGATTATTTATATATTTATATATTATTTATATATTATTAACAGTGAAATATTTATTATATTAATTATGTGACATGTTTATTTAGTTATTAGGTGTTTTGTGTGAGCTACAGAAATCAAATATCAAAATATTCTACGTTGAAGTATTTCCTTTGAATTTTCATGTTACAAAATTAAATGGAATGCGGAACGTACGGATTATAGATTATACCAAGGAAAACCACAGAGTTACTCAGTTGTTCTTCTCAGGAATCAAATAAAATCCATGGTCAAAGGATTCATCGAAAACGAATTTTGTGTAATAAGTCTCATCAATTTATAATGTATTTTCACCAAAATATTTAAATTAATGCATAATATTGTTACAGAGACGATTCCCAGGAAGCATGTGCCGACTTTGCGGAATCGGTAAATTGTTATAAGTTTACCTTATGTCTCGTGTCAGTACAGCGATTGTCGCTAATTGAATCAAAATGCTCTAGACTACATTGATATATCATTTGAATGCCTCGTTAGTCAATCCACTAGGTGGCTTAATGTAAATCCACAGATCCGGCGGTCCTGGGTTCAATTAATTGGTCGGGATAATAAAAAGTTATGGGGTTTTTCTGTCAGAAAATTCCCGCCCGGAGTGTGGAAGTTAGAAGTGTGTACACTCCCATGCCTCGGAAAGCACGTAAAGCTGTTGGTCCCTCACCTGAACTCTTTCAGGTCGTGTCAGATTGCCGTCCCATTGTATTATGCGAGCTAGGGAAGAGAGAGTGCACCTGTGTTTGTGCACACACTTCTGCACTATAATATCTCCTGCGTAGTTGGCTAATCTCTCTTAAGATTGGCCGCCGTGGCCGAAATCGGTCAGGGCGACATTATTATCATATCATATTGTTGTAAACATTTTGACATGAATATTAAATTCATAAAAGACAGTTTACTGAAAAAAAAAAGTAATATTTAGACCTGTCAATAACTCCATCTACATATCTTTGTAGCGCCGTGCCTCTTCTCGTATTTTTGTTTACTTATCCCCATTACATTTTTGGACAAAAGGCGTCGAGTGTTTAGTCGTAGCGGACAAATACGCCGAGTTCCCACGCTGCAACTCGTTTCGCTTTTGACGTGACCCGTTGTCCCTTCACTATAATATGTGAAATATTAAATTTATCGCATTATAATTAATATATATTTAGTTTTTGTTACTTTATTCGATTGGGTAAGTACATCAAATACTTCGTAGCAAAAGTATATCAGATATAAGAGTTTTCAAAACATTACGGTGTATACTTGTGTTATCAATACAAAGGTGTTCATATTATACGGTACATGAATTAATTTATATTCAACTCTCTTTTCAAATTTACGGAACACCTAAAAAGCAATAGTTATTTATACATTCATATAAGTCTATCTACTTATTTTTAATCGTCTTCAAGTATAGGTAAAGTTTCAAGGACCTAAAAGAAAATAAGATACGAGTAGGTAATGATATAAGTATATTTTTTCTTGTAATGATTTTTGTAGAGAATAAATTTATGAAAAATAATACTTTCAGTATCAATAAATATCATCATCAGTATCAATGGATTTGTTAGGTATTCTAACCTCATTTATCTTTACTTAGTCACATAAAGAATATGACAACAATATCTACACTTATACAAAAATAATACGACTTAATTGATAAAGAAAAATAATGCACGCGATAAGGATAAACTAATCCCTGTGTATATCTTTATACCCCACAAGACTATAATTCTAATTAGTTGAATGAATTATTTATCGAACATTCGATGAGGAATGTACCGCGTCTTGTGCTGACCACATAATAACAAATGAAGGAGATGTAACTATTAATCAGTATAAACTGTAAGCAGGACGCATATACGAGAGATATTTTTGAGGTATTAAGAATGCAATAATAAAAGTACATAATTAATGCTGTTGCGATGGTGCAATGATGTTTATCTCCGTAAAATTTTGAGTTGTCCATAAAATAAAACAAACCATACTCTCAATTTATAATAAAGTGAAAATAACATCATTAAATAAGATAAAAATAAAGAGGGCTGTAATGTAATAAGTGCCCGATGCAATTTGTTCCAAATAATTTCACGAATGATGCGTCAAATATTTCGTAAGACGATCATATGACTCAGACGAATGCTGGAGATAAGGTAAATGGTTACGAGGTCAATTTAAAGTCTGGAATTTCACCGGCAGCTCTTGAGAATCAAATCAAAATCTCTAAATGTAGATAAACGCTAAAAGTCAATCGTTCATCCGATAACATACTAATGAGTGTTCGACGAAAACAAACTTATCTTGATGAAACAGTTGAAGCGAAGCAACACCATTAATAATTCTAAATAAATAATAACATCATTACTTTCAAGTCGGACCACCCAAAATCATCACCTCGATAGTATTAACATTATACAATGATCGTAAACTAGACAGATAAGAAGGAAAATGAAGGGAAATAAGAATTGAAATATTAAGAGAAATCGCCGGCAGAGCAACGTAATTATGGGTTCCAACTTGACGGTAATTTGCATATGATATGAGGCGCTAATGGTGGTAAGATAGAATATTCTTTCTCAATATTTTGTACATGAGCACAAGACTTATTAGCATATGAGTAGATAACGAGTAATGATCAGAAATAAGATGACCGTGGCTTAATACACCCACTAAATGCAAAATCTCTAAAATGGGTTGTCTAAGTTTAAACATATGAACTTATTATTATTAGAAATCAAACAATCAACAAATTAAGTGCTTTCGAGGCACAGGAGTGTATCGAAAGCACGTCAACCCGTTGGTCCTACGCATGAACTCTTTCCGATTTAGTCTGATTGCCGTCCCATCGGATTTTGGGAGTGCATCTGTGTTTGTGCACAACTTTGTGCACTATAATATGTCCTGACCTGTTGGTTAGTGTCTCTTGATATTGGTCGCTGTAGCAGAATAAGCCCATAGAATATCATCAGACCTAGTATTAGTATTACTTTAATAACGCTAATATACCACTGCTGGTTAAAGACCTCCTCTTAATGGGGATGTTGCAAGTTCTTTCCACAAAAGCGAGGTGGTAGGTAGTTTTAAGTTGCAAGCTGTTTACTTATAATATAACGAATATAAACATCGTTATCTACTGTTTGTCTGCTTAACTAGTAATAAAGGGTTAGTTTTTACATTATATAGATACATAGGTGTGTTACTTAGCAAAACTTAACAAATGGTTTAAATCATTCAATTTATTACGAAGCAATCAGACGATCTTTTAAATATTAATACGATTATCAAATAATATAAATCATCATGGAAATATTATGTAGCAATAAAAATACCACAACTGATGGCGCAGAAATAAATTTAAAAATATATTATACAACATGGTTATATAACATGTGATGTATTTATATTACTTATAACAATCACGCCGAATTTAGCAAGCAACAAAATTATACTCATAAATACGTTATGTGAGTAACTGTACTCGTATTTAATGGTGCTAATAAAACATTTATTGACAGTTTCGGTAGGCGTTACCGCGTGTAATGAGCGTATTAACGTATCTACATTATTTATAATTGATTTATATAATTTACGCTTAGGACGAGTTCATGATAAAAAAAAAATTTATGAAATGATTGGCTGATATATCCTGATGGCAATTGATCCACCATAGACAATAGCGATGTAAGAAATATTAACCATTCCGTAGATCGCGAATTTGCCATCAACCTTGGGAACTAATTTTCATCTTAACAGGTATTCTCTTCGATTTAATAATTAATAAATAATGAAAGTGGTTACCAATATTGCAATCATAGAAATGAAACCATTTTGCATTGAAAATATTTAAGTCAAAATAATAATAGTCCTCCAGACTGATTTCGGCCATGGCGGCCAATTTCAAGAGAGATTAGCCAACTGCGCGGGACATATTATAGTGCACAAGTGTGTGCGCAAACACAGATGCCCTCTCTATTCTCTTACTCTCATAACCCGATGGGACGGCAATTCGACACGACCAGAAAGAGTTCAAGCGTAGGACCAACGGCTTTGTGTTTTCCGAGGCACGGGAGTGTACACATTTCCAACTTCCCGACTCCGGGCTGAGAAATTTAGATAGAAAATCTCAATAACATTTCATTGGCCCGACCTGGGAATTGAACCCAGGACCACCGTGTCTGCGACCTTACATGTAGCCACTAGACCAACGAGGCAGTCATTTAAATCAAACTTTACACGAACAAACGTTGCAATCAAATCAACCTTAAGACATTACAAATTTTAATTCAAAAATACTTAACATACATCCTAAAATTATCAATTCACTGAAACACACCTTTATGACGTTTTTGCGCGCTTTGCTTACAAGGAACTGTCGATCATCTTTTAAAGTTCGGTATTTTGACGTGTGCCACTTTAACTAACCGATAAACATCGATGGAAATTATTTAAAATTATTTAAATAAAACATTACCTGGCATATTTTAAACAATGAAAGCGAATTGTAAATGGAAGACTACTTAATTTCATTCACGACACTTAACATAATAACATTTCAATTATCTATTTGTTATCTACGTTACTATGCCAACAAAATCACCTTACACTCGTATCGTTCACTTCAGATTGCAGTGGCCGAAATTGGACAGATAGACATAATTATCTGCCCAATAGATTGCTTGGTCCTGGCTTAAAGGGTGGATGAGCTAGCTTAATTACAAGCAATACGAACACATTACTTCCCATGGTTAATGGCGCATAAAATTATGATAAGCATTTCTCAATACATGTTACAACTGAAACCTAATTTATATATTTTTTTATCTGTACGTGTCTAAAAATACTTAATAGTACTCGATAAGATTATTATTATAAAATTAAAATATTTCTCTCAGCGTTATTCTGTATAGATGTGAGTTTCCATTGCAATACTCGTCAATTTCTGCTTGTGTAATTGTATTCAATTCTTCAGAAAGCTGCCAAAAGTAACATCAATTAAGGTCCTCCAGACCGATTTCGACCACGGCGGCCAATCTCAAGAGAGATTAGCCAACTGCGCAGGAGATATTATAGTGCACAAGTGTGTGCACAAACACAGGTGCACTCTCTTTTCCTTAGCCCTCATAATCCGATGGGACGGCAATCCGACACGACCGGAAAGAGTTCAGGCGCAGGACCAACGGCTTAACGTGCTTTCCGAGGCACGGGAGTGTACACACTTCCACCTTCCAGACTCCGGGCTGCTTCTGAGAATTTTCTGACAGAAAAACCCAATAACTATTTATTGGCCCGACCTGGGAATTGAACCCAGGACCACCGAGTCTGCAGCCTAATATCTAGCCACTAGACCAACGAGGCAGTCTCAATCTCTCAATCAACATCAATTACACAACATTGTATAAATATTTATTTACAACTTAAATTAAATTTTCGCATCTTTAAGCTATTCTGTCAGAGCAAACTCGAAACTCACCCCAGAAATAGTCCGTGTAATGTCAGAAAGTGATAATATGCAATATTCACCATAATAATTATAACAATTCAAGAATACACGCACCAAATTAATAGTAAATCGCAATAAATCGGTTGTCAGAATTTCACGGGTAAGTAAATAAGTGAGTTATTGAAGAATAGCATTACTGAACCAAATTTGATACAATGTTTCGTAATTGGATATGACCTTGATCTGAAGAAATGCAGAAGTTTCCACCACATAAAATGAAATTATAATCAATATTACAGTGAACACGTACAATATAAACATTCTTTCGATGTAGCTCACTGACATAATGAAATCGTTATATGTATACTCAAAACGGAATGTTGTATGACTGAATAATAAAAGTAGTATGAATATAAAGTATTTTGAATTAAATATACACAATAACACAACGTCACAAAAGAATTTGAAAATGGATGGTGGGAATATAGACATATAACAGCAAAATCTATCATTTATGTTTCATTTTGATTAAATAGAGATATATTTTTTTAAACAAAAGATAATATGAATAATTCATTCATACGTCGTGTTTTCTTATCATTTTCCTGTCAAATATTATCGATTAGCTAAAAATGTTGAGATCCGAAGATTAAATATTTATAATCTTTAATAGGTAGATAAAGATAATATTTTATTGTTTTTGTATTATATTTCGCTTAACGACACTTACCGATATTGTATATGTACATTCTTTTTTACATTGATATTTTTATTAACATGAAAAGCCTCTTGGATGCAGATGAGCTGCTAAAGGGTTTTATAATCGGTGGGATCTTATAGTCATAAAATTGATTACTAGATCATGTATGACTGATTATTACTGTCGGTAGAACTTTTTCTCCTGCTTGGGTATAATCCATTTACCAGAATTTCTAAAGCCAAGCATCAATTTTCTGTGTTACATTCGCGAGTCTTCAGAGGCTCCAGGTAGGATATTAGATATAGATGTTAAAATTAATAAAGTGACAATGTAAATAGTGGTTTATTTTTCTACAGTGCCAAGATCTTCTGGGCTAAAGTGAATTACTATAAGATAGTTCAAATAGTCGAGTGAGCTACTCTTTAAAAAATACTAATGATGAAGGTCCGGATCTTACTCCTCGAGTCGTTGTCGTCCCACTAACACAAGCTGTACGCTTAATTGGAACCAATTAAATAGAAATATTAGTAATTCCTTAAAAACGGGCATTTCTAGTATTATTTTTAATATATTTATTATTTTATTGTTCTTAACAATCATACTGAAAATAAAAATAAGAGTAACTGTTCGTATTATTTCAAGCGTCAGTTAATTCTAATACATATGAATATAGTTTCCCATTAACACTCACCGAATTTGAACTTGATAAATTAATAGCCTTGATTATGAATACGTCGAGTTTAAGATGCTGACCTACGATGACAAAAATGTATACAAATGTACAAAATGTATAGAATTAAGTTTTGTATTAAACAATTATAGTAGAATCTAGTACTATCCTGTAATAACACATTTAAGAACTTTTAAATACCAATAATCTGAATTACGTAATGCAGGAGTTGATCGTGTGATCGTAATCAATTAGTCAATTTATAATAATTAAAAATATTGATATAATAATCTTGGCGTTAATTAAGATAAAATCTTCATTAAATTCTTATTGATAAATTATACAATCGCAACTTCAGACGGATTAATTAGCAAATGACGTAAACTTGTTTAAGCTATTTAGTACAATATTAGACAATTGAGTTAGAGCCGAGATCACCTGGTCACTAGGTGATCTCGGCCCTAGCTATTCTATACCTAGGGGAATTTTCATGTGCTTAATTTGTGAAGGAAAATAAGCATGAAACCTGAATGTTTCAAATGAAAATCTGCCACAAGCATATCCATCGACCAGTATTGAAGCAGCGTGGTGGAACAACCTCTCAACCTTAACCACCCGAACCCAACCCTGAAGAACTTACAGTGATAGTTTACATATTTAATTCGTAAATTTAAAAAAAGAATATCGGTACTTTTTAACTTATAAGAAATATTAGTAATAAAAATATCTTGAAACATTATCACATAATGTTCAATGTTTCAGCTAATACCTACTTACCGTATCTGATAAAACCGTTATAGAAAATTCCCTAATTTATGAATGAATTCGAATATGAATGATATACAAATAAAACTGATGACGTCAATCATATGTTTACAATCTGTGAATTGTCCGTATTAATGGATAATGATTCGTTAATCTAAAAAGATTATTGCAACCGTTTCTTATTTGTGTAGGTAAATAAAAAAATGGTGCAAATTGTCAAGCCTAAAATTTAATCAGAATTTCATCAGTTTTAAGATATTTTATTTCGCCGTATTATGCTATTTTATTAACACAAATGAGTTGGGCGAACGCTATATCTTACATAATATCTTAGTTCCCCAGGTTGGTGGTGTAATTACAGGCACAAGGGATATAATATCTTAGTTCCACAGGTTGGTGGTGCATTGGCGATGTAAGCGATGGTTAACATCTTTTACAATGCTAATGTCTATGGGCGTTGGTGACCACTGACCATCAGGTGACCCATATGCTCGTCCGCATACATATGCCATAAAAAAAATATCATTTGGCCCCCAACTTCCTGTTCTTCTTTGAAGATACGGTTTGAAAGTTATTCCACCGCGCTGTTCCAAATATGGATGGCGGATATAATATTTGTTCTAGACTATTAAAACTATTGGATAGTTATATATATTATGTTAATAGTATTTGAAAGTTATTTTCGTGCCTACATCTCGTATAGTATTATTATTTTTATTCGTCGAATGGTCTATATTATAACATTATATAGTGCAAACGTCAAAGCTTTCATTTGCATAAAATTTAATGTATTGTTTGTTGAAAGTAACATAACAGTTTAGTCATTCAGGAATGATTACGATAGTCCACAACGGTACTCGTTTGTATGGGCCAGTTACAAATTTAACATATTGTAACCGGTATAAAATAAAAGACATTAATATTAGACAGAACCATTATGAGCAAACCTGTCCGCGTTTATCGGAGCCGCTTCCAAATTATTTTCTGTATTAATTATTATTCGAAATCATGTGATATTAGCATACAATATAACCTCTACGATGCGGTGGCGCCGACACGCCCACGTGGCTTCATCTTGTAATTTGAGATACCTTGTCAAACTAATTTACAATAGATTTCTTAAGTATTGTCCGACCATTTTTTAGTATTGAATTACGTTAACACAGTTCTACGTTCGTAATGAAAAAGATTCAACCATAATTAATGGCATTTAAAACTAGTCGCGGGCAAGTTAACGTCGTGTTTGCATGTTATCATTTGTTACTGACAAATTTAATGACACTTTTATTACAATAATTAAATGATTATGAGAATACAAATGGGCGATCGATATAACAGTAAACGGTATCATGTCAGACTTATTCATCGGAAAATCCCTTTAAAACCCACACGAGGTTCGATCCCTGCAAAGTTTTAAGGTTTCGTCGAACAAAATATATTTTTAATTTATTGAAGGTAATGCTTCAAAGTTCCCCTTAAAGCAAATTGTTCGTAGTGACGTTATTATATTTAAGTCGTCTCAATTACACGACGCGCAATAATTAATGGGTGTGTTACGCTTATTTTACGGGGTTTAAAGCCGCTCGTAAGCTATTATTTTCGTGGACATAATCTCTTACTATAATTTTCTTCGTTATAATCAATAACCTATAGATTTATATTACATGTATAGTATTATGTATTATGTATGGATATTATCATTTAATCTTTCCTCTTTCTATAAAAATAAAAACGCGTCGATTAGAATATTTTTAAATGTACTGATTAAAATAACTAACATTTAAATCTACAATATTCACATGTACAGAGTAACGATAAAAACATATGTTATATTAAAGCTTAATCATTATATGTAATATTTTGAAAACTTTGATCATTATTAAACAACCACAAAAAACATAAAATGATCATTTAGCAATACCAACAAGTAGTAAAAACTTTTGGATATAATAATAATGTCCTCCAGACCGATCTCGGCCACGGCGGCCAATCTCAATGGAGATTAGCCAACTGCGCAGGAGATATTATAGTGCATAAGTGTATGCGCTGACACAGGTGCACTCTCTATTCCCTAGCTCTCATAATCCGATGGGACGGCAATCCGACACGATCGGAAAGAATTCAGGCGCAGGACCAACGGCTTTACGTGCTTTCCGAGGCACGGGAGTGTACACACTTCCAACTTCCAGACTCCGGGCTGTTACTGAGAATTTTCTGACAGAAAAACCCAGTAACTTTATATTGGCCCGACCTGCGAATTGAACCCAGGACCACCGGGTCTGCGACCTTATATCTAGTCACTAGACCAACGAGGCAGTTTTTGGATATACAAATATATAATACTGAAACCATTTACTGTTAAGACAATGAAAAATTATTTTCTTTCTGCTAAAACGCTTTCACGAGAGTCGAAAACTATAACATTCTTAAGTCAGATTCAACTAAAAACGTAACCGCTTATTTTTAATAAATAATATGGGAGAACAACCCTATGAACTATTAAAATAGTATTCATAGTAGCATAATTATATACACAATTGTTTAAATGAAAATATTATATGTATATTAAAATTGACGACGCTGACCATAAGTAAATTGGGGAAAGATTAAGGGAGTAGTGATATTAAATTTGCAATCTTACGATTTATATCAGCCACAAAGTAATAAGAGCCCTTTTGGGCGAAGTCGACTTATCACCGAAATAAATATATAATCCAAATTTGTATTTATTCCAATAAGCAATAAGAATGATAATATAAAGCATTAAAAGCGTAGCAACATTGTTAAATAATAAGTAACATATATATAATAATTATTGTTCAAAGTTAATTAAACTTTGGTGCTTACCACGAAAACAGTTTACAAAGATTTTCTTCATCAGTTATTATATCAGATGTATTATCATCTCATATAAATCGATCGGGGTGATCAGTTCCTGCTGTTATTAACCTTAATCTATCCACAATCTGCTACACCTCTACCCGATCATCGAATCCTCACTTAAAACTGAACTACCGATACACTCGGTTTTGTTTCCTTAATATTTATCTTTTTCATAATTTTATTTAAAAGATTTCTTTGTATAAATAATAACTATACAATAATTGGCATGACAAGATCAAGCTCTCTAAAAAGTTTTATTTAGATTGTTTTGTTGTAGAACAATAATTTAAACATGTACCTTACTCTCAAATTTAAATCATTTTAAAATGCTTAAAAAGTGTTCCGACAGAAGTAGATGTTCCTACCTCAGAAGAAATTGCTTCGCCTATAATTACATAATATTATAAGTTAAGTGAAATGTTTTTGGGATATTAAAGACCCACCGATATTAAGTTCATGTTTAGTTACCCTTTTAGAAGAGATTTGGTATCGCTGTTGCTGTTTCTATCTCTCATACAAACGATCAAGCTTCCTTTAATATAATTCAATCATTTTTATTTTGTTTGCTCAGTAATATGTAGAATTGGATCATCAGAATATTATATAACCTGATAAGATGGCTTAACAATAAATAGGGTAAGGATCATGGCGATACTTATGTAGGCTTTTATAAGTAATTCAAAGATATGAAAATGTACATTTTTTGTGCTCTTATGTTTAATTAAATAAATAATTTATAGTTTAAAGATACACGTACAGATAAATAAAAGTTTTATATAAATGTTGAAATAAATAACGAATGAAAACGAATGTAATGGTAGTGCTCGCGAAGTGCTTAAATTGATATCAGTTACAATAAACGATCGGGAGGAGGCTGTAATTACAGAATGCCTATTTAGTTCTTGATTCATTGACCGGAATGAATGAGCTGAACGAACGTGATTTAAAAAAAAGATTCGTTCGATTTATGAGTGTTATTATTAATTAAAAAAGTAATATAAGACTATACAGAGAAATATACTTTGTTGATATATTTTACACGACTGTAATTATGGTTACGCTGCTTATAGCGTAATATATAACATATAAGTGATGACGATGACGTTGTCCTCGTGACTAATTTCGGCCACGGCGACCATTCTCAAGATTTACCGAACATTACGTAATATTATAGTGCATAAGTATGTGCGCAAACATAGATTGCACTTTATATTTCAGCACTCTCATAATCCTATGAAACGATAAATCAAAACTACATGAATAAGTTCCAGCATAAAAGAACCAACAGATTTCCTTGATTTCAGAAGTTCACTGTCAACTTTCAAACTCTGTCCGTTCTGTTAATGAGACTTTCTTGACAGAAAGTAACAGCCTGTGAATATGCCACTGCTGAGCTAAGGCCTCATCTCCTTCTTTTTTTTAGGAGAAGGTTTGGAGCTTATTCCACCACGCTGCTCCAATGCGGGTTGGTGGAATAAACGTGTGGTAGAATTAGAGTGAAATTTGACACATGCAGGTTTCCTCACGATGTTTTTCTTCACCGTCAAACACGTGATGAATTATAAGCACAAATTAAGCACGTGAAAATTCAGTGGTACCTGCCCGGGTTCGAACCCACGATCATCGGTTAAGATGGACGCGTTCTAGCCACTGGGCCATCTCAGCTTCACAGTAAAGCCTATTTATTCGTTCGACCCGGGAATAGAACCCAGGACATCCGGATCAGCCTTTTAAGCTGGTTACTAGACCTGCAGGCAGGTAGTATTATTCTAATACAGTAGTTAATAATTAGCTAATATGCTTTGTGCAAACCTAGATTGATATAACTAAGTTAAGTAAGTCATGAATAGCATTTGCCAGAACACAAATTCAAGAATGTTAAGTAATATATATATAATTATTTTACTTGAAATGCTAATAAGAATGCAATTCTGCAACAAAATAATAGTAATTACGGTGTTCTAAATGTTTATTTTCGGGGGATACTTAGTGCTTACAAGATACGAAAGGTATCACGCTGCGTCAATGCGGCTTGGTGATATACATATAAGACAGAATTTAATTTAAACTAAACACTAATTAAACACAAAAATCTCCGTGGTGCTTGCCCCGTATCTTTGGGTGAGATTCATGTTCTAGCCACGCGGCCTTTTCGGCTCTTTGCTTTATCTGCCTGCAGTTTAATTTATCATTGTAAGTAAAATCGATAATATTAATCGTTGATACGCTGGCTACCTTTTAAGACTGCTGGTCCTCGATGGTAAAACTCAAATCAAGACTATTAAGCTTGCGCCTGGTCTGTCTCCATTGAAATCCATCGGACTATAAAAGTGGGCGCAATCGAGACTGTATCTATCTTGCGAACACTATTGAGTAGTATAATGTTTTCAATATAAATAAAATATATTGCGGAGTTGGTAAATCTTTATTGAGAAATTACCGTGAGATTATAGAATTTATAAAATTTAATTATATAAATAAAACTTTTAATTCAATGATATTCTGCAATGACAATTAATTCGGTTACAGGCCACAGTGACTGGCGATAACATTAAATTCGGGATGAGCTCTGCGGTCTCCAGGTAGCTTCATTAATTAACTATTAAACGCGTATCGGCAAAAAAAGTTAAAAACGTTTAAAGACAATGAATTTCACCCAAGTTGATAACTCAATTTGGAGAAGCTTTGCTTAAACAAAACATGCCACAGAGTCGGTTACATTATTTATATTTATATATTATGTAAATGTAATAAATACATTGCATTCTGGTTATGATTTAATTTATATATTAGGCATTATATATATTAACATAGATGACTGATCTACATATTAACACATACTTACAATAATCAAATACAATAAAGATATATTTATTAAAATAGAGATGATTTTAACTAATTATAAATCAAACTTTGTAGTCTTAACGTTAAGAAAGCGATTCTCACGATAACCTTCGTTCGTAGGAGTCATTTACTTGGTGGTAGAGCTTTGTGCAAGCTCGTCTGGGTACGTACCACCCATTCATCAGATATTCTACCGCAAAACAGTATCTACTACTTGTTATTGTTGTGTGCCGGATTGAAGGGTGAGTGAGCCAGTGTAATAACAGGCACAAGGGTCATAACATCTTAGTTACCAAGGTTGGTGGCGCATTGGCGATGTGAGCGATGGTTAACATTTCTTACATTGTCAATGTCTGTGGGCGTTGGTGGCCACTAACCATCAGGTGGTCGATATGTTCATCCGCCTACCTATTCCATAAAAAAAGAGTCGGCGCAATAGCAAAAGTATGCTTAGATATTAGTAGTTTATTTGGGAAATAGACAGTATTGTATTACATTAAATAAACCAATTAGTTCCAGGACATAAACCGTCAAAATTTCCACTTCAAAATAGAACAAAAATAGATAAGTGCAGAGAGAAAAAAATGTAACAATAATATATAGGAGCAAGCGAACGACGGTTATCAGTAGGTTACATGATTTAAGTATGCATGTGTGGCATAAAAATCGATTATCTCATCATATCAGTAAATATTTTCATTTTAAAATAGACGAATACATTTCTATTCCTGCAATTTTAATAGTTCATCAAAACAATATTCTAAAAAGAGTTAGCCCATGATTGCGTTTTTTCTTATTTAGAATAAGTTACCGTTTTCTTTTTATTGGATCTAAGTTTAATGATACATAATCTCATTGCTCCCACAACATCCCCTACATTTTCTAAGACTATTCATCAGTAATTAATAAACGTAGATACTAATTGCTTTAATGATGAAAGAATTATTAAGAAAAGAACCAATATTAAAAAAATAATTTGAAAAAAATAATAATTAAAGAATAAACAGCTATTCCAAAGAGTTTCTATTCCAAAAACAGTATATCATTGGCGGCGTCTTTTGTGATCAAAATGTCAGAATAATAACAGTGATTGTATGTCTGGATCGCTTTACCTACATTGTTGATTTCAGATAAGCGATTTATTGCAAAATAAATTATTAAGATATTTTCACTTCTTATTATATCAATTACGCACAAGGCTATTTACCAATTTCATTATTTTGTTATAATAGCATGCATATTTATATGGCATTCATCATTCATCCAATCTCAGTCCACTGCTGGTCGTAGGCTTCAGCTGCTGCTTTGTAATCAGTCCAACACCTTGAATGTTCTGCTGTTTGTAGATATATTATCCACATAATAAAATTGGTATTTACCAATACTTTGTTGATGTAGTGATGGCAAAAATCCGATATGCCAATCAAAAATCGAAACAACATTGTTCAACTTTTGTCACCGAATTAAACAATCTATGAAGTAACAGTTTCACAGTAGAATTTTTCATTATGAGATGTTCGCCAATTGAAATATTAGATCAAATTTTTAAGAGACAACTTCGCTAGACTTTCGTTAATTTGGAGTGCTAAATAGTTTATGCAGGATTTAACGAAAGTATCGTGTGTATAGCCAGAAATACAACTACACAGTCAACTTATACGCTAAAATTTATTACAACCCATTCGTCGTACTGAATAGGAGAATATAATGATGTAAGACTAGAAGTTATACAATAAAATTAAATAAAAATATGAAATATACATATATATTATATATATATATATACATATATACATATATATATATATATATATATATATATTATTTTATTTTATTTATTTATTATTATCCAAATACATAGACTAACAATTAAACAAAATTAGAGCATTATAAAAACCACAGAGGTTTGACATTAATGCCCATCTGTGCTTATTTAGAGCTATAACTATATATATATAACAAAAGAAACAGGTACATATTAATTGAGTTTAAAACAAGAGAAAAAAAAACAACTAATTAAACATATTATTAACTAATATATATTATATATATATACATAATCATCACAAAAAGCATATGTGTAAATATTTAATATACATAAATTAAAGTAATATAAAATGAATAAGCACATTTATTTTGTGCCTATTTAACCTACTTATTATTGCAAGAAGCCATTTAAACTTTTCTAAAACTTATAACGTTAAAAAGGTCTTATTATGATATTAGAGGTAACAAAAATAAAACACCACAATTCCAAATTTAAATTGCCTTAAATATAAACATTCTAAAAGAAACAATAATAATAGTATTTCTTTAGAAACAGAGTAGCCAGAACATTAGTTTTTTTATTGCAACGTGTTAAATATCTCGGAACGGAATCCGTAACTAATCAATGCTCTTAATGATTCGATATAAATCTCCACTTAATAACGTTTTAGGGCGGCGCCCGTAAAGGGGTATAATTAGGCTGTTTAAGGGTGCATCGTCACCATGCATGGTTAAGGGGCAGCTTTGATAATTATAATAGGATAACTTACGTAAGATTGATGTTTTTATCAATTTATTAATCTTAGATTTTTTCTACTAGAGCAAATTAATGTTGCTTGAATGTTAGGATTTACAACCGAAAAGGTTGTATTGATTTTGGATGAAAACCGTATCGTTAGATTTGCTGAGATTGTGATATGTTATCATTTAATACTTTACGATATAAATATTTTGTTTTCTTTTTCGGCAAATAATACTCAATACTTTTGTCTAAACAATTATCCAACTAAACTAATTGGACACTTCGTTATAAATGTCACCTTTGGTTGTAATTTTAGCCAATATTTTTTGTCAATTTATAAAATTGAATTAAATATTCCAACCCAATAATATGATACATATTTCACAACCCCAATTCAAAATATTACAGTTCACTTCCCTTTAAACCCAAACCATAACGTTTATGCTGTCCAGAAACGATTAAATCTTTGATTCATTGAAACACCACCCTGTGTGCCCTTTAAAGGGGTAGAATGATGAATAAGCCAAATTGTAAAGGTGATTAAGAAAAGGAAGCTCTTTTCAAATCTATTATTACATCGAGCGTTATGATAAAACATCTAGTTAATAAAATATTATTATCAAGACAAGGCTATCAATCAGCTATTGTAATTGTAAGAATTGCTATGTACTAATTACTTAAATAGCTTAATTATAATCTTCAGATCAGTGTATGAATGCACAATACAACCTCCGAGTGACTACATCTGTGTTTGCGTACATCTTTGTGTACTGCTGTGGCTATACTGCGTTCAGAATCCGTGAACGATATTAGTCAGAAAACAATTCTTACCAATATATTTTGAAGAGCTGTACCAAGACCAAGATATATTTTATTAGGAAGAAAAACAAAATCGAATTATGAATATTTAGACGATTTATGTTTGGTATTTTTCGCGTAACGAAGTCGCCAGGAGCAAACATAGCTTTATAATAGGAAAATATCATAAACTTTAGAACAATTCGCTCTTGCCAGTAAAATCTCTGGCGCTTAGCCTCCGAACGGTGGCCTTAACCGGCTTAACCCTAGCCAGCTCGACGCGTGACGGAATTCGAAACAATACTCCATCAAGTTGGTCGTTTTGCTCTCCTAACTGTCAAGTTTCGTTACCATAATGTTAATAAGAGTTGAGACCTGCTCATATAACAATATTAAGAATTATATTGTTTTTTTTATTTAAAATATTGATTTTAATTAATAAATATAATTCCTATTAACATAAAAGCAATCATGCGTTAATAAAAATAGGTACCCTACTTAGGTATACTTAATATATATATTTATTAATAAACGAGAAGACGTTTTGTAATGACTACCAACAAAAGTAATGACCAATAAAACTACCAGAATCTGCGGCGTGTTAAATAAACTATAATAATAATTAATATATACTGTGGTGGTCGTATAATTAGAAACACTACCAACGGTCCTTGACATTATGTAAGATACTTCACCGCAATCGTTTTTATTTTGAAATTAAACAATAAATAGGACAACAATATGTTCAACGATTTATCATTTATTAGAAAAACAATATAAATCCCATTACACAAGTGCAGTTTCAATATTACATTACGGAAAAACATTTAAATCAGTTTTAAGGTATTAACACTAATGGTCAACTAATTAGAAACAACAACAAGAAAGTATAAAAAACAATATTTTTTGATATTATTAATTAGTATTGGTATTTACGAAATAGGTACTATCCACAGCCTATCAGTAGTTATAATTAATATTAAGTGGCGTATCCCTTATTTTCAATAACAGCACTGCAACGACGTGGCATTGATTCAATCAATTTCATATATTTTTCTAGGGGGATTGAATTCCATGCTTCAACAAATGCTTCATATAGTTCGTTTTGACTGGTGTTACGTTTGTTTGAGACTTTCTTTTTAACAATATACCAAAGATTTTCTATCGAGTTTAAATCCGGACTATTTGCTGGCCAGTCTAAAACGGATATACGCTGTTCGCTAAGGAAACATTTGACGCTATTGGCCGTGTGTTTAGGGTCATTGTCATGGTGAAAGATCCAGGTTATAGGCAAATGATCGTCCAAGTAGGGAATCATTGTGTACTCTTAAGATATTTTTGTATTGCCATTGATCCATTGTATCGTATAATACCGTATATACCGTATATACATAATACCGTAATAACACTTTTTTCCATTCTCTTACCGTCCAATTAACGTATTTTTTAGCGAATAATAATCGCTTCTCTCGGTGTTGCTTGGTAAGAAGCGGTACCTTTCGAGAAATTCTTCCAAACAATTTAGCTTCCATTAATCTTCGGCGTATCAGTCTTGACGAGATGTTTCTCGGGTCATCAGGCGAAAAAACTTTATTTTTAATCTGGTTGGAGCCTTTACTTTTTTAGCCTTTTTTAGCAACACGAACGATTAGCGTATCTTCTCTGGGAAAAGATTTTCTTGGCCGAGCCTTTCTAAGAACATTTTCAACAGTTCCATGTGTTTTATAATGTTCACTTTCTTAACAGAACAATTTAAATGCTCAGCTATTCTTCTGATCTATATGTAAATGAACAATGATCTGCCTAGTTGACGCGTCACTACTTTTATTTTTGCCCATTTTGAACAAAATAAAATTCAGATTAAATTTTGAATTGCCGCCAAAAAAAATGTGCGTGGAAAGTTCCGCACCCAAGCCGCCCCCGTGACGGAAACGCTGCCGCCGGAGCTCCTTCTGCGCCTGGTGGGGGAACTATTTCCCCACCCAGGCGAGTTTGTGCCTCCGCCTATGGCCCCCCGCTCTGTGATGGAGGACGCAGTGGCACCACTGGCACCACAGATCACGGAGTGGGAAATGGAGATGGCCCTCGGTCGCTTGAGGGCCAAAAAGACTGCGCCGGGTCCGGACGGTATTCCGGGGCGTGTTCTGTGCGACGCCCTGGAATACCTAGGTGCGGGGCTTCGGGGGCTGTTCGACGAATGTCTGACCAGCGGGCAGTTTCCGAAGCCTTGGAAGCAGGGGAAGTTGGTGCTGTTGCCGAAGGAGGGGCGACCACCAGGCTCATCCTCGGCTTACAGGCCGATAGTGCTGCTGAACGAGACGGGCAAGTTGTTTGAGAAGATTCTCGCAGTCCGTCTCGTTCAGCACCTTGACGAAGTCGGTCCGAGTCTCTCAGAGGCTCAGTTCGGGTTCAGGGCAGGCCGTTCAACGGTTGACGCCCTGAACGCCCTGAAGACTCGGACCATGGAAGCGGTGGCTCAGGGGCAAGTGGTCCTGGCGGTGTCGTTGGACGTTGCAAACGCCTTTAACAGTCTCCCATTCGAGACGATCAGGGAGGCACTCCGATACCATGGAGTGCCGACCTATCTGAGGAGACTGTTGGAGGCGTACCTCCAGGACCGAGAGGTTGTCTGGACGGGGGGCGACGGGAAGTTGTTTCGGCGTCGGGTAGGCTGCGGCGTTCCACAGGGGTCTGTTCTCGGCCCAATTCTGTGGAACGTTGGTTTCGATTGGCTCCTGAGAGCCCCCGTCCTGCCCGGTATGGGGGTGCTGTGTTACGCGGACGACACTCTCATCACCGGGACGGGGCGGTACTATCGGGAGCCGACCCGCCTGGCCGAAGTCGGAACGGCTCTGACCGTGGACCGAATGGAAATGCTGGGCCTGAGGGTCTCCATATCTAAAACGGAGGCCCTCCTCTTCCACGGTCCACGGAGAGCCCCCCCCCCCTAGGGGCTAGTACCACCGTCCATGGGACGGTGATCAAGGTTGAAGGCCCAGATGAAGTATTTGGGCCTGATCCTGGACGGGCGATGGAGCTTCAGGCAACACTTCGCGCGGATCAGCCCGAAGCTCGTCAACGCCGCCGCCGCCTTGGGCCACCTCCTACCCAACGTGGGAGGACCGGGATCACTATGCCGGCGCCTCTTTGCCGGTGTAGTGAGGTCAATGGCACTGTATGGTGCCCCGATATGGGTCGACGCACTCACTGCTCACAACCGGGCCCTCCTGCGGAGGCCGCAGAGGGTCATAGCAGTGAGGGCGATAAGAGGGTACCGTACGGTGTCTTGGACGGCGGCGACGCTCCTCGCGGGCGATCCGCCTTGGGAACTCCAGGCGGAGGTGCTCGCGGAGGTGTATCGCTTCCGGGCCGAGGCGAGAGGCCGCGGCGACCGTCCAGGGTCGGCGGAGGTCGAGCGGATCAGGGCTTTAGCCCAGCAAGCCCTGATAGCCCGATGGGAGGAGGACCTGAGGTCCCCTACGGCGGGAATGGCGACAGTGGAGGCGATACGTCCCCACTTGAGTCGCTGGGTCAAAAGAAAACGAGGCACGCTCTCGTTCAGGTTGACGCAGATACTTACCGGACACGGGTGCTTTGATAAGTACCTGCACGGGATAGCGAGGCGGGAGGTATCACCCTCCTGCCACGAGTGTGGTGCGCCACTGGACACGGTGCACCACACCCTGACGGAGTGTGCTGCGTGGGGGCCTCAGAGGCATTCCCTGGCGGCGATTGTCAGCGGGGATCTCTCGCTGCCGAGCGTGATTAACGCCATGCTCGATAGTGAGGGGTGCTGGTGGGCAATGGTCTCCTTCTGCGAGAGTGTCAGCGCGAGGAAAATGCCTCCGCTGATTCGATCCATCGCAGAAGACCGTAAGGAGACGTAGGCGCTATGCGCACCTTCTCCCCCTGCCTTAACAGCCGCCGGGGCTAAGTGGGTTCCCTGTATCCGGGACCGGAACCCCCTTAGACATGAAGGCCCGCATAGGCGGGCCGACCGTCGGGACGTCACGGTAGCATGCGCAAGCGATCCCGTGGCGTCCCCACGACCAGTCGACCAGACGGAGAGGATACCGCTGGTTTTTTAGTGGGTAGTCCGGCGCCTTCAGTGCCGGTGAGCCCCACATACCCCACCACTTCACGTGGGGGAAACGCGTTAAAGCGTTTTTCCAAAGAAAAAAAAAATAAAAAAATTGCCGCCAAAATAATAGAAAAAGAAATGTTATTCTCCAATTTAAAAAAAAGAATGAGCTATGTATGCTTTTTTTAAATGTTTCTAATTAGGCGTCCAAGCGGCCAGTAACAGAATATAAACTCCTACATGTGTAAGATTCATTTTGTAATTAAAAGTAAGATATGTTTTATATTTTATGGATTTAATGAGTTTTTTATTTGAGTGCCTATATTATTGCATGATTATTAATTATTGAATGTGTATATTTTTTACGAACATTTGTACGTTGAAGTTATACTTTCTTTATTCATAAGAAGTGTTTCTAATTATATGACCAGCACTGTAAGTAGCTGCGCTTCAGAGTTTCAATTACTTTAAATTTATGCTTTTATTTTTTTATAACATAGGGAGGTGGACTAACATATGGACCACCTGATGGTAAGTGGTCACCAACGCCCTTAGACAATGACACTGTAAGAGATGTTAACCATCTCTTACGTCGCCAACCTGCCACTAACCTTGGGAACTAAGATGTTATGTCCCTTGTGCCTGTAATTACACTGGCTCACTCACCCTTCACACCAGAACACAACAATACCAAGTAATGCTGTTTTGCGGTAGAATATCTGATGTGTGGGTGGTACCTACCCAGGCGAGCTTGAATAAAGCGTATCCACCAAGTAAATACAAAGTGACAAGCGTGAATTTCATGTTCTTTTAATTATAATATAATACTATTATATATAATATATATATAATAAGTCTATTAATAATTATTCTGTTAAGCATTTTTTTAATTAAACGTTTTTATGCAAATTTGTGCGTAAAATGTAATACCAACATTCTTACCGTATATGGGTCATTTTAAGTATTTTCTTAATGTTGGTATTTATGGTACGTATAGGCAATACCCATTAAAGGTTATAATACAATAGGAACGTAATTATGAATAATCAAAATCAAAATATTACTTACTCAAGTATGCTCCTAAAAGGTCTTTTGAAACGTTATTTTAAAGTATTAAATTAATTAATGTTAACTATCGGTTCGTAATGTACATTCTACCGAGAAGAACCGGTAAGAAACAAAGTGGTTACTTCTTGCTTCTAATGTACTTAAGTCTGTTAATTTTGTATTTATTCTACTTTATTGGCGTATATACAGGTTAGTTGAGAGGATTCTGCTACTGTCACGTATTTAAGTTGAATTATTTTCAAAATATTTTTTTAATATTATTAATAAATATATTGACACCGCCATCTATTGTCATAAGCTTCAAATACAATAAACCATACTTTTAAAATGCTGTACTTGGAAAAGCTTACGAAATAATGCACAAAACGTACAATAGATGGCGTATTTGACATAACTTCCACGCATTCCAAGATGTTTTACTAGATGGCGCTAGTAGCTTCAACTGGATTCTGTAATAAAAACATGTTTTTATCAGAAGTAATAAAATAAAATATAATAAATAATACTTCAACTATCGCTACAACTATAGATATCAGACCAGACCGGAGAAGTTAGTATAAGGGAATATAAAAATGTCGAAGATTGTCGATAAAAATAAAAATAAGTTGCGCTTCGTGAACTTAATTGCAGTAAGCGTTTCATCAAACATTATACTTAAAACAAAAGAATTGAAAAAAAAATATCTCTAAATTATATCAAAAGTTATGCCCCGGGTGAGGATCGAACTCACGACCTTAAGATTATGAGACTTACGCGCTGCCTACTGCGCTACCGAGGCTTGTTATAATAAGGTTAAATAACGAAATAGTAGTCATTATTACTTTTTTGTATATTTTTGTTACTAATAATTTTATGCGAGTATTGAAAATTAGCCGACCACATAAAAGTAATGCAAAAAAAAACAGTAAAAGAAAACGTTTTTCTTTTTCTATATTGATATAATATGACGTTACCCTTTATGTAGGTGTTGGTAAATTTGAATATAAGCATAAAAAGATGGTTGCAAGACACGCAGTTAAATGTATGAATATATTAAAGTGTTGGTATATTCTGTGTGACCAAGATCAGGGAAAAACCAAAAGTAATTATAATTTATTTACTTGTATAACTAGCTGCAGTTACATTATTATGACATACTTACTATACTTTTATTTACATAATCAATATGTATCTATACTTTATAATGCTAATAAGTGATATGTATATCAATAACAAGTGTTTACCTACCCAATTCTCACATATATTACATAACGCTGAAGACTGTTTATATTTAATAATAACACAACAGGAAAATTAAACAAAAAATATATAAAACAAAAGTAATTTTACATAATTTTTTTTTTTGTAATACTGGGAGATGTTCGGTCAGATGATATAAATCATTACTTACATTACCAATACGTTATCAACCTTGAGAACCAAGATATTATGTCACTTGTGCCTGTAGTTACACTGGCTCACTCCTGGTGAGTCGTCAAAACGAAGCCACAATGTAGGATAAATGATAATTTTACCAAATAACTTTTCAAAAACTATTTAGGTGGTATTAAGATATTATTATGAATTATACTACGATCCATAGACATTATTAGAAACGTTTTATAGAAATCAAAATAAATAATTCCCCGATTAATATGATAACCAAACCATACGTAGGCACCTGTAACTAATATTCAAATTTTATTATCTTAAAGCTTGAGTGAATCAAATAATGTATATTATAATAGTTATTATTCCTATGTTATAGGCTTTGTACGTAAGAAAACAAAGAATACTTTAAACTTTACAAAGTAAGGTATGACATTAGTTATGCCAAGACAAGAGCAAGGTTAATACTTAGATTAAGAAATTACCTTCATATGCTGTTTGGAATAATCAGGTAGGTGCCTACTTCCTAATTATTATTTTATTTTTTTCTTATGTCTACACAATATTTTTATTTTTTAAAATTGTGTTGATTTAAGAAAAATATAAAATAATAATTAGGAAGTAGGCTTATGTGTTGTTATTCAACACATAAGTTTAACGTCTAATTTAATTTAAACATTTTTTTTATCACGTTTGACGAACGATCCAAATGCGAAAAGGTTTCATTATCTCTTTGCACTTTTCATATGTTACATATGAATTGACTTGTAGGGTAGGTTCCTGTAATATATAGAGAGTTTTTAGTAATACCTTAAAATATGACTGTTAGCTATGGATAGTAATATATTTTATGAATATATTTTAAACTTAAAACCGGGTAAAAAATATCATATGCATTGATAAACGGAAATCGTCAAACACCGTAAATTGCCACAACATTGCATAATTATGATGCATTACTTTGGCTAAAATATAAAGCTTCTAAAACATAGTAAGTAAATATAATTATTATAAATTTGGAAATATATTATAAATGTTTTAAGCAGTTATTGAATAACATCGGTTATGTATCATGATATTTTTACTATTACATTGTATAGACATATACAGGTGTAACAAAATTCGTGTCCGACCCGTGAAGTGGTTATTAGGTATCGTGTGTCGGTTCTATTTATGTAATAATTTGTAAAATACTAAGCAAAAAAATACTTAAAAAAATATTAATTGTGTTTAACGACACTGTTGGTGGTAAAAACGTGGACTACTGAGGTTATGACCTCGTGTCTTAGCTACCCGATAGGTAAGAGCTATCGAGCGCTATTGCCCGCACCTATGTTGCCATGTAACTGTCGCCAGTAAATTAAAAAAAAAAAATCCGGTGTAAATTTTTTGCTTAGTATTTTTGTAGGAGGTTAGGGAAAATAAAAGGAGCGACTCCGTTTCAAAAGAGATATATTCTCCATGTGTAATAAATTAATAAGACTGTAGTAGAAGGAAAACGAAATATTTAAAATTGACAGATTCTATTATTACTAGCCAGCGGCTCATAAACATAATATAATTATGCAACCTTTTTGCACAAGATTATATTTTTGCTTATATAGTTTATTTAATTATTAATTAATAATCCAACAATTTTAAAAATTATTACTTAAATAGAACCGACACACGATACCTAATAACCACTTCACGGATCGGACACGAATTTTGTTACACGCTGTATATATATAACAGATTTTTAAAATAATAGGAGTATGATCCTTCCCTCGATAACTCTTATATTCATGTTTTGAATAAGGAACGCATTGGTATTTCGATATTATTTACATTTTGTATCGCCGGCTACAATCCTTTAAGGCGCCTGTCAAACTTTTCGAGCAAACTTTTACTAATCGACACCTAAAATGTCATTATATTCGAATAAAATTCTCACAGGAGTTGTAAATTTTACCTCGTTTTTAGGCTTGTTTTAACCCTTCGCCGTGGTGAATATTTAAAAAGTCGTTGGGAACATTTTAATTGGGCAATCCTGTAAGGATTAAATTATCAAGACACCTAGTTACGGCACCTTTTCAAACTTAATGAATTCAACATGAATTAAGCGCGGTTGTTGCTTGCATAATCGTGGTAGTTCATATTATGATATTTAAACTTAACGTAAAAAACACAAACACAATAAACATTGTATGATTAGGTCATAAAATGTTTATTGTCAATTTAATTATTATAAGAAAAGATGATAATTCTGTTGGCGACATCTATTTAGACATTTTGGAGAAAACAGATTATGTTACATATAAAAAGTTGTCGTTTATCAAATATAGTTAAGCAGAGTAAACTTTGAAAATATCTGGACCATTTTTTTTATTAGACTTTTGTTTACTACGCTTTAATTATATCAAGAAAAGTATAGAACATACGAACTTGCTACCTATATAACCTACCTGTCCGTCTTGACACTACAATATGTGGAATCTAATATAATCTGATATAATATATTAGTATGATAATTATTTAAATTATTTTATATAACCGACTGTTTTTTAAAATTATTATATAGAAATTTTCATCCAACATAGAATTCCTATTCGAACATTTTTAATTTAAATTCTGTACTTTCAAGCGGCTAAAATGTTTACTCGCGAAAGGGGACATTTCAAACTTTATTTTTCGACTTTTTGTACGTTAATTTTTTACAGGAAACCTCCTGAGACCGATTCGAGATTTGAGACACGGTGGAGTTTAAAAGTTGTAAGAGTTTGTTAAAAGACACTTTTACAATGGGTTAATCTTACACAACGAAGCGCGGCATGCATAATGTTATAGCCTCCCAAAGGATTTAACTTCAGCGTTTTTTAAACAGTACCTATCATTAAAACACTCATTTGTTTCTAAAATATCTCTAATCCTAACTAATATTATAAATGCGAATGTGAGTTTGTTTGTTGGTTACGCTTTCAGGCCTAAACCACTAAACCGATTTTAAAAATTCTTTCACCAGTGGAAAGCTACATTATCAGCGAGTAACATAGACTACATTTTGTCCCGTATTCCCACGAGAATAAGAACTACGCGGATGAAACCGCGGGCATAACGCTAGTATTTCATAATTTGCAATTGTATTAAATGTTAGTTTCAATGAATAATACTTAAATGTTGATATCTTTACTTTACTCGCCGTACTGAAATAGCATAGTGGATAACATTCCGTATATTTTTTTATAGTATACGAATAGGGTTAGTGAGTTAGGATTATCGGGAAGCGTTACGTTTTTTAATGTGATAGTTTACCAGATAGTGATAAAAAAAAATTAGCCAATTTTTATCGTATTAAAAACGAGGCGAGCAGAAGATATGTAGAAGCCCGATAGCAGAGGAAATATTACTATTTAATTTACTACATTGTAATCTGTTATTTTACGGATGCGGAAACATTTAACGTTAGACATCTTAGCTAACATAAAGAATTCTACTGCTGCTTCACCCTTACCACGCGACAATATTTCGTACTGTAACATTAAAATTTATCACTAGCGAGAGAGTTTACGCGAAAGCCTGGTGATAAAATAAAATGACAGTTGTTTAGTATTGGCCCGGGAATATTGTTTGTACTATGTAGAAATTGAAAGGTATGGGGCGCCCGAGACCTGTTTTATTTATGACAGAAAATGGGTTTTGGATTGCAGTGAGTAATACGTGGTAGGAGTAACTTATATGACAAACGTGAATAGTTGATGTCCCATTTTACAATTTACGCGTACAGTTCTGAACGAATTCAATAAACAAGGATACAAATAAATATAAAGGGTTGAAAGGACAAGATGTATAAAGAATGAGAAGACATGTATAAGTATGTATTTACAAATTATATAATAATATAGGCCTTGTGTGAATAATGTCCCAAGAGATTATTATTATTATATAGACTGTAAATTTCCCACTGCTGGGCATATGTGTCCCAATGTTATTAAAGAGGAGGATTAAGAAGGAGGATTGGTTTGCATAAGGATTTAATTAAAGTAGCAGATCTTGTCCTTCAATGCCATAGACTAAAGTTAACCTAAGCTTTTGGTTCAAAAATAGTATAGGGTTAAATTATTCATTCACTTCGTTCACTTATTTATAGTATGTGTAACGAGCAAGAGTGAGGAAGGAATGAAAGGCAAAAAATAAACTCATATGTTGTGATTGTGTAAAATAAGTCCTCCTGATTAATTATTAGTACTAAAATTAACCCATGGACAGGCAGTATATAAAATTTTAACTAAAATATAATTTTTTTTTGATATTCTTAAGTTATGAAAACGTTTTTATTTATTCATTTTCTTATACTCGTTCACTATTTGTTGATTAGCATTAAAATTGGATGAGCGCCTTAAAATAACTTGGATAACGTAAATTGAAAATAGTGTCTGGTCCCAAAGGTTTTAACCTCTGATACCAGAACGATATTAGATAATTTTTAATTAATTATTTATAAAAAATCATGTGAAAATCTTATTTGAAATCGAAGCCACTATTATAAGTGTGCATTAATGATTTAATTTGCGTGTAGATTTTCTTAACGACATTCAAGACCAGGAGTTTTTTTAATGTACACCACCTGATGATAAGTGGCCACTACCGCCCAAAGATATAGATGTGGTGATGTATAAAATATTAACCACTTCTTACATCACCAACGCGCCACCAATCTTACAAACTAAGATTTGAAATAAATATAAATTTTACACAAGTGAAATTTGTGCTTGCAATTAAGCTCAAGATCTATCGGTTCAGATCTATGGCCTATCTACTGGGCCATCGGGACACTAAAGATAAGAAATACAAAACTTTTGTATATGTTATTAAAAATACCTTTACAAGCATAATAATAAGTATAGTTATTATCAAATGAAAACACAATTATATGATAAAATAGTAAAATACATAAAATGTTCATAGAATAATTTATAAAGGTAAGTAAATAAACAATATATAGACACAGATTTTACTGTCGAACACAACATAAAGGGATTCTGTTGCAACCTTTTATGTGGTCCGGATGAGCCGGTCAGACTGTAACGTCCGACCGGATTACTTTTATATCTCGTAGCAAATAATAGCACATAAAACTTGCGTGAAAAACACTAGTTATGGGCCGCCGAGATGAATGTTGAACGTACGGTTAGAATGTAAAATGTTATCAGTATTTTAATTTTTTTTTTTTTTATTTGTAAATGGGGGCAAACGAGCTGGCGGCTCAGCTGATAGAAAGTGACTACCACCCATGGACATCTTCAACACCCGAGTTTGCAAGTACGTTGCCGGCCTTCAAGGAATGAGTACGCTGTTTTCTTGAAGGTTGCTATGTCATATCGGTTTGGAAAAGTCGCTGGCGAAAGCTGGTTCCACTGAGTAGTTGTGCGAGGCAGGATATGCCTTAAAAATCGCGCAGTTGTGGATTTCTAGACATCGAGATTTTATTTATTGCTTAAATAGAGGCTGTTTTCCACGTAAAATCCTAAAGTAACATAAAATAAACAACTGCTCCTGTTGTATAAAACACAGGTGCGGTCTTGCGTCGAATATTGCTCGCACCTCTGGGATGGCTCCGCTAAGTACTTACTGGAGGCCTTGGATCGGTTGCAGCGACGTGCGGTTCGCATTATTGGCGACGTAAAGGTCACCAACACCCTCGAGCCTTTACAGTTGCGTCGAGAGATAGCGACACTGAGCGCTTTCTATCGACTGTATCACGGCGAGTGCTCAGAGGAGCTATTCACCCTCATTCCTGCTTCCCCTTTCCTTCACAAATCTACGCGTGCTGGCTCTCGATGTCACCGACTAACTGTGACATCAATTCCATCGCGCACGAAGAAATTTGGCAACTCTTTTCTTTGTCGCACCTCCAAAACATGGAATTCTTTACCAGCACACGTGTTCCCCTCCTCTTATGACCTGGGTTCCTTCAAACGAGGCGTGAAGAGGCATCTTGCGGGCCGGCAAGGCGGGGGCGGCTAGTGCAAGTCATTCTTCCTGACTGCACTAGCCGTCGTCGCGTTTGGACTTTACTATCACTTACCATCAGGTGGAGTAGAGTCATTTGCCCTCCCGGGTACTATAAAAAAAAAAAATACAATATATGTGTTATTCAATAATAAGTCAGTCATTTCAATTCATAATCTGTGATATTTATGTATGAGATATATGTTGATCGAGTTATGCTATCATTTATCACTATGCCAAGTTTAACTAAATATAAAGTATCATATATGGTCAAAAATTATCCATATTTTGTCAACTCACTGTTTCATGAAAATGTAATTAGTTTAATTCCCTTTATTTTATAACTAACTCCTATAGCTTTTATATCTAGGTTCCACTCGCGTTAAGAGTTTCTTTCCCGCCCGCAGTCACAGGCGTGGTTTATATTGGCCTTTCTTAATAAATAGATTATCAAAAGTAATTTTATCTTAAATCGGTCTGATAGGTCTTAAAATTAGCACGTTCAAATAAACATTTATTTTAATATAACATTTATTTCATTAAGTTGACTATAATATACAACATCATAATTATAATACATTAGTGTCAACATTGTTTTTCATAATTAAATTGTTTTTTTCCGCTATAAATTATAATACAAAAAATATCTGCATACACTTTTCTGCTGTCCCTACAATGTAATTCGTAATTCCAGCTAAGCAATAGGGGTGAAGTAGCGCTTATAAAGATGTCCGGACAAGATTTAGGAGTTATTCACCTTTATTACGAGTTATATAGAAATAAAATGTTTTATTGTTATAACAAAAACATTATATTAAAACTTGCAAATATAGGAACCGCCTCATGACTTGTAATATTTGCGAATGTAATATTTAAATTTTAGTTTTGATATATTAATGATTTGAAATCTCATCTAAAAATTATACATTAAAGAATAATGATGTATATAAGTAAATAAGCTTAAACTCACTTTAGATGCTCCCTTATTTTTAAAGAATAATTTATTGCCTATTACGTCATCTCTGTAACTATCCCATGACCATTCAAATCAGTCGAAATAGTTTCTAAAATCTTCAGGTAAAAATAATGACTATAAAGTAAATAATTTATATTTAAAAATATATGTTCGTAAATAATGTATATAATATACACAAGTATGTACACGTTTCAAGGATACCATTTGGAAATTACTCCACCACGCTGATCTACTATTGGTTTGAAGATATGTACGATGTAAATAAATAGTGTCGTGTCGTAGGTTCGATTCCCAACCAGGACAGACATTTGTGTGCACGAACATGTCTGTTTGTCCTGAGTCTGGGTGTATATATCTATATAAATATTTATTTACAAAAATAAAAGAAGTATATGTAAGTATATCAGTTGTCTGGTTTCCATAACACAAGCTCTGCTTAGCTTGAGATCAGATGGCCTTGTGTGAATAATGTCAAAGGATATTATTATTATAAATAGAAAATTTCAACAACTATTTGTATACTAGTTATATAATCATGGTATATCAATTTGTCGTAATTTGTTCGCCGAGAGCCGCAATCCCCGTCAATCTTAGTACAACATACAACGACGTTACAAAAGACTTTACGCCTCATCTAACATTTAAGAATTAATCGCCGTCTACTTTATACAGTCAACTCGGTAAAAATAATAAATCTGTAGTTCTTATTATTAAAGTATTAAGGTCGCAGTTTGAACGGAAACATCGTAGTATATAGTCTCGTGTAAATGTTACGACGTAGGACTTAAAGAAGTATCGTTCATCGTAAAAACTTCGTGCGCAGTAAACTATGAAAATTAAATTAGGAGCAGATTGTAGGGGAAATAACCATTTTCCTTGTAATCAAGTAGAGATTGTTGTTAGCTGGATTTTCTACTTATAAAACTAGCGAATACATTTTTTACAAGTTTACTTAATGTCAATTTTATACAAAAAAATAATATACTTTTTTAGGTTCCTATCATATTCAATTCTACGATTAAATTGTCACCTTATCGCAATCGCTTTATAGGGTAAACCGACTAAACTAATTACCATGGCCGTGGATAGATTGGTATAGAAGTTAATGCGCTGCAGAGCCACCTATAAGTGGATAGTATTGTAAATCTTCTCCATTAAAAAAACTATATGTATGCAAAGTTTTACTGTGATCGAAGAAATATACCATTTATATATGTATATATATATATATATATATATATATATATATATATTATAATGGGTATAAAATGAAATACGAAACAAAATGTCTTCTTTAAATATATTCATAATAATGTGTTCCAGTATCTAAACATTTGGCGTTGTGATTACGATCCTTCAAAACATCGACCCTCAGAGCGGAGTGTCATCTCAAATATAATATATTACTGGACCCGGCCCATCCCTGAGGAGACCCTGTTAATTACCAAGTACAAGTCGCGTCCCGTCGAGGGATACCTTTTAATGTTTTGTTTATAAATATTTTCATATCTACATAATAGTTTCAACATATAATTTTAAGCACTTTTTTTACAACATTAATATGCGATTATTCTTATTTTTGTTTATTTGTCTTAGTTGCTAATATTAATAATTTTACTTGGTGCAATCCTGGGTAGGTACTAACAACTCTTCACATATTCTACCTCTAAACCGTAATACTTGGTATAGTTGTGTTCCGGTTTGAAGAGTGAGTGACCCAGTGTAGTTACAGGCATAAGCGACATAATAACTTAATTTCCAAGGATGATGGCGCATGGACGATATAAAGAATGTTGAATATTTCTAACAGTACCAATGTTGTTTGATATTAAAATGATGCTATGATGCCCATTATAATTGCTTATCGCCAATCTATATAAAATTTAAACAGAATATATCAAGACTCATTTATATATTAATTATTGCCGCAATCAATCATCATATTTTTAATGTTGGTTCTATTATGTAAGATTGTTTTATAAAATTTATAAATAATTTATCATATAATAATAACAATATACTTGATTCAGAATCTAATTTTCACCTAATCACACGATTGTTTTTTTAAATATTCGAAAGAAGAGCAAATTTTTCCAATTTGTTCCCAAGTCATTCCCACGGCAATAAGAGCCGGTACATTAAGGCTTCGCATTTGACGTTCAAAAAAAATTTTTTTTCAGGTGTACTTTTAAAAGATATTTTTATACGACATTTGAACTTGGAACTCCGCCACGAGGGATATTCCATGTCGTTCCAGTTCGAAAATTAAATTTAAATCCCCTCACATTTTTACCGCCCTTCAGATTATTTGCCGCAATAAGTTACTTTTTTCTACAGTGTTTTATTTAATTTTCTAAGGTCAAATTTCCAGGGGATATTAGATTTTTTTCAATCACCCTCATATTTTGATAAATTATTAAGCGTCTATTTGATCTGGATAAGAACTTTGGCTAGGTATCAAAAGTACAATCACGTTAAATTAAATAATTTTAAGTACATTATTTAGAATGAAATCAATATATTTTTATATGAAATAGTAAATCTATTTTCAATAAATCACATACATAAATAAATTTTCTTCTTACATGATATCTTTTAGCCGATATCAAAAGAAACGAACTCTCTACTAGACTTTTTCCAACTAGTATTTTTTTAAAGGAATTTACATTATATTTTTTAAAGAGCACATCCGCCATTTTCTTTATATCCAAATTTTTACTTGGAGTTGCTTAAGGGGCTAAAACCGAAGGTAAGAAAGGCCACCAGGGTGCTACGAGGTACTTGTCAAGCTCGTAATATTTTATTAGATAACCAAATAAACCTTGTGCCTTTCGAAATTTTGCCTCGGGTCGTTTTGGGCATTTCTACTGTGTAATATACGGATAAGAAATCTAACGAATTAACAAATTATAATAACGAGAAACGATATAGTTTAAATTTTGACTAAAAATCAATAAAAATAAATATGAATTGTTTTACAAAATGTGAAATAGAAATATTTAGTGAATTTAAATAAGATTATCGGTGTTTTGTTGATGTATTATTATAAAATAACATTATACGTTTTTTTATTATATTCATGGATGAAGTAAAAATGAGTTAACTGAAACGTTTATATCTTGTTTATAAGACCATCATCATTTTATAACAAAATCTGAGGCATAAAGACGGGCCTCCGGTTAACCATATAATATAATACATTATTCGCACACGCACGGCTATTAATATTCATAATACAATTTAACACAGCGAGGTTAATTTCACCTAAATATGTAAATTATCATAAGCCGACCACCGTTAATTCAGAGATGTCAGTTTGCAAATATTCCTATCTCGTTCACTCTCAACTGGTTACATAGATGTACGAAAGGGATGTTTAATATGTATATTATGAATAAGGACGCAGGGAAAATTTTAACGGCGCCTATGAGGGCTGTGAATGCTGAAATAACTTTCAAATATTGTCGCTAGGTGGACGAAAAGTTTGGTTCCTGAGGGAGGCTGTTTGCTCGCACGTCGTCTCTGCTTATAAAATGAAACGCACATCATTTTGAAACACATTACACTGTACGCGGACATACATACAAATAAATATCGCAGATTAAAAATATACTCTTGATACTTTGTGTTGTTTTTAATTGTCCTTTATAAGTTGTATAGTTAATTTGGTTTTAGAATTATTACGATTCCATACGTTATATTTACAACAGTTTGAAAATGACGTTTGAAAATAGTAGTGATAAGGTTAATTTAAACTTTATTTATTAATAATATTGTCTGATCAATTAATAGGTAAGTGAAGGAATAAATCACTTATTGTATTTGAAAATTTTGATCAATGTACATGTACACTGTAGATGTTTTGATCAATATACATGTACAATGTTTAAAAGTAGATATTGTTTCGTACTTTCGAACTGTAAATATTATTATGACTTACCTACTATAGTTTTGCTTATCATCGATGCAGTAATTCTAAGCTGGACACTATCATCTGAAGCACCCGCTTCTGTTTCAAAAATATAATTTATATTTAAAGGGCTACAAATTAAGTGAGATTTTAATACATTTTAAATTTAAATAAAGTTTTTACAGGTTAAAAATATTTAACTAACCCATAAACTTAAAGTTCAAATTTAAAAAAAAAACACCAATGTAACAAAAAAGCAATCCGTCGCGGGATAAAGTAATTAAAATGCTCGATTCCATCTAAACGAAGTTAATCCGGTAAATTGCGAATCGCGAGTCCATAAAATATAATTAAAAACTCGAACGGGAAAAAACGAGAAAGGCGCGAGGTATCGCGTCATCAATCTGAAGAATTATTTCATTTACGTATTAAAATCCTCGTTTTGTCCGCCATGAATTATTCCTCATCGCTTTAATTACGCGCCGTACTCTGACTATATCTACTGAAGTTATATTTTAGAATAGACGTCTACCAAACGAAGAATTTCGAATTCGAAATTCGAAAGGGCTTAAAAAGCATACAATTTATTTTAGTTTTCAAAACTTTGCTATGGTTATGTAATATTATTATTCACGAAAGAGGTTTTATGTTTAGTATTTTTTACATATAAATATGTACAACATGTGAGTGTATTTTAATCTGTTAAGTAGTTTTATAATATAAGCTAATTAAATTTTTAGTTTTGGTCTCCGGTTTTGTGTAGCTAAGTGCGGGTTCGAACTCGGGAAAAGCACCATTTAATTATCATGACCTTAATTTGTGTTTATAATTCATTCCGTGCTCGGCAGTGAAGGAAAACATCTGAGGAAATCTGCACGTGTCGTATGAAAAGCTTCCAAGCGTGTATCTACCCGTATAATCCTCTATAAGCTCCAAACCTTCTGTCCAAAAAGAGAAAAGGACTTAGCCCAGAAGGGGGTAATTACAAACTGCAAACTTTTTCTATAAAATTAATTATAAAACTGTATTTTTTACTATAAAAGTGTTTGTCCTGAACTTAACTTGGTCAAGCGTTATACGTACAGCCGAATACTAGAGCTTAAAGGAGTGCCTTATTGATAATAATATGATGTTGTCTAAGTACACAATCGCAGTAAATACATACTCTTAAAATGAATTTGGGTTTAGTTGGTGTTCAATATAAAATATTTTCTAATAATTTTCTCGACGTGACTGATTTAGTTAGAGAGACAATAGCGCCAGGTCAGTATACATAGTTATGTACATATATAAACAATACCCTATAAGACGGCGTATGCTTTTTATATTTTGTAATTTCGTTCTATAAATTGTTAACTAGCCAAGAAATCCAATATTCATTTATTCCAAGCACATGGTGATTGTTCAAATAGCCATATATCAACTACGATTTCTGAAGTGATAGATATCTAGACTCCCCTAGCTTAGGGTTAGGTCACACTTATGAAATATTAAATGACTATCATCAGTACGGTGGTTAAATTTTAATTAACTTAATGCGTCTAGGTTCAATGGACTGAATAACTTACACACTATCTTGTATTAGTAAGATAAATATCCATTATATTTTCCATTTTAGTTCATATAATATTAGTAGCTAAAATAATTCAATATAGTTTCGTAGACTGAAAATAACCACCGTAGCAGTGCTACGAAGTGTAGATACGGCTAATTCACTTTTAAATCCTACATATAAATTATTTCAATGAAATTTATTCATAACCTTCTTCGTGATCTTGAATTGTTAATGTTTTCTAAAAATATATTTTATAAAAAAACTTCTACGTAGGCGAAACAAGCTGTATTAAACAATTTACTTGGTGGTAGAGCTTTGTGCAAGCTCGTCTGGGTAGGTACCACCCACTCATCAGATATTCTACCGCAAAACAGCAGTACTTTGTATTGTTGTGTTCCGGTTTGAAGGGTGAGTGAGCCAGTGTAATTACAGGCACAAGGGACATAACATCTTAGTTCCCAAGGTTGGTGGCGCATTGGCAATGTAAGTGATGGTTAACATTTCTTACAATGCCATTGTCTATGGGCGTTGGTGACCACTTACCATCAGGTGGCCCATATGCTCGTCCGCCAACCTATACAATAAAAAAAAAAAAAAAATCGTTATAAATCTGAATCGATCTGACAGTATGTGGATATCTTCGACCATAGACACTTAACTTTAAAAATGTTTATCATTTATTACAAATAGGTAGGTAAACTGAAAAATCAGCGTCCTGTTGGTAAGAGATGATCACCGCTATAGTTGGCACTGTAAGAAATGTTTACCATACCTTACATTGTCAATGCACCATCAACCTTGGGAACTGGGTCAATCAACTTTTACACTGAAACGCAACACTACTAAGTATTGCTGTTGGCAGAAGAATATTTAATTGATTTGCAAAAAGGTGAACTTGGTGGTAGAGCTTTGTGCAAGTTCGTCTGGCTAGGTACCATCCACTCATCAGATATTCTACCGCAAAACAGCAGTACTTGGTATTGCTGTATTTCGGTTTGAAGGGTGAGTCAGTGTAATTACAGGCACAAGTGACATAACATCTTAGTTCCCAAAGTTGGTGGCGCATTGGCGATGTTTTTTTTTAAAGAAATGTACAATGCCACTGTCTATAGGCGTTGGTGACCACTTACCATCAGGTGGCCCATATGCTCGTCCGCCTACTTATACTTCAAAAAAGGCGTGACTCCATAACTGTGTCCATCTTCCCATCATAACAAAAGTCATCTTCACTATCTCTTCGATATATCTACGTATTCTGCTTTTAAATAAACGGTCATTAGATAGTTTTAAGTATATTTTAACTTAGGATAATGCGCGTTGTATATATTTGTTACTAAAACGCCCTAACCCGATAGACAGATTGACGGTGACCGATGTAGAATTTATGTCCCGTCGGCTGTGTGTCGTTAATGCTATTAAAGATGTAGTGTTGCACACATGGACAGATTAGAAACTGTGGGTGAATTTCTATATAGCTGTATTATAGTGTGCATTTTTCTATGTGCGTTATAAAACAATAGTCAATATGTTTAATACAATTTGTTCATGTAATATATGACAATATTTCATAGATAATAGTGTATTTATTTGTGACATGTAGTTATAATTCACGGATTATTTTGTTTACAATGTTATATATTGGTATTATTATTTGAGAAAATATTTAGAAATAATAATTTCAAATCTTTAATGCTTAATTTCAATATTCAATGTTATTTATATATTACAAGGACTTAATTAAATTAAATATTTAAAAACAACGAATAGCAGGCAGAAGAAACACTCTTATCTTTTAAGATACAAAACATATTTATGTTGTTACAATTTAAATTAATTGTAAAATAAATAATTAAGTTATGTTGAACCAACTTTCAATAAAAAAAATTTATTATAAATAAAAGTATTAAAAAAGTCTTTTGTAATTAACATCTCAATTTGGTAATAACAATTTTTATGAAATATCAAAAATACTGGTAAATATAATTTTCGAAAGACTAACAAAATTAAACGCACATATGTTTATATGGCATGTATATAAATCATATTAAATGTACTTTGATTAAGGTAACACAAATTACACAGTAGCATATGTCCAATTAAGCCCGTCAAACGCGAATCAGTGACGCGTGACACGATTAGGCGATACGTGACAATACTACCAATGGTAGTCGGTGCTTGTAAATGCACTAAGTAACTAAGAGCACGTAAATATACTATTGCGCAAAGGCTTTCACTATTGTTAATGAGGAGAGACTTGAACGTTTGTGATTTGTGAATTAAGAGGGCTTAATTCATCAGAGGAAAAAATCACAAACATCCAAGTTAAGAACTTTGGAAAAGCTAATAGAATTTATTCGAATTTCAATCTGTGATCTCGGTCAGATCATATACATATGCCTCGAGGGACAAACAAGTTTTACATAGGTATATAAAAATATTTAACTATATATTTAAATATTTAATAATGTTTATTAAAAAATAACTGCTACAATGACTGTCCACATCCAGGACTGTAAGACGAAGGCGATCCAACTGCGCAGAGGGGTGAGACAGGGAGATGTAATATCTCCGAAACTGTTCACCAACGCGTTGGAAGACGTTTTCAAGACGCTGGATTGGACTGGATATGGAGTCAATGTAAACGGCGAGTACATCTCACACCTTCGATTTGCCGACGATATTGTCATCATAGCAGAGTCGCTGGAACAACTCACCGAAATGCTGCGTAGCCTAAGCGATTCTTCCCGGCGTGTCGGTCTCGGTATGAACTTGGACAAGACCAAGGTCATGTTCAATAAGCATGTCGTGCCGGGACCGATATACGTCGAAGGGAAACCTCTCGAAGTTGTTAGTGAATATACCTACCTAGGACAGGTTATACAAGTCGGTAGGAACAACTTCGAGAAGGAAGCCGATCGAAGAATTCGCTTGGGATGGGCAGCATTTGGCAACCTTCGTCAAGTCCTCACGTCGTCTATACCGCAATGTTTGAAGACGAAAGTCTTCAACCAATGCGTCTTACCTGCCATGACATACGGTGCCGAAACGTGGACACTAACTGCGGGACTAGTCCACAAATTCAAAGTCGCTCAGCGTGCTATGGAGCGAGCTATGCTCGGAGTATCTTTGAAGGATAAGATCAGAAATGAGATTATCCGGAAAAGAACCGGAGTCACCGACATAGCTGGCAAAATTAGCAGGCTGAAGTGGCAGTGGGCTGGTCACGTGTGTCGTAGGACTGATGGCCGTTGGAGCAGACGAGTCCTAGAGTGGAGACCGCGGATCGGCAAACGCAGCGTAGGGCGCCCTCCAGCCAGGTGGACCGATGACCTTAAGAAGGTGGCGGGTACCGACTGGATGCGGAAGGCAGAGGACCGGGAGCTTTGGCGCACCTTGGGAGAGGCCTATGTTCAGCAGTGGACTACGATTGGCTGTTGATTGATTGATTGTTGATTGATTAAAAAATATATAATTCATATGAAAAGTTACTGGATATTTTTTAAATAGATTTAATAACGTTTACTTCGTATGATATTGACAAAACATTAAGTAAATATGAAGCTATAACTGAACTAGTGATGACTTTACAAAATGTAATAGTTACATTTAATTAATAATAATTGTTCAAAATGTCGTTTCAAATATCCTTGAAAAGACCTACTTAAATAAAGACATACATATATTTTTGTTTTTGATTTAACTACTAATATTTTATCGAATGTTATATTTAGCTACAGTTACGTCTATGTGTAGACCTACTCTTACTTTACCAAAGTTTAAGTGTAAAATTGTATTTGAATTGATAACCAATTAAATTAATCAAAATGTGTTAAGTTAAAAACATTAGGTTCTGCACTGATTTGTAGAAAACTCCAAAACTTCGTCTTGTGAGGAAACAAGGGCTTACTTATAAAAATAAATATTCCTTATAATATCTTTATATAAAAACTTCTTTCTTAATAATATAATTAGTAAGTTACATTCCCAGTCGAAGCACGGCAATAATACCATATTCAGAATATTCACAATACCACAGCCGAGTCTGGAGCAATTCCCCACCGTCGTAACGTCTAATTCCCGTCGACTTACACACATCAGCGTTTTCGATATCATGCTGTACCCCCTTAACGTATAGAGTAGCTTGTAACAGAGAAGACTATTTCTTAAAACACTTATAGACTTAATAATATTAATAAGTAAAAAAAACGTATCTATTAATTTAGATGTATAAAGAAAATTAATAGTCTATAAATATCCTACTGCTGGTTAAGGCCACATTTTCTTTTTATAAAAAGGTTTGGAGTTTATTTCATTAATGCGGATTGATGGAATGGTCTGACAGATTTTCATTTCAAACATATGCAGGTTTCCTCGTAATGTTTTTCTTCACCGTCGAACACGAGATGAATTATAACATAAATTAAGCTCATGACAATTCATTGGTGCTCGTCTGAGTTTGAATTTGCATTCATCAGCTACGAATCACGTGTTCACCACTGGGTTCATCATCATTTATATATATTAGGAACAAATTATTTAATTAACTTCTAACCATGCATTTTCAATAATGCTACGAACTCCTGATAAATTAATTTATTTTTATTTTAAATCTGGTTTTAGAGAACTGTTTTTGTATAGATTTTTGTATTCTGTATTTTGTGATTAATGTTGAAAAATAATATGATTTATCAAAAAAATTAAGTGACCAAAAAAAAAAATTAAGTCTCTGTAGTAATATTAATCTATATATCTCCTTTTTCCATTTACACGGAACCACACAAATATTGCAAACTAAACGGGGGCCAGCACTATTTACAATTTCCCGCCCCTGCGTCCGTCAGGACACATTCGGCCCATCGTTATGTTGCCAATGTTTATATTGCTTGCTTACTGCTACACTGTTACCTTTTTATTGGTTAACCACAACATCTTATTGCATTTAACGTTCAAATTTGAATGTCAGCGCGAAATCGAGAGACACCTCTTTAGTCAAGCAAGCGCAATATCAACCGTTTTACTACATATAATATACTATTTTAGTATTATCTGATTGGAATAAAATTAATTTATACATCGTTGATTTTGATATTTAAAAATTAAATTATACTACGGACATCATACCCTTGCTACTTATCTGAAATAAAGTTTATTTTATATTATTTTATTTATTTATATTTTATAAACTGTAATCGGCAATAAACGAATTGAACTTAATAGAAAATTGTCACTGTATGTAGCAATACCATTGATACATTAAGTTAATATGTTGTATTTAGTAATTGTATACCTATTTAATTTATCATTCGTTCAAAAAAGATCAGATCGAATGGTCGAATGATTGATGCGATTAGATTCAATGAAATTGACGACATTAATTACTCACTACGAAATTTTATAACAGAAAATTTTGAAGCATTTGTATTTATTGAACTAATTGAATTTCTATGTTGAAATAAAAAAAAATAATAATAAAAGTTTCGATTATCTTATACTGGATTAAAATTAATTTCTTTAAGCTAGATAAAGAAAACATATAAACATTTGTAAGTTTGCCACCCACGAACGACCAAACGACGAGTCGCAAATAGTGCATTGAGAGTGCAGTTTAAGCCGTAGTTTTGTATTACAGTAGATACTCAGACGACATTCGGAGTCAGACAGCCGTAGCGCCTGGAGAGTTCACGCCCCATTATCGGCCCAAGATAAGGCAGATGTCACAATGCTGCCGCTTGCAACACCTTAGCTTTATCGTCTCGCACATATAATATTCACATAATCATATTATATGTGGTATTACTTTTTTATGTTTACAAGTGACATATACAGGTTCTTTAGAATTGCTTCAATTTGAAATGTTTTCAAATACGTTTAATAACATTTGTAACTTCGAGTAATTTTCAGACTATTCGAACTCACTTCTTTACTCACCCGTGAAATATTGACAACGGACTTATAGTGATATATAATACTATTTTGATGTGTGTATTTTTGAAATGTTATAATTATTATGGTCAATCTTGCATATCACTTTCTGATATATTATGAACGTTTTGCGGTGAGTTTCGAATTTGTTACAGAATAGCCCGATAGTTTTTGGCACAAAGTCATTGTTAATGTCATAATCAGACGTCTTAAAGATTTCACAAAGATTAACAAATACATCTTAATATTTCCTTTTAGTTTTATTCATTAATTCATTGTGATATTTATGCTTCCAAATTCGCCACTACTCATAAGATCTAAAAGGTGATTTAAAATATTGTTCATGTAAATATATTTTTTTAAACACACTTGTAGTATTTTAATGTAAAAACAATAATAAAACTTTAACAAAATGTACTAAATAATCGTTAGCTTTTCTTTAAATGTAACGATGACATAAATAAACGATGTTATACATATATACAGGTGTCTCAAAAAAGCTTTTGACAATTGAAAAGCGAATGAACAATTATGATACTCTTTATTTATTCGATTGGTAGAAATTGATTCAAAAATATACATGTGTTTGTCATTATTTTACGAGTGATATCCGAGTGTTTTTTTTTCTAATTGCTAGTAATAAGATAATCTCTTATTGTTTATTGATCATTTAAGTTACGATAAATCCGGATTTTTTTATAGAGAAGTCAATAAGTAATGTCATACTAGGTAGAGTATTACAATGCGTTACTTATTGAAATATCAAATAATACAATAAATATATAATAGTATAGATCGATAGTTAATTAATTACAACTATACGTAGCCGCGCCCCGGTTACGTCGTAGCACCTACACGTAACTAGCGCGCAACAGTGGATTTCCCAAGAGGAACTCGTTCAGCGTTCCCTCATAGAATGGTTATAAAATACAAATAAAATATTTAGGATATTTATTGAAACTGGAAGTTACAAACTAATTTTAATCGTAATTAAATAGTACTGTACATTTTACATGTTGTATAATTTTGAATTGAAAAAGTAAATAATTTTAATGTTGTTAATTAAAAACCTCTTAAGTTTTTTTTTAGTTACGTCGTGTTATGTAAGTTTTAGTATTTCATTTCATGAGTATTATGTGTAAAGAAATCAAAGTTTGCATCCAATTACAAGCATCAATAGTTTTTAACATGATATTATAAATAAGACATATTTTTACTGAATTAATTCGTAGAAATTTAATTGTATTTTTTTATTCCAAAGAAACAGTATCTTATAAAATTTGAATTATTATCGGTTTTTTTTTTATTGATTGAATGTAATATTTTGACAATCCTTATAGATGAAGTTCAGTAATTCTATTCCGACGATATTCATCATACGTTGTCTGCTTTATGAGTCAATAGTAAATAAATAAAGACAATTGTTTTCACGAATGAAAGTGAACTTTCTTATCCGTTTATATTATATTGATTACACGTGTCGCTTCTATTTTATTATTATAATCTATGGTAACAGTAGCAATGCCGCACCCGCCATGTTATTCCGCCCATTAAGGCACCTGTCATGTGAGTTTACAATAAGTAAATATGGACGTGTGGTAACGGGGACGTTATTGCCACTATTGGCGACAATAGGGCTGCTTTGTTTGCGTGAAAAATTAGCAGAGCCTTTATTGACCGACGCAAATCGTTATTGGGAAATCGCAAGGGATGGTGTGAGAATAATGTTTGATTTTTCGATCAGTTTTGTTATTGTTTAATTTCACGTGTATTTCATGCTTGCGAGATATTGTAATTAAGTATTTATTAGAACAATTTGAGCGATACTAGCGCCGTATTCTGTATTACGGTAAACATCGGAACAGTAGTCATTAGAGGTTATTTTTACAGAATATGTAAGAATAACCTCGAAACTCTAGAATAATCTTATATACTATAAAAACCGACAAAATAACGCATCACAGTAAGTAAGTTATCATAATTACACAAGTGAGCACTGCACAGTTCATGATATCGATTGACAGCCCTCAATTATGAATATTTAATCGGATTAGATCTAATATTCATCTATATATACATATAGAAAATTGTTATGTATTGTGATGGATGTAATGCATTTAGTGATTGATGATTATTGTAAATTAAGTATGCTTCTACAACATGATCATGTGTATGACAATTTATAAGACTATCAAGCGGCTGATGGACCCTTGTCAACTTAATTAACTGACGAAGGCCTACGCTGTCGAGGGGATTAGGAAATAGCGTCTGATTGGCACTAAATAATATTACTTATTCTCTAATATCGTCTAATAAAACAGAAGACATAAAAATAAAGGAATAAATTCACAAAAACTTTTTCATAATATTACAATTTAGTTCGTCAAAATATTCATTAAAAATACTATTCACTTTAATGAATATTTTGACGTGAGTGACGAGAGTTGATGAGTGAAGTCGTCGAGTTTATTTTTCAATGCTACTATTTCTTACATTGTTTTTTATTTTGTCATACATTTATTATATTATAAATATGTTCCTAAGCGATCACTACAATTGCAATAAGCAATCAATTTAGTTACGTGTTAAACATAAAAATATTATTTAAAAACAAAATATTATAAAGCAACCTGAGTTAAGAGTTATAAATTTATAAGGATATAAATCTCAATTTCAAACGTCATTTAAATAAAAATATTATTTACTGTAGCGTTTTGGTAAAGGTAAAAATAAAACAATAATCCGGAATCGGGTCCCGGCGGGCGCGTTTTCGCCGGAATAATACTTTTTATCATATTTATTGACTGATAAATGGCTACGTATATCCGAGTGCATTTATATGTTGTTCCTAATTCTTTTTTGTTGTAATTGTTTTTGTAGGTATTACGATAATATAGAAATAATGACATGTACATTTTGATTTTGCATTTCGCTCTTTATTTTTGGATAGAAGTTAATGTTTACAAATCAAAATCCAAGTTTGTCATACGATGTTAAAAAGCATGATTTATAATGTTGCATGATTGTTAAATATATAAAAAATTACATATCTTTAGTGATAAATTAGAAACAATTTCATCAACAGCATGTTAAAAAAAAACTTTCTAAAGACGAAAATGTACAAGTGTTTGAAATATCAAAATTGAATTATTCTAAGTTCCTCTAAAATACCATCAATTTCTTATAAAATTTCACTCCATGTACATACACGCGCGTATAACGCTGAAAGCTCCATATCAATATATCAGTGTAACCAGAGAAAATAGATTCTGTTTATTCAAAAAACAGGTACCTTTGAGCACAAAGCACTACTCACGATATCCCAAGTGGCATTAGTAGATAACATATCGTATGCGTATCGGGTGAAAGCGTGGGGAATTCAGATTTCCATCTGATGGTAACACCGCGGCTCGAATTCAAAAGGGTTTTTTGACCCGGAATAGATATCGCGTTTGTTTTTAACTACCAATACTTGATAGTTTTAATTTTGCTACAAGACGTTCCGTTATCACCAGTTAATCAATACTACCTATTTATTTTAGATTTTTTATTTTTATTTATATTATATTCAATTCAATTTTTATATAGATTATTGATAATTATTCCTTTTTAAATGACGTACGTAAAAAAATATACCAACAACTACGCTTAAAAAAAAAAACTTTATTCAATTTGGTTTAATTTAGAATCTTTATTTTACAGGATTAAAACGCAATATTATAGTTATTCATTCAAGTCACACTTCTAACAAGTGATATGGATTTTTCTGTCACTGTCTCTAGGTATATAATGATATATTTTACTAGCGTTCAGATAGTAAGCTTGAAAACTAAAAATTACAACGTGATGTTTTGTTATTAATCCCCAGAATAAAAATTATCTTAACTTTTAAAATAAAGGATTCATATTTTTAGTAATCTAATATTTTATTTTGATAATTGGATAGGATGCGTCAGTAATAAAAGAGTAATTAAAAATTAACTATTCGAAAGTATGCTGCCCCCGAGGGTGCATACTAAGTAGTTAGATACAAAGCACATTTGTTTACTAAACTAAAATAAACTATTTGAATTTATAACGCTGTAAGACAGGGGCTTATTGAGTTAAGTGCCCCTTAAAAAACCAGATATAATCAAAATGTTACCTTTTCAAGTTAATTATTTATAATTATATTAATATATTCAAACTATCAATATATAAAGTTGGCGATTTTTGTCGATTCAATAATGATATATGCCAAGCATTATATATAATGGGAATCTTTTAATTTATATGCATATCGTGTTTCAAGACAATTTCGATACGATCAAAACAGTACTTAATCATTAAACCCTTTATTACGAGAACATCCATTCGCATTTAATTTACTAAATTTTCTATATTAAGCCCACTTAGTCCACACCCATTATGGACACGCGGGTATATTATAAGCTCAAGTTTACATTATAATAACTTATTACAGCATAATTTATTATTCTGTCATTACTATGACGCGGTCGCGTGTCAGTCCTTCATAAGTTAAAGTCATCTTGTCTACCGCCGTTAATTTCATTGGACATAGTGACAAAAATTCTGTTTACTTTACCGGGGCGTTAAAATGACGCCACATGATCTAATTTAAGGTATGGTAATGATAAGTATGTTAATGTCAGGTAATTAATTAAGTCATTTGTGATAATTTTATTTGGAGTGGTCCCTGTTGACGTGTGTTTAAATTTTTTATGTTTTGCCTTAATTATGTTGGTCTAGCTAGTGTCTAGCTATAAGGCTAGTTCTAAGCCCTGGGCCAATAAAAAGCTATTTGGTTTTTCCGCCAAAAAAAATACAATAGCAGTATATTAGATAGCAGTACAATAGAGTCTGAAAATTGTGTACACTACCCTGCTACGGAAAGCACGTAAAGTCGTTCTGAACTCTTTCCATTCGTGGCAGATATGCAGTCTCATTTTAATGTTATAAAACTACATACAAATAATATTAAGCAATGTCACTACAATACGTATCAGAAAATAGTATTACGGATATAAAGTACATATGTATATCCGTTGTTTGATGCGGAGAAAAGCCGTCCGCCATAAAGCGAGTGAAAAACGAGTTGTCCGCACGAATCGGACAAGTCATCAATTGCTTCGGTTATTGATATTGGCGCGGGACGCGCGAGATGTGGTCGCCCTTGTGTCCTTAAAGATTTATAATAAAACTTTTTTACTGTATATATTACGGTTGAACTGTATATATTACGTCATTTTAATACATGATTATGTAGTAGATATAAATCAATAATAATCTTATTAGTGTTTATTATTCATATAAAATATTTAACGGGACAAAACTATAGGACGTTACTGCTTACAAATATTTACAATGATAATACAATATCTCAATATCATAAATTGAATCCTAAAAATCCTTAACAAAAATATGCCTGCGGCGAAACAACACGCTGTATATTACCATAACAAGACATGAAATTTGAATGTCCACAAATCGAATAAGCGGGCCGTGTACCGGAATTAAGTTATCCACTTTTTGCAAGAAAAGACGGACACGTTAACATATGAATATGACAAATTGTCCGGCGTCCCGACCACGGACTGTCCTGTGTCCAACTGAGTTTTACGGCACCCGAGGGACTGGGGAGGCAACTTGAAAAATTTTCATTCCAGCCGACTGGCGGAGGAAGAAAAACGGCCTGGTCACTCCTCAAAACTGTTACAATTTCTCAGAAACAATAATAGGATAAAACGCTTGCCCCTGCATTTGATCGGTGAAAATGTGAAAAACCTATTACGGACGCTGTCAATGTTATTTATTTGAACGCAGCATGTTTAGAATTTTTATTCTGTCATGGGATTTCAAGTTTTATTGGCCACGGAATGACTTGGAGAGGTCTAACGAATTAACTTACAAAAAAGTCGCTTGAAACATAAAAAAATTAAATAAAAGGTCTCGCTTATAATCAAATAAAACCTACATGAATGCGTCGAAACATAATTAATAATAATAATGATCATTCAGGTAAATTGACGGCCATTTAAATACAGATAGATAAAATATTAAACAATATAGTTTAATTAAATAATTAAAAATTACAATGAAATAAAGTATAAAATATATTATTTCTGATTCGTTAAATCAATTAAATATTATTATTATATACATATATAGGCTACTGTAAGACAAACTTGTAGTAGTATAGTAATGAAAGTAGTGATTTGTGAGTTTGTGGCGACAGTTATTCCCAAATGGAATCAGAAAGAGTGCAGCCTAGGCGTGGACCGAATCTTAAATACGAATATGTTAGCGATTTTATTCCGACGCAAATGTGATGCCTTGGGCTTAGGAAATTTCTATGGATGTATGATTCAGTATCCTTTCGTGAGGAATTGAAATGAATAATATTGTTTTGAACTAGTTTGTTTTATTCTTATAGTGGATCATTTGGCTTAGGGAATAATATAGTAGATCTAACGGAAGGTCGTGGGCTTAAATTTGTTTTTCAGAAGGTATATTTGTTCTTATAATCACTGCTATATAATATATATATGTACATGTTGTACTGGGTTAATGTTATTAAAGGTCGTAAATATTTTACAAATAAAAAAAGACACATTAAAGTGAAGAAATAGATAACGAGCGTTTACTTTGTATTATTATTGGAACATTCAATCTTATATTTATAAATGTTATATTCAAATTAAAATAAATATTTAATTTTCTATTTATTATTCAAACAAGTAATATGACGTCCAAATTTCAAAGTGAGATTGAGTTCGCATTGGGCGACCTCGCTCAACGATCGCCGCGCCCTTCAATATAAATGTAAATAGAGAGAGCTGAAATATGACAGTTATAATTGCTTTATTGTACTTGGTACGCCCAGCCAGGGTGACCATGAAGTTAGATTAAACAATAGACGGGCTGCTGATGTGAATTGTATATTGAATATCAAAAATCTAATTCAAATTCAAAGCTTTACTTACACGAACACAAACACTTCTTTGGGAACTCTATTATTTTACGAAATAAAAATAGCTTATAATGAAAGCTTTTAGATATAAGTATAAGCTACGTAATACAGCCATGCAGTTTCATTTTCTTGATAGACGTAAATACAGACAAAATTTCTAAGAGCGTGGCCAAAATTAAACTTTTTTGAGTCAGAATCGTTTTACTCAAACTTTACATATTTATTTATTTAGTCATATAATTACACTAAAAAATTAAATAATATTCGTTTACTTTTATGTAGTTTTTTTTTAAATTAATTATATTTTAAGCAAATCTAATAAATAAAGTGTATTTTCTATTTATATTTTATACTTAATATTTCATCATTTAATATATATATTTGTTTTTGTAAAACGACAATTATTTGGTAAAAATAAGTAAAATCGACATCCATTTTATTCACATTGAATAAATTATTACTCTTAAGATTAGGTGCAAGCGAAGCTAATATAAAGAAAATATAAATCTGAAAACATGATTTGTCAAAACTTGAGATTAGAGTAGCTTCCAGATGTAATTCATAAAAATACATTTTTTGTTACAAAATTGAAGTTGTTAAAGATAATTTAAAGTAATATGGTTATCCTACATTCAGCGATTGTCGCTTTCCAGTCATATGATAATTTTGACGAATATGGCGTAGAAATAAACTGAGGTCGGTTTTAGTAGGAAGTTGTACTCAGAGTTTCCTATGCTAATTTTGTTTCATGTATTCGAGCCTTATAGTGGGGATATTTTAAGAATGCTTACGCGAAGCCTTGGTATGTAATATGAATATATCATACCCAGGCCATATCATTTTTTTTTATTACCCGGGAGGGCTAATGTCTCTACTCCACCTGATGGTAAGTGGTAGTAGAGTCCAAACGCGACGACGGCTAGTGCAGTTAGGAAGAATGACTTGCACTAGCTCCCTCCTTGCCGGCCCGCAAGATGCCTCTTCACGCCTCGTTTGAAGGAACTTAGGACATAAGAGAAGGGGAACACGTGTACTGGTAAAGAATTCCATGTTTTGGAGGTGCGACAAAGAAAAGAGTTGCCAAATTTCTTCGTGCGTGACGGAATTGATGTCACAGTTAGGCGGTGACATCGAGAGCCAGCACGCGTAGACTTGTGAAGGAATGGGCAAGCAGGAATGAGGGAGAATAAATCCTCTGAGCACTCGCCGTGATACAATCAGTAGAAAGTGCTCAGTGCCGCTATCTCTCGACGCAATTGTAAACGCTCGAGGATGTTGGTGACCTTTACGTCGCCAATAATGCGAACCGCACGTCGCTGCAACCGATATATAAAGAAAGTATAAAGAAAGTAGCTTATATCCTTGCTTGGGGTTCAAGCTTGCATCATACCAATCGACCAAATTTAGTTCAGTGGCTGTCAATTTCCTCCAAGAGACGACAACAAATGAGGGCTCTGATGATGCTTTCAATCTCAAGTTATTCTTAAGAATTCTGTAGTAGCGGTTACATTCCAATACGTAAGATGTCCGAATTTCAATTTCTGGGCGAACCTTCGGCGAACGCTTAATTAATTGATCGTACCTATGACATTCTTCTAGTTTTGATAAAGGCACGAAAGATCTGAAATCCAACTAGCGATACTAATCGATTAAAGCTTATAAATTCTTTGTATCTGAGTGCAAGTTGTCAGTATTTTTGGAAGATAAGCTATGGCCACAGGGTGTCATATTCAGACGGTTTGTAAATTTTCATAAGAACACGAACAGCAATATCACTTTGTCGGATGAGAATAAAACTTAATAATGGCAAATAACAACTTGTATAACTTTGTAAGTTTTAATTGTAAAAATGTAAAAACGCTCAGTTCAGCATATACAGCGGCTGTGTGGCACAGCACACATAATCGCCCTTCAAGAACATTGGCTTCTACCTCACGATATTGACTTCTTAAGCTGTATACATGATGAATTCGCGTACACGGGTATTTCTCCCATGGATCCTGCGAGAGGAATGATCACAGGACGCCCCTATGGGTGAGTAGCTTTATTGTGGAATAAGAAAGTTTTTAAGGACGTGTCGGTTGTTAACTGTGATAACACTAGATTGTACGCTATTAAAATAAGTGATGGTAAAAAGTCATTTTTAGTGTTCAGTGTGTATATGCCTACTGATAGTTCTGTGAATCTTGTGGAGTTTACGGATTGTGTCGGGTCGTTGAGTGCTATCATTAGCAACGAGGGTGTTGAATGTGTTTACATGCTCGGTGACTTCAACGCTCATCCGGGTGAGCAATTTTATTATGAACTGTCGAACTTTTGTAGTGACTGCGCGGATATAGAACAGTTAGGTTTATTATCTGATACTTATAGTTATATAAGCGATGCAAATGGATGCTTAAGCTGGCTAGATCACTGTGTAGTTACTAAACTGGCGTTGAAAACTATTATGAATGTAAACATTCAGATACTGTATGGTCTGACCACTTTCCTCTCATAATTCAATGTAACTTGGATGTAGTAAAACCTAAGAGTTGGAACGAAAATAATATAAATAACAATTGTAACAAAATAATATAAAATGAATGAAATTGAATTATATAATAAATTATGTAAGGATCGTTTAAGTCAAATTATGTTTCCATATGAATTTATTAACTGCGGGGGTAAACAATGCACTAGGTCGGATCATGTACACATAATCGAAAGAATGTACGCTGATATAACGGAGGCCCTAGGTACAGCGACGTCCGATAGTTATTGTACTAGGCAGTTGAGAAAGAAAAGGCCAGTAATAGGGTGGAACAGGCATGTTCGTGACGCTCATAGTGCGGCTAGGGATAAATTTAAAATTTGGGTAATGTATGGTAAGCCGAAGGATGGACATGTGTGGGAAGAGATGAGGGATAGTCGTAGAATGTTTAAATTTCGATTGAAATGGTGTTTCAACAATAGTGAAAGCACGCTAGGATTTTCGGAGTTTTTGGAAGACCACAGGTAGGTGTAGCAATAAGCCGGGCTTGCCGATCAGCATCAATGGTGTGACTGATTCTAAGACAGTTGCCAATATGTTTAGGAATCATTTTACAGTAAACTCACCCTTGGGCCCACCACGGTCGTTCAGTTTAGGGAGTGTCCATGGTCGGGAGATAAGTACTATATTCACGGCGAAGGATGTAGACCAGATTATTAAATCGATGGCGCGAGGAAAGTCTCCCGGCCATGACAATCTCAGTATTGAGCATCTTAAGCATGCTGGCGTCCACCTGCCTAGAGTGTTAGCGATGTTCTATAACCTGTGTATAGGACACTCGTACTTACCGTCTGATATGATGAAGGTCGTGGTGGTCCCAATTGTGAAAAACAAAACGGGTGACGTGAGCGACAAAAATAATTATAGACCAATTTCATTGGCTACTATATTGGCAAAAGTTCTTGATAGTCTGTTGAATGCGCAACTTGATAAATATCTGAACATCCACGACAATCAGTTTGGTTTTAAGTCAGGTCTATCTACTGAATCTGCTATTTTGTGCTTAAAACAGACTGTCAAGTACTATACCGATCGGAATACACCAATTTATGCTTGTTTCCTCGACCTCTCGAGGGCGTTTGACCTGGTTTGCTATGATATTCTATGGCAAAAGCTTAGTAACATTTCCATGCCCGAAGATCTAGTACACATCTTCAAATACTGGTATCTAAATCAGGTCAACGTCGTGCATCTGCTTGTGGTTTGCAGAAGCTACTGGGGAAAGATACGCGCTTAGACACGGCTTACAATATAATACAAAGAAGAGTGAATACATGATCTTTCGGGCCAAGGGCCGGGGTTGTCCGGACTCTGTTCCACCCATTCGATGAAGCAGTATTGAATTAAGTAGGGTATATCGATTCAAATATCTTGGACATATAGTAACCTCCAACTTAAAAGATGACTCGGACCTAGAGAGGGAACGAAGGGCCTTGTGTGTCAGAGCCAATATGATTGCTCGCAGGTTTGCACGATGCTCAACATCAGTCAAAATTACCTTATTCAAAGCATTTTGTACAAACTTCTACACGTGCAGCCTATGGGTAACATATACGCAAAAACAGTTCAGAGCACTTCGTGTCCAGTATAATAATGCGTTAAGGGTGCTGATGGGGCTGCCGCGGTATTGTAGTGCATCAGGGATGTTCGCGAACTCGCGAATCGATTGTTTTTATGCAACCGTGCGTAAGCGATGTACATCTCTTTTGCGCCATCCTAAAAATCCTAAAAAATGTTCTCATACAGGTTTGACTGTCAGTACTTGTATCATTGCAATATGATTCATGTACTGAGTAATAATGAATATTAATGTGTTGACATTTATTTATTTGAATTGACATTAATTACATTCATGACATTGTTTAATCTTAATGTGACTTAATTTGATTTGACTTTAATTTAATTTGATTTGTTTTAATTTAATTTGATTTGATTTAATTGAATTTAATGTAATTTGATTTGGTTTAATTTAATTTAAAATAATATATGTAATGTATATATGATCCTTGTCGGTCGAAATAAATGATTTATTATTATTATTATAACTTGTAACATAAGTATATATACCTAATTTTACTAAAATGTATTATTATAAATAAAGTAAAAACTGTAGTCCAGGGATAACATGGATGGAGACTTTTTCATGACATTATTTCTCTCGTGGAAAATTATGGCAAGCTCGTCACAAAAAGGTTATATTACTTTTGTTTACTTTCGACACTGACATAGTACTCTAAACTAAACACATTAAATAAGCTCCATCTACAAGTAGATAGCTCATAAATATTCACAAGCTAACAGAGACGGCTCATTTAGGACTGCCCCTCTTTTTTGCGTTATTGGCTTAATACACAAGAGAGTTGTTTGGATCAAGTTGTTACAAAGAAGTGAATCGATATCGCTAATGGACCAGTTTTTATTAATTATACTGATGTTCAGGATTAAATATCTTTAAATTATCTTCATCTAAAATATAACGTCTTAATATAATCTAAGCTTTCACAATGAAGTATCAAATTATCACCGCGTCACGTTGTATTAATCTTGAAACATTTCTGTTAAACATTTATGTCAACTATGATGGACGTATAATACTTTAACTAGTGATAATATTAGTAAGGTTATTTTCCAGTTTTGACCAACAATTGGATAGAGTTGGCCTATACACTTTTCGTATGGCCATAGCAGTTCGGCCTCTCCTAGGATGTGACAAAGTTCGCTTCATTCCACATTTAGCCAGACTTTACCCTTTTTTGGAATTCAAAGGCCAACTGCCACCGTAATTATGTGATCACCACTGCCTGTAGACATAGACGCTGTAAGAAATGTCAATGCCACAAGACAATATTTTGGGCGCTGTATTTTTTCTATAATTTTATTATGTAAAAATTTTAAATAGTTGATTTGTATAAATAGTATAAATTTTGTATACGTTACAGTTATGTTTAGGCGTTGATTTAATTAAATCAATAAAACTATAAGTACATGAATTAGCAATTTTCGTTAAATAATTACATGAACAAATGACTACATAATTTGTTAAGATTATATCTACCTAAGACGTATGGTTTATTTAGTAAATAATCTTTGTTATGTACGAGTATTATATGGAAACGTCTAGACCAATCACAATATATCAAAACGTCCAGTTTGAGTACGATTTGGGAATTGATCGTGAGTTAAGTCACGATTGTTGCAACCTCCGGAATCATTCCTACGGGATTCATTATCCCGGAACGCGGGACTGATTGCCGTGATGTGGCTGTATGGACAATAGAAATGTTACCTGGATACATGGTGTGATAAATAACCGTTATGTAAGCCGAATAATCATTAAAATATTTTTTTAGATATTGTATCTGTTAATTTTATAGAATTTTCTTGAAAGCCTACTGTTTGCAAATTTTTGAGAGTTAGTTTGGAATTCACTCTTCTCGTTTTGTTTTTGAGATTTGATACATTAGTTAGCTATTATATTAAATCAAAGGTCAGGGGCCTAAAAATAAAATTTAAGTAATGCAACTAAAATATTTTGTAACTAATTTAGTTATTTACTTTAAAAAATCTTATTAAGAAAAGTTTAATTTTTTATGATTATATTAAATTTGGTGCGTTTTTGACTATTTTCGGAGTACTTCAACTGCTTGAAATTTACGGGGCACCATATTGACGAAACAAATGAAGTATTTAATTGCAATTACTATTTTAACATTTATCTATTTAAATCGCTTCGCGTATTAAGCTGCAGTTGTTATTTTTGTTGGGCGAGGAAAACTTTCGGTTATGAAGTTAAATATAGTGAGTGGTCTTGTATTGAATGTTCAGCTACTCCAGAATAGTTAATTTGTGTATTTTTAACTTTTACTACGTTTTTTATGATTAGTTCCGGTATCGTACACATAGCTTGGTCAGTATATCACAGCTACAGTTGGTCTTACAATATACGGTCGGCATTAATATACTATCGACGTATGATATGAAACGAGATACGTAAATATTTTGCAATTTTGGTCAAACGTACGTAAATAGTTTTTATGAAATAGTATTTCAGTTGGAGCTAAATTTTATCCGTCACTATTGACATATGGCTGAAACTTTGACTTACCTTTGTCTACAAATACTTTCAGTTGTTTAAAAATAGAACGAAAAAAAGAACCTAAAATCAGTTATTATTAATAATTATTATATATCAAATGAAATTGGTAATATCCAGCTTGTAAGTTTAAAGTAGTGCCACTGAGGCTAGTTCATCTATATCGTTTTTAATTATTCATAAAAATAATTACTAAAATTTATTTTACGCTGCACGAGGTGATCTTGTAACAACTAGTTTTATTATAAAATGACTAAATCCGATGCAAATTAAAATCAATAGTGTACTATGTCTATTTTACTACATACAAATTAAATTATATAAATCACTTTCGTTCAGAAACATTTTCAACTTGTAGTCAATTATCGTAAAGTCATATCAGTTATAATAACTTACACAATCAGCTCCTTTTGTTATAGCAAATAATGATTCTGATAGCGTAGGGGCGTGCATTTTGCGAGGAATAATTTATAAGCGCAGCGGGTGATTCTTACAAATTGCATAACATGTGGCCCGTGGCTCATGATCCGCAGTTCACAGTGAATTTCTGTTATTTTTAATAAATAGATATTGATAAATACATATAACTACCATTTATCAATGATCTATCATTAGATTGATAATAGTATGTAGCATAAATAAGGGCATTACTTACAATAGCACACTCAACCTTTAACTCGAAAAAGTAATAATCTTTAATTATTTGGAGATAATATAATTAGTCTGCAGATAATACCTATCAAGATGGTCTGCTTGGAACTTAACCAACAGCAAATCGGTAGCAAAACTTCGCATCAGATAAACCAAATCCAATAATCTTGGAATATTTTATGCATTGACTGTATGGAATTAAAATAATATGGGCGCATTAAGGATTATTTAATAATTCGTCATATATGGTTCATTACTCAGTGGCTACGTCACTACTTAAAAAAACACTCTTATTATCATATATTTAAGGTTCATAGGGCAGTAGAATAAACGAACATTTCCGAATCAAATTAAAAAATAAGGAATCTCTTGATTACTGAATCGAGGCAGTAATTGATCGTGTCTTGGCACTAACTTTTGATACAGAATACCGTCATTAAAATTGGTCTATGATCGAAAAAAAATTCAAGATTAGAAGTGCTATTGAAAATCTGTTCTTTTCCCGATCTGGTGTTATCTCAATATATACCGTCGGGGCCAAACTCCAAAAATGCGTAAATATTAGATTGCACAAATGGTTCGTTTTCTTTTTTATTGTATAGGTAGGCGGACGAGGATATGGTCCACCTGATGGTAAGTGGTCACCAACGCCCATAGACAATGACATTGTATGAAATGTTAACCATCGCTTACATCACCAATGCGCCACCAACCTTTGGAACTAAGGTGTTATGTCCCTTGTGCCTGTAATTACACTGGCTCACTCACCCTATAAACTGGAACACAACAATACAAAGTGCTGCTGTTTTGCGGTAGAATGTCTGATAAGTGGGTGGTACTTACCCAGACGAGCTTGCACAGAACTCTACCACCGAGTAAAAACACGCAAGCACGCAAAAACACAGATATTCGATTGCTTTTGTTAGCAGAGTTCCGATATAATTGAAAAGCAATCAATATCAAACTTTGAATTAACGAACAAAGAATTTAAGAAATGGTTGATGCATCGCTGGCAAAGCTTTGTAAATCCATTTTCTAATACAAATTAAATTCGTTTTCTACTAAAATAAAAAAGTATAGCTGTATGAAATGACAATGCTAACTTAATGAAATTTTCCACTTTATTTTAAAACAGCAGCCAATAAGTAGCTAATGTAAGTGTATAATGGAATTTGTCAAAAATCTAAGGGGTGTGTCGTTACATCATCTTCCCCTAATTTGGTTTTTATTTTATTTCAACCCCAACATGTAGGGGGCAGTGGAATTAGTCTTACCATATGCGCGCCTACTTGTGTTACACTTGGGCCGCGACTGTTCATTTTTGGCGTGTGCGTTTTACCGGGGAGATGATATATGAGATTTTGATTTAAGCACTAGAAGATTTACTTTTCATAATCATATTTTTAATATTTGACTGATTAACACTCAATTAAAATTATTCATTTTTTACTTCAAATCGATATTGAAAATACAAACAAATACAAAAATTCAAACATAAAAAAATATATACATTCTTGCGCTACTTATAAAAAATATCATTAATATTAAAATTCAAATATTCAAAATTAAAATTGCAGAATAATTTAAATATCAAGTCAATTAATATTTGAGAATATATTCATAACAACAAACAACTCCTACCAGATAAACGCACATAAGGGTGGCTATGACGTAATCCGAGCATGGAGCATGTGCGTGCGGGTTTAAAGTCTGATCTAATAGCGATTACCAGCACGCACTACCCCATCGGCGATGCGCACTTTGGCGAGATGTGAAACAAGGATTACAACTTTTTTTAATGGAAATCAGCAACTGCGTAACCACATGGGTAAAGATATTTTAACTAACAAAACTTTTTTTTCTAAGTATTCTAATTGCAACTGTGAAGTTTAATCATTGTTTGTTTTTAAATAGTTTTTTTTTTATTTGTATATTCAGTGTCATATCATTTTTACTATTATATATTATATAACGTAATTATATAGTTTTCATTTCAGTATTAAATATACTTTTTTTATTTTTAAAGTTTTTTTTTGTAAGCAAATGTGGGTGACATTTCTCATATCTACTTCTTTTTTAATACAAATGAATGAAATGACTATAATATTTTTTGATTAACGTACAAAAATATGTACACATCTACCATGACTTAAAGACCTAGATGGTCTAATGTGTAGAATACACAAATCTGAAACAAAGATTTCCGGCTTAAATCCAAGCAAGCACCACTGAATTCTCATGACCCTTATTTGTGTGGATAACATCTTGCCGTAGTGAAGTAAAAGATCGTGAAGAAGCCTGCATGTATCAAATAGCATGCAGGAATTAGCTTCAAGACCCCTATCTTAAACCATTATGACATTTACAGGCCTTATTATTATTATTATTATTATTCTTTTTTACTTTACTATATGTTGTGTATTGATAAAATTTTGTGAAATTTTTACCGTTAATCTGAAGAATTTCGAGAGATGCAATCGTATGAATTGGTAACCATTTACGTGAAAATACAGCATTAGAATAACATCCATAGAATACAACTTGCAAAGACATAAAACACAGATAAAATCAAGTCACAATACATTTATTATGCAAAAGCATTTTATCTCTGACATTATTTACACCGAGAGATCATTACAACTTTTTAAAGGCACATATGTTATCGGGGACACTTGATCAAGGAACAACGCGTTAAGCTCGCGAGACGTGTTTAATCTATAATGCGCCTTATCGCAATATTTTCCATTTCCGGGATAAAACCGGGACGTCGGCGGGGCATCGCCAGGGGAAATAAGGAAGGCTGAGTTTCACTTTGTTGTTTTTTTTTCCAGCGCCGGGGAAATTTTTCGTACTTTCCTCTTCGTTTACACTTACAACAGTTACGGTTGTTACGCGCCCGATTGTTACCTGCATTCCGTGCTTCTGAATTAAATATAGCGCCGGGCAAAGGGTGAAACGTCTGGATTTGCATTTCGTTTGCAACAATGAAACTGTATTGGTCTCGGATCTTTATGTTTAAGTTGTGTTAAAAAGAAAAATGCAGCAGTTTTACAGTTCGCTCGCCGTGTTTTGTAATTGCCTGAAGCGTTGCTCGTATTACATAATTGGTTACAGGAGCTTTTTTTGTTTGAATTTATAATGTTTGCATTGCCAAATGTGTTTTATAAAACGTACCAACCTAAAGAAAATATTAGCCAATATATTTTGTTGTCATTTTTATAAATTTTAATATTCTAATATATCATCTATAATTTTCTGGCTAAATTTCCAGGTATCGGTGTCGGTAATTAGTTAATGTTCTCGCTCATCTCCGATAATTTATTGAGACGGAGCACCTCCCTACACCGAGATCAGCTCCGGGGAATTGTTGAAAAACTCAAGCAAAATATTAATGTAGCGCTGTAGCAAAAATATTGAGAAATGTATACTCAGTACTAGAAACTAGACAATTTTGATACTTTAAAATTAGATATTTATAAAAAAAATATTTGATACAAAGCCTTTACTTCAAGTACTAATTGCAGGCTTAAGTTTTTACTTTATTAATCCCTTAAAATTAATAAAAACATCAGTTAAATAAACGTTAACTCCTCTGTTTTCACACAAATACACACACACACGCTTACACAATTTACACACGTGATACACCATGTATTATTCTAAAATTATAAACTTACATAGTACTTAGCTTCTTATAACTTTCATAAATGATAAACATAATTCGTAGTAAGATTTTGTATGTGGAAGACCGGGGCTTAATAGTTTAACTTAATAGGTTAACAGTTTAACAGGTACAATGCATATTTCTCAAATATATAAATAATCATTTGAATATGTTAAACAAAACTTAAAGTATATAAAAAAACGAGTTATATATAAATATAATGTTAATTTGTTTTTTGGATTTGTCCAATACCATAATCGACAATTAAAACTAAACTCGTTGATACTGAGTGTGTGTTGTTTTAAATGTTTTAAAAGAACAAGCTATAATCAAATATTTATAACCTAAGTCTGCATAAAGCAATAGCTTATCATAATGTTAAAGTTCTATATCAAACGGATTTAATCATGAAAATGTATTCTTTAATTTTATGTATTCTAATTTAAAAATGTTGCTATGGAATATTTTATAGGTAAAGCCTCAAGATTGAGTCGTCCTATTAGTATTCATCTTTCAATAGTCTCAGTGTCGGCTTAATCAGAATTGTTCCGTTGCCACTTTCGCTTCGTTGAAAAATCGTCGCCATCAGCAGACCCAGCGTCTCGTCTGTATTAACTTGATGATGTATCGCCCAATGTTTCTATGCTATTCGTTGTATATTCTGAATGAAATACCAAAGAAAATTTTATATCTCTAATGATATTTATTGAACTAATTTAAATTTCGGAATACCTACAATTTTTACCTAATAAATATTTTAATTTTCAGCCAAAGTAGTTGCACCAATTTTATCTTATAATTAAATGGTGTAACCATTTAATTATAAGATAAAATTGGTGCTGTACTTTACTTTTGTACTTTTGAATCATCATGTTACAGCTTTAAATGGAATGTCCTTCTTATAACTGGTTCGGAATGCAGTTTCTATCTTGAAGAAATTTGTTTGTTGTTTTATTGTTACTTGTAAAACTAATTTTAATATTTGTTTATTAACTCAAAAATTAAGAGATATAAATTAAAATTTTAAATTTATTTTTGTGTGTTTATTATCTACCTACGTTTTTATATTAATAAATTATCCTTATGATCCGTCGTATGCTTTTCGTTTACCATGATATCATAAAGTCCATACTTTTCCCATAATAAGTTAGCATCTCAGTTCGCGGCGTGATTGGTTCATTTCCCAGGGGAACCGAACTTCGTCAACAAATGAGAAGTGAGCCAACACGATAATAATTTATAAGACAACCGGTGTTATTTATTATCATCCTGTAACTTTTACGAAATATTCTTTCAGAAACTAATGTACCATATGTGTTAGCTAAAAAAAAGTACATTCAAACTTCATTAGATAATGTATAGGTATATGACACAATAGACACCAAAAATCTTTCTTTAACTTATCTTATTCAAAAAATATTGTTCTAAATCTAAAAAACCGAAACATAAAAATAATTAAACAAAAGTTATTTAGTATTGCTTCTGCAGAAGGATGTAAAATTTTCGCGTAGAGCAACACTTTGGAATAACTTGAACGCTACTTATAGTGCTACCGTGGAAAACATCCCTCGTACGCTACAGAAATAAATAAGCGCACCGCATGAAGAAGATATATGGTGTGGCGAGGGAATACAATTCAGGATAGCAAAGGTCGTACCCGTTAGTATAAATGTAAGTAAATTTGAATAAAACATGTGCGGCTCGCGCGCGGTTGTGTTTTTCTTTGTTTTAATAAAAACCACGGTTACATGTTGTTAGAGAATATCTTATTTCCGCAACGACTAAATTCTACGACAGTTTTTATAAAACCAGCTTTATATTTTTCGCTTCCCTTAATATTCTTTTAATTTTTTGTCTTGAGTTTAAGTGAATTCCTTATTTAAATTGTAAGTAAAGTAACAGCCCGTGAATGTCCCACTGCTGGGCTAAGGCCTCTTCTCCTCTTTTGAGAAGAAGGTTTTGGAGCTTATTCCACCACGCTGCTCCAATGCGGATTGGTGGAATACACATGTGACAGAATTTCAGTGAAATTTGACACATACAGGTTTCCTCACGATGTTTTCCTTCACCGTCAAGCACGAGATGAATTATAATCACAAATTAAGCACATGAAATTCAGTGGTGCTTGCCCGGGTTTGAACCCACGATCATCGGTTAAAATTCACGCGTTCTTACCACTGGGCCATCTCGGCTATATAAAATTGTAAATCCTTTATTAATAGATTTATCGTAAAGAATGTCGACTTATAATCAAATTACTTTAAACGATATAATTTTTGTTGACAGCTTAATTTGAATAATAGAGAAGGTATTACGTATCCCAAAGGTAACAAGATATTTTGAATTCATAAGAATTATAAAATGAATTTTGATAAATGATAATCGAAGTTTAATTCGAAAAGCCCGAGTGAAACTCGAGATATTAATGTATTTAAAACTATAATATATTTTATTTGACTGCCTCGTTGGTCTAGTGGCTAGATATTAGGGTGCAGACCCGGTGGTCCTGGGTTCAATTCCCAGGTCGGACCAATAAATAGTTATTGGGTTTTTCTGTCAGAAAATTCTCAGTAGCAGCCCGGAGTCTGGAAGGTGGAAGTGTGTACACTCCTCGGTGCCTCGGAAAGCACGTTAAGCCGTTGGTCCTGCGCCTGAACTCTTTCCGGTCGTGTCGGATTGCCGTCCCATCGGATTATGAGAGCTAGGGAAAAGAGAGTGCACCTGTGTTTGCGCACACACTTGTGCACTATAATATCTCCTGCGCAGTTGGCTAATCTCTCTTGAGATTGGCCGCCGTGGCCGAAATCGGTCCGGAGGACCTTATATTTTATCTATTAACTATAACGATACAAAATATTTAATGTATCGACAGTCTGATTAGTCTGATGGGTATCAGCTATTTTACTTTCGCTACCTACCCAAACGAGTGCACATAAAGTTTTACCATGTAAGTTTAATAAGTATCTGTAATGAGATTTGAGACCTAAGTAAATATGAGCCGGTAATTTATCCCACTAAAGGACAAAGGCGGTTTGGTAAGGAGTAGAATGCATATATAGTTTAATCGTATAACTCTTTATATCGTAGACGGGCCATGATGGCCCAGTGGTTAGAACGCGTGATTCTTAACTGATGATTGCAGTATTCAAGCCCAAGCAAGCACCACTGAAGTTTAATATGCTAAGGTGAATAAAAACATTGAAACAAAAGAAAACCTGCGTGTATGTAATGCAATGCTTGTGTCTAATATCACCGAAGTTCTGTCGCACGTGTTTCTATCAAACAAGCATTGGTGCAGCGTGGTGGAATTAACTCCAAACCTTCTCATGGGAATACTGATATTAACAGGTTGTTACTTTTTTATCGTAGAATTCTTCCTAAATGAGATTTTCTTAATATGTATTTCGTGCTAGTGCTAAGTGGAAATTTGAATTTAAAACCAAATGGTAAATGGATAGTGGAATTCTAACAACTGATTAATATATGAGGAGACCCCTTGGTCCATAAAACAGTGTTGTTAAAAAAAAAGAAGCGCGCTAATTTAAAACCGCCGCCATCTTCTTAGTCCACATAATGGTAAGGGAATTAATTCATTATTGGCGCGGCGCGACTCGTGATTTTTGATGTGTTCAAATGTGTTATTTGGATTTAAAGAGTATTTGATGATCTATTTTTGAATAGACCAACACGAGGTTCTTAAAAAATCTGTTTTCACTTTTGGATGCTAAATATATTATAATAAAGTTACTTAAAATTACATTTGAGCTAAAAATCTGTTTACTTAACGCACACAAAACTTTACGCTAGCTTATTATATTAGTGTAGAAAGTTATGAGACCAACTTTGGCACTGTCCGTGAAATGATCTCATTAAGTACGAAACTCGCCCTTGAAGGGCGAAGTTAGTCAATCCGTCGGGATGCCCAAAAGGGTATTAAAACAAATGTCATATGCTTATGGTGTTTTCGTGTTATGTTAATGTGAGTGAACCTTCTGTTTGTCTGTTGGTTTTGGGCGTGAGCTAATGTAATTTAAATTAAATAAATTAAAGTTCTGTTATGTGAAAATTTTAAATTTTAAAAACATAAGTTTCGCTGCTTTTTGAAGCAATAATAATTAATTATTAAGCTAATTATTAAGATATTAAGATTTGATCAAAATAATGACGTGATCATTTTACAATAAAAGAAATATTTAAATAGTCACTGTAGTTAATTTTTTTGTATAAACTGTAAACATTAACTTTGAGAGTTCTATGTTTCCAGCAAGCAACATACAATAAACTATAAATTAATACCCTTTTTTGAATTGAATTCATAATGTCCCAAAAAGTATATAAATACAATGAGACCATACAGAATGGAAATCATACGAGTAACTCAATTTCAATCTCCAATCACAACAATCGACCACAATAGACAGTAAAACGAATTACGGACCGGCGTGTGGTCACCCTAAAGCTAAACTAAGCTAAACGCTAACCCGATGAGGTATAATTTGCGACCAATTAGAATAATGGTCCAGCCGTGATGTATGCACGACGTGTTGAGAAAACAAGTTACTACAGAGTCGGTAATAGTTCTTCTTGATTTAGACTTGCGGACAGACATTAGCTATTGTTTTTTTTTATAAATCTTTATGAGATACAAGTTTTCCGGACTTGTTATAAGTTTTATTATTAATCTTAAATTAGCTATTACTTAAATTTACGCAGACTTTATGACGAATAAGCTGGCAGTATTTCCATCCAAGTTGGTCTTGCGTTGGTAACGGATAGTCGAGAGTAAGAGAATAGAGACTGCACCTGTGATTGCGCACAAATTTGAGCGATATTATATCTCCTGCACGGTTGGCTAATATGCGTATAAGATGGCCGCCGTGACCGAAAAAGTTCGAGATAATATTATCAGTAAGCCTCTCCATTCTCTGCTCAATTCGTTAATAAATGTTCGGGATGCGTTTGTCCGGTGGCAGGACGTCAATGTCGCGATTGTATTCGTGTCTATTTATGCAGAGTGCGGTGAATTTTGTATCGACGCGCTACGTGTCTGGCGTCCACTTCAATTATTGAAAATAGTTCTTTACTGAAAACATTGCTTTTACCTGTAAACATTAAATATAGACAATACTATTTTTTCTCTAAATGACACATGAGACAGCCGATTGGATAGAACACGATGATATTAACTAAAGCTCACGTGTTCGAATTTTGATAAGTTTTGTCAAATTTTAATCTACTGATGAAAGAAAAAGAACAGAAACAGCTAGAGACATCCTGCATATATGAAAAGCGTAGAAGAATCCTGATGGATTAAGAAGTGAAATAAACTTATCGCAACGGTTCCGGCTTGCGGATAACTCTCGTATATATAGAAAAAAAAATGCAATAGTTTTACAATATATATGCACCTTTTATATTTTACAATTCTTGTTTAATTTGATAATGTAATATTGTTTTCAGTTAAGCCATAACCACATCATTACGACAATAGGTACGAATTGCGTGTTAATTTATTGAGACAAGTTCAACTGTCCCCTTGGGGCATAGTTTAAGGTATTGTTACTATATATGGTTTACACCACGCAATGCATAATGTACATATATATATATTATAATATGTAATTGATTAAAGTTTTATCATTAATGTGTAAAGTCCGGTGTATTATTAATTAATAGTAATTATAATTAAGCAAATGTAAATTGTTGGATTTTCTTAAAAAAATTGAACTTAAAATAAAGCTATTGTTTCTGTTTTTATATGAAGAAGAAATGACAAAGCAGTGAATCTGATGAGTGGTACCTACCCAGACTAGCTTGCAGAAAGCTCTACCACCAAGTGAAGTTTCGATTATTATTTAATCTTTTTTTTCACATGTTATGTTTTTGTTATTTGAAATCAAAGTTATGTTAATTTGTATTATACATGTTATACATGACACGTTGGACTAATAGTATTCATAGGTATTGATATAGAGCTCCTCGTTTTATATCTCGGGTCAAGCAGGAGGGCTAGCAAGTTGGTCACTCTCTTGCCTCGAAAAGCAAGTTAAGCGTTCATCCTGCGCCAGATCTCTCTCTGGTAGTGTTGGATCGAGTCATAAGAATGAGGAAATAAAAAGAGTGTTTGCAGACATTTATATATTATATTATCTTCTGAGCAAGCTAGGCATTGACATTGGACTTTATGTAAATATAATGCTGACTATAAGTCGGAATAAAGAATAACAAATTTGATATAATATGTACTTAATAATAAAGATGTAAAATAAAGTGAAAAAATATGTTTTCTTGTGCTTGCTAGGGATAGTTAATATTTTTACACAATTTATAGGTTATAGTAGTCTATTAGGTGACCTACACGGCAGCCTGACTACCTATTTATAAAAATAATCATTGTTGTAAAAAATTTAAGCAGATGATAAAGGCAGGTTGATTACTCGTATACGTGCAGCTTGAACGTGAAAAACAGGTTACCCTTGTCAATCTACGGCTAATTTACGCGCACATTTGTTTAACCAAAAAACGTTTAAATTCACCGATTTACGACCGCTGTCCGAACTTTACCGATGGATTACTTTTCTTGTTTGGTTAGCAGCACCGTTATGCATATTATAAAACATATTATGTTTTTTTGCCAATATAATAAATATTTATTAACAAAGCCGTGAGTCGTGAACGCGTGTAATGGTGGCAAGAATGCTTGAATTGCAATTCATCTTAATAATTATAAATAATTATTAAGAGTAATAAATGTAACGGCCAACAGTTTTATCAGTGCTAGGCAAAGTGGATGACTTTTCTGATAGAAAGAAGAATTTTTAGCCTATTCCATCATACTACTTCACTAGGCTTAAATATAAATGTCTAAATTATGCGCTGGTTTTCTATTTAGTGCTGTTTTAGTTTATAAATTGTACTGGATCATCTACCATTACTAAATAGTTCTCTTTGAGGGTAGAATAACTAGTAAAAGTGGAAACCAACCATATTATATTAATTACCTCCTTTTAGTTAATTTTGACTGCCTCGTTGGTCTAGTGGCTAGATATAAGGCCGCAGACCCGGTGGTCCTGGGTTCAATTCTCAGGTCGGGCCAATAAGTAGTTATTGGGTTTTTCTGTCAGAAAATTCTCAATAGCAGCCCGGAGTCTGGAAGTTGGAAGTGTGTACATTCCCGTGCCTCGGAAAGCACGTAAAGCCGTTGGTCCTGCGCCAGAACTCTTTCCGGTCGTGTCGGATTGCCGTCCCATCGGATTATGAGAGCTAGGGAATAGTGAGTGCACCTGTGTTTGCGCACACACTTGTGCACTATAATATCTCCTGCGCAGTTGGCTAATCTCTCTTGAGATTGGCCGCCGTGGCCGAAATAGGTCTGGAGGACGTTATATTAATTACCGGAAACATGGTTTTTGGCCATAGTGAAGCGTGTAATTTCTCTCTTACTCTCATAAGTAATTTGCCGTTTTATAGAAAAGACATAATAGAAGACATATAATTATTTATCTAATCACCATAAAACATAATTTATAGAGAAATTCCTTAATTTATTATAAAAAAATTCGTGTTCTTTAATCCTTATAATAAGATTGTTTATGGTCATTTGAATTCTTTTGCTATCAACATTATTTGTCTCTCAAAATGAAAACAGTCTGGTTAATACTATAGTGCTGGTATTGCCGGCAATTAACATGATACGTTTAATTACCCACGCATAAATTTGTACCCCGTATTGAGTGTTTCCGTGCGTTTCATGGACAAACTAAGATAATGTAGAAAATAGCAAAAAAATTTTTTTTATCAAACTTCGTATGTCACATGTGGTTTTTTGAATTCCGACTTACAGTGATACGATATTTTTTTGTGTTTATCACTTAGACTTTATAATTATAATAGTTAATGTCGCATATCAATTACCGACTGATATGTTACCTTCTGCGTTGAATTTCGAGTTTGTTTATACAGATAACTATTGATTTATAAAATAAAACTCTACTTCCTTTTATATATCGATGAATACAAGGAACGTGGCGATGGTCATTTAAATTGACAATAAGTACTTGAGATATACAAATTTAATACACTATTGTGACCGATGTGATATGATGTATAACAGCAATAAGCGCCTGGAAGGTTTGATGAATGTTTTAAATTACATGACATCATGATAATATATTTTAAAATAAGTTAATAAAAGTTTAGTAGCTCCACGGCGTTAACGGTCATAAATATTGGCGACAAATTTCCGCCAATCGCGACAGCGCACGTCCCATTTGTCGTGAAATGCTCGCGTAAATAATAACCAGATGAGCGTAGCTTTATCACGCTTATTTATAGCCTCATTATACAGTAATCATTTGGTTAATATTATATCATTTTTATTATTTTTTAAAATTAAAAGTATCAACAATGAAACATCGTATTCTACAGTATTTGAGCCATATTTACTTCCCACAAAACTCAGAGACCTTTAACCAGCGCAACATTGACGCTTGACGATTCAAAATTATTTGTATACTAAGTCTATTTGAATAAAAACAATGCCATTTCATTTTAATTATTTACTGTTAAAAAACTGGTAAAGTTTTCGTCAAAATGACAAACTAAGGGCTTTGTATCGCCCTTGGCTGAATTTTATCTTACACAAACTATACTAGTCAGAAAAATTCAACAGGTTAGTTATTAAAGTTCTAAAATTAAGCCCTGTGACAGACAGACTAAGATCGTAGAATAAATAATATGTACTCCTTCGATACGAGCTCCGAAATGCTTCAAATATGATTCTTTTATTTTAATCAATAACTTATAATATTTGTAGGACGTACCTAGAAATATGCAGCATATTAACACCGAACATATAGCGAAAACATAATGATATTACACACAGTATTTATTTTAAATAACTACTGTATAAAGAAACACAGGAATATTTTTAATATTTGGATTTAACTGGAATATAATCTGATCGGAAATATAAACGCTTATATTATGTACAATAAAATATACGCAAATATAATTATATATTACAAGTGAGCGTAAAACATTACGACTGAATGGAAAATATTAAACTCAAAAGGGCTCGTTTGGTTCAAAATTACCTACTTAACGAGTAAATTCAGATGCTTTGTATCATTATAACCGAATATTAAACGTAATATTTCCCGCAGGATTACATCAAAACTATGGATAGTGGGATAATGTGCGCAATTCGCCCAATAATGGTGCTTCATTGACGATCCCTGGAATACGGTTGATTTGCTGATAAACGTAGCAAATTGAAATGTTTCACGGTTCATTAAAAAGGTCCCATAACTAATTTGAAAGTTACATCATGCACTAAATTATATGTGATATAATTTAGATTTGGAACGCTATTATTCTGTAACGATGATAAAATTATTGGCTATGAAACTAAAACAACTAAAATTTGTAGTTACAATAATATGCTTAGTCGCTAGCTTATGTAGACGAAAATCCTGAGATCCTTGCTTTATAAAGCTTGGAAAGCGTGCTTTGGTATAACTTTGGTTATGTGTGTGTGTATGCATAGTGCAATACAATGATATAATAGCATAAGAATTTGCACCAATAGCTTGGGAAGAGCGCAGCATACAAATTAAGAGTGGTCTTGAAAATTAAAACCATCATCAATCACAATAATTATTGCCAACCTTCACAAGGAGACGGCACTAAAAAAACTTTAAAAAAATTTGGAATAATTGTATAAATTAATTACGTAGATTACATTTAAAACTTTTGAAGCGCAGATACTTATATAATAATACTACATACTCAAATATTTTTCGAAACGTGTGTATTGGTTAGAAGGTTTTTCAGTCATGCATTACAAAAAAACACTTCCTCATTTATTAGCAAAGATAATATTAAGCAATCACAGTATTACAAATGTATGTAAGACTATTTCAAACTATTCCAACGAAATATAATTCGAGAGACAGTTTGAAAATTTCGTTGGGAATGCCTTCAGGGACTGACCGGGACAAGTCTGAGGCTTTCGCAATATTGGACATCTAGACTAGATTAATCCGTTTTGCAATGTGCTACCTAAATCTACGACTATATAGTTCGAGAAGTAATTAAACTGTAATTTTCAAAGCAATTTGTTATTTTATAACCTATAAATTTAACTAACAGGCTGTTAATGTAACACTCTTGGGCACATGTTGTTGAGCAATAGCATCTCGTGTTAACGAGACGGTTCGGAGATTAATCCACCATGCTGCTCAAATGTGGCTTGTTGCAGTTTCAATGCTAAGCAGATGATGAATTGTAAACGCTAATTAACATACGAAAAATAGTGATTTTATTGCACGGATTTGAAACTGCTAACTTCAGTTAAGATCAATCTATGTCTACAATCTACAAGGCCATCTTGGCAATCTAAACAAAAAAATCTGATAATGTTCATGAAAATCAAAATAAATTATTTAATAATAATAAAAAACTTAAGTAGATTAAGCGACAAATTTAAAATCAAAGCTAAATTATGCATGAAGCAACTTTACTCGATGAGGTGAACAAAATTCTTACACTCTACGTCTTTTCTCTTGAATTTTTAAAGTATTTGATGTCTCGCCAGGCTGAAATTCATTACCGGAGCAAGTAAAAAAGGCGCCCCATTGTTTAAACACAATATCACAATAAAGTTGCTTCTGTAATGGGCAATGCATTTTGAGGAGACGCGGTAACTGCCGGAACGTTTATTTATTCTTTTTAGGTAATCTGAATATTTTCCTATCGTGTACATTTTTGTAGAAACCCGGCTGAACTGGGAAGAGGGTTTGGACAAAGAAGAAGAAGAAGTACATTTTTGTAGAACGTTTGTCTTTGTACATGTTTTCATGTTTTGATTTTCTAATAATAAGGATTATTAAGTAACTATATATATACATAAATACGCTATGACGAAAGAGTTCAGTACTATTTTCTTGTCTGTTTGTCAATCGATTTTAATTTATTTTGTTTGGTAGTTATTGACGAACTTTAAGTTATGAATAAAAAAAATGTATTAAGAGTAGCAAAGAAAATGTTCAAATATATATTTCAATAATGATTATACTCGAATTTCGACCACCGTGAAGGAACTTTTAAAAACTACGATCGTTTCCCAAGACATAATTATGATCCCAATGCTTGTTACCCTACGTTTGTTTATTTTTTTAGGATTAACAGAACAACGAATTACCTGAGCGGTATTGAACGGTCGTATTACGGACAGCAAATAGCTTAAGGAAAGACATAAGCTATATAATATATACAAATTAAATGTTTCATTAATTTGTCACATTAACTAGCTAGGTGACAATTCTACTTAATTGAAATAGTTGATTGTAACTTATTATTATATACATTTAATTTTATGTATTTGATACGACTCATGGCCGTTCCTATCGTCTTTCTTACGTATATCTTTGGTCACGTGATATTATCAAATACCTAATAGGAAATATGTAATTTTTATAAATTTTAGTTTTTATGACTTAGTACAAATGAAATATTCAATTGATATGTAAAAGCTAGTCACGTATTCATTGTCGAATAATTAAAAGCAATTTTTGTAGTAAGTAAAAAAAAAAAAAATTAGCTTAATAATCTATTTAATTCTAACAAAATACTAAATAGAAAATAATTTAATTTTTATATCCGCTATTAAAGTAATACATATGAATAGCCAAATAATACGATATAGGAAACTTTCTGTCCTTTATTAGTGAAGCCAACAACTATACAAATCTAATTTCTCGTTGGATCATATCCTGGGGGAAGACGGCTATGAGCATCAAAGTTGTCGCTAACACGATTAGGGAGACGAATTAGTTTCGGCCAGGAGCCACTTGCCTTCACCTGACGGGTTTGTGGATCGCGATTAATTTGGATTGGTTTCGAGATTAATTTTCATTAAGAGCAATCATGGTTGCCGCAATGACCCAGTAGACCAGTTACACGATCTTAATTGAAGACAGTGGGTTCAAATCCAGATAAGTAATTCTTGTCATATGTCTATTGTGTGGTGAATAAAAACATGGTGAGATGACCTGCGTGTTTCGGATGTTATTTTTGACATCTACATTCACCGACTTTGTCTTAAGAGGAGAGGAGGCTTATGCCCAGCAGTGGGACATCAACGACCCTATTGCTTCGCGGCTTAAGAGCAAATAAACAATTTATAGAATAAGAAATATAAAAATGGTCTTTACGTTTATATCTAATAATACACATATTCTAATGACCCATAAAGATTGAATAAAAAAAACTGCGAAATAGTCATTAAATTTACCCCTCAGTAAGATGAATAAAAAATTACCTTCGAAAAACTTGTTTATGTTAAATCAAATTTATAATAAGAACTTTTCAAATATGAATCTAAAACATACGAGGTACGTCATTTGCATAGCTACAACGGGGCATCTCTGGAGATTGCATACGTTCATCCAGTAGCCAGTAACTACATGCTTGTTAACTCATCTCATATATTATGAAGCTATGTCAAATGTATCCTGCACTGGCGTTATACAGCGTGTTTTATAAAAGTTATCACTGTGTGTTTTAGTATTCATCGTTATTATTTTAATATGCTACTTAAATATTTTTATAATCATAATGACGTCGGATTCACGCAATTACTTTCTCGATTTATGAAAATCTCACGCGTAATTTTAGGACGAAAATATGTTATAAAAGTTCATTAAATGTGTGTATTTGAAACAATTTAGAGATAGTATGTTATATTTTTATAGGTTACAACCTTTTCCAATTAAAAATAATTGGAAAAGTGTACATTAATTTTGACAATAATAGTAACGGTCACTTCAGTCGTTTGCAGAAACTTACGAGAGTTCACGTTGGATCGTTAGTGTATCTTAACTTGCAGATTGATATCTCGCTAAGTAATACTGAGCATTTACATGCATAAAATGTGCTTAGAATTCATAGGAAATACCCACCAGTGCGGCGTGGTGGTTTAAAGTCCAAAGCTTCTTCTTAATGGAAATGGCATTCTTTATCCAACAGTCGAACATTTACGGAATAATTCAATTTAATATTGTGAAATAAGGATCAGGATTTACACTCATAAGTATAAAATATAATTTAAATTTATGTAAATTATAAACATCCTGTATTAGACAGTGGTAAGATAGAAGGTAAAATAAAGGCTCGCCAAATGTCGTACGTCGCGACCTTTAGGGATTTCCTTACGGTTACTTATTTAACTTGAAGCGAATAGCGAACTATCTACGTCCAATATTTGCATGGCTTAGCGGCTAACTACGTCCTGAATGTTTCTTCTTTGTAATTGTAGACAGAATTAGTTTGATATTTCCTTTATGATGGAATTTGTTAATCGGTTTGCTTCTGTAATCGGTGCTTAGAAATAAGTATATTAATAATTAATTGAAATACAAAACTTAAAGTAGGAAAAAAATAGTGTTTCGAAATATTATATAATATAAATGCTTAATAGGTTCAGATTATTTACTTCTTATTAATTGTACTTACACATAATTTTCTTTTAATCAATATTATATATTAATCTTTATATGTATATAATGATTATACTCAATGAATGCGCAACAAAGATCAGTCAAAAAGTAGAAATTTATCAATAAGGCCTCACATAAATTTAAGGCCGAACAAGTTCTAATAAATAGTCAACTTTACTATCGTTAAGATCCACAAAGGTTACATTAATTTTAAATCTTTTACAGTTATTAATACCATAATACCCATCTTCTATTACTATCTCTAGAGCAAACACCGTTATCCGACGAAAAAACGATGATTTGTCAAAATAAATTAACCACAAGACAGTCGACGGTGAATCGTCACGGCCTTGTCAAATATTTACATCACGGTTACCCGGAGCTACCAATGAAAAATTGTACAATGGGTTACAGAAATCGACGAAACAATAACTATGCATTATATTTAAAGATATGGAGAAGAATATGTAAAATACTTTAATACATATACTTTTAAACTTGATAAACCTTTTTTCTAAAATTGATTTTTTGATTTTTCTCATTCAGTTTTTCTAAATATAACTATATAATCATTAAAAACAATAAAGACACATATTTTAAATTGACATCATTAGCATACAAAATATTTGTTGAAGTCAAATAATGATAAAAGAATTCGCCTCTATTTGTGTATCGTATTATAAGAGGCTGGCCAAATCTCATGTGACTCGAAGCTAACAATCCATCATCGTCCAGGAAGGCTACCGTAATAATGCCCTTCAGAATAACAAATATAGAAAAAGGACCGAATTGTGAGGAATCGCATTAAAATGTACCGACAATAATGCGAGTTTGCGTTGGATTTTGTGGATATGTTTTAATATTCTATCTAAAAATGTATATATATATATATATATTATCTGTTGAAGTTTGACTACTTATATAATAATAATGATGTAAGCGTTTACGTCTCTAAATGTATATCTTACTATAAATGAAATATTAAAATTATATAATGCTTCATTTTCTTGGGTGTCTGTCGTCCAGTACCAATTGGAAGAAATGGACTCAAATTTAATTTGGTGGCGTATTTTATTTCTATATATAAAAAAAAATATTTATCATTATTAACTAAATATATAGAAAACGTGTTCGTGAAAAATTTTGGTTACAAGTTATAAGAAAGATTAATAAATTTGAATTTGATATAAAAGTATTATAATTTTGATGCAAGAAGTCCAATATAAAGTCCATGCTAAGGAGTCGAAATAATATCTAAGAAATTTATTGTAAAAAAATAATAAAATTACATGTTTTTTCAATTTTTATTCAATTTTTTTGCGAAAATGTTTTCAGTTATGTATGAATATAAGTAATTTTAAAGAGCATGTGTATGCATTAGTTGAAAAACGATTTCCTTGTAAACGTCATTTTGAAATAAAGCTTCACTTGTAATGTAAATCCAACTCCCCAAGGTTGAGAGAAAATTAAGTGTCTCCATCCACAAGATGGCGCTTTTGTTATATTTACGGGTGCGCGTGCACTTAATATTCATTAATTCCGTTCGAAATGAGCACGCTCACTCTTCCGCTTCGGTGACGTGTGATTTGAGTGCGGCTTTGTTTAGAATATTTCACTTTTAATTATTATATAATACCACAAATCGAAACCAATTATATATAATAAATGTGCTTTTGAAACACGATGTAAATTAAATTTAAATCGTGTAACTAATGCTTTCGACAATTTTTAAATCCATATAAACGCATCTGTATAAAATATTAATTAAATAAATCTTTATATCTCTTGTATAAGAAATATTACGTTATATCGAATCATCTTATAAATATTTCTCAATTAAATTATATGACAAGATCTACACATACTAAAAGTGTCAGTATTAGTTAGGAGATAAGTTAATGCAGCATGAAAAGAAAACGATATAGGAATTCTTTGATAATCCTTTGAAAGGCGTGAACAGTAACGGAACACGCAGCCGAAGCAAGAAATTAAGAGTTGTGTCGCAGTACGGCCTCCGGGGAAATTCGACCAATCACGGCGGCAGAATTGCTCATCGTATCTGCTATGTTCACACACAGACGCTATTTATATAAATCACTTTTTTTTAAATGCAAAGAATTATCATGTATTAATTTTTCGACCATACTGCCGGTCGTACTACTAAGCGACAAGCTGAATCAAAATATTTATGGTGTGTTGAATGATGAGTACGAGTAGAGAGGTTGATTCAATTTGTTGTCAGATGCGTCTGGGAGGCATTGCTTATAGCGCGTAAGTCACCTTAACTTCGTTACGTAGTCACAATAAATAGATTATTTACAAAATATTTTATAGTAGTTTCGTTCGCTTGTCTTATAATGAACAATAATAAAAATAGTGTGAGGACTGAAGTCACACAGGCATTTGTAAATTGCCCAGCACATCTCAGAAACAATATTGGCTCTTAGACTGAAAATAATATTATTGTGATGATCGTGTGAAGATGTGTATATAGTACACCAACTTTTTGCTTCTTCTTTAAGTAAAACAATACATGCAACCCATAATGCAACAGCAATGAAACTTTTTCTGCATCAGAAACCTTTGGTTGTATACATAGGTATATAGGTAGTAATATCAACAATGAACTAAAACTGAAGGATAAAATTTTACTTTTATTGCTCCAAAAAGGTGGAATTTGCCTTGAAAATATGTTTACTATTATTAAGATTAAAAACTTACAAAATACAATTAGTAATTACTAAAAAAAATTTAATGTAGGTAACATAGCATTTTTTTTTTTTATAAATATATATGAACATTGTAAGTAGTATTATTTTAATCATCATTATCGTCTGTGTGTAATAGAAGACATTTGCAACGGGATTTATCTCGCACGCTTTCCCCAATTTCGCTCAGAGGTTATGACGTGCGTTTACAGTTACAGGTTGCAATTTATTTTTATATCACTCTTATGTGCGTTATTATAAGGATCACAATATATTGTAGGAAGTGTTGTAAATAGTAATACTACGTATGGTATAATATTAGGCTTGTTACCTATAAATTACAAGAGATTTATTATTTCAACTAGTTTCGCTAGTTTGAACATTTTATATGTAATACGAATCTTTGTGCAAAGTAAGCCATTATGTATTATTAATTTTGACATCCTTAAAGAACAACTATGATTTGTAATGAAGACGTAAAACTGATTGAAAATACTGTATTTAAGAATCTAAACACACATTCTTATTTTTAAGTTTAATTAAAGTTAACGGCTATATAGTGGGTGATTAGTCAAATATGTCAATATACTAACCTACTTAATCTTCTTACTTCGTTGGTATAGTGACTCGATATTAGGCCGCTGAGCTTAAAACCCAGGTCGGGCCAATAAAAAGTTAGAGGTTTTCTGTTCAAAACTGTCATTAGCAGCCAGAATGTACTCACTTCCAACTTCCACTTTCCGGGCTTGGATGTTGGAAGTAAGTACATGTGTGCATATGTTCGTAAAATACGTTAATATACGCCTTTGGTCTTTAGCGCCTGAATACTTTCCAGTCATGTCGAGTTGCCGTCCTATCGAATTATGAGTATGAGGGAATAGGAAGTGCATCTGGGTTTGAGCCCACAATTAATTGTGCACTATATTATGTCCTACGCAGTTGGCTAATGTCTCTTGAGATTGACCGCAATGGCCGAAATCGGTCAACAGGACATCGTCAGTTATATAATGCTTAGTGTTTATTTTTTCCAATTTCAAATCAATGATGACATACAGAGAAAAATCATTGCTTAAGTTCACACCTGCTAAGCAACGTTTAGTTAGTAACGTTTATAAGTAAGGTTGTAAATACAAAAAAAAAATCAATCATAAATGAAACAAATTTTACATCACAATAATTAAAACTCCTTACTGTCAAAACATCAATAATGACGAACTCCCAGCGGACGTTGCAGACTCCGATAAACAGGCGTAAAAGCTTTTAGCATTACCGTTCATTCAGTCATTCCGAGTATTTCTTTGTCGCGTCCCCGCAACCGCAAAGGCGTTTTAAAACGCCCATCGAATGCCATAAAGAAAAATAAAGATTGGAATCTTTGTGAAATTCAAATCCCACGAGGATTGCTTCACAACGAACGCTTCTGCTTCTGGATTACTGATTGATTATGCATTCCCGTCGTGTCTGACGTGTGGCGGGGTGAAAAACAATATAATATCGGTATTTCGTGTGTACGGCTGGAAATTATCGAAATGGCATAGCATATGTATTACATTATTGCTATTGATTCTTGTTACTAACGAAAATTCAAATTTTAAATTCAAGATCATTTTGAAGGCGTCCTTGCTTTAATTGACGACGACTCCATAAATAAGTGAGTAGTTATTGTATTTACAATAGCTATGATAGCTTTATATATTAATTATCTTTTTTTAAATACATAATTGTTCAGTTTATTTATATTTAGTTATCATTTCCTTGTAAATACCTGTCATTGTTGGAATATTTAAAATGGGTACCCTTACCTAGTCCGTTTAAACGCGCTGCACGAATGAGACAACGCGCCTTTTAAAGGAAAAGAAAGTTACGAGTTTCCCTAGTTTTTAAATAATCAGTTCCGAAGGTAGATCAATGACTTTTGATAATGTCATTAAGTAAACAAAATGCTACGTCCTTACAAAAATATGGTATGCATCATAAAGGAGAATATATTATAGATTAATTTTGTTAATTATTATCATGTCTATTAAGTATATTTTAACATTCGAATCACATTTATTTTGAATACAGAAACTTTAATTACAAACCCCGTTTCACATTTCGCTCCAATTTACAAATAAATAAGATACCTAAACCAAATCAAACTAATTAACGAGTGACCCTTCTCATAAGTCCGACTTTACTCCTGACACGACAGCCTACAAGACATCCAGGGCCCCATCGACCCCACAAGATGGCGACCACAGATAAACCTCAAATGTCCTGCCACTGCTCGATAAAACAGTAAAAGCCAAATGTTGACCCGCGACCCCTTTAAAATTCAATGGGGAATCACTGACCGCTATTATATTTAATTTGCTGTAACTAAGACCGTTGCTGTTAATGTCTGTGCTATTATTGCTAAAGTTACTTTATTTCTGCTTTTAATAGTATAATATCATAAACAGAAAACAAGATTTAGGAAAATAACAAAATACTTTTAAAAACGTTAAATATCGATTGTTTTTACATCATCTAGATTACTGTTACAAATTAAAAAAAAACAATTATATATCAACTGTATTTTTATTACATTTTTAAAACATGGCCATACTATTTACCAATAAAGATTATTATCTCAAACCAAACAGCCAATTAAAAACCGAAATTCGTTGCGACAACTGTTTGACATGTTAGCAATATTTTTAATTGAGACAGACCCTGTGTGTTTGCAAACAATAGTTAAAACGACAATTTTTGTCAGAGCCCCACATTTTCCTTCTATTTTGAATTTTGGGGTTCTATTTCGAAAATCGAATTAAATCCAAGGGTCGAGTTAAACTGGTTAAAAGTATAGGGTGAATGTTTACTTAAACCGGGCAAATAATTAAGAATGTTCATTGATTTTGTCAACAGAGTGTATGGTCGGTGCGCGATTGTTGAGGGATCAATTGTTTGCACTCTTTCCAATGTGTTGTAGATTGAAGTATTTGTAATTGGTATTGCTTTGTTATAGATTAATATTTGCTCCTTCTACATGTAATAACTTATATTAAAATAAATGTGTTAATAAGACTCCATGTTATAAATTAAATTCATGTTACCTTAATGTTTAGAATATGTTTAATGGTACATTATATTTTGCTGCGGTAGGGCTCTATGCAACCCCGTGTAGGTAGCTACCATTAACTCATTTAGTTTATTTCTATTATTGCCATCAGTAAGATATCTAGAGGTCCATTTCTAGTATGCCTATATATTATACAAATAACAATTATTTATAAAAACTTTAGACTTTAATTTAAAAGTTCATATAATATCTATAAAATATTCTCAAAGATAAATATAACATAAACATATAACAGCTTCATTTTTAAAGTGTAAGGATGTGACCAATGTAAAAGTCGCTAGCAAACTTAATAAATAAATAACATATATAAGAAACAAACTCTTCGATATCCAAAATGTCTACTACGTATTTCCGGTTACAAAGACAAACATTAGATCGTATTATCGTTTAACCTTACCAATTTCTTTTTCTTTTAACTCGTATTTCTTTAGAGAGTCATTCCCTTATTAGGGATGTGTTTGTTTTGTCCGGGAGGTCCCGGGTCATTATCCGGGTGACACGTGATGCGTGAAATTATTTCGTACTTTACACAATTCGGGGCAGTGCGTATGCGCCCTGGTTGCTTCTACGGGTGAGGATAATAAGGACATGTTTATTTATATTTATTATTTATTTTGCAAAGTTTATTTTAGTGTAAATAGTGTAATTGTCTATAGGCGCCGTGAGAGTCATGTATTTCATTAAATTTAATAATATTGTTAGTATCAATATTACAAAAATCAAGTTACTAAAATTTGGCATGTAAGTAATTTAAATTGCAAATGTTTCTATGTGTAGCGTTTGAGTAAATTTTACTAATGCAATATAATTTTATTACTGTCAAGTTTATAGAGTTGCATGACCTTTAATATTGAAGCTATAATTTAAAATTTATAATATAATATAATTGTACTGGTTTCCGTCTGGACTTCGCACGCGTGTAAGGGGAAGAAGGAGGTATGTGCTTGTGCTTTTCTGTACGATTTCCTTTGCAAAATGTTATGATAATTGGTTGAGTAGTTAAGTTAAACTAACTTTAGATTTTATAATATGATAGTAATACGAATATCATATATCCTTTTTAAATTTCATTAGATAAATTAGTCTTGTGTTAATTATAATGGATGAGTAAAAATTATGCAATAAAGACGCGCGTCCTTAGTTACAAACATAGCTTAGCTAGTGATTAGTTAAACAGTGACGTGTCTTCTTTTTGCGAATTTCAAATCAATAATGACAGAAGAATCGAAATCAGTGTTTAACTAAATAGCTGCCAAGCAACATTTATAATTAAGGCCGAAGATATTTAGTCGAATTTTATTGAAAAATAACAAAACAGTAACCTACATAGTTTGACAAATTAACTACTATATTTTTTATTATTTCAACTATAGATAACTTTAATCCCCTAAATAGAATCCACATTAACGCCAAACACCAACAATTCGCGATTCGTTCCCCGTTCGATTACGATTCTCATATAACTAGCAATGCAATACATCTGGTACAAGTTGTTCGACGCCATGATACATTGACATAGAATGTTCATTTATAACAATGTCCTAATAGTATTTTGCTTCACACATTCGATTCCAATGACCCCATCAGAATATACTTTTAATAGACATTGTCGACATTAGAACACCCTAAGAAATTGATTATGTAATGTTTAGATCACATTGACATCGGTTATTTGAGTTCAGGATTTTGTTGAATATATATTTACGACCGAAATTCGTTTTGTTTTTTCTTTTTATTAAATTTTATCTTGTAGCTCAACGATTCCGAGAGTATTTTTAAATGTCTAAAGAATATTTTATACTTTGTTTTGATTGACCTCTTTCTTTCGAAACGGTACAATTATTGCTGATCTGATTTCTATCCACTATTTTAAATATTACCGCTAAACAAAATCCCAATGAAAATGTTTACAAATGACCCTTTCATGGGAAATGATTACGTGGTTGATTTCTACGCTGACATTAATGTAAAAATAGCCTACTTACATTAATCTTAAAACGTCATTATTACCTACACATCCACACTCGTCATTTATTTAATAAGCAATAATAGTACGACTTAACTCCCACAATTGGTACCCATTTACAATTTATGAATTGGTAAATGTTAGTTTATGCTAAAATATCTTCCTCTACTAATAATAAAATATATCAGGAAATCTAAGTAACAAAGAGAAAAAAAATTATTAGCGTATAAAGTATCTCGTGTATATAATCTAAGCCTAAGTTTAAAAAGATTATAAAGAACAAGGGATGTACGCGGTTCATCCAACAGCCTCTCTGAATCTTGTCTCATCGTGTTTACGAGTAATAAATTAAATTTACAAGGTGTTGAAGTAAACGAATAAAGATGAGAGAATAATGGGGGAGCATATTCTTTTAGAGAATACATTTCTACTTATATGAAAATAGTCTAGTAACGTCTTAAGTTGAATTTCGTTTTGGACATGTAAGGCAGCCAGAAACTAGTGATAAAAATATATATCAATATAATATATTATTTTAGTTCTTGTCCAAACTATATATCTAAGCGTATAAATCATTGTATAATTTTTTTAATAGCATAATCATATATTCCTACTTAATAGATATACATAATAGTAGGCCTTATTTCTCAATCTAAAAATGCTTCGTCTTAACTAAGCGAAAGTTGGCAAATCCACTTCTATATAATTATAGAACTAAAGCTTCCAAAGGTTTATATGCTTATAAAGGTGAAATATTTAGTTTATAAAGGTTTATACAGGCAAATCTTTGAAGTCAGTTTATTTTTGTATATTATTATTGTATAAAATCATTAGTATTCTAATAGTACTCTCACTGAAGTAGTTAGTCATGATTGCAACTGGTTTTTTTTTTTTTTTTTTATAGTATATGTAGGTTAGTGGACGAGCATGTGGGCCACCTGATGGTAAGTGGTCACCAACGCCCATAGACAGTGGTTTGTATATTTCTTAAAAAAAACAACATCACCACTGCGCCACCAACCTTGGGAACTAAGATGTTATGTCCCTTGTGCCTGTAATTAAACTGGCTCACTCACCCTTCAAACCGGAACACAACAACACAAAGTACTGCTGTTTTGCGGTAGAATATCTGATGAGTGGGTGGTACCTACCCAGACGAGCTTGCACAAAGCTCTACCACCGAGTAAAGTAAAAAAAGTGGTAAAGTTGGCAACTAAAACATAACTATATTTATAAAGAAATATGAGTAGATGACTAATGTTGCTACAAGTATGTAATTTATTTTTTAATTAACAATAGTTATTAATAAAACCAGATCGAACGTGGATGGTATAGTACATAGATTTAACCTAATCCGAACCATCACAAAATAATTTACGCATCGTCACTTTGATTCATTGAAGCCCGGTTAAGGAATAAAAAAAAATACGTTTAAGTTCTCTTAAGTTACAATTGTTAACTAGGTGGTATTTACAACCTATCACAAGCTTGCTTTGAACGAGAAGCTACAAATAATTTATAGTATTAGTATTAGTAACTTAATACATTTATCTTGTTTTAATAAAAAATGTAAAAATCGTTACTTAGATAATTCTATGACTATCCGAAAAAAGAATCGTTTTTTTTTTAAATATTCGAGTAACCAGGCTTAAGTTAAATTAAATTCCGAGTCTAATGTGGTGTTAAGACACAAAGGGGAAATAAATCTGAAACGTGTGTTTACGTAAAAGAATTTTCTCATCGCTTTCGAGATTTACCTGTCACGATTCGTTACAAGTTGCTTGATATTAATGGTTTTACAGAATTCCCTTACTTTGTACGTTGAAGAGTCTGAGATGACGCAATGCTATTTATCTTGTTACGTATTGGGTATTTAATACATACGAGCATACACATTTAAATTTTTCATAAATAAGGTAGCCTAAAATTTTTTTAATTTGTATTTTACATAATTAAAATTTAAGCATTAACACATATTTATAATACACATATATTTAATTTCATTACAAGCTATTTTATTAATATTACCTTTAGAGGATAATTAAAAGATTAAAATAAAATTTCGATTATCAAATCAAAATTATTTAAATGAAACTATTTAACTATTAGGTATGTGAATGTTATAATAAATTAAATATTAGCGTTGGCAGAACAGAACATACCTTCTAAAAATTATATCGCAAACAATATATTCTGCTCATACCAGAACACAAAAGCAACCCTAACTGTTAATGTCTTCATTTCACCGACCATTGATCGTCAATGAAAACACAAGCCGTTCAAATTCAATTTATTGCTTGTCAAATCTTCACTTGTTACATTGTAGTGGTGACTATTCCCGGTAATGACTGGGACACATGGCGTAAAGGGGTGAATTGAAATAAAATATTAATGCAATTCGAAAATTATACTGTTCATTGTTACTCGTTTGTGTCGTATTGGAAGTTATATAATTACATATTATGTTTTTTTAAACGAGCTGTAAGTAGTGGTCGATATGGTCTAACGACTGCAGGCTCAAACCCAGGCAAGTTTATAATTCATCTCGTTTTCGACGGCAAAAGGAAATATCGTAAAGAAACCTGAGTTTAAGTTCATTGAAATTCTGCCACATGTTTATCCGCCACATGTAAATCTGCAATGGAGCAGCGTGGTGGGATGAGCTCCAATCCTGCTCTTCAAAGGGTATGGGAGGCCTTAGTCCATTTACAGGTTGTTACTTTAACTATAACTAGTACCTAAATTAATTTATAAATTCTAAAGTATGTAAATATTTCGCTTAAAATTCTAAAATTTGCATAACCCGAATCGAATAATCATTGCACTAGAGTCAACTGTTAAAATATACTAAATACTAAAGCTACAACAATAAAAGCAGTCACATGCTATAACTCCTCGTGACAATAATGTCATATACCTATATCTAATAAAAGTAGCTATTCGGCAAGAATAAATTCGAAACGCAGCGCACATCACGATCTAAATCTTAGCCTAATTTGAATTTTAAATATTCTTGTTTTATAATAGTTAGTGATAAACCATAAGTCAAAGTTATATTTAATTAGAAATATTATCTAAAAAAGGTATTAATTTTCAACGATGGTATATTAGTTTGTGTAAAAAGTTGTTATGATGTCTGTCTGTTTTCTTTATACTGTAACGCGTCGGATAAAGTTATTGTATGCCGATATCGTCATTTATTCTCAAGATAAATGCGGCAAAGAAGTTGTTATTTACATTTAAAATCATACAAACAATCGTAAAACCACACAAACATACATAAAGAACAAATATCTTTTAGGTATCTATCTATTTATAGCCCAAAATATTTTTTATTATATATCTAATCAAAAATTACATTTATTTTTATGTATATAAATAGTTTCAACCTAGTATAGTCTAAAATAGTTATTAAATAGCTATAAATATATAAATACTTTGCAATTTTTCATACTATTAAAAGAGCATTTATGTGAAAAACAAATGCGGTTTCCTTGTCAAAACTACAAACCACTATTCTTAGGGTGTCATATAAGAACCCATCACTTACTTTAAAGTTCCTGGCTTAAAAGTGCTAAGCCGTGTTGAGACCGCCTATTCCCGGGACGAGCTTATCCATCAATATCTTTGCATATATACATAAGTAGATTTCAGTTTCAGATTATAGATTTGTATCTATTAGGTGCTTTTATACATAGATTTGAAAATTAAAGATGCTATTAATTTATCGGAAGCGTTAGTTGTTTATGTAATATCTTCGATTTTAAATTTTAAATCTCACGGTCCATTTCATCATTGTAATATCGATTCTCTTCTGACATGTATTTAACTTACTTATAAGCTTTAATTTTTTAATGATTCCAATTTGCAGTGTCGATTATAGATAATCAAATGATGTCAAATGATGTTGAACTTAAAACCACTATTAAGAGAATAAATTAACAAGTATTTATTGAGTTTTGACTAAAGTATTTTGTTTGGTTTTTCAAGTTTCTACCTAATTACCTTCTTTCATATAATATGTACCTAGGACACACAAAAAAGTAAAAACATATTTTATAAAATTTGCTTGATTAATTCTAGAACCTGGTTAGGTAGGACTTCTCAAATTTCAAACATTTTATATAAGTGGCTTGATAGTTAAGTACACTTAATATCATCGTTAGGTTAGGCTAAAATTTGCGGCTCACATAATATCTATAATTTAAATTTACTATGTTATTTATTTTATTACCATATAAGTTAAACCAAACTAAAATATTTCATGATTTAAAAAATCTTGATCAATTGAACGCGCTTGGAGTTGACGTATACGCGATCGCTGGCTGTAAACAACTTTCATATCCAATTTCCTATTCAATCAGCGTCACAATGCCTTGGGGAAGGTTTTATTAACAAACGAACGGTCTACATAAAGCGGCAATTACGTCACCTACAAACGACATTCAAAATTACCTATTGCCAACATTTTTTCCATCCAACTCCCAGTAGGCACCGAAAACTGGGTAGGAGTGGTCGAGTTTGTGCAAAACACTCCCATTGGTCGGTTAGAACACACCCACTGTTGTAACAAAAAGGAATATTTCAGTAAAGTGAAGCTTGTCCCCGAACACCGCTCGCGGTAGAGCCTTGAGAATTTCTCTCTCCCTTTCTCAAGTCGGTCTGTTGTGTTTCAGGACGGTGCGGAGGAAATATGGGTTTGCATCGAAGTCCCGTGAGACAAACCAACGCCATCTATCGGTTGACGCATAAACTACGAAGGCAATGTTTCAGCAAGATGGCGACGCTTGTTCTGCGAGCTTTGTACTTGTCAGAAACTTTTAGGCCTTAAGCAATTAACCGCCTTATTCATAAACTTTATTTAACTGGTGATTAGTTAAACAATATTTTGTCTTCTTCTTTCGTATGTCAAATCAATAATGACAGAAAGAGACAAATCAGTGTTTAGCTAAATAGTAACTAAGCAACGTTTATAAATAAGGCCGTAAGTGTTTAAATATTTTAGATAACTCGAAACTTTTTACAAAAGTAATTCAACATTTTAAAACACAATAATAATAGTTATCATATTAAAATAATCATTATTTTGCCAACAAGTTGCATTTATTTATTATATGATAAGAATTGCTTATTAAATATTTTAATTAGATTATTAATATTGGGGTCATATTTGGACTCAGGTGGATGTCACATTTTCATACTTTATAACAACTGAAAGTTTAAGGTTATATTTGAATTGAAAAATATCCTAATAAAATAGGTCGTACTAATAGGATACGCTTATAACAAACTTGACGCAATGTAATTTTTTCTAAGTAATAAGTTTATTAAGCTATTAAATTTCTTTCTATTATAAAATTTATTACGTAACTAAAGCCAAGTATTATATTCTTACTAATGACTAGATACAAGTTAACTTTAGTTCTCTGACGAATCACCACATTTGAGATTCGATCCTTCAGAGAATCTCCGAGTATAGCCCTTTCTATAGTTCGTTGAACCATTTCGAAATGGTGGCCAAACGCACTGTCAGTGTCCACGTCTCGGCTCCGTAGGTCATAACTGGTAAAACACACTCGTTGAAGACTTTTGTCTTCAAGCATTGCGGTATCCGTGACGAAAAGACTTGACCAAGTTTCCTATACGCTGCCCAGCCAAGCTGTACTCTTCTGTGTGCCTCCTTTTCGAAGTTGTTTCGACCCAACTGCAAAGTTTGCCCAAGGTACAATTAACTATTTATATTTTATAAATTACAAATACGCAATCTTTAAAATAAGTGCCTGCGAACATATGCAATGTAAGTACTATTATACCCAATTCATATTAATTAGTACTTTGACCATTATTCCAAAATTAATTAATTAAATTGAAGATATTAATTTCAAGGAGCTCGTAATTTTATCTTTTTACCAATTTTTTTAAATTTATGTTACATAGGGATTAGGGTAAGATATTTAATTTTATATCTATTATAATTTTCTGAATACCTACCTTTCTATTTCATTTTCATATATAAGTTACATAATATGTTTTTAATCGTCGATTAACATTTTACATAACACTGAGCCGAAATGGACCAGTGGCTAGGGCGTGTGAATCTTAAACGAAGGCTACAAGTTCAAACCTGGGTAAGGAGATCGAGAGAATCAGCAGCCCGAATAAGGAATAGTTTTAGAAAAGCTTTCTCCACGAGAGGAGATGAGTGTTTTGCCTAGTTATGGGACATTTATAGATTCTGTTTTTTTAAATAACTCTTTTGAAAAGTTATTATTTTATTAACACTAAAACAAATTTGATCAGTTCTCATAAAATAAATATTTAAGACTAAGTAATAGTCGAATATGATATTCTCTTCAATCCTCGTCGATACAAAAGAGCGTTCTTTAAAATATTGCCGCATGAAATCGATCTTTCATAAGTAGCTTACCAATTTTATAGGGAGGTTTAGCAAGCCTCTTAAGGTTTATCTTGTGATACACTTAGCTTTTCTACTGATACAAAATTAATGTTTAAGATTGTTTTATAAATTAATATAAAGTAATAAAAGGTAAGTTATAAAAGGTATAAATTAGGATTAGTTAAAGTATTATCAATTTTATCAGTAATTTTATTCTGTAAGTCACTTTATTTCATTCGTAAAATGTTGAAAATGTTGTTTGATAAGTGTGTAACAATTATTTTATTCAATGTCGCATATGACTTTCTGATATTTCACTATCATGTTCTACAATGAGATTCGATTTTATTCCTACAGTTTAGAACTACAACTATAACGATATTTATATTACAAAGTTATTAGAAAAACTGTTAAGTTTTAAAATACAATTTTTATTGTCTTCGGTGACGTTATTAGTTGTAGTTAAATATATACTTCATTGAAATGAAATGATGTGTGTATATTTATGGGTTATATAATTGATGCTTTCATATTTGCAATGGGCTATTTCTAATTGTTTTTAAATGTGATAAATATATTAAATTAGAAAGAAATTCTGTGCGCTATAACGTTAAATTAAGTCTTCGTTATTAGCGCAGTTTTTCGCTGCAACAAGTCCACACAAATTCGCGCACTAAGTAACGTTATATCGGTAATAGCTAATTAGCCGGAATCCCATAATCGGTCAGGATAGAAATCACCCACGCGGGCCCTATTTGCGGCCACGATTAGACCCATAAAACTCGATGCGATCTTGATAAGGGATGCGAAAATTGCTAACAAACCTATCTAACGTACCTGCGGTAGGTGTTATAAATACTTTCTTAGATACTTTATCCTAACTTAACTGTCATACCAACTTACTTAGGTTTTTATATAGAAAGGCGGACGAGTAAATGTTTCACTGATGATAAGGCGTCACTACCCGTACTATGAAAGAAATAATACTCGCATGTCTCGTCAATGCACCACCGACCTTGGGGACCAAGATGTTATGCCATGCAAATGTAGTTACACTGACCTTATCCTTCAAACCGGAACACATCAATACTTATTACTGTTTGGCGATAGAAACTCTGATAATTGCTTAAAAAATCAATCATTTTTACGCATGCTGTACGCACCTACAATTTAATAAAATAAGTCTAATGAGTATTATTATTTAAAAAAAAAAGACAAAATACAATTTTGAAATGTAACAAAAGTTGCCAGACTCAAAACTTCACGCTATTTCGTATCCGTAAATGTATGCAGATTGTGCGTTAGAGTTCGGTAGGTATATTGAAATGCGCTAAAAGTACCATAATTAGTAACAAAACTTTTCCCGCGCGTCTGTTTTAGTACGAGTTTAGACAGATATTCCAAATTTTTCGCAAAAGCTTTCGCAAACCGCTTGATTTTTGATGCAAACTTCTGTCTGCTCGTTCCACGGAGGCGTTGGTTTAGAAATTTTCCAACGTTGCAAATTTGAATCCGGTTTTATTAACGTCTATGCATATTCAAATAGTTGTTCCTTGTTAGTTGAATGAACGAATGAGTTATATTAGCCTATACGTTCCACACTCGCACTGAAATTACAGTTTGAGTGTTTTGTTTTAAACGTTAATAAAAATAAAAGTGAGTGGCTTTTGTCGTAATGTGTTTTCGTATATTTCGGCATAAACCTCACGTCTTACAACCGAGGGTGTAATCTATACTAATATTATAAATACGAAAGTAACTCTGTTTGTCTTTTTGCCTAAAGCACTGAATCGATTTTGATGAAATTTTATATGAAGCACACTTGAAATTTTTTATACGCTAATATTTAATAATAAGGTCCTCCAGACCGATTTCGGCCACGGCGGCCAATCTCAAGAGATTAGCCAACTTCGCATGAGATATTATAGTGCACAAATACAGCTGCACTCTCTTTTCCTTAGCTCTCATAATCCGATGGGACGGCACGACCGGAAAGAGTTCAGGCGCAGGACCAACGGCTTAACGTGCACGGGAGTGTACACTCTTCCAACTTTCAGACTCCGAGCTGCTACTGAGAATTTTCTAACAGAAAAACCCAATAACTATTTATTGGCCCGACCTGGGAATTGAACCCAGGACCACCGGGTCTGCGGCCTTATATCTAGCCACTAGACCTAGCAGTGCTAGCAGGCTAACCTAACCTAACATTTACCTCCTAACTTGCGGGTGAAGCCACGGGCGAAATCTAGCAATAAATGACTACAATGGTTATTTATTAGTGGAAATTAGTAAATAGTACGTACTAGGTTTTTATATCATTTAAAAATTTACTATTAATAAATTAATGACGACTTTTACTAATGCAATAGCTTTGTGAGTTCAAATACGAGTAATTTATTTAAAGAAGTTAATGGAAAGCTAGTTTAACGGCTTAGATAGTTATTTTTTATTTCACGGTTTCGTATGTGTGCTCTCGTGAATGGACACACAAAACAAAGTGCTACAATTAAGCCGCGTCCCGTTCCGACAGAGTTCAACAGTTTTTCCCTCGTAATTCTATTACATTATTAACTTACACCGTGTCAAGGAAGAAGAGCTGTCCTTTGTTTTAATCGACTGTCGATAGATTTACAATATTAATTATTATTTAAATAACAATACTATATGTACATATAATAGTATATTTATAGGTTATATATAAAGTTTTTAATTTATGTTATCTTAATATTACATCGCAGGTACATAAAATCATCAATTGCTATACTTACGAATAATAGAAAAAACTTAAATATTTGTGGGAAATTATAAAATATGAGATATCATTTAATTTTCCATAATAATTTTATAAAATACGATTTTATTATATCGATAACTTATTTACATAAATATGAAACACAATTATTAACTTCACGCTGTATAACGTCCTCCAGACCGATTTCGGCCACGGCGGCCAATCTCAAGAGAGATTAGCCAACTGCGCAGGAGATATTATAGTGCAGAAGTGTGTGCGCAAACACAGGTGCACTCACTATTCCCTAGCTCTCATAATCCGATGGGACGGCAATCAGACACGTCCGGAAAGAGTTCAGGCGCAGGACCAACGGCTTTACGTGCTTTCCGAGGCACGGGAGTGTACACACTTCCAACTTCCAGACTCCGGGCTGCTATTGAGAATTTTCTGACAGAAAAACCCAATAACTACTTATTGGCACGACCTGGGAATTGAACCCAGGAACACCGGGTCTGCGGCCTTATATCTAGCCACTAGACCAACGAGGCAGTCAACAACGCTGTATATACATTATGTTACAAACAGAAACAAATACTTACACTGTTGTTATATAAAAGATCAAGAAATCGATAAGTTCAACGTAATAACATCACTAGTAGACATTTTCCGGTTGTCACATGTTTCTTAAACAATGATTACAATAAAAGCATTTAATGCTTTAATTTGACTTTCAAGCTATTTCATTTAACTCTGTGAATTTTGTGAATTCAAATAAACTTTACACGGAAAGAAAATTGTGTCTTATTGAGCCGAAACTCGTGGATGGCTGATAGCTCTTTTAAGTTTTCTTCTGCTTACTTACTCTTGCTCCGTAGCATTGTAAGGAATTGTACATGTGTCGGAAGAAATTCTGGTATATAGTGGTGGATATAATCCGTGGTTGTGTTTGCTGGATCGGATAAGCTTCAGACCTTCCTTTGAAACGACGAAATGACCAGTAGAAATGAGGTTGAGTTTACATTTCAATATTTATAGACACTTTGATACATCTCAACTTTCCATATCGAATAAAAAAATGTAAAGCATCGATATTTGTCTTAACCAACACTAGCCAACAGATTCACGGCGTTGCACTGTATATAAGTTGAAAATGTGAGCCATCGATATTTTTCTTAGACAACACTAGCCGACAGGTTTGCGGTGTCGTCGGCTCAGCGAAGATCGTGCTGAAAACTTTTAATACTTTAACTTGACTCTCACTCAATTTCGCTTAACGCCGCTCGTTGACACGCCTCGGTGTACCGACGCCGCGATATCGCTTTATAACTGTTTTAAAGCTGAAACTTCCAACTGATAACTTTTCCGTATAAATTTGTTAATGTCTTTATTTTTAGCTAATAGTTGTAGTTGTATATCAAGTTTTTCATAGCGTCGGCTTAAGTTACATATATTTTAATATTTAAGCTAGTTTTAGGTTTAGTTCATTATAAGATTTTAGTTTATTTAAGGAGTCATCCTTTAACGTGACCATGGGTTTTTAACTATATACATCTCTCCGGATGTATTTAAAAGTTTCATCAGATTAGGTCCGGTACTTTTTGAGTGATGTTCAAACAAACAGATAATTTACAGGTTTATTAAGTAAACTATTATATGTAAGTACAATGTAAAAAATATTTTTGTATATCATCAATATAATGAAATTCTTCGAACTATACATTTAATAACGTTGATTTAAACCGAGAACGCTCGCAAAAATAAAACAAAACGTAAAACGCGTAAGAAAGTCCTTCAGCGGGTGGTGGGTGGCAAGGTGGCTGGGTGGTGGCCGACAATAGGTGTACAGATAACTTTCCTTCCATAGTAGAGTCAATACCGACCCTAGGGAGTTTTACCCTCGAGGCTCGGTCGCTTGGGAAAACTAGACCCTACAATATAGAAAAGGACAAACTTATATGTCACTGTGGAGTGTAAACGGCGCGTACTTATACTTATGTATTAATAATATATAAAGGAAAAATGCCGAGGACGTGTGCGGAGTGATATGTTGCGACTGTTAGCGAGAGAGGGATGGATGACATCAATTTGTCGTGTCGTGATGGGGTTTTATTTTGTTTGTACGTTTTTCTCTTCGGTTGATCTATTTTTGAATTTGTTTATTGTATTTATATTTCGAGGGAAGCTCTTATGTTGAAATTTATAAATTGATGACGTATAAAACCATAACTGTATTTACTATAACATTAATTAATAATGAATTTTGAAACCTTATTAAAATTTTCAATAGTCTAACAGTACCTATACGAGACGTAAGTGACGTCACGGGTAGGTTAACCATACATACGGCATAAGCTTATTAAGAAATTGTATCTAGTAACAAACTGTAAATGTCCACTGCTTAGTACGGATTCCACCACGATTTGTAATGCAGGTTGATGAACGTATGTATGTCACACCTACACATCTAAGTTTTCTTACGATAATTTCCTTGACCACTGGACACGAGACGAATTATAAGCACTAACTAAGCACTTAGTGATGACAGCTTAGTTCTTATCCGGGTTTGAATCGGGTAATCTTCGGCTGAGTTGTGAGAAGACAAAACTTTCATATTATGATTTTTTCGCATGAATATTAGGTTAGAATGTATTTTATTGTACATATTAATACTGACACTGTGGCTCTGTTTTTATTATTACATTTTCTTTTGATTGTGTCTGTTATATCAATTCATATTTAATAATCAAAATTGCATTTCTATGTTATTTTAGTACTAAGTTATAACTGTACAGTTATTTCTGTAACGCTGTTGATTGCGAGTACATTCACATAAACGTGTAGGAAAAATTTTTAATCACTATAATGAATAATAATAAAACTATTTAAAATACAATACATGTATACTATTAAAAATTATAGATAATTACGATAAAATGAGTTTAATTATGGAGGAACCTCCCTCTAACCTACGCTTTCTTGTCCTCGAGTATCGCGACCAAAGTCTTCTATATTAAAACAGATATATATTATGGCTGGCTAGAGTTTAACTATACATTTGTAAGACTTTACATTGCAGTATGTTATGAAAACGATGTAGTTAACACTATTAAAAGAAGTTGGCACTGACAGAGAAATATTTGCAAAATCGTTACTTAGATATCGATAAGTTAGTAGAAATAAATTGTAATAATAATGAATTTCAAAAATAATTCCACTTTGTAACCTGATCCGCCCACACTTAATGTGATTTAAGGGCAGATGCACACCGGACGCTAATTTGGTAATGCGCCGTCACGTGGCACGCGATCGCCACGCGACAGCGGGTTTGTGCGATTTGTTCACTTAACTTAGTTATCATGAAGGGTAGACAAATAGCTACAAGATAAATAAAAAATAGAATTTAATATCTGCTTGAGCATGTGTTTTAATTTTATACGAATAAAATAATAATACCTTAAGAAAATAAAATAGAAATGTTAAATTATACATATTTAATTATTACGCAAAACTACAAACTTTGGTATATTTATCTTATTTAACACTAAAAAAATACGCAAGTATAATAGAATTAATTAATTAAAACGAAACCGACTTCAAATAAAATTCGAGCCAGTAAAAATTTCCTTCAAATTTAAATGGGTCCAAACAGAGAGTGAGCTTACCTATAGATTTTTTAATCATATCGGTTTATAAATAATGGAGTTTTGACATAAAAAAATCCAATCAAATTGAGAACCTCCTAGTTTGTTTGAAGTCGGTAACAGACTAGCCTTGTTTGAACGCGGAAGGTCCGCCGGCGCACGACATCCGGGCGCGTGCGCCGCACACGGCGACATACGCGCGCCACTAAAGGCTCGTTTGGATTATTGTAACGTAATCCGTTTACAACAAATTGCATACTGTGTGAAACTAAAGACAATTTTGATAAAAGTAATTTTATAGAGTACATTCGAATTTGTAGGCCTTGTAATAAAAATCTTATAATCAAATTAAGTGTAAGATTACATTATTACAGTAATACAACATTGGAATTGACAAACAGTGCAAAAAATATTTCGAATCACAGTAAAGCTTATTGCAATTAAAAATATTTTTAGAAATACTATTTAGAAGAACGAGAAGATGAATTCCCGTTTTGAATGTAATAAAATTAAAATTATGGTAATTAATATTTAAGACAGCTCGAACTAAACATTACCGTCCGCTATTTTATGTTAATTCAGTAATACAATCCCCATTCTTTACTGACACAATTAGGAGCAGCGATAAACCCATGCATTATCTAGTCGTGGGCAACAATGAAAAATATTACCCTTGGAGGACAAAAATTGTTAGTATAATATTACAAGTGGGGTGAAAAAGGTAGCATGTGCGAAATCACAATAGCTTAAACTATTTAAGTTGATGTTTTTGTTCGAGTTACGAGTATGATGGATGGGTTGCACCCAGTGTGTACAGACCCTTTCGATTGAGAACTACGGAATGATGACCCTTGGAGGTAATTTTATCTGTATTAGATAGATAATTTAGGTTATCTTTTATCTTTTTTATCAGCTAAGATATTATATAATCTATTTAGTGTTAATATTTAATAGGTCTTTTAGTATGTACAATAATTTAAAATATTATTTTTTGCTTAATTCACAAAGTCATATGGGTGAAAATAAAACTTCGCATTATGTATAAGTAAGTTTTTAATATCGTGTTTTGTGATATTTTGTTTCTTAATAATTACAATGTACAAGTCTTATTCGATATACAATAGTGTTAAATAATATGTACTATATAATAATGTTATATTCAGAGAGACTTTGCTCAAAATACAGTTTTTATAATTTGTTGTGATTTTCAGGAAAAAAAATATTATATAGATATCTACACGTATTTTCGTATACATTTTGTTCATTTCAAAGATATTTTTCTCTTTCCCCGTTTCGTTGTGATACAATGCCTTCGTACTTAAGTTAAAAAAAGATATGTATTGTTCCAAGATATGAAGATTATTCAAGATTCAATATCTACCTTATATTCGTTGTTACGTTTACAAATAACGTACATATGTAATTTAACGTAAAATTTAAATCTAATCAATTCGAATTGAAGAATCGTAAAATTTACATATTTTTATACAATTTTACTTACAATAAATATATCACAGATTTCACAAAAAAACAAATTAAACAGACACATGTATGAAAGAGATTAAACTTTTTACATTCGAGCCCTGAGGTTCTTTGATAAAAATTCATGGGCTTTTATAAAATCTACATGACTATTTTGAATCTAGCCACCGATCTATGAAATGTGTGAATTTTCGTAATAAATTCTAATATTTACAGGTAAATTACAATAGTATTTACATAACATTACCTGTGCACGCCGCCATGTTCATTTATTATTTTCAGAATATAAATTTATTAATTACAAGAATCGGGTAACTGATGAAAATCTTATCATACTTAAATACAGGTGCTATTTATAAAAATACAATAATTGAAATTGTTAAAAACGTAACGTAATTGATGACACGCGGTGACAAAAATTCTTTGAATTTAAACATAAACAAAATATTTACAGAATTAATTAAACATTTATTGAAAATTTGTAAAAAAAAAAACAATTGATGTATTTATAAACCGATTTCCATTAATATTCTTGTCTATTTATATTATCTGTGGAATTTATAAGAGTAATATTAGCACGCAGTGCGTTTGAAATTAGAACTAATAATGAAAATTCTATTATCGTGTTGTCTATTATAATATTAATAATTTTACATGTCAACAGTTGTACGCGTCACCTGCCATTATTAAAAAAATAATAAAGATAAATATAATAAATTGCTTGTATTTTAGCAAGTTAATTACTCAACGTAATAAAATCGTTACTTGGAAGCGAGTGGGGCGGTCTGTGCGTACTGTTGCGCGCTGCACGTCGGCAGCGAGAACGGGTTGACGCTAAACGGCGATGACACCAGACCGCTCATTCCTGTTGACAAGAACACTAATTATTGTATAATCTTTATTAAATATGTATACTAAAATAATCCAGGATTAGTTACAAACAGTTCTAAAGAAAAGTACGGGAGTTTATTATGTCAATTGACTTAAAGCTAGCCGAGGCAAACTAGTTTATGATATACTAGTTTCCGCTCGCGGTTTCGCCTGCATATGAGGGTCAGGTATTATATAAACGTACTTGGGAGTTCAAAAAAAAAAAGTTTTTAATAATTCTTTGATTTTATCGTACATTTATTGAAAAAAGTTATATAGCTTTACGTGACTATCCTTACACTATGTGGTTCAAATTCGATAAAATCGTGGAACATAGCAGTAGTAAAGGAGATTTTTAGATAGAGACTTTATTAATTCATTTTGAATGAACTCTGATTACGCTTAACATATAATTTTGCGACTTTTCACAATATTGTATTTTCCATAATAATTACACAATATCAGTATAATTTGGTATAAAATCGTATTGATTTACACATTTGATATTAAATCAAAAACCTTATCTTCCAAGTAATATATATAGCAAAAAACACAAATCAAGTTATAATGTATAATATTATAGATAAGCTTAATGTTATGTAGTTATTATATATATCCTTATTAATAAAATCGAACACGAAAACTTTATTTAACAATAGTAGGTAATACTTCATATATAATATATAAGATAAAACAAATGTATGATTATTAAATAAATATGTTATATGCGTTTAAAGCGTATAAGCAACGAACAAAAGCGATACAAAAGTAAACAGAAACAAAAACAAAAATACTACTAACACTGGACGGCGAGATGTTGCCAATTTTGATGTTGTAAATTACGCGGTGGACTATTTCTGACGACTGCGAACGCACTGCGAGGCTTCCCTTTGCCAAGTTCACTGCATTTCGTATGAGTGTTTACGGTACATTCATTCTTACACTCGCCATTCCTTTCAGCGTAATAGTCGCTATCTTTCGTATTATACACGTTATAGTGTTCAGACGATATATGTCCGTTCATGTTCGCCGGATGGTACGGTCCTAGAGACACTGGACGGGATAAAGAAAACAGGAGTTAACACGAAGCGACACATACACATGGCGTGCGGAAGCGTTTGTAATGTGATATAAAACTTAATTGTGTTCCAGGATATAAAAGCGAGTTTACGATTAAATGAACTTTGTTTCAATGTAATTTTATACAAACATTTATGTAATATATAGAATATTTAACTATGACTAAAACATCATCACATCCATCACAAATATGTATAATATAGTACATCCTTTTGTATAATAAGTAGGTTAACAATTTCGCTCTTCAGACAAATGATCAACATCAAAATTTTGGCTGGAATTTATAGAGAGTTGAAAGTTGAGTGGAGAAGTGCAATAGATATGTATTAATAACAAGAAAAGTGTTTTTAAAGTAGTATTCTTTCTTCAGATGGTTCCATTAGGTAAAATAATTTATCTGTGCTGGACGGTACAGTGCATTAGCTAAAAAGAAAGAATGGATAATATACGGTGACTAGATGTACCACTGTTTAATTCAATTTATATCTGGGATTATCACGATACTACAAATATATTTGTGTTAAGTCCGTCCATTTGAATTAAATAAGTTAATTATTAAAAACTGACTGCCTCGTTGGTCTAGTGGCTAGATATAAGGCCGCAGACCCGGTGGTCCTGGGTTCAATTCCCAGGTCGGGCCAATAAATAGTTATTGGGCTTTTCTGTCAGAAAATTCTCAGTAGCAGCCCGGAGTCTGGAAGTTGGAAGTGTGTACACTCCCGTGCCTCGGAAAGCACGTTAAGCCGTTGGTCTTGCGCCTGAACTCTTTCCGGTCGTGTCGGATTGCCGTCCCATCGGATTATGAGAGCTAAGGAAAAGAGAGTGCACCTGTGTTTGCGCACACACTTGTGCACTATAATATGTCCTGCGCAGTTGGCTAATCTCCCTTGAGATTGGCCGCCGTGACCGAAATCGGTCTGGAGGACCTTATTAAAAACTATGCAATAAATCTTTTGTACGGCATCGATTGTGATTGCATGCGCTCGGCCCGTGCAAAACGGTCTCTACAAGTACTCGTCATGAATATCTTAGTCATAAAATATATACTTATCAAAAGAAAACAAAATCGATCATTTTAACGACAAACTCGTATTGTGCTCCCGTGAAATAAGACGATTTTAAATAACGAATAATCATCCGGTTAACGAGCGAGACTAGAGGAGAGGGTAGAGAGCGGAGTAAGGTAGCGCCACTCACGCGAGGAGGTGTTGAAGAGCGCGGAGGGCGGCGCGGGGTAGTGCTGCGGCGCGTAGGCGGCGGGCGCGTGCGGCGTGGACGCGGCCGAGCAGTAGCGCGGCGACACCGAGCCGCCGCTGCGCGCGTACTCCTCTAAAAGAAAAAGCCTGGGTCAACACGAAATTATGGTTAGCGCTTTCGTCGACTGAAGCTAAACAAATTGTAGTAGTAGACGCGAGGCGTAGAAACCACCGGCGAGACAAAGATATTTTTAATCGAAACTACCGATTAAACTGTCAATAATCTAATCGATAATAGTCAACATGTTGTGTTATCGTATTCAATAGTGACAACTGTCAAAAAGTGAATAGTCAAATGGACATTCAGTTGCAGCATCAGATTTATTTATCGGGCATTGATAAAAAGGCAAATCCGAGAACCATGAAGAATAATTGAAAAGAACATATTGATATAAAAAAGTAACGAGTTGAAATATCCTAAGTTTATTGTAGTTCTAAATTTCTGTAAACAATTAATCTAGTCGTAAAACGCCACGTTAACTTTTTATATATAAATCAAAGTTCCGTAAATGTTATTGATTGAACATTCAGGTGCTTTTAATTTTTAAGATTATTTTATTTTACCTCGCTACTGTTCATTATTTAATTTATAGTTTGCGTCGTGGTTAAAAGACGTGAAGAAGTCTAAATCAAAATTCCAAACCTAGACAGACAACAGAACATTTTCATATATTTAATTTGTATTAATAATTCAAAATCTGTGTTGGATGACAATCTGACACTATCACTATTTACCAAGATGAAATGATGTGATGTAATAAGGTCTTTTCTTCAAAAGAAGAGCCTGTGCCTCGCAAGTAGGTCATTTACAAACTGCTTTACTTAACTATTTACTTACTAAAAAATGTACTTTAGCAATAAAAAAAGACTCACCTTCAGTCCACTGCGATGCGGCAGTGTCCTGTACACTGACAGCCAGCTGCCCCGTGTAGGAGTTGAAGGGCATACTGGCGGGCGGCGAGCGCGGCGCCCCGAGCCCCAGTTGGTTGTTACGGGGCATAGAATACAAAGCCTCCGCTAAATCTGCCGCTCGCTTCAGTATTATTTCCTTTTATTTAAAAAAAAAAAAACGCGGGCTTAGTTTCAATTTATTTTAAAAAACAAATTTTACGACTGAAAACTACAAATATTACTATTACAGCCCTAGTTTAAGGTCTTTAATAAACAATATACGTAAGTTATGGGCACATATGGGTTAACAAACTTTACTACTATTAAAATTGAACATTATTTTTTAATAAATAAACAAAATTCTAAAGAGTTTATCAATTTCATTATCCATTCACACAGTCCTCGTTTATCATTCCCATAAAAAGGGATTTCATTGTATACTTTACGACGTCAGCTATAAAAAATTTACCTTGGGCAGTTTTTCGGGATCGCCCGGATGTCTCGGTATAAGTTTCTGTAGTCTCTGGAAGCCGTAATCTATTGTCGGCTCGTTGAGAGCTGCTATGCGCAACAAGAAAAACAAAATCAATCATTAGCTGCCCCACTAACGAATGGAAGCCTAATTGATGGATCGCTATCGAAAGAAATTGCGTATTACTTACTGGCCTGTTTTGGTTTTGTTCGATTCTTCTTTGTATGTTTGTATGGTATCAAGAAAGTTACGGTTTAACATTTAATATATATCAATTTGGAAAAGAATACAGAGAAAGCTTTAGCTTGTTATTAGCTTACACTAATTGAAATGGTGCCGTCATGACTAAAACCCACAGCAATATATGTATAATAAAATTTACAAAGATCATTATATTTATTTCAATTTTATTTATTATATATTTTCACACAAAATAATTTAAATGTTTATGTCGTACTTAATTGCCAATTAAATCAGCAAATATGACAGCTTATTTTTAGAAAATTTAATCTTTAAAATGTTACTCGAATTCGTTATTTGTTATAATTAAATAATGTATGACTAGGATCAATTCCCGTATTAGGCCAATAAGAAGTTATTGGATTGGTTTGTCAAGAAATTCTCGCTAACAGCTCAGATTATATAAGAGTAAATTGCATTTGCGCACACTTTTGGTATATAATATGCACAGTTGGCTATAGGCTACTTTGAGTTAGACCACCAGGGTTTTTATCAGTCAGGAAAATCATCATATTATGTACGATGGCATGGTCTATATTAGCACAGATATGTATGTGTATATATATATATATATATTTACTCACAAACATAAACGAATCTTCCAGGCGCTCCCTTACAGAACTGCTTGCTCTTGTATGAAAGAGTAACTTCCACCACGCCTGGTATGTGACGCGGCGGTGTCTGCACTCTAATCGCGTGTGATGTTATAAGCTGTTGACAATGCACACCATTAACGCCTTGTTCATATATTTTTATATCAATGTCACTCTAAGCCTCTAAGCACGCTATTACACTGTTCCTATACAATACCAGTTATTTCAAACCATTACTTTAATAACAATGTTTACTATCATGGTCTTGTAGTACCAATCGATTTGATCTGTCTAATACAAATATTTTCTCATTGCAATAAACCCTACTTGAAGCTTTAAATCATTTTTTGATCGTCCTGTAGTATAAAGCGTAAATAACAAGTAGGACTGTGTCTTAAACGAATATTGCGGACTCAATTCGAAGCTATCACGTGTTTTATTATAACTACTCTTGTGCTTCGAGGTGAAGAAACTAATGCTATAATAAGTGTGACGTTGTAGAAGGATTTTACAATAAACTCACCTCGCTCCAAACTAACATAGTTCCGAATACGACTTGGAGTCCATCGAAAAAGTTATCCCCTACTATTATGACCGTAGAACCCCCTGACGTCCAGCCTTCGCTCGGAGATATTGCTTTGATGCATGGCGTTGCTACAGGCAACGGTGGGTATAGTCCCGCTATTGATAAAAAATAATTCTGTTCACTATTCCGTCCACTTTAAAGTTGAAATTTCTTTGTAAACATACAAATTTTAAAATAACAGTTACTACTATAAATAAACTGAAAAACTATCAAATCATATAAATAGCGTTAAAGTAATAAAACCGTTACTGAAGTCGTTACACTACTAGTAAAAGTATTTTATGCCCAACAACTTATAAAGTTGAATAAACGCCAAATTGCTAAAACTCACGCCGTCCCACTTGGACGTTTATCTTTCGCTGTATCGGAAAAGGGACAATTGTACCTTGTTAAAGTTACACTTGCTTGCCATTGTCAACTATTTTGATAATTGATAATAAATTTTAATACGATTCAAATAAAGTTGGAGATAGCATTGGAATGCTAAGGTTGTTATGACATTATCGAATTGTTATTACAAATGCAAGGTTGTGAGGGGGACACGCGTCGGAAGACAACAGGGTGAATCTGAAATCTTGCGAACAAAACGACTCGGTAATAAAGACGAGAAGAGAAAGTGAATTTAAGGGGACGAAAGAAGATTACGTCGGAGGTACTTTTTTAATTTAAGTAATAAAAACATTTTTTTTTCTCTTTTCCCCCCGAGTGAGTAATTAATATTTTATATACTTTGTCTCATTTCATTGGTAAATAATGAGGGTTGAATATAACCTCAACATTTCTTTGTATGTATTTTTGTCTACATACATATATTATAAACTTGGAATCAGTGGAAATATCATGATATTTTCCAAATAAAAAATATGAATATAGTAAAAATGTTCAATTACCCCTAATTAGGCGTTAGTAATTGAACATTTTTACTTACCCAATTGGGTAAATGATTATCATGCCCGCCATTTGTAATTTTAAATCAATAAAGCATCACGTTTTGTCAAAATCACCTAATTTTAAAAATAAGGAATCGTGTTTATTTTAAATCTGCTTATTATCCAAATCGTCCTTTCGAATGATATGTTTATGACATATAGTATAAAATAATAATGGAGCAATTTGCTTATACGTATAGTATCAATTTCACAGAAGCACCCGTAAGTAAAAACAAGTAAAAAGGATATTTATACATAAACTTGAGACTGTTTTACTGTTTGACCCATAGTTTTTTCAAGACATAATTCTTTTAAATTATCTCTCTTCACGTTCGCCTCATCCACCCATCGCCCCCCTAGCGAAATGTCTACTGTGATTCCTTGAATACAAATTACATCCTCAAATCTTATATTATTACTTTACATATTAACTTTAACGCTTCAAAATATGCCTATTGCTATATACATTTTTTTTTTAAAGTTTTGATGGTAATTGGACGAAAATGAAAACATTTGTTTTAGTTAAAGTAACGATTATTTGAAAGAAAAAAATATATGTTTTGAAATAACAAGTGCCAAAAATATTAGAAAAAAAAAAACGAAAAGCAATATGTATAATCAAAATAATTTTAATTAAATTAATTTAGATTCGAGCTAGTCATGAGTAGACTTAATTCATTCGTCGTTTTTCCATTGTAATCTTGACCACAGATTAATTTAAATAAAAAAAATATTTAAAAAAAAACAAAACGTACAATTAGGCTCGGGCGCGGCGTCAGTACCTTCAGACGGATCGAGTCGCTTTGCTCGTCTCCCGTGTTTACTGTTGTTGTGAACGAACATGTTGTCCGATATCGCCAGCAGGGGACCGTCAACCATGACTTGCGTTGATATCACCACCTATGAAATCGAATAATTTTAACACATGCTCCTTAAGAAGAAAGTCGGGTCAAATCAACCAATCTACACTTAAGTGAAGTTCTCTTTGACAAGCGTTAAAATCGTGTCAACTGTGGAATATTTATGAGTCGATATTATATATGAATATATATAACTATTTGACATATGAAACTTTATTCTCTTTTATTTTAATTACTTTAAAACTAACGATATGTCATTATTTCTTAATTTAATTTAGAATAATATTTATCGTAGATTTTTCATCTTCGTAAGCAAATAAAACAATCTCTTTATAAAACGATATATTATGTATATTATTGTCTGATCATAATAATTTATATAAAAAAGAATTTTAATCCTGAATCAATCTCATTATATTAATAACAAGACGTGAAACCGTATAAAAGTCATCTATTTTCAAACCGAAGTTCAAGATCATAGCGAAGGGATACGAAAATAAAACCCACCAATCTTCGACCTGCATCGATATCGTACAAAAACGTGCGCATTCCGACGTAACACACACATAGACATCAACACAGGGACAGGGATGAAAGGGAGAGTCCCATGGGAGGTGGGGCCAGCGTCTCGAAATGGACGATGTAGTAGGTATGCAAGGAAGTGCATTGTGCAAACGTGTGCGCGGTTGGTCTTATTAGTCCGTATGTGTATTAATTATGATGTTTATATTTTAACATGTAGGTGATCTTTGATTCAATAATTAATATTTGAATTATAGGAAAGTACAAATCGTAGTACTGATTTATCAATATGATTAATTTTCTTCTTTTATTTTGTTTACAATGCTATCAGGGAATAAAAATGCTACATCAATGACTTAAGACATCAAGACTTGCTTAATAATAATTTCCTTTAAAACCTAACATAAAATTTACAAATTATAAACAATTGACAATTTAAAATTATTATTTGATATCTCAAAATTTTATTATTATCAATCGAAAATATACAGGCCTGTAATATTGCTACGTAGTTTCCAAGACATTATAAACGCACGGTTTACATTATTCGCTTATATTCTTACCCTTGAAATGTTGGGGAAAGACCAATGAATTATTCAATGACATACAGAAAGATAAATATAAACACAGGGAACACGTTCTATGTATAATCGCTTATGCATATTAAAATGAACACTATATTCAAGTAACACTAAGTTCTATATTTGCTTAAAGTCGGTTAGACGACACGTAAAACGAATATATCGAAGGCATGTAAGGAAGTAAATTTGTACTCATAAGTAGACTGTGAATGCACCTTTATGGTTTATACAGAGTCCCGGAAAGTATATCATACATTATTACATGTACATTAACTTTATGCATTTCTTAAATTTTTATTATAATTTATATAACGAAAGATTAATCCAAAAAATATTTCAATAAAATAGGTTAAAATTAAATAGATTTCGGTCCGTATTCAACATTTTTTCTATAAAAAAACTGTCAAAATGACAAATTATTCAAACATGTTAATTGTCGATTGTAAATTAAATTAAATAAATTACAAATACTGTCGTTTACTTAAAAAATGTTTTGAATTTGTTAAATTGTACAAACTGAATTTGAAGTCAAAATCAAAGACGAAAAGATCTCGAGTAAATAAATAAACTCACATAAATAAATTTAATTTGATCCTACCCCTAAATTGGAGGCGCTTCAAATATTCAGCAGCCGTGAATGCAACCCTTCCTTCAGCTGAGGGTGATACGAGTGAATGGTACAATTACAAACGGTAAAAGTCACTTCAGACATTTTTTTTTAATCATATATTTGTATAAAATAAGAAATGACACATATATAGTACAATAATTATTATTACATATATATTTTCTATAAATTTATATTTTATATCTATATGTAATAAAGTTAAATAAAGATTTATATTTTCTGTTTTTAATAGTAAATTGGCAAAGATATAAAAAATATATAAAACAATTTAAAATCCTTCTTGTTAGAATCTATGTACTAAAAATACATAGCATGATGATAATCTAATAATTGTTAATTGAGTAATATCTGATAGCTTTTGATATATACTTAATTTATATACGTATAAAACGATATAAATATTATTAATAAATTGCTTACAGCAATAATTCAATCAGAATCAACTTTTTTTAATTTTAACTTTTTCAAAACAACTCCCTTAGAGGAGAAGCTACGGGCTTTATTAATAGTAGTTCCATTTTGTCATGGTTTTAAAATTTAATAACGTCAATCCAAACCAATCAATTAGCAAAGTTTCTCATTAATTTACGCTCGACTTTAATTTTACCTTAACATTAGATATGAGGAATTAAAAAAAAGCAACTTACTTGAAACCTTCTCATGTCGCGCGGGTTGCCGGCGTTTTTCAAACAATTTTGGTTGCATTTCAGAAAGAATTTTAGAAAAAATCTGAAACAAAAAATGCCAATGACTAACGCTAACAAACGCTTATTTTTTATAGGGGGGCTGGGGTAGTAATAATTACCGTATGTCTTTTTTATACCTCTAACAACATGTATGAAAAATTTCAAAGTGAAAACCTAACAAACAAAAAACTCACTTTCGCATTTATTAGTGAGGATGAAATGTGTTAGTAATTTAAGATTCGTTTGAAAAACGTAAATGTGTGAACTTGTGCTGTAAAATCTAATTGGGCGGAAGATATTCATTAGTCTAAATAAAAACATATTTAAGTATCCTACTTAATGAAAAAATATATTTATATGTACAAATACAGATACTGCATCATTACATACATAATATTATTACATAAATTCATTTAGAATCGCTTATATCCTTAGTAAAGGCCGAGGTGATAATTCGGGTTAAAAATGAAGGTTCAAGCTTGGACAAGAACCATTGAGTTTTCAAGTGTGGTGAAGTAAAACATTGTGACGAAATCTGCATGTGTTGGATAAAATTCCGCCATATAGGTATTCCACAAACTTGCATGGAAAAGAGTGGTGGTAAACGTTCCAAATTTTCTCATCAATTATATTTACAGGCTTTTTTTATATAAAACAGATCGACTGAAGCTTAAAAAAATATTTTCCTCTAACAAATATAATCCAACCAGCTCGCTAATTTACTTATTAATGATTTTAATTTATTGTTGCAGCACCGAAATCGCTTTAGAGCACATCTCCCAGCTGTTTCCACTTCAGTAGAAACCGTAAACTCCCTATTATAGTATTAATTTGTTTCTCGCGTTCACAAATTTGTATCTTCCGCTCCTTCATGCCCGTTTTTGTGAAACAGCAATTGAGCGCTCGAAGTTTTTGTCTAAATTTAGTATAGGAAAAAAATTACAAGCGTTTTACTCGAAACTGTTAGCTTTAAACTAAATCAAACAATTTTCAATGAAAGTCTATAGGCTCAACTACCGGCATATCGGATTACACACAATAGTTGATCTTTGCAATATTGGGAGTACGTTCCTGACATACGAAAATACGCTTTGCTATATTGTGTTAAGGATCTTTTGGGATGGTGATGTAAGTTGGTTGGTGCGTAACGTAGAACGCGCGATCAGGCAGGCGATCACGATGAATGCTTTAGCAGAAATATTTTACATAGCCTCCGGCAGTAGCAATGCCGCCACGCCGAATATTGCTGTGCCAACAGATGTGGATATAGCGAGAGTTGCTACAACTTACACACGCACTTTATAAATATTCACATGAATGTTAATACCTAAAACGACTAAGGTGAGTTCTCACTGCTAATATTATATCATAAGTATTTTCCATTACAGATTTATATAGGAATAGTCTTTTGAATCGATTATTATTAAAGAGTGGACACTTATGAATTTCTTTTGAAGTATAAGATTAAAAAGGTTGCCTACAAATTACGTTATTAAATATATTATATGTATATATATGCATATTATACATTTAATAACGGTGTGATATCTACTCAATAAAAGTCAACACGGGGCAGATATGAACATTGTGCCGCGAACGTATTTGTAGAGCCCGCGGCGTCGCACATCTGTCCGCATTATTTATGTTAAACACCTTATGTCACAATATTGCGAGTTAGTTTACACGTCAAACGAAACCGAATAGAGGTATGGAGATTTTATTTCGGGAGAAAAGACAGATGGATTTCATATGCTATATTAATAGCTTCCTTGAAATAATCCGTTAATCAGTGTCTTTGACTTATAATAATATTATTTTCGATTATTTGTAGATAATAAAAACAGTAATACATTTATATTAAATTGGCACCGGTTGTCCGTTTAAATTACTCTCGCGGTCAGCGCTAAGCCCTGGGATGATAGCGAATACCGCTAAGTAAAATCTATTACACGGATACTTCGCTTATTTCTCAACAAAAAATAGATTGATAATTTATATAAAAAATTACAACTAAGCTATCTGGCATTGGCAAATATAATTACATGACATGATTATTGAAATAAATTACATAATTTACAAATTAAAAAAAAAAATCAAATCCTAAAATGTTGCACAAAAAGACTTTTGGACTTAATGATATAATGATAAAATATCATCTGTATCGTAAAGATTTGTTCGATAAAATAGAATACCAGCTAAAAATGCATCTACGGAAAAAGTCGTAGTTTACTAACTATTTATACGAACTTTAGCTTAGACATGGTGCACTGTTCGCAATAGTAAAGACTCGACAGGTGCTAATTTATACGAGGCAAGTCGTAATTTACGACTACGACGCCTTATATGCCGCTGAATGAGGTTGATCTAATGAAACATTGTGTAACTCTTTATTTTTGTTACTTAGTTTTACCCATTTATAGTCAATTTCATATCAAATAAATTTTAAATGTCTGTATCGTTTTATCGTTTGAAAAATTACTAATTAATAATAAGACAGTATGATTGTAAAAATTCAGTTTTAAATAGATTTTGTTTGAAATAAAATGTAACTTAATTTCTTCGTTTGATAAAATTAACAATTATTGTTAATCGTTGTTAAAAATAAATAAGACAAAATCATTGTGCCTGGAAGCCCCTGGAATTGTTATTAAATTATGATAGATCTCAATGATCACTTATACCTATTTTAATTTTATACTCGAAATGTCAAGGAAATAATATTATTAAGTGATTTTTTATTTCCAAAAACCGAGTGAATCGTATTATCGAGTGAGAGGCCATAATTAAATATAGAAGTTAGAATAACTTCAAAAATATACATAGAACTATTCATAATAATGGCTACTTTATTCTTATTTATAGTTTTAGAAACCGCTACAATAAAGATAAATGACGATGAAAAGTTTGAAAAATCTCTAATATTATTTTATTATACATATAACATTTAGGGCATGACATTGACACACATATGTTTTTATGTTATTCATAAGACATAAGTCATGATTTAATACGAAGTCATATTACCTACATACTAATGATTAAGCATGATCTAATAAAGTGTCAATTCGTAATGGCTTAGTATATAAAACATGGTATTAACGGGGTACGAATTCGATTAGATCACCACTGATTTTCCTGACTATTATATGTGTTTACATTTCATCTCGTGCATTTTTTAATTTAACGTACGAAAGCAGATCATTCACCTAATAGTGGTCATCCCCGCTCGTAAATTTACGTGGAAGTGTTTACTATAACAAACTATAACGAACTTTAAACCAGAACAAAGATAATATTACAAATTTTAAAAACATTAAGTAAGTAATATTTAGACAGAAAGACGTGCATAAAACCTAATTGGTTGGAATTAAAACATCCTAAGGAAATGTGTCGAATGAAATTACTGCCATAATTCATATCAACCAGCCCTTAGTGGAGCAGCTTACTGGAGTAGAACTTGAGCCCAGTGGTGGGACTCTAATGTACACGCTTAAATCCAATCAAATCTTTATTTTATTGAAACGATACAGATAAACAATACTGGTTTAACTAAGACATCATTCTATTTCAATAATAGAGAATTTTCAAATATTCCTTAATATGAATAAAACGTTTTGTAGGTACTGAACCTAGAACATTTTATGTACTTTTTGAAATATATAAAGAAGAAAATCTATAAGATAACAATTATTTGTTAAAACACAAAAGGTTTAATATAGAATACTGCAATCGAAAAAAAAAACTTCTAACCGTAGTTGCGTAAGAAACACTGCGACAAAATCAAACTGTTCCCAATAAAAGCGCCCGCCTATATAGAAAATATTTACCTATCGCATCACGAACAGAAAGGTAACTGTATTTTTCGTCGTAAAAACTACCCCTGGTTTTCATCCCTTCTCGTATATTATATAGCCCTATCCGTTAAGGCTTATCTTTTGATATCAAACGAAATGTCGTAAGCGACATTGATTTTTTTATTGATACTAGGAAAGCTGAAGGCGCCTAATAGTAAGAACATTGGCTACGAAACTTCTATTTATATCGCTTTGGTATGTAATTACACAAGAGTCGTGATGGTCTATTGGTTAAAACGCGTACTGACCAAAAATTTCAGGTTCATATAAGAGCAAACTTAATTTGTGTTAATAATTCCATAGTGAAATTAAGCACGTGTCAGACGGAATGCCTCCAATTGTATATACCCGAACCCAGCTTAGAGTAGCAGTTGTGGAATAAAGAGAAGAGACCTTAGCCCAGCAGTGGGACATTTACAGGCTCACCTATTCTTCACATGGGAAATACATACGGTCATAAAAATAATTGTTTTGTAGTAGTGGTCAGTGGATATCTAGGCCTTTAACTAGCATCAATTTCAAAAGGTGTTCTATTAAATTAACAACAAAGTCTTATTTTTCATATCATGTATTAAATCTATATCAAAGGTTAGAACAGAAAAGATAAAAAGATAGAATCAAAGCGGGTGGGTATTTATGAGGCTTTAAGCATAACAAGGATGGATAACAGGAAGGATGTAATTTATTTCATGAGCTGCGGCAAGGATTTTTTTTAATATACTCAACAAGTGGACTAAGATCTTTTACAAGAAGTATAATAAAGAATTATTATGCCTTAATAATTATGTTTATTAAATGTTGTCCAATATCATGTTTGTTTTAAGCTGTTGTTATAAATGTATATGAATAGGGCTTAATAACAATGAAATTGGTTCATTATTTTGTATAAAACGCTTACATTTTATAGTTTTATTTTTACTCGCATATTCCCAACTATACGTCGGAAAAAATCTACTACGGCATTAAGTCGCGGTGAGGGGGCGTAGAGGGGCCTTTCAAGTCGGAACACTTGAATGCCACCCGCCTCACACTCCGCCCTCTATATACTATGTTTATTTGCATGGATGTTCCTTTCAAATAGTTTAAAAAGAAATCCATACGTCACGTACCTACTTATAGAAGTGTCTACATAACTTCTTATTTTATTTTGTACGTAAACATTTTTTTTTTTTTTTGTTTATAAGTAATAATTTGTATAATACTATTATTTTTATTTAAATACATTTCAAATTCCATAGTATAACACCAAGTATTATTTGTATTCAAATGAACATAATTTATTTTTATTTGAATTTCCTTTAACAACAAAACAAACTTAACCATAAACTAACTGAGGCAATAACGATTGTCGGAAATGTTGGAGCAACAGAAAACATTCAAACCCGAAACCGCATTCGGCAATCGAACGTTCGCGAAGAACTCGCACTGACAACAAGCGGTCTCTTATAACTTTTCCCTTTTAACCTTTCGCCCCCCTGCTCCCTCGGGAGGCGGTCCCCTGGGCCCGCGACTCCCTACGCCCCGCTCCACTCAATACCGACACGCCATGCGGACGCCAAAGATTAAGTAGCCGGAAGATTGACTAAAAATATGAGCGATGTTCTGTAAAAATATAATTAATAAAAAAACACGTTTGTTTTGTTTAAAATTAAAATTATTTAATAAATAAAGAAAGAAATAAGTTTTCATTCTATATATTGTTGACTTAATTTAAAATTAATTATCATATAACCGTTTTTATAAAAATATACCTACCAATAATATTCAAGTCTATTATTTATTTTTTTATAAATTTAATCTAAATACGTCACAAAATGTACTAATTGTGATGTAAGTAGAGTACGTTTAGAAGTGCAAAGTTCTAGACGTTCTGCGAAGTTTATCCGTGCGGACAAATAATCTTTGGTTACGTGCGACGGGCCTATAACGGACCCAGTTTTCGACTTTGTTTTTCCGCGTGCGCCTATAGCGAGCGTTAATATTTCAGTTCGTAGGAATTCAAGGGTTAACTGGTCCCCGTCTCTGAGGCGTAAATGGAGTACAATAACAACGATTTTCATACGTATCTATCATTCATTGGAATATGCACATGAATCGAACTTGGTAAGTGTTTGTGAATTAAAGAAGTTTAAAAATAATATATTAAGTGGTAAATTATAGTTTAATTCTGACGTTGTCGTTTTTTTTAAAACTAGTGTATAGGTTATTGTATAGATATTGTTTTCTGGCATATAGTTTTAAGCATATAACATATCTATTTCTGTTTATATGTAACTCACGTGTGTTATAAGAATGTAAATGTCCCATTGTTGGACAAGATCTGCTCCACTCTTTTGAAGTGAAGACTTGGAGCTTATTCTACCACGCTGCTCCAATAGGGATTAATGGGTAAACAGAAGTAGTAGTAGAATTTTATCTAATGCAGATTTCCTTCACCGCCTAACAAGAGATGAATAATTATAAATAAGCAGATGAAAACTCAAGGCTGCTTGCCAAGTTTGAACACGAAATCATCGGTTAAGATTCTAGCGTTTTAACCACAAGACTATGTCGGCTTATTTAAAAAACAGCAGAAGAGAGTATTTTACGAAGGTACATAAAACAAGCAATAAAAATTGTTACGTTAAGTAAAATCATGTTCTCGTAAAAAAAGATTTTACAGACAAAAATAAACTGCATTTTGATTGATTTAACTATCTTAGTATAAGTGAAAATAACGATACGATTTCATGCACATACGTACAATGTTCTTAAGTATGTGTATATATTTTATAGCTAAAATAGTTTTTTCTTTGTGCCGAGTGAAGGATATCATGACGCAGAGTCGTTGCCATGACAACGCGATAAAACCTCTCCTTTCATAGAGCCCCGCAGTAAACGTAACAGTTTGAGATAACTTCACAATAAATATCGACAGTCCTTCTGCCTCAATTATTTTGATAATTGTTTAAATAAGCATCTAAATTTATTATATTTTATTAAAGAACGTATAAGAAAAATAGGAAATTAGCCATAAAGAATATAAACAAAACAAAATTGGTAAATATGTTTTCTTTTAAAAATCATTATTAGTGCTATATTATAAATAATATACTATTAAGCTATGCATTCAAATATTATAATGTATACGTAAATATTGTTCACAATTAAGATACAACTAGATGTTAGTTCAACGTTCGATTCCAAAAGGTATTTTTAACATTTCCTATAATATTCTCGAGGTACGGCCGAGTCTGAAAGTGCTCGGCGTATCTTCCAATTGACAGTACTCGCTGACATCGTCCAATCGCTCGTGGCTTGTAAGCCTTTCCCCGCTACGGAGCTCAGCTAAAAATACCTACGTTATATTTCCCGACCATCCGCTTTTTACAACGAGTTTATCTATTATATTTAGTGACGTAGATAAGCTACGAGTAAATGTTCTAGGAATCTTTAGATGACGTCATATGATTAGCACCGAAGACAGAAAATTTGTTGAAAAATCACTATCAATAAATATATTTATCTCTAAATATTTGATTTATTATATAATATTTATATTATGCTATCTTAATCTTTATATAGCAGAAAATAGTTTTTAAAATATTATATTATAATTTTCATTTTTCATCAATTGCGTGCTACATTCTTAGGATTATAATATATTATTATTATTATAAAATAATAAGACAAAACTAAGACCAAAATTTACTAATGAACTGAGCCGCTTGGCCTAAAATTCCGCATTCAACTCGACCTCTTTCGGGCACAATCAACATACAAAGACAAGGTCCAACATTACGCGTCACTTCATTGTGGGCACCACTCTAATTGTAACTACACTCCAGGGTACCATCAGCCGCTCAGCGCTCCCGATAGTAGGCGTGGGCCACTAATCTTCGACCCCTACATACTAATACACAAACGAATCTCTTCAAACAAGTTTCGATTCTATTTCAACAATCTTAAGGCCCTAAATTGATTGCAATAATTAACCGTATTTGCAAACGTAGCGAGGGTTAACGCACACTATCAACTCATTAAATTGCATCGCCTTTTTAATGAGTCTGAAAGTGAACAAAGGATATTGAGCGCGATTACATTAAGTACGTACTTGTAGCGAGGTAAGATAGTTTGTTTCCTCGGTAATGTTTAGATAAGCAAATTTAAGTATTAATAAAATTGTTTTAGATTCAACCAAAAATCGTCTTAGTTGCTTAGTTTTAATTATTACGTATCCTATTCTAGTGCAAGATAATTTTATCGAGTTCCTTCATCGCGTATTCCTTTCAAGTTTTCACTTGAATAAAGATTATAAAAACAGTTGCGATATTTTAAAATTACATTAAACTACGTTGAACTGTGTTGCTACTTCTGTTCGACTAGAAGATTAATTGTACGTCTGAACCTCTTTTAAGGCTTTTAGACTAGAAAAGAAAAGACTAAGAAAAGAGGATTGTGCAACTATGGTCATAGATGTTAGAAATACAACTCGAACAGTTATTATTATTATTAAATATTTCATTGTTGGTGTTACCTAAAGCAAGGCAATGCAGTTTATAAACATTCTGATTATTGGTATATATAGATAATTGTTATTATCAAGCATTTAATTGCTTAGGCTAAGTATACATGCAGGACAATTTTTGAAACGCAAAATCCGTTTCAAATGTTAAAGTTAATTTTATTATAAGGCAACCCTTATTGAATCCCAAGGTATGGAAGAACTATGAGTAATTTGTTGCACTACTTGATATAATATTATTAATCTAATTAAAAAATCATAGTGACACTAATCGTGTAAAAATGTCTACTGTCTTAATACAACAACAGTATAATTTGGAGCTTAATCATCAGTTATAAAAGCTCTTAAAGATAAATAAGAAGTCTGTAGAGTGGATACGCTATTGTTTACTACGAGAAAAAAAAATACTCTCAAAATAAATTAACAAAATACAAATTTATTTCTTATTGTTTTATTTGTGTGAACGACTCTATTAAAGATATATAGGTAAATTTGCTTTTACAAAACTAATAATTGGTTTGTCCTGTTGTGGTAAAAAACATACGTTCATTCACCGAGTTCTAGATACATATTTATAGAAAACCAAAAAGTGTGAAGAGTTTAATTGCCTCAATATTAAGTTTTTTTTTCATAGTATAGGTGGACAGGCATATGGGCAACCTCATCGTCAAATATTGACCATTTAATACATCACCAATATGCCAATATGCCACCAACCTTGGGAACTAAGATGTCATGTCCCTTGTGCCTGTAGTTACACTGGCTCACTCACCCTTCAAACCGGAACACAACAATATAGTAGTAGTGTAGCATATCAGAGTATACATAAATACAACAAAAAAAATATTTGTCATTAAAACCTTACTAACGTTGCGTAAGGCACCGTAGTATTAGGCAAAAACTAAAAAATACAAAACTAAATTCTATATTTAAAACTATTTTAAAACTGTATACCATTTTATGCAAAACGCAGTATTTACGTACGCCACGCTCATATTTACCGGGTGAATATGCTATAAAGTGATATCACGTGATCGTTTTCAGCCGGGTAATAGTTATAAATTACCCGGGTAGTTTATAAAAGCCGGTTAACCCGAGGTAAGCGGACAAGGCGGATAATTTATTATTTGGAAATTCGGACGCGTTTTCATATGCTCTATTGATCATATCACAATGGGTTGAGGATAAAGGGTTTGTTTTATACAAATTCTGGATGTAATGACACTTATTAATATTTGTAATAAGGACTAATATTGTTTGTCTCATTTGACATATGGTCAAGGGTGATGACTCACGGCATATTATGTTATTGACACGCATACACAAGAACCGAGATAGACGAGTAGATTGAATATGTGGATCTCATTCAAAGGTCACGATATCAGATCCGGGCAGTCACCTGTGACTTTTAAATTTGCTTGCTCCATTTGTGTTTAAATTTGGAGCCCTTATTTCATGGTACGTGAATAAACATTAAATTAGCAGAAAAAGCTTCGAACGGACGGAACAATACTAGCGGAATATTATTATTAGCACATATACAAGTAATATATACATACTTATGATTTATATTATTATTGTTAAGAAAACAATTGTTTTTCATGTTCATTTCTGTATTCTCTTGGCATTTTATTTTGAAACTTTATATTTAAAATCCAAGCTATACGTGTAATTATTTAAATTATTTCTAATGTTTTAAATCGCCTTACTGATATAATAGAGGTCATTGGTATTATTTGCACTTATTTTATAGTAAAAATTATAAGGAAAACATTTAATATAAGAATTTTTGATAAAAAGAAAAGCTCTATAAAGTAATTCTTATGATTTTTGTTATTGTTTAGGTAGGCGGACGAGCATATGGGTCACCTGATGGTAAGTGGTCACCAACGCCCGTAGACATGGGCATTGTAAGAAATGTTAACCATCATTTACATCGCCAATGCGCCACCAACCTTGGGAACTAAGATGTTATGTCCCTTGTGCTTGTAATTACACTGGCTCACTCACCCTTCAAATTGGAACACAACAATACAAAAAACTCCTGTTTTGCGGTAGAATATCTGATGAGTGGGTGGTACCTACCCAGGCGAGTTTACACAAAGCTCTACCACCAAGTGGATATGATATAGTATATAAATCATTAAAATATTTTTTATAAATATAAATAGATAATGATGTAGTCAATATCGCACCTTAGTAATGGAGTGACAGATTATTTTGATTAGATCACCGTCAACCGTTTCACTTTATTATGAAGATCTTGCAAATGAACCGGAATTGCTACTCAACTGATTGAGCTGAAGTTTTGTTTTCAATTCACATTTTTCGTGTGGGTTAAACTATTTCATTTTAGTAAAGAGATTAAAGAAAACATTTGTTAAATATATATATCAAGTTTTGGGTTGCCAGTAATGATTTTATATTAATCACTTAGCCAGTGTTACATTCTAATTCAGATCTTATTAATTAAAATTATAAACACTTACATCTTAAGCGTGTAATATACATTAATTATTTTTTATAAAATTATAAAGTTCACGATTTTCTTAATTTATAATATATAAACTTTTTATATCAGAATTTAAAATGTTTTACTGTTAGCTCAGTTCGAACGGGGAACTGAATATATAGTTGCAATGCGCACTGTATCATTTTCGCAAGAGGGTCTCGCCAAGTTATTATAGGAAGGCTACACTCACGTTCAAGACGTTTTAACATTTTAACTTAACCAAATATATTCGATAATATAATATTATTATACTTAATTCATATACATGAATGAAATATATGAATCTATTTCGGTAGAAGTAATCGTAGGATGATGTTATTATTTATTTTATTTGAAAGAAAGAGACAGAGCTAAAATAAAATACTACGAAAAGTAATCTACATACATTATTAGATTAATTTTAGTTAATACTGTAATTCTAATACAAAAAATACTTACTTAGTTTATTCAAGTGATAATCGCGTTCACGTAATCAACATGACTTACAAAAAGAAATGTACTTAGGTGCTAAAAATATACGACAAACAAATTTGAAAAACTTGTGATTTTCAACGCGAATGTACAAGTTTTATATTCGAGAACCTACAGTACATTTATCACACGGAAACTTTTAAGGTAAGCATATTTAGGTCCTAGTACCCGGTTTCTCACTAAATTGTAGGTGATAATATTTGTGCGATTCATAATAACATTTTAACTTGTAACTGTTTGAGAATTTAAATAAATTATATTTTATACTGATAATTATAATAGAGGAGAGGAGATAATTAGAATAGAGGCGGAATTCTTAAGAGGAGAGGAGGCCTTAGCCCAGCAGTGGGACATTCACAGGCTGTTACTTTACTAATGAATACAATTTTTTATCATATTGTAATTCTGATAAAAATAATTATTATACAAACAATTATTATTTGTTAACGAAATAGATTTACCGTTAAAATTGTTTATAATAATGAAATTTCGAATTAAACTTACGAGCCAAAATAAAATTCGTATTTCATGAATGGACAACTAAAACATAAACGTTTGGTAGGATCCCTCGTACAAAACTGCTCTATCAAAATATAACGACTGCGATAAAACGATGGAAAGAAAGCAAACGCTACCATCGAATTTCCAAAGATCCTACAATATATACGTCCCTCTCTAACATACTTGTAATATCTAATTCTTTCTTGTTCCGGCATCAGTTCTCAATTTTTATATGCTAGTCGATAATATTTTGGCCGCAACGCGAGTTATGTATTTTATATTTTCTGATTTTTAATACTTCGCTCCGTAATACAAATAAACTAGACGTCAATCATTTCTATAAACTATTAAATAACTAAAATTATCTTTGTAGAACGTCACACAAAAACGTTTTGTTAATCTAATTTAACATATTAACTTAATTGCTATTTAGTTTTTTCGAATTGGTCTCTTACAAACCGTCTTGACGTCATGTCATTAATCTTAGAAAGCTGGCAGCGCAGCAAACGACCTCCCGTTAAGGCTTTCCATGGGCAGCGTACCCATAATATGCTTGTATAACCGGAAAAACGTCAAAGCAAATGCCGCCGGAAGTGCAAGCCAAACGAATCCTTCTCCTAATTTGTATTAGAGTCATTAACGCTTGCACTAGTCACGATCCTTCCGACCTTTGTGAACAAACGAATAGAAAATAAGGAATCCCGACGCTGAGAAAAAAAAGGTAAATTCGCTAGATATATTTTTTCGCAGAGAAGCGTGTCGGTAGCATTGTTAAATATATCGTCCAATCAGTATCTCGGGGCAGGAGAAATTAGCGTTTGAAAGTGAATGGCAGAACGGCGTATCCTGGTCTACCCTTTTATGTGGCGCGGCGTAATAAAAAAAGAGATCTTGTTTGAATTTGGAAGACGAATTAAAAAGAAAATGAATTCTGCACTAATTTAGCGGAGAGAGTTTCCAGACGATTTTCGGGGCTCGAGGTCGGCTTAATTAATGCATTAAAGTTAAAAGTCTTCACTCATGTACCGATACTAATGAATACTGCAAAGTAACTAAAGATCGTTTTACTTTATCTACATTTATGGAAATCGATATTTAAATTTAGGATTTAATAAAATGTTTGGTTTTATATTGTGTGTGTGTGTGTATGTTTTTGTGTTTGTGTTACATATCTAATTTTATACATATTACATATCGTATTTACGAGATCAATAACGATGAACGAATGATGATTTTTTTTATATCTCTTTCTTAATATATGTACACAAACGTACGAAATTATAAGATTTTAAGCTAGATTACATTCCTCAACACGGCAATATTATTACAGTCATTGTATAAAAATCCACAAAATAAATAATAATTCGATAGAGCTTGTGATGTCGCTAAAATCATACTGTCTTCAGTTCTAATGGCATTTTATATGTCGTAATATATGTTGTAATAGCAGATTAGAAGGGCTCACGTTCGAGTAAAGATCGGATCAGGGGCACTTTAACGAATCGTATCACTTGTAATGAAGGCTAATTATTTCATTAACTCCCCGTGACAATGGGAGAAAGTGTAAGGTAAACGAAAATGAATGTCCAAGAGTGTTATTTGTAACTTACAAAGCTATGCGTAATTAATCGTGTTCTTTGACTACAATTAGTTTTTTTTTTATTTAAATAAAAAAGTGACATAAAGGATTTAATATAACTGGTATTTTATTTATTATTTAAAAAACTAACAATTTTTCGAAAATTTTTTTATCCTAAACCACATCCATTCTTACTTTCAAATTTTTTTTTGCATATGGTAACATTATATTATATTGCTATTTAATTTACTATGTAAATATTAGGTATAATAAATAAAATATTAGGTAATATTATTAAATATTGGGTACAATTTTTTCATGGTTATTTTATATCGCTATTATATCTATATATATATGCTTATGTGATAAATGTTACAATTTAATAAATTAAATTTATATAATGTTGGATGAGAAAGGATATTGGATATTTAAACTAAAGTACACAAATATCTAATCCTAGTATCTGTACATCAAATGCATTTTATCTCATTTATCAAAACATAAATCGGAATCGGATCTGACAAGGCGTTAATGGCCAGCTCAATGCAATTTAAGCGACCCCAGCCGGCTATAACCGAATTTCTTTTTTGTATCAACGTGACTCTGTTACAATGCACTTTTCGATTTCAATTTATATTTTACTTTATTTTACGAAGCAGAAAATTAAAAAAAAAAAACGGTAAGAAATCAGTGTTATTTTTTTTAACTGCTTTTCTTTTCTCTTTCACAAAAAGCTTTTGTAAACTATAGATATATTTATTTTTAATTAAAATTACAAAACAAAATTTTGCGAATTATGGTATTATTTTTTCATGTTTTTGTTGAATAAGCATTAGTTCCAAATTCAAAATGTTAATGGTTTTTTTTCTAAAATTAGAATGATATCTAGTGTATTACTGCACCTCGACCCGACACTCGCGATATAAAGCGAAAATTGGATTCACACTGACAATCGAAGACTGCCGTCAAAGGCGACCCGCGATATGTTTGCCCAAATACTCTCCGAAACTACACTCTATTCTTGTAGAACTCTACAACCTATTCATATTTTCTTCTCTAAAATATAATAATAAAATATTTTATTAAACCTTTTTGAGATATTTTATAGTCACCTAACATTCTTGAATTGTTTTTATGTATATTATTTATAAATAGAAAGTAATGATTTTATCAATAAGGAAATTCGAGATACGTGGCAGTCAATATTGGACTGCCACGTTGGTCTAGTGGCTAGATATAAGGCCGCAGACCCGGTGGTCCTGGGTTCAATTCCCAGGTAGGGCCAAATAATAGTTATTGGGTTTTACTGACAGGAAATTTTCAGTAGCATCCCGGAGTCTGGAAGTTGGAAGTGTGTATACTCCCGTGCCTTGGAAAGGTCGTGTCGAATTGCCGTCCCATCGATTATGAGAGCTAAGGAATAGTGAGTGCACCTGTTTTTACGCACACACTTGTGCACTATAATATCTCTTGTGCAGTTGACTAATCTCTCTTGAGATAGGCCGACGTGGCCAAAATCGGTCTGGAGGACCTTATTACTTATTTTTTACTTAATATTGACACTTAATAAATATATTCATAAATATCCCACTACTTCGGTCGCTTAAGACTTTTCCATCACTGCATGTTTTGATGAGATTTAATCAAAAATATATTTAATATAAACAAATTAATTTTCATCATAGTTTCCTATATCTTTAGCAAAGTTTGGCATAAATTTACCAAAATACAAGTGAAAACATAAGCGCACTGCACTAATGCAATTTACAAAGCAGGCAATCAAGACTACCACATTGTTGTACAGACGCCGTCAAAGAGCCAAAGGAAGCTCCTTAATAATTAATTGATGCTTAAACGCGCTGACGTCTTACGCTTCAAAGGGGACTAACAGCTGTGCATATGCCCCCGTAAGTGGTGCTCGTTGCCTAACTATACGCGATATATTGGAATTGATTTCCTATAAATAAGTAAAATTATATATGTATCTTTTAATTACTACATATCATACCTACTATTTTACCGAAAATTTTATTATTTAACTAGTTTGTAAAGTATTCAATATTGATATTATATTGTTACATGTATCAGAAGAATAATTTTAATTCTTACACATGTCAGTACATAATATATGAACGTTTGAACGATGAAACGTTTTCTAAGCTAAATCGTTGAAAGCATTAAGTATATTATTTAGAAATATATCTAATAAAATCTTTAAATATTTCTGTATATAATAACTATTGATATCCGTATTACTCGGAAAAAATTCAAACAAAACTGTAAAAATTATATCTATACATATATTGATACGTGGACATTGGCATTATTCTTAGAGCTTATTATAAAAATTAATATTTGTATGATTGTGCCTTTATTTATAAAATATTCATCCGATTGTGGTGAAACTTTTAGTGTGTTGTTCAGCGTACTCCCGTGAAAATCTTGCCCAAAATTATGTATGTTAGTCCTTCAATAATATAAAAGTTTTATATAGAACCTTATTCTACCCGAGCGAAGCCGGGACAAGTAGCTAGTATGTAATAAAAATAAATCCATTTTACCATAACTGACATTTAGCTAATGGATATTAAAACAATGATATTAGTGTATCCGAGAACCTCAATTATAACGTGAAATTGAAGAGCCATTAATCAAATAAAAAGTCATGATTACACCCAAATCTTGATGACTAATTGAATGTGGCACTCGTCTTAATTGAACTTGAATGAGGACTTTTTGCTTCAAAATAGATTTCGACACGATAAAGCGACAATGCTTTAACAAATAGATTACTTTGAGATTACTTTAATATTACAAAGTTTAAGCAGTGATTTATACAATAGATTTTTATAACTGTTGAAATAATTGTAAAATTATAAGCAAATGTAAAGAAAAACCCTTTATTCAATATTACACTTATTTATTGATTCAAATTAGAAACTACTACCGTAATTTATTTATAACAAAATTACGTATAAGCCCCTAATAAGCCACACTTGAACATTTACGTTTTTCAATAATAAAAATAATAAGTCGGCCAATAAAGCAGTTGAATATTTTTGCGAAAAGGCAAAAGACGGATAATAAAACCCTGTCACTAATTAAAGATCCTAAGTCGAGGTCCTCTTCCTATTAAATTTCTCGTTAATTTGAAATAATATTAAAATTGAAATGAAATAAAATTGATCTTACGATAAACTTATAATTTAATATCACAGACGAAATAATATCATTTTGGAAGTATATTTAGTTTATGAATGACTTATCTTTGAATGACTTAAAATAAATATTTGTGTCACTATACTAATATTATAAAGAGGAAATATTTGATATTTTGTTTGTTTGTTATGATTTAACTCAACAAGTACTCGCCCGATTTAAAAAAATCTTTCATCATTAGAAAGCTACATATTTACCGAGTAACACAGGCTATATTATATTTTTAAAAAAATTAGAGATCCCAACCTAAAATGGAACGATGTAACCCAAGGTATGAAAATGTTGTCTATAAAAGTCATTATTTTGCGTGCGCTGCGAAAACTATTGATGATTTATAAAAAAGTGTTCTCTATGTTAATAGTACTCATGATTGCTTATAAAAAACTCCGCAATGGTATCTGCCTAACTATTGTAGTTAAGCTACAATAACAGTTTTTGTTTAAATTATTAAGTTCAAATACGGGTGGAATCTAATAGTGGTGATATTGGTATCATGTTATTAGTCCTTATCCATTTGACTGGTCTGATAATCAAGGTTGATTATGTACGTGTAAATTCTAATTTAAATTATTCGGATCGGACTTTTCGTTTAGAAGTTATGAATGGTATACAAATTCTCTAAGTAAGAAAAATGTCACGGTTTGAACAAACTGTAACTGTACTACGTTTAATATATTTAACAAATACTAATTTACGTATTTACGTTAAATAATCGTTTTTAAATTTTCGCGGATGAAGTCGTGGGTGAAGTGCTAGTAGTACAATATAAAGAATCACTATAATATACTTTTTATACAAATTTTTGTAGTCAAATGTTGTATCTACAATACATCTCGTGCATCGATGAAGAAAAACATCATGAGATAAATGTGTATCTGACGGCATTCTGGAACGTGTAACGATTGGTACTTATAGTATATTCCAATTGAAGGCGTAAAGTTAAACAAACCTAAGATTTACGTATTCCATACAATTTTTTAATAGCTTTGCTGCTGCACTACAAACAAATCTTGATTTATATATCTTCAATGCCCACTTTAATTTTACTTCTAAAGATAACATCTTCAGTAATATTCAAGTCGTAATTTTTTCGCGAATCCACTGTGAAAATCATAGATTATTTAAGATCTCGACTAATATCGTGTCAAATCGTGTGTTGTTTATTTATCTTTATTCCTCTTGTGGTTCAAATAAGCTATAGTAAAGTACTTTTGTAGGTTAAGCTCTAGGTACCTTGGTACCACCCACACATCCGTAAACCCTTAAAGTTTCGACGGTCAGCGCAAAGCCCAAACCAAACCAACAAATACCTACTAAGTGAAAATAAAAACATATTAATAGAAAAAATTGTACTTATAAAATAAAATATATATAAAATATGTATAAAAATAGTTCGGAAAAAAACCATCTTGACACAAATACAAATGTCCGACGTTATAAAAATGGTAATGCAAAAACCGCTTCATAGATTAGAAACAACACGAGGTTCCGACTAGTTGCAATTCATCATTATTATTCCAGACAATTTATCAAGCGGTTGGCTCGCCTCCGACCGGATCGCACATTCTAACGAGATGGTGAATTTTCACCGAATAATTTCCGAACCGACGAATCACGTATTGGAATCCGAAATGAGGTCGAAATTGAGATAGAAGACTTGTACATGGTTTAGGATAAAAGTGGATATAAGAATAATGTAGGCAGATTCAAATTATATCGATAATAATATACTTTAAAGCAATATAAATAGTTTAGATTGATAAGAAAGCATTTAATTTATTTTTTAATATATTATATAGGACGACATAAATGCCTTAGAAATTATGAAGCGAAGAAAATAAAATACATATAAATTAACATGGAATTTTGTCATTACTGAGCTTCTACAGTCGAAGGGTCGATACGATTACCGAGGCTTATTACGTCGACTCTATCATATTTCAATTTACGATCGTCACCCGGACTTATCGAGTAGAAAAATCAGGGGGCACTGAGTACCTACGCCGATATAAATCAGAAAGATGTCTCATTACTGCCTTGATTTATTTATCAGAGTAAGTGGAATACGATATTCTACATATAATAAAACTTAATTGAAAAAAGTCGCATTTTAGTTGGAAATTCAAAACTTAGTCGCTTACATTATATACAAATTTTAAGCTTAAAGAAGACATTAGATAAAGTCCATAGCAAGAAAATGCTTGGTCGGAGGGAATAAGAAAGCGGTCCTAGTTGTTAAGTCTTGTACAGTTTCTGTCGCTATCTTTTGGATAAGGAGCCTAATCACCAGTCGTCGTGTCTGTATCGGGCCGTTGCGGAGCGCGGCCTTCCCTAGGGTACGCTTTTGGGACCGCTCTTCTTTTTGGTTTACATTACGCTGAAAGTGTGTCGAATTTTTTGTTATGTCTCACTTTGTATGCTGATTTTGTCAAATGTTTTAGTAAAATAATATTTATATTAAAAGTAATATAAAAAAGTATTCGTTTAAATTGCAATGATTACCTATTTTAAACAACGCTAAAGTTGTCTCTAAAAGTTATTTCCGCCTATTTCTACTTATAACAGCGAGTGCAGAACCTATTAATAAAGACTTATGAAGTTATCGAAACTTTACCAGTAGAACGGCGAACATGTTCGGGTCGCGCACCAACAAACTTATGTTTGCAAACTATTTGTAATATAAATTTATTGCTCGTATTAACAACTACCTACTTCTAAAATCTTGTGAATTACTTTAATATCTTTCAAACTTAAAATAAAAAAAACAAAAGCTTACAAAGTAAAATAATAACATTTTATTTCTGACATTATTTTACCAAAAATATCCAAAATAAAACTCAAATGTTTTAAAGACGAAATCAATGATTTTACTTTTAAATTGAAACAAAAAGTCTATATATAAAACGAGTAGATACCAAAAACGTAATAGAGGATTCAGCCGCTCAGAAACAAATTTATTTGGCGAAAAGAAAAGAGAGGCGCACGGCGCCGCGGCGTATCTAATGAGATAATATAATAGCCGTGATTCGCTCCTACCACTGTTCACAGGACCGAAAATTACCGGAAAACTGCAGGCGGGGAAACCTCAGTTTTAGAACGCTACATTTCCCTAATGTAAAATTAGAATTTCCGCCCTCGAAATAGATTTTTCATTGCGGTATCGTGTAAAAGTTTAAAATATCAAAACTTTATTAAATACAAATAGTGTTAAGTAATAGCCCATAAATGTCCCACAGCTGGACAAAGGTTTCCAGTTCGGAAGGATATACAATATCATTTTTTATAATATTTTCCTTCGCAGCAGAACGGGAGCTTAATTATAAACACAACTTATAAGTACATATCAAAGCATTGCCAGCATTTAACTTTTGATTTGAACCCTCGACGATCCCACCTCAATGAAATATAATATATTAAGAAATTACGTAAGCAAATGTCAGAAGTATTAAAATAACGTAAATAAATATTAGGTAACCGCTTAGTAGCATACTATTAATGCCAATAAAATATTCTTTCTCAGTAACAAGCATAAGAGGGTCATATCGAATTGGGAATCGATTTTGTCGCACCCGAAATAGGGTGTAAAGATCCCATTGTAATAAAGATGCCGTCCATATGTCGAGTGAGCACATAGCGCTCTCCTATCGTGTACAGCAAAGTCAAAGTGATGTATCAATAATATAATTAGTTTAAATGAAAGTTTTTTCGTTTCAGTAATAAAATAAGAATCAGAATATATCCGTGAACCTTAAGCGTCTGAGCGTGTAATCAATTATCTATTCCCCTTTTTCAATAAACAAATAACCTTTAAAGTTACCATTTAATCCGTTAATAGCTATTCCGATCACAATATGCTTATTATGAGTACAGTTTAATGCGGGTGACTCCCCTCGGTCAACTAACGTTTTAAATTCAAGCACGACAAAACATCTTAATCATTACGCTTCATAAAATCCTTAAGTGATTGCGTAGAAGGGACAGATTGCGTGGGTCGGAATTGATTTCGAAAGTCCATCTCCTAAAGTACCTGCACCCTATCGATATTGTGATTGTAATTGTACCTTTATATATGGCTACAATTTTAAAGGGGCCATGTTCAAAGAAATGTTTAACTTTTTAAAACTATCTTTCTTATCTATTTATTTTACTTAACGTAAATGGAAACTACAAAACCGAGGTGGCTCAATGGATGGAACGCCTTGATCTGAAGCGAACATCGCATGTTCAAATCCGGCATTGCGAATTTGTGTGTATAATTCGTTTTGTAAGGAGGTTGGCCCACGCAAAAAAACCTGAATGTGTATGCACCAGCATTGGAACAGCATGGTTTCCATTAAGCTACAAGATTATCTTTAGAGACAAGAATACCTCTGCCCACCACATTACTGACTTATTATTTGTATATAAAAACTCAATAAAGTCGAGCTATTTTTACGAATGCGGTTTTAATTATGAGCTAACGTGTTTTGTTTAAAGGAGCAGTGAGAGATGTGTTCAGTGAAAAATTTCCATAGAATACAGCATCGCATAAGTTAATAGTAGAGCCGGGCGCGAGCAGCGGCGGGCGGGCAGGCGGGCAGAGATAATGAAATTGTGTACAGAAGCGCAACGAGCCGCGATCGTGTCTCGGGCAAAAATCCACTTAACAAATTGCTGCTGATTCGAAGGGTTCAGGATTGTTGGCTGCTTTTACCGTTACGTCAGTTATTCGCCTGGTTATCGATGCTCAAACGCTTTCGCTCGGCAACCGCAGCTCCTTTCAACATAAACTAGATCATTAAATATTTAACTAGGCAAGAAAACGGTCAACATTACCTGACATAGCTTTAAAATTAGTCTTCAAAACCCATTTACGATTTTAAACCACGCGTGATATGGACATTTTATTTCTTTTAATCGCTCATTCCAAATTGGTGGGCAATGAAAACCAATTCTTTTCAAATCTCAAGCTACAAGCTCGTGAAAATATGAATACATCTTACATACAATATTTATACTTATTTTTGTACGTGTTGATAATTTCAAAGATCCTCAAATCAAAATATACTTTATTAAATAGAGATCACGTCTTTTCGTCACTTTATGAAGTCGATTCACTTAATAAAGAAATTACAACTAGAAAATAAAATTAATCCATCAAATATTATTAGTACAACATACGAAAAGGCGGTACATATGAGTACAAAAGCCGTATAATGAATTCGGCGGCAGCGTTTTGCACGCAATTGCACAATTTCAATTATCGCATTAGTTCACGAGTGTACGTTACATGGGCGAGCCGGGTTGATAGATTAATGTTCCATGATGTTACTGACTTGCCAATCATGTCATGCGTATACGGGAATTTGGGTCGAACCTACATGATTTGATATACATTTTATCGACGATAATTGGCTATGAATATTCAAAGCTCAATCTGATTTTGCTTTTTTCATCAGCTAATTATAAATAACTCGCAAGGTGTTGAGTTTAATTTGGGCACATCAAACGATAAATATCACAAGTTTATTCGTGGTTGTGAAATTCCAGGATCAACTTCATGCCCCGTCGCAAAGCAAAGGAAAGTTCGCGCACAAAGGCCGTCATTGAATTTTTTTGTTTCCGAGGCACAAAAAATTTGAATCGAACGAATTACAAAACCGACAAACGAATTGCTAGGGTTGTCAACGCTGTTATATACAATTTATTTAGTTTTGTTTTTTTCATATTATGCTAAACATTACATTGAATAATTATGTATTATTTAAATTTTAATAATGACTTTGCTGCTTGCTTTGCTGGTTGCCTCTGTAATAGCTCAAACTCAATTAATAAAATGATTTGCAATGAGAGACAAGTTTAATTTCTTAATTTTTTTTCGTATGAATAAATATAAAACAAAAATATTTCTATCAAATTAACCAAAAATCGAGTATATTACATAAACATATATCAATTTTTTTTGTCGTTAGTATGCACGATAAATGTACAACCCTAGATTGAAAATATCGAGCGTTCGGAACGGGAGACGCCTATCTCAATTGAATTCCCGAAAAAGGATAGGAAATAAAAGCAGCACGATCTTCACTACCCTCACCTTTGGATAGTGCTCACTCTATTGAAATTTCGATATTTGTCACTCTGATTAGCTTCCTCCAATTCCCTATCGAATCCGAGTGAATGACTCAGCGTGAGACGTCAGGCAATTACGGGTATAAACATAAGAGTAAAATGTGGCTTGCATTTTTTTTTTCAAAACAATAGTCATGACCGAATGCCGTTCGGTTCTAATATTAATGAAATATATCGATTTAATTTACTTGAAATAAGCTCAAGAGAGCTTGATATTGTTGTACTTAAATACGTCTTTACTACTTAAATGTTTATTTCGATTAAAAATATATTGATTATATCAAATATTTAATATAAGTATATAATAAGTTATTCACACATATATCATCGAAAAATAAAAATAAAATACATTCTACTGTTGAAAAATGTTTGAAAAAGTTCGTTATCACAAAAATGCATTTGTCAACGCAAACTTTGTTCGCAGACATTACGCTTGATAAATGTTCAAAAATTTACAAGTATGATTAAAAAGTTGAAGAGTAATAATAGAAATAGCAGTTAAACGGTTAAATTAATCTAAAAATAAAAAGTGTCATGTTCAAATCTACATTGTTTAGTCAAATATTAATATCTGAAGAGGTTTATATATTTTTTTACCATAATTTTAGTAAATTCAGAACTCTGAAGATATTCCTAAGATTTCTATCGCTTACCCAACATGGTATGAATGCTTAGTCAAACAACCCATTACAATAATAAATGTAGTGTGTCGTAAGCTGTTTATTTATTTAACCAATGCAAGCTAAGGTAACATTTATAAAACCTAATAATATTTTTATTTCAGCATTTTTTTTTTTAACTAAAGTCATATTTAATTTATTGTTTTAGTGCTTACTGGCCTTACTGATTACACACATTTACAAAATTTCACTTTTACGATTATTAGAGTTATATTTGATCTTCATAGATAAACTACTACCTATGTTAGTCGAGCAAGCTGAAACTGATATATGTATTTGAACATGTATTGAGTGTTAAAGAGCTACTTTTATATAATATAATATAGATATAGACTACTAAAATATTATAACATAGAATGTTATATCTTATATATAATAATAACTCATTATTAATTTATCATAATAATATACTGTTATGTTTTCTATTATTGATACAAGTTATTGGTCTGTCACTTTAGATTTTAAAAAGTTTTGAGTCGATATTGTAAAATACTTATATATTTATATCTACTATATCTAAGTGTAAACTTTGCACGTCAATGATAGATTGTGACATGTAGATACAAAATCATAATTGAAATATAATAATATAAGTTTTCAATCATGTATGAACTAATTTGTATTCGTTGACTATTATTCGTTGTTCTAAAAAAACGATAGGCTGATTAGTAATTACATTTCGATGACGTTATCACTTTTATTTCACAAAGTTATCATTTTATACGTGAACTCCTAATACTGTATTAACATACAATATTCGCTATATTATAACAAAGTAATTTTATATTATAATTTTGTAAACATGATCATGAATAAGATAACTTACCGATCTATAATGACAGGATCCGATGGAGTTTCATTTCTGTTGCCGCAACTTTTCTTATCACAACATCGACTGGCAAAAAAAAAAAAATATAGACGACACACTTAGCGCAATATAAGAATGTATACAACAACAAATTATAAAGTTATGTATGAGTTTTGTATTACTAGACTTAACTAACAAACATTTAGTAGTTTGGTATATTAATATTTGTAAAGTGACATAAAATTATTTCTCATCATAACCATCGTAAAAAAGATAATATTGAGGTAAAAATAACGACTAAAAATTCATACTTTAAGGGACAGTTACCTAAATAAATTGCTCTAGGTTAACTTCTTAATATTTTCAAAATTAATACAACGAAATCCAAACAAGGAAGTCGTATCTACGTTAAGTGAACGATGTTCGGTACACGCGCCCTATCGTGGCTCCTTGACGCAAAGGGCAAAGACATTGAAAGGACAGACTCCCTCGAGACTCCTCCCCTGAAGACGTCAGAGTGGGACACATGTATCGCGATCGACGAGATAGAGATATTGCGTCTAAGGTAGAATAAAATTTTAATTGCTCACACAGACACGTTGTGTTTTCAAACACAACAGCACACATGCATGTAGTGGCGAGACGTGTTACTGTTACGACCGGAAAAACCACCCCAAACAAATGGTTAAATTAATAAGGACGTTCACTTGTTGTCGTTTCGCGACGGCTGTTCCTAGAGTTTTGTAATTACGCAGCCGCTGGAATTGAGTTTGAAATATAGTACAGCAAATGAAGCGCTTTGTTTACTGAAAGTTATTGTCAGAGGAACATAAGTGTACGACATCGTAGAAAGTGATGCCGTGGCATTAATTTTACCGACAATAAATATTTGAGTTGGGAAATAAAATTGGGGCTTATTTATTTTACACTGCATATTTATTTTGTTTAAGCAACAAAAGGATATTATTCCATGAAACTGGCACTTTATTTGTAATCGACGATTCATCTATGACGTGTGGGATGTTTTCTGAGAAACTTTAGGATGACTTGCAATGTGAAGGTAAACTTTGACAGTTTTGAAAAATGACATACTTCTGTCTGTATATTTTTGTTGGTCTTTTTAGAGCTACGATAAGGATTAATTATCTTACTATGATTCAAAAACTGTATTGTATATAGATTAGTGGGCCATACATGCGAATTACGAGAAGTTATTTCGAATAAAAGTATGTTACCTGCACATAACTTCATGTGTGAGCAAAACTCTGCACATTTCCGGGTTCTTATCCTGACCTTCGTAGACGATGGGCTGAAACAAAACAAGAACATGAAGATCGTTTTAAGTTAAAAGCTTTAGAATTTCCGTACTTTTTACTTTTTAATGTTGAAACGAACTTAATATTATGATACAAGATATCTCTTAAAATATTATACAAATATAATTCTATGCTATGCTCCTTTTCCAAAAAAAGTAATCGACATGAGGAAAGTAGGTACTTTAATAATACTCTATACATTTAAATAATGCCATCCTTAATAGCGTCATAACAGAAACCCGTATAGAATTGATCGTATTAAATTAATTAAAAATCTGCGTGCAGATAAGATAATTTTTCGTCTTCATCAAGTTATTACTTTTTGCTAATTTATGCACCCTTTGATACATAATCGAGTTTTATTATCTACGCCAAAACACATTTGCATAGTTCCATAACGATACCTTAATTTTTTTTTACTAGCTGTTTACACGCACATTCGCTTAAAAGCTTGTGTAATAAAATAAGATAATAACCGTATGACGTATTATTATATAACAGCTGTTTTCATAAAAATATATTTTATTTATTAATAATTATTTTTTCTTTTGATTCCGACTAATCTTATTTCTAAACATCCTGTTAATACCGACAAGATGAAAAAACTATTTTAAGTAAACTTTTTTAACTTTGACAATAAATAAATTAAAATCTGTATATTAATAAATAAGACAAGACGAGATAAAACGACTAGTTTTCACCCGCGACTTTGCTCGAGAGGGGGATTTTTATGTAAGCAAAATTACATGATTGCTTGAGTAGTTGAGACATAAAAGCGAAACACACGAATAAACACTCAAAAAAGTAACTACTGGGTTTCTTTTCCTTTTTTCTTGAAATAAAGTACATATCGAACTTTGGTAGATTTACCTTTATTTAATTTTGTTAACTGATGACCTAAAAGGTCTTCTAAGAGCCTATTATACTATGGAATACATAATATTTTGATTTATAATATAATTGAAATAATAAAATACAAAAAACTTTTTACCGTTTCTTCTCGTATTTTTCCTTCTTAGACTTATTTCTAGTTTTTATTTTGTTTTAATATTTAATAAAAAAATATCAATAATAAATTTAATGATGTCATTTATGTTATATCATGTAAATATTATAAGAAATGATCAATTTAGTCACAATTCAAAGTTAGCTTTATTTGGGGTTGCAAAACAATTTTTCTCTTCGTTCATAGTTTCTCCCCCAAAGTAACTTAATGTACCCTACACGTGTCTGCCGTTTATCTATTAATATCTAATTACTGGTTGCCCTAAGGGTGTGCGCTAATCCTAGTACGCATTTTTTTACTCTTTGTCAAACATCCATTGTAATTTCATCATTACTAGTGGTAAGTTTGGGTCGATATTTATGAAATAATCAGACATATTTGAATCTTTTAAATGAAGCTTTTCATCGTTTTAATTTATTTTATTATCAAATTAAATCATTACTAATGTAAAAACTTTTTTATTAGTATTAAGGCATAGTATTTATAAAACTTTTTGAACTTTTTTAAATAACACACGGGATCACAGTTTGTAATTACAATTAGTGAAGTCCCTGACTCTTTGGCATAAGCTTGTGTTAAAGAATATGTTTTTTTTAAACTATCAATATCAAACGTTGTGTTTCTTTTAATAAATCACAAAAAAAAAAATTACATACAGAAAAAAAAGTTAATTTAAAATACGTTTTTGTGCGAAGCAGCGCTACCAATATGTTAAGCAGAAATTAACAATACTTTAAATACAGAAACAGCCGTATATTATTGTTTTTAATTTTAAAATTTATTGCATTAAATACTTTTTAGTAGATGTATGTAATATAAACAAAGACTTAAAAGACTTGTGTTAAGTGTGACACTTTTATGTCGGAATTTATTTCTTTGGCGACGGTGGATAAAACAGCGTCAAGATACTTGAATCATAATAATTGAATCGGTAAATTATATAAGCAAATCTATCTGTGGTGTAACAGTCTTATAATGTATAAAACCAGCCTTAGGTAAAGGTCTCCTCTCTTTCTCCCTCTCAAAGAACCAATCCACCACACTACTCCACCGGTGGTGAGCACTACTTATACTTTGTTTATTTATGGGCGATATTAGCAACCAAAATCCCTAAAAATCCTGAAATAAATTGTTCACCCTAAACAAAATATTTAATTGAATATGAAATAGTAGGGTATTATCATCTTTTGTGCAGAGGATTTAGCGGGATTGTACGCAGGGCATTTTGTAATATGTATTCAACGGTCATAGGAAAGTATTTAAGGAACTAAATAGCTTGAGGGTCGGCTTTAGAAAAGGGAACGGTGTCAGGTGTGGAGTAATATGCGACTGCTATTAGACGTGTGATTAGTTATCGACTTACTTTTGATGGCTTAGCTTATCATGTATTTCATAATACGCGTCTGGAAATGCATTTTTATTGGTATGATCGCAAAATGTCAGAAAGTCATATGCGACAGAACCTGTTGTGTAGCTGTTGTATATTGTATCACTGTTAGAGGGCTTTTAACATTCGAGCGTCATACAAATGTTTTTAGAGAATAGCATTGTTTATATAATGTCGTTTATTTAAGATGTAGTTTATTAGAAATTATAGAGAATTATCCTTAATTCCAGATATATAAGTTTTTATATATTTTTATTTACCTATAAAAATAATTATCCAAACACACAGAATGGTTTTAACCCATTACGCTTTCCTTAACATCAAATCAAAACCTATTGACAATTTAAAAATTACATTTACTTAAAGCAAGATCCGTACAAAGTTTAAGAATATCCACTTCAATATAGGTCAGGGAGATATAAAATGAACAAGAGAATTCTTAGACGAGAGTAATCTTGTAGTAGTGGGCATTTTTTCAGTTCACTCAGGAGTGAGTCCCTCAGGATCGACGCGGCCGTTATGCACTATCGTCGCCTGGGATTCAATCTCAAGGGAATTTGTGGAGATTTAAAAAAAAAACTGAAAACCAGTTCTACTTCCCTACCTGATTATAAACGCATTATATTTAATGTTCTATATAATAATATATTTTATATAGACATTAAAAAAAAATTGTCACCATTATGACAAGAGATAAAAGTACTAAAATTGTATGTATAGTAAGTATACAAACGCCATAGTAGTTTATTTTGACGTTATATGGATATATTTTCGTAATACTTGTCATTTCATCTAGTGCACTTATCTATAATTCAATCTATTTATATATTTTACGTTTACCAAACATAAATATCTGTTATATTAAAATACTAATTTAGTCATACACAACAAACAGACCACAAGTGCTTCTACAGAAGATTTGCAGTCCCGTGATTTAAATGAGCGACAACGAATGTTGACTTCATGTATGTATATGAAGTTAAAATATTTTAACATGTACATTATATGACGTTAAAAATATTTATAAAAAAAAATTATACAAATATTTGAGAAAACTAAGTTACAATTTAAAGCAATTTAAATCTACCAACGAAAAGTTCAAAATCGGCTACTCACACTAGAGCGATTGTGTAATGTTTTTGTTGTTAAGCATTAATCGGTTTAGCTTACAAACATTACTTTACTGTATGTGTTTTAACTAGCAAGTTAATATAACATTTTGTATTTTGCTTAGTTGGAATACTTTAATCATTATATTATAATTTTAATACTAATATTTGTAATATAAGCCTCTTCTAAGGGTTCCGTACCCAAAGTAAAACGGGAACCCTATCCGTCCGTCCGTCTGTCAGCAGGTTGTATCTCATGAACCGTGATAGTTAGACAATTGAAATTTTCACAGATGATGTATTTCCGCTATAACAACAAATACTTACATAAAAACAGAATAAAATAAATATTTAAAGGGGCTCCTTTATTATATAAACCTTTATTATATAAACGTGTTTTGTTTGTGTGTTTTTGCTCGATATTGTTAACGGCAACAGGTAGATACTTGAAATATTTACAAAATATTTACTTATATATATATTCACTTTAAAAATAAATAACTAAATTAAAAAAAAAACAAATATTTAAAGGGCCCCCTTTAAATATCTCATACAACAGGCATGATTTTTTGCCGTTTTTATAGTGCCGTAGTTATATAAGTTTTACTATTTAATATAAGTCAACCGTACCTTGCGATGTACTACTAATATAATCTATATTTTAATAAAAAAACATTAAATTATAAGAACGAACAATCTATTCATAAGTAAAATTGTTTAAAAAAATATATATATAAAATTTTTTCAATATATGCACAAGTACTAACAAAGTCTATTAAAGTATATTTCTTAAAAACAATAAAGATGTAAGGAATAAAAATCAAACGAATGACATAAAGAAGGCAGAAGTGCAGTGATTTATACTTTCGCGACAAAGCGAGTAAGGAGTCGTGTAGATATTTTTATTATTATTGTACTTGCTGCTCGCGAGATATATGGGAAGAAATATTTTATTTGCATACTAAATAATATGAAATATACCTTTATGAATATTACTTTAACAAATGAAATAAAGAACATCGTCTAAGGTAGATCGACAATAAAAAATATACATTAATTATATAAAGTTATTGTTTTCATAATATTTTTTATAAAAGTATTTATGTACGAGTGTACATATTTTTAAGTTATAAGGCTACTACTAGCTATTTCTTCGAGACCAACTTTTTGTTGTTTATTACATATAGTATATAACCAATTTCTAAATAACACAACTTATAATAATAGAGAAAATAAATATTGTTCAATAAAACTTGGAGTTAAATTAATACGACGAAGAACTATTAATAAGAAGATTACATATAACCTGCAATTACATCTAAAATAGCATCCGAAAGTCATTTTCCCAACAAAAAGTACCAAATTAATATGTTGTTTGAACGATGTTAAGTAAACATAATCATTGGGGCACGTGCGCGCGCACGCTCCGCTTTACAAACAGCGCAACTTTCTATAGAATTTCTATAGGATTTAGCAGAATCTCATTTCGTGTACCATGAATCAGTATCTTAAGACTATACTCAAATAGAGGGTTAGATTGATATTTTAGATATTGATATGATAGTTATTTACTGTGTGAACGGAAATAATCCACTATTTGAAACAGCGAAAGTAGTGAAATATAACTTATTGATAATGTATATTGAAATTTAAAACAAATTTATATCCATAAAATAGATTTATTTTTATATATTTTATATATATAATAAAATGTATGTTAGTTTTGTGACGTCATTATTGTAATCTACATACCTATAGGTACCTACTAGAATCGCTTATGGTAGACATAATTCGCCATTTTATTTTGTATGAAATTCGAACAATTTTTTGAGCACACAATATTGAGCTTCAGTCATTTTCCCTGCAACTTTTATAAAAAAAACAAACAGAATATCCGTTTATATTTTTTCTATTACATGTAAGTATTTTAATATCCACTTGAAACCCTACCATTTCATAACATAAAATTAATTCAATTCTCTATCAAAGATTTCATCTATTACAATATAATGTTGCATCATCATGATTTGAGACAGACATTAACAATATAGCGTTTTTGCATCGATAAAATTATATATCCCACAATTAACCTTTTGCAGTAAATATGTTTCTGTATCAATAATCATATGCACACTGATTTGTTATTACTTTTGCCATACTATTTGTTTTCGAAATTCAAAATTAAAAAAAGTTGTGTTCGTTTTTATACGTCACTATAAATATGTCATAACCGTTTCACGTAACAATTATATTCTTTTGAAAATCTAAATGTATAATAGACGAAACTCAGTAATAACTCTGTTAAACTAACTGTAATACATTTAAAAATATAATATTTATTGTTATACTTTCGATAATCGTGTAGTATCATAAAATATTAAGACAGGCTAATTTTTTCGGTACAGTTGCGTGTCGTGCTGTGTTCGCATGCAGCATTAGTTGATTGGCGGTGTGCCCTCAGCCTAACGATTTAATACAATTAAATAAGCCGCAACTATCTAGTCGCCATCTTTGCGGACATTTTAGTGAACGACTATTTTGCGTGTCAGACACTGATGTCTTTAATTTGTAATCATATTAATTTAATTGTTAATCAGCTTCAGTAAAATTACAATTTTGTATTAATTAATAAATATATTTTTAAATTTGAATTTTTTATGTGTTTTTCTAAACATGTTTCTAAAATTCACACAAAGCGATCGCATTAAAGTTCAAACGAATACCTAAAGTTGGTATTTCGGTATTTCGGCATTTAACTACCGAAAACCCATGACTTAATTTCAAAGAAATTTTAAATTAGATTAAACACTTCAATCATTTACTTTCGCCACTACAATGAAACTCTAGTCAATAACTAATGATTAAAAACTATAAGTGTTGGAAGATATAACTTATTTCAACCGAACACCGTGGGTAGATAAGAATGTACATAAGTCGAAAAACGATCTATACACTATAAATGTACAGACACACACTCAATTCCTTTCTTAGTTAACAACGTTCGGCCTAAGTTAATTATGTTCACGGCATAAATCTTTCGTAATTGGCCTCTTGTTACACAGCACTAAGAACTCGGGACGTGTTGAAATTATATATGTGAGGTACACTGAAGTTTCATGATGGCTTTACGGTAAAATTGTTATTTATGTAATAAACGCGAACGTGATAATTGTGTACCACCGCCATTGTTACAACGGCTTTGTTTATTTTAAGTATATCAATATATAATATATAAATCATAAGAACAATTTACATTAAAGTTTTTAATGTATACAAATAAAAATTTAAAATTGCTACTGTACAAATCAATATTGCGTGATATGATGGCAAGAATGCTAATTCATGTATCAAGCAATTTCAAAGGAATCGGATTATACGTTAAGGAATCATAACAGATGATATTCTACATTTATAAGAGTTAATAAGAATAGACTACAAGTGACTAGTCAAAAGTCGATAAGAAGATCTTTTAAGCAATTCTTCTACCTTACATTATTTTACGAATTTTTATATATCCCGACAAAGCAATGATCAAAAGGCGATTTTATTACAAATTATAGTGTGTATTATAAATAAAAAGGATTAAAGTTTATCATCCAAGAGATCTCACATTTCATCGAGCATGGTCGCCCTTCTAATCCATGTCAATCAAATTTAAAGTTTCCCAACTAAGCTCCATTGAAACGTGAACTTGACACTTCTCACAAATTCACTAATACATAAAGTGTTAACAATAACGCTACTATTAGCGCTTTACAGCTTCATCGAATTTTTCTGTGTATAACAAAAATATATTGAAACTGACTGAAAATTTTGAATATTCGTTTCAAATAAAAACTTAAAAATTTCCAATAATGATGAAATTGAAATGGGATCAACTTGGAGATATACTGAACCCAATGCAAATACAATAAAGAAAATCGGTTCAAAAATAAAAGGTTATACATACAAATATACTTATATATGTATAATAACGATTGACAAGCCGGTTAGCGTGATTGGTAGATACGTGCCTTTCGCGCCACAGATCGTGGGTTCGATTCCCACCCAGGACCGAAATTTGTGTGCATGAACATGTCTGTTTGTCCTGAGTGTGGGTGTAATCATCAATATAAGTATGTATTTACAAAAGAAAAGTAGTTTATGTAGTATATCAGTTGTCTGGTTTCCATAGTACAAGCTCTGCTTAGTTTGGGTTCAGATGGCCATGAGTGAATAATGTCCCAGGATATTATTATTATATATACCTCTTACTCTTTTAAATAGATTAGAATTAAATAAAAATAGAGGCTATTTTAAGTCCATTTTTTTTGTTGTTATTGTATAGAATACATATAATGAATTTATTTCGTTTTCGCACTTGTAATTATAATAAACAGACATAGCTATAAAGTACGTTTATTAAGATCTTATTGTAAAAATAAACGGCGCTATATAAGAGAATAACAATAAATCACTCTTACATATTTATAGATGAACGTTTGTTCTAGTTAAAATTCATGAATATTTCTTACGATTGCGTCTATAAATGCGCAAGTTTGTTTTAATCAAAACTGTTATGAAAGATGGTAACGAAATTTTATACAAGGAAATACAATTACTTAAAATTATAATAAGTATAACCTTGTGTTCTTTTCTGTCGTTTTACGGTTACTTGTGTACATATTTTTCAAAATATGCAACATATTTGTGTACAAACTCAGTGCAGCATCTAATTACCAGCCTCCAGATACCAGCTTTATAATTCCGCTGACCGGAGGCGGGGAGGCGTGTGGATGAGGTCTAATCGGGCGCCGGCGATGACAATCAGCCACGTGGCCGCGTGCTCGCCACGTGCGCTACCCTCATTTTGAGGTAACATCGATTTAAAATGAGTTGCGCTGTGTGAACGCATCCTTAGATATGTGCGCCATACAAAAAGTTTAATTTTATTTGAACACCTTATTTATTTTACGTAATTACTAATCTTCTTATTTATAATAATAAATTAGAACTAACTAACCTAACTGAAAAACTACTAATTCTATACGAAAAGCTTATAGGTAGACACTAGAAAACAGCGCGTTTAGTAGTACCTTCTATTATATAATAGCATAATTATATAATACTTCGCAATTTCACCTGCTTTAAATTTAAAGCAGGTGAAATTGCGATGAAGGACTATTGACGTGATAAGCCTGGATTTGATGTTCTTGTAAGTATTGAATGTAATCCAAAACACACACTTTTTAAAATAAAACAATTCCACGTTTTCGTTTGGATATTAAAAACTAGCACTTTACCCTCGACTTTCCATAGCTCTTTCTTTAATAATGAAGTATTTTCATACAAACCTTCATCACTACCTCAAGGGTTATCATAGTGCTAAGTATTTTGTGCTGTGTGTTAATTTGTCAGTCAGTCAGTTGTTCATAAAAGTAGATAGATAAAAAACTTACCTGCTTGGTAACAGAGTCGATTAATCGAACGAATATATCTTGTTCTTGCCGTATACCTGAAACAAAACACAGTTCCGTTGTTTAATATTATAAGGAATAAAATATAAACAACCCACAAGGAACAAACATTTTTTGCAAAGATATTTTCTTCGTCATATTCCAATTTAAAAAAAATACGGATAAACTTGTAGTACAGCTTCAGTGTCATTGTATAATTAAATGCTTTCATTACATAAATATATAATTAAGTAACTTTTCTAACCTGCAGGCTAAATTACCAGGTGGAATTACGCATTTCCAACTAAGGAACTAAGATTATAACTCTGTTGTGCCTGATATTACACTGGCATATACACTTGAACAAAACAATGTATTTCAATTAAACGGTAGAATAGAGCAGTGCGGTAAGTATAAATTTATTTGAAAGAGTAATTCAATTAATAATAAATGTACAAGTCTTAATAACAAGTTAATTGATAATGAAGACGTCCCCTGAAATATCAAGAACAATTAACCCGTCAACTGTCTCGCGTCTTCCCTTTTTCTTAGACCAAAATTAAAACACGCCGAGTAAATTAAAAAGTAACTCAAATTAATTTCGGATGTAATTTAATCTGTGCCTATATGGGGTGGAAATCCGAAAATGGCGGGAATATTTTTGGCGAAATTAAAATTACTCTTATGGGAGTTTTTGCGGAAAATTAAACGTTTTCATGGAATAAAATTTAACAATATTAATAGAAATAAAATAGATAGTCGAGTTGAATGAGTTTATGAAAATTAATTTCGCTATGTATTTGAATACATAACGCGGTTAAAAAATAATTTCATAAAATCGGTATTACCATTATTCAATAGAATTGGAGTAAGGTATATTAAATGCTATTATATTCAGCTCTATAGTCTAAGAGCTTGAGACAATGATCATTCATAGTCTAAGAGCCTGTCTATTCGGTGCCAATTTTCCATTATCCCGGTAACGGCCAAGACGGCAAATATTTACAATGCGTCCGTCGTATGCATTGTCTCCATACTGAATACAATATTAACTTTCACCCATTGTCACCTTTATTACAATAGCATAAGATTGAATTTTGAATGCTCCATTGTAACGTAACATAGTGTCTGTGAAATGCTATTATTTTGAAATGGGTAAATCTTCTATGCTTCTTCTAAGTTAGGTACAATTACTTATGATTGAAATATAATTTTTTTTTAAAGTTGGCAATACAATTTGTCAAGAGTTATAAAATTGACCATATGATTATAGATTTTAATAGAGATATGAAGAAGATCTGATCCGTTTATGTAGTAGATCTTACTACACCACGCTGCTTCATTGCTGGTTGGTGGATACTGATGTGGAAAATTTTCATCCCCCAATATCAGGTTTCGACACAATGTATTTCTTCAAAGTGGATCCACGAGATGAATTATAAACATATATTAAGCACATGAAAATTCAGTTATGTATGCCCGGAATTTAACTCGCAATCTTCGATTAAGATGCACGTATTCTAGCAACTGGGCCATCTCATACGCGGAAGGTAATTTTTATTAAAATGTCGCTTTAATATAGATATAGTCATTATCTAAATAAAATAACTGCCAGAGATTAACCTATAAAGTTGCAGTTCTCAATATTACCAGTTCCAATAATTTAATCTCAAATCCAATCAAACACTTATACAAATGGACCATATAATGGTTATTAACTTTTTGTTATTTTAAAATCGGAACCAACGTTTAACACAAATTACGAAACCAAAGATAATCCACGAACTCAAATATTTGGCAAAAAGAATATATATAATATTTTATAATTATATGTATCAAATCCAAGTTTGCCTTTTTTATAGCATAGGTAGGCGGACGAGAATATGGGCCACCTGATGGTAAGTGGTCACCAACGCCCATAGACATGAGTATTCTAAGCGATGTTAACCATCGCTTACATCGCTAAGGCGCCACCAACCTTGGGAACTAAGATGTTATCTCTTGTGCCTGTAATTACACTAGCTCACTCATCCTTCAAACCGGAACACAACAATACCAAGTACTGCTGTTTTGTGATAGAATATCTGATGTGATACCTACCCAGACGAGATTGCACAAAGCTCTATCATCTGCCTACCTTGGATTAGATAAATATAAAATTTATTCTGTCAAAAAAAATTATCAAAGCTAGAAGACATCAATATCATTAGCTGCCAGTGTATATATACCGATTGTCACGATTATCCCTTGAACTCTATATAAATTGTGCAGTGCCATTACAGCGAGTTATAACAAAGTTTAGTATAAAAACCTTCTTGTGAAAAAATATAACAATGAACTTTATAGGTAATCGGTCAAACGCTGTCAAAGTCTATTAATCTCAAACAGATTTTACCAAAATCAATCAACATTTTTATATATCATATTATCGTTTAGCTGTGGATAACTGTTACAATTTTAGTACAAAAATAACGTTATTTAAAAAAGACGTCGGCTAATTTCAAACCGCCATTTTGTTGTTTGTCAGAAATAATGTAATTGATTCATTATTGGCGCAACTTGTAGTTTGTTAAATGTGTTCAATTGTGTTATTTGAATTTTTAAGAGTAATTTAGTGAGTTAATAACATCAATAAGTTTTCTATAAAAAAAAAAAACAATTCGAGATTTTTATAAAATCATTTTCACTTCTGGATGCTAAATATATATAATATAAGTTAAATATTTTCATCCTATGCTTACCGTTCGCATATAGCAATTGTAATCGATATTGAATTCCATTGTTTGTTTTTTGACCTTCAGCTTCCTGAAACAATTAAAATAATTTACATAATGATATCAATGTTAAATGTTAATAACAATATTCATCGGTTGATACGATTACTATATATTAAAATGTTTTATTATAACCAACTTAATTGTGTTAATTAATTATGAACACGTCGTATTAAAATAATGAGTACAATTCAGGGTTTTGAAATTGAAATAATAATGCATATAATATATAATAAATATAAAATAAACACTCTAAATAGCTGATCTTGGGTCATAGTGATATTCAATACTAGACAAGTAAAAACAGAACTACATATTATAACCGTTCGATTTTATAAAATTTATTTCTAAAAACATATCATATAGATAAGAGCTTCGATCATGTCTTTCTCATATCTCTTATATTTCATATGTATCGTCAAGTTTCGCCAGTCAAATTTTATTTTTTGACTTAGAAATAGTTTCGACTTTAATGATAACAAAATATTTAATGCAATTAAAGTTTTATTGCTTGTAATAAATCTATATATTCAAGAAACTTTAGTAATAATAAAGTGTAGATACACCGTACCATATTTTGACTGCCAACACTAAAAACGGTCGCCTGAATAATTAAGAAGTAAACACAAGATGTGTAAACGGCACGCTCGCTGTAGCCTACTAACAGGCTTTCATATTTCATACGTATTCCGTGGCATTTAAGGCTACCTAAAAAAATATATAACGGGTGACACGCAATGATAGAACAAACTTGTATTATAAAACTAATACTTTTATATAGCTAATAAAAATAAACATTAAGCATTTATAAATGATGTTCATTATTTAATTAAAAGCTTACGTGTCGCTTATATAACTCGTTTATTATTTTGACGCAATTTACTTTAACTACGCAACTTACAAAAACTAATAATTAAAAAAAAATAAACATGGCTAACGAAATATTTAAATGAAATCAATTAAAACATTTCTTTTTTGTTTATCTAAAAGAAAATAAATAGATGAATGTTGCCAGGAATCAGTGTCGTATCAACATCTGAGACGCAACAATAAAACAACATTAATTTAACACGCCACCAACGCAGCTGAATTATGTAAATGTACATTGTACACAATGAACTGATGTCCGTACGATCCTGATTGATGGAACGACTGATTCTGATTATCAGCCAGGATTTAATGATAAACGCATCATTAAAACGTGACACAAAGAATACATCAAAATAATCTCGTCAAAACTCAAATCGAATTTAAATATTATTGATTTCGTTAAAGATTTTTTATTCATTTCATTATTATTTTTTATCTATGTTGATTATTTAATAGAAATATTTTTAAAATGTTCTTATTCATTGTAATATTATTTATACAAAAAACTTACTTGATCTTTCTCGATGAAGCCTATGAACGCTGTTCTTTCTATCTCTACCGGCTGGCCGGCGCGGTCGTAGAGTGCTACGACAAAGTGGAAGAAGTTGCTCTTGCGCAGATTACTGGGCGGCTGCTTCTCAAAGTGGGCGCGCCCTACGCCCACACTGCTGTATAACGAACGTAAAATAAAGTGAAACAGTATAAACACGACCTTACCCTACTAAAAATTATTAAAAAAACAATCAGAATACATTCTCAAAATCTCTTAAAATATACAACTAATACAATAAACCAATCTTGAAAATACAAACTATCTTCGATTAAAAATTTCTTCTAAATCAAATAATTAATTTTTTATTTTATTTATAAATAAAAAAAACATCAAACGATGATACGAAATATATAATAATATTACTATTATAAATAATAGTTGGATTTTAGTTTTTAAGTCACGCTTTCAATTCAATATCAAACTATCATTATTATCAATATAAATCATTCGAATAAAATGTATGTACTTTCAAATATTCTAATCGATACGACAATTAAAAATAGATCATAATCGACTTAAGTAGATATTTTTTTAGTCGAATCTACTATAAAGCGTAAAACATCACACCTATTTTAATATTCCCATAACTAAAGTAACGGTAAACCAATGATAGTTATTTTTTTTACACAAACCAGAACACTATTCTATTGACTGACAACAGATATACAGACACCGAGACAGTCATAAATCTAAATACCCTCCGTTGTCTTTATTTATCCCTATTTGTCAATAGACGCAGACGTTTCTCGAAGGAATTACTTATAGTTTGCACGGTTAGAATACGGTTACAAAAATCAACAATAGAATAGATAATAACTCTTCTAATATTGATTTACGACTTTATGATTATTTGCAAATTCTTATGTTTTTTACTTAAGCCCTTTCGTCATTGTGTCGCTTGAAGCGTAATAAAAATATCAGTACGTTTGTGGTTTCATATAATTAAATGTAAAATCTTATATTATTTTTTTCACGCTCTAATTTGATCTCGTTTTTAGCGAGAAATGTGAATTAAAAAACAAAAAATCTAATTTTATATAATACCGAATTTATACCACATAGGTTATATATAAAAAAAAAATTAATAAATATTCTGTTTTTACTCGCACCAATTTTTTATCGTATTTTTTAAGTTGCATCTGTCGCGGTCACGTGTTTTATTAAAAAAAAAAGTTTAAAATCGAATATATTACTGTATCGATAATATTAAGTGACGAAAGATTAATATTACCGCACAGACCGAAACCGACATATGGTCGCCTAGTTCGCTCAGCAGTTCAAAAATAATAACGATTAGCTAATAAGAATTATAACTTAGTGACAAATGGTATAGGATCTTTGGTTAGTTTGACAAAAACAATCAATTTGTCAATTAAGAACAATTCCAGAAAGGCATAGCTTTAAAGCTGCTTGAAAAGAACAGTATACGTAAACATTTTTTTATGTAAGAGGGGGCAGACTTGCAGGAGGCTCACCTGATGGAAAATGACTACCACCGCCGATGAACATCTGCAACACCCGAGGACTTCCAGGTGCGTTGCCGGCCTGCAAGTCCTCGGGTAAGTGTAGTGAGACATAAATATATACACAAAGACCTATTATTATTTTTGACTGAATTATCACTGTACTAAAGTAATAATAGTTTAAATTTGATTCATCGACAATAATCAATAAAACTACACATCACTAGTGTCGCATTACCCGCCTGGTCTGTATTACGCTATGGTCGCCCATTCATCTCTCCCGCTGCAGAATTTGCGTAAACAAATTGGTTTCGCGATTGCCATTTTATACTCTCGCGTCGCTCCATTGTTTTATTTATCGCTACCAGTTTCGGCAGCGCGCCCGCGATTAGGTTGTAGCGCTTTTTTCGCTTACAGATCACTGTAGATTTATCAATCTTTGGAGCTGTACGATTTTTTTTAACTATAAAATATATGTTTTCGAAAATAGAACGAAATCCGTGTTCAATTTTATATGGAATTTAAAAAATATAGAAACAGTACAATACTTTGAAATATTAATTGATATGATGTTCTAAAACACACATTGTAATCAATTAACTGTTTAATCAATCGAGGGGGTTCTAATAATTAAAAAGTAAGCGTAATTAAGGGCACGTTAATGATTTACAATTGACTATACAAATGAGGCTGTCATCGTGGTGTCGGTTGGCTATCTGTCTACATTTGTCAAACCCATTCCTGATGACTACGCAATTAACTTAATTATTAAAAATACTTTACTTGAATTTAATCGAACTTCTATTTTTTTTTTGTTTAATGCTTATTAAAATTAAGTTATTTTGTATAAAAATTTAGAATAACCACTTATGTAAAAACATTAATACATATGAATATGATTGTGTTATTTATTTTAAAAAAAAGTGTAAACGATAAATAGGTAAATAGGTGAAGGCAAAATATTTCGATAATTTTTTCTCCACTTTGTTAATAGATTTTTTTTTCTGGAATTAAATATAAAATTATATTCAAATATTTTTTAGTTATCAATAAGGGAAAATAAGCAAATACGTATTTATACATATGCTTTCCTTAAATTAACAATAATAATTATCTCTTAATTCACGAACACTGGCAATACTAAATAATAACTGTATTATTTTAAAACATCAAACATGTTAGCAATAAATGTTTATAGAAGGATATTTTCTTTCAATATTTATTTAGCTATACCCAATATACCACGAGAGTTTAAATAAAACACGACAGATGTAGGAGCTCTCCGCAAACAATGCTCACTAATTCGAGTATCAATACGTCATATTATACGGAACCAAATGCCGGCTTGCACAACTTCATTACTGGTATGGTAAACAATTTTACTAAGGGTTCGTCGAGTGTCTGCATAACTGTCTATTATAAATAAATGAATTATATTAGGTATATAAATGTTTATTTTAAATTATATATCATTTGTTTTTAATAAAACAAATCATATTAGATAAGAGATTTATTTGCGTCAGAAACACTCCATTCAAACGTTACATATAAAGTAGCCTCATCGTAATATTATTTATTTGATTTAATTTTCGTCTTTTTTTTAAGTTTTGGTAAAGTTACTTCAATAATCGAGTTCTAATATGAATATGATATGTCATTCATAATAAACGAAAACTTCCATCTTCGTACCGCCACGTTATATGGTTAACGCTACTATTTTCATATCATACGCTATAATGATATATAGCTATTGAAATTTTAATTTATAGACCGTTCATTATCTACAGTCGCATGCGAAACTGTAAAACGCCCCGCGCTCGCCCGCCATGATTTATAACGCCCTTTGCGTTTATGAACACACTTGCTATTGCTACGCGTTTCATTATCGCCCGTGCGAAATTTGCTCGCCCCTGATTGGACCCCATATGCGGTAATAACGTTATTGTGTATCGGCAGGCCCGTATTATGAACTGTTGTTTCAATACATTAATGATTCTTCGGTTCGTATAAAGACTGTTTATTTTTAAAAACTTTATAAATATGAAGTCATATATTTTTATATGTTTATCCTTAAATACCATCCGTGGGAGGCAATGAATGATAGGTATTTTTTATAATACATTAAATTATAAAAACACTATTTTACTATGACACGACGAATAATTTGATATTATAATATAAATTATTTAAATAATAAAATACAATTTGTAGTACATTTATTTTCATAACCTTTCAAAGTCGTTCAAGCTATACAAGTATTAATTGGTTAAACGCAAATAGTTGTACTAGTATTACTTTTATATATTCACTGTTTAATATCATAATTTTAAAATATAAAATATGTACGTAATATGAAAAATATGTATATGGGTAACTAGTGTTTGCCTGAACCTTCGCCCTTATGTTAGATAAGAGGGTTGTTATTTAAAGTAGCCTAGGTTATCGAGGTTCAAGCTGCTTGATACCAAATTTCATCAAAATCGGTTCAGTGTTCTAGCCGTAAAAGCGTAACAGAGTTACTCTCACATTTATGACATAAGTATTCAAACATATATATTTACACGCCAATTTAACACAAAACAAACCGCGAGTCCCGACAAATCCACTCTTAATCCCATTCAGTTAACGCTGAGCAGTTGTGTCTGCTTGTGGATTCTAATACAATTTGCTATAACATATTTAGCTCGCTGCTCTTTTCACTAACTGGCTTATCGAAACCGTAAATAAAAGCTTAGAATCGCCCTTAAATAAATAAACCAAATGTATCGTAAAGGTTTAAAACTATACGATTATTCTTATTTATTGTATTTATTCTTTATTTGGAAAATTCCTTATCGCCCATTACTTACCAGACACTTGACAAATGAGAACTTAAACGAAAAACGCTATGGTATGTATTAACTAAAAAGTATTTATTACATATGCAAAAGTATTTAGTAATATGTACCAAATTTGGTTACTTTTTTTTATTTAAAACCCTCATCGTTGTTTATTTATTTATTTGTGCCTGATATTTAATACATAATATATAGAGAAAGAAACTTCGTTCCAACGGATCTGACAAGTCTCATTTCTCACATTCGATTTAAATATAAAATTTAATTAAAACAAAAACTTTGTTAAGTTCTACTAGATTTTCCTTATTTATGTATAAAAAAGTGAAATAAAAACTTATAAATTTTCTTATAAGTTTTGTGAAATGTATTATTTTAGAATCACAATCATTGTGGTTATTTTCCAAAGTATGTACTTATTTAGAATCATTGAAAACATATATGCCTTCATTTCTACTATTCTATGATATATTTGTATATAATATTGATAATCATTTCCTACCTATAAATCAGTCTATATTTATCTTTAACTGTTTTTTTGACTCACTTGGTATTGTCAACTAAAGAACTGGGAGTCATCCAAGCTCGCGTGAGCGGCTCTTCTTTCAGGGACGTGACGGGTCCTCGCGGCTGAGAGTGGACCCCCGCCGCTTCTTGGTGGTGAAGGCCAAACATCAGGCCACCTGTAAAATACATCCTTAAATAATCTTATGAAGAAATTAATTTTTAACGATTCTTCTATTCTTTTGACGGATAAATATTTTAAGATAAAACAAAACTTCTGACTCCCCATTGGCTATGTAGCAGTTCTGACACACTCGGTTAAATCCCCGGGTCATGACAACAAAAAAAATTGGGTTTTTTTCTGTCCAGAAATTAGTTTTCCTTACGTAAAAAGTAACTTATACAATCAGCCTGTACAATCCGGACAAACAAACAACAATCTTTTACTTTTATAACATTATAAGGCAAATATTAAGATTATTTAAGTATTTGTAATAAGTATTATTTAAGTATGAGATGCATGAAAATAAATAAATAATATATTATAATATATTCAAGTTATGCATGAGGTATAGAGTTATAAACAATTTCGAAACGTTAACTCACAATATTCTTTTTTTTTACATAAATTTATTTCAAACAAGTAACTTGTTCTATTTGTTTTATATACATATAGTTAAGACTATAAAAAAAAAAATTCAGTCTTGGAGGAACTCAAAAAGCTGCTATAAGTCCCAGTTTTATAGCAGTTTTTGCTATTATCCATACATATATAATAATACATATAAATAATATTTGAAATGACTGCCTATCTACAAATTATGTAGTTTTATTGACTTTATAAATTATATTTGTAGAAGTATACATTTACTTCTACAGTAAGTAAGTTTACAATAAGTTATAATAGTATACTACTAGACATACCTATACTAACTTGTGCACCTACTTAAGTAAATGTGAATAGGTTGCATAATACTTATGTATTTAATTTAAATTAATAGCTTAGTTTTTGATTAAAATCTGATTTCGATTTAAGATTGCAAATTTAAATTTTGATTTTAAATTCATCCTAGACAGCTATATTGAAAAATAGATTTGTTTAATTCTTGATTTGAATCCGCTTACCTCAAGAAGCGCGTGGTGGATTGAACTCTAAAACCTTTTCCTCAACGGAAGACAGGCATTTCTAAAAACATTGAGCATTAACGGGATGTTATGTTATGAAATATTAAGTTAAATTTAACTTTGTTATAAGGCTTTAATAATACGAATAAATATAAATATTTAGTTATAAAAATAAGTTTTAAGCGTTTTGTTAATTTAAAATTTTATTTTTAAAATTAAATTATAGAAGCATCTGAATATTTCATAGACTTTTTTAGGTAAATTCTAATTGTCTCTGGAATATTTTTTTTTACTTTCATTTACATTATAAACTAAGACTAAGACTTATCTACTATTTTGTAATTTGAACGGAACATTTTTGAACCATTTTGTATACTAGTAAACTTTTTAATTCGCTTCAATTTAGTTTCTCAACTTAAGTACGTACTTATTTTATTAAGAACTTTTATATATTTTTTTCTACAAGTAGTTGTACATGAATAATAAATAATTCGACACATATTTGCCTTTTTTTTAATTCTTGCAGTATAGTTTTAATAATTCCAATAACATAAATTATTCTAACAGTTGTATGTTTTTTTTTTAAATATTTTGCAGGCCTCATGATTGACTGACTAAAATATATCGAGAATAATGTTATTAATTTTAAAAAAAGTTTGTAATCACTATACCTGATGATCTCGGTGCTCCAGACGGATACAGCTTGCGGCCCCATCCCACGGGGTCGAGCTCGAGCGGCGGCCACGGCGAGCCGGTGTACCCGCCCGCCGCCGCGTTCAACTCGTCCGACCGAATCTCGACGAACGGACGCCTGAAGGCGCCCGAGAGCGCACGAACACTCGCGGAAAATAACGAACGTTCAACTAAAGTTTATGATTCGATATTCAAAAATTTAAGCGCGCACTAAAATTTGTAGATATTATTAGTAAAAGGATATTTGTCTTATAGAAATGTCCGATTCATAATCAAGAACAGACACAAAATAAAAAACACTATTTATATGAAAATTATATTTACAAAGAAATAACACTATATAAAATACGAAAATCGTATCTTACTTGTAAAAGTGACGGAAAATGTAATGTAACAGAGAGAAATTTTTAAATTCGTCCTGAAAATATATTTGTAAAACTATCCGATAGGCGGCTCTGTGTTATCGTATGAGCGTTCTGGGATAGAGTCCCGGTAGTACGGGCGATCCCGCTGTGGATTTGCGGAACACTAACAAGCGTCGCGGGAGCGCGCCGCCGAGTGCTCGGGCATCGCGGTGCCCCCGTCCGTCCCCGCGGACTGTGGGAGGTGCCCTAGGGACACGCCCTCGCCTCAAGAGCGGGACGACGCGACTGTTGCAGGTGGCGCCACTTACGTGGGAAGCATCGCTGTTCGAAATTTAAAATATTTATATTTTTATATTCGAAAAGAAATCGACTAGCTTACTCTTTAGTTAATTTTTTAAATGCACAAGGGAATTTTATTTGTGCGCTCAGTGGTCGATAATATATGGTAATGGCGGGTCGCCGACGAAGTTTCCCTATGAGAGTACTATACGAGCGCGCGGGTAAAGGACAACGGGAGATGAGACATACTACATCTCTCTGGACCAGCCAGGCTCTGCCTTGGGACGGCCCACAGCTGTGGGCCTTCCCTTTTAATATTTACGAATGAATGACAAGACAGACGTACCTACAAATTTGTAATTCATATGACGTAACGACAACCATAAACAACATATACCTACACAATATACCAAAATATTTTCTTACACAACCGATGAATTGACATTACTTAAACAAGTAAAGAGTCTGTATGCTGCTTGCCCGGAGTTGAACCTGCGATATACGGTTGAATAATGTAAGTAGTGAATATATATCTAATAATGTCACCCTCCCCGAATTTTGGCTAAGTTGACTTATACCAAAGACAAACCAACTAAGGAGATGATATTAAAGCGCGCAATGCATATGTATGTGTGCAACAACACAAGCCCAATTATAATTTCCTCACACACATATACCAATGTGATTCCGACAAATCTTTATGAAACATAGGAATAGAGAAAAAATAAGAATATGTGTACACTCTTAATTAAACCTCATATACACAAGTTAAAAACAGTAATAAAAAAATTAGTACTCTTTATAATATTAGAACGCTTTCAAGTTTTAACTACCTACTCCATCGATTATCATATTTTTCATACACGTTATCAGGAGTGCAGAAAAAAACATGGAGTAACTTTACCTACCTTACAAGATAGGTGAAAACTATTTTATTATAACAACATAGCCATCAATGTGTACATGATAAATTGATCGAATTTAAAAAAGTATCGAATTTTAATCTTAAATATTTGCATTAGGTTTCTCTGTTAGGATTAGACGGAAGCCTTACACAGCTTCGAGCTTATTCAATCACGTGGCTCCATATGAATGTATGTGGCAGAGTTTTATCTGACACCAAGCAAGTTACTTCACGATATTATAACCACAGGATAAAAACGAAAGAATTACAATTATATATCTACTGTAGACCTGTGTTAGATAAGCGTCATTCAGCACTGATTTAAAAAAATGTGTGCTCTGTGTTGTGTATTGTTTTAGATATATTTAACGTTTTTCTAGTGGCTAATTAGTAAGGCATCTCACTCCAAAACCTTGGATACTAACCCCGGTTCGAGCCAATAGATAAGTTATTTGATTTCCAAAACTCTCAAAAATTGTACGCTTCTCCGAAACTGATAGTGTCTACATTCTTGTACACACTTGTGTACTATAATATGGACTGCGCAGATAGCTAGTCTCGTTGTTATTAACATTGCGGTAATCGGTCAGGATATCATTATTTATCAATATTTACAAATCTGCTTTTAGCAGGTAGTCATTTATATTTTTAATTACACTCAAGTTATATTAACAATTCAATTATCTTACATTCAAATCGTGCGACTTGAGAAATAATTATTTACATGAATAAAATAAAAAATAGAGAGATAGTCTGTTAGCTACTCTGTGATATTACTCATTTTAAATAATGATATTTTATACTGAGAACCCAAAACATTATATTGTATGTAGGATATTTTATGTCTACATACGAATCATCAAGCGATTAAAATATTTAATAAGATCACCCCCTTCTAGCAATGAATTTCGTCTGTATTGTGTTGTTATTTCGTCCGTATGTGTGTTAGTTTCTTAATATAAAATTAAAATCATTTTCAAGGTAGATAAGATCAATATTTTTTACGATAAAATAAAATAATTTAAAATGAATAATATCAGAGGATAGCTAACAATCTACTTCCATATTTTTTTATAATATTTATTCATGTAAATAATTGTTAATTAGAACACGATTTTTCAGTTTTAGTATTATATTAAAGAAAAACTTGGTGGTAAGACCTTTGCAAGTCCACCTGGGTAGGTACCATACACTTATATATTCTACCGTACAACAGCAATACTTAGAGTTATTGTGTAACAGTTGGAAGGATGAGTGAGCCAGTATAGCTACAGGTACCAGTTACATCATTTCTTATTTTTCAAGATTGGTGGCGCATTATATATATACGGAATGATTAGTATTTCTTACGACACCAATGTCTATGGCGGTAGTGACCACTTATCATCAGGTGGCCCATTTGCCCGTCCACCTGTATATGATATAAAAAAACAACGGGTTGCACTCCGGGAGGCCCGCAGAAGTGAAAACTTGAATATTAACGTTGTGCATTTTTTGATATTTTGGAATGATTAGGGAAAAATTTTGCTCGAATTGCTTTAATTAACAGTATAAAAGTACTATCATTTATGTGATAAAATGCAATATTCATTTCTTGCGCTATCGTACACAAACATGACAATTTATATTACATTAAAAGTTTAACACTTCAAAATCCGTCTTACGTTTTTTCAATCAGGGTCACGTGACCTGACGCGAGTTTAACATTTTTTACCCATCATAAAAAAGTGCACAACGCCACTAAAGAAGTTTTCACTTCAAAAATTAATTGAATTTAAAAAGATTTAGAAATATTTTAAATACATACATATACTATACATGTCTGGTTATAGTTTTATAATATGGATAGAATGACTGTTTAACTTAACATTTGTAAGCAATTTTTGGTTCGAGTTATTTTTAACAATGAAGAAACTAAATGGCTTGGTATTTATAACACGCTATTTATACTTATGAGACATCTACTTATTTCAAATATTATGCTTGCTTGCTTTATGCTATTTTCGCGTTAATACTAATATTAATCCGGTCATCTGTAATAAGCTATCATTAAAAATAGGAAATTAGACTACGAGTAAGTAAAGATAAAAAGACGAAGTCTGAAAAATTAATGATTTACTGATTCCTAAATCTGATAAATCTAAAGTTAAAGTACATCTTTACACGTTCCATTTCTGAGATGTGGATTGATGGGTCACTTCACGTGTTGTATGAAAATCTGTCATAATGATAGAAGCGTAAGAGTTCCTCAAATTTTATTTTCACCACCGAGCACGAGATGAATTATAATGACAAATTAAGCATATAATAATTCAGCAATGCTAGCCCTGGTAGGCTTGAACTCACAATATTCGGTTAAGTTTCAAGTTGTCTAGCCACTGGGCCATCTCGACTTGTTGCAGCCTATATATATAATTCTAATTATAATAATGATGAATGAATTATTCATCCCAAATAAAACCATAACGGGTCAAAAGTTCCATACCTATATGTCAACGTTTCTGACCATCATACCAGACGTCCACAACAAATAACAGTTTCAACAAGTTAAGGCTTCGCTCTGGGAGGTCCCCGCGGACCGCCTACGCCCCGCCCACTCGGCACGCCCACCAGTGCCTAGAGACCAGAGTACCGAGTTTAAAATATTGTTTGCAACTATGATCAATAATGAGTACCTACGTCTCGGTGTTATCTGAGAAATTTATACATTTGACAGAAATAATTATTCATCGGTTCTGCTTACAGCGTTACAAGAAAATATGAATTTAGAAAAAGTAAGTAGTATTTTACGATTATATCACTTCGTATTGCAGAACAAAGTCGACAAGTCAAAATTTTACCCGTGCGAAGCCGGGAATGGTAGACGACTAGATTAAGAAATAAAAGAATTGCCTAGCTTAGTATCTGGATAGGTAACCTATATTACTTATTAAAATAAAACAGAAATGCAACTACTTATATCCAATTTAGACTTTAAACTTTCAATAACAAAGTGTGTAAAGACGTTTCATTTCAAAAAGTACAAACCGAAATTGTAGTCGATTCAAGATTATTCTTACAAACACCTACTTCAATATAGACACTGTCAAGTCAAGCCTCTATAAATCCATCATATCATTAAAAGGTGCAGCTACCGGTTCTGAATGTGGTACTACCAAAAAAACTATTAAACAGATACTTAACGGCTTACTCTTATATATTTTATACAGTCCTTACATATTTTTACAATTATATTTAGTTACAATACTATTATATAAAGCTAAAGAGTGTGTCGGTTAGTTTAAATGCACTAATCTCAGAAACGAATATAATTGAAAACCTATTTTTGTGTTAGATAAAATATAGACCAGAGTATTTAACCTTTCTTAAGGGTCATACCACCTTTAACCAATTCCAACGAGAAGAGGAGAAAAAACATATACACAACTTTGATAATGAATTGACGCAATATCATTGGTCGAGAACTTGAATAATCTTTATTATTCATTATGAATTCATAAAAAAATACTCTTAGAATGACACTTAAGTTGATATTGAAACTTTGAGAGTAAAATTATAATGGATATGAGTATTTAAGTGATAGATTGTTTAATTATAAGTAAATAAATAAACCAATAACTGTTTGTAGTGCATAAAATAGTAGAGCTAATTGCTAACAAATGGCATGAAATATGAAACTCTTCATATTTTCGAATACATTATAATGCTTGCAATTATCCAAGAATGGTAACCAATTATAAGGAAACTACTCAGACAGACTTCTTAGAGAGAAATAGAGAAAAGCAGAAGATATATTTATAAGGCACGTATGTATTCACTGTAAATAAAACTCTATTAAATAATTATAATAAATGATTTTTTAATAAAACTATTTATAAAATGCATCAAATATATTTTATTAAATAATTGCATCTCATATTAAGAAATAATGTTGTGACAAATAAATTGAGTAATATCAAAAGTAGGTACAATAGAGCAATAATCGTACCTTTCAAAATTATAGAGATAGGTAGGTAATATTAAGAGATAAACACTGCTTAGCGACGGTTTAGTTAAACACTTATTTTTCTCTTTCTGACATTATTCATTTAACATTTGAAAGAGGAAGACATAGCATTGTTTAACTAATCATCATCTAAACGTCGTTTATAATTCGAACCTTAAACGTATTATCTATTGACAACACCGCAATATAAGTTCGATATTTATAATGCGTAACTTCAAAGTCATTTGCATACATACTTCATATCCTGAATGAGGGCCTTAAGGAGAACAATGGAATTATACCCAGGCATCACAATTAAGCTACCATTCTGCTACACCAATACATAACTAGATCACCGTCTATTGGGAAATGCCGCTCTGAATTAGAAAGCCTAATTAAAAACTGTGTTATGATTTTATTATATAATATTAGTTGATATACTTATATATGATTTATATTATAATTAGCATTTCCAAAAGAGTAGTACATAAAATTAAACATTAAATTAAATATCATATTAAATATAAGAAATATTTGTGAAGTGTAAAAAATATTATTAACATTGATTGAGAACTTACACACATGTGAAAATCAATAATAACTACCGTTCAAACAATTACCGCAGAATGGTAGCAAGAATGCTAGCAATATGATCCCGTTAAATTGTAAAAACATAGCATATTTATAAAATGTCTCTTATTTAAAGAAATACTGAAACAGTTCTACTTAGTAAACGATACTCGTAATGAAAATAAAAAAATAATAATAGGCCTTTGTGGATTACTTTAATATAATTCTATCACGATTAGGTCAATTAGCATCAATTGTTATTGTTATTTGTACTTAAGATGACTTGATGAACAAACACTTGACTATTCAAATAAAAAATGTATTTCTTCTTAAAGTAACATAAAGAGTACATTCCTTTTTTTAGGTAATCTTCAAATCTAACGTATTAAACAAATTTTCTAAATGTAATATAAGTATCTCTGCTACCGTTTTCTAAACATGAAACTGATAAAGGTAACTCAAAACGTATACACGTATCTATACGAAAGTCGAGTATCACTTCATTTTAATTCGAAACCTTAAGTCAGCTTTAAATTACGCTTTTTGCCGTCCTTACAACACCCTCGACGGCTGTCCTGGATTAGGGCTACCAGCGTACTTTTTCTAGTGCGAAGAAACATCGTAGTACCCTTAGACGCCCCCAGGGGGTACTTCCAGACCCTTAACGTTTACGACTACCCGATTGCTTTTCTATGAAGGGCCTGAAAACGCCCGCGACAAAAACAGACAGATGTGAACGGAAGCGAGGAATTGATTATGTTTCCGTGTAGCGAGTGCGAATATTGATGCCCTGTGGCCACTTCAGTGGACATTTTTTAGTAATAAGCTGTCAACGGATGTCCCCGATTTGGTGATAATTTATTACGGTGAGTAGCGTAACAATAAATGTAATGTTAATCTCGGCTATTTGTTTATTTTGCTAAGTATACCACGATATCTTACAAAAACGATTTATTTTTACTTAAATAAAATATCTTAAATATGTTATTTATTATTGCAAATACATCATACAAGGCAACAAGGGATCGCCACATTATTAAAGAAATCAAGTAAAATTACCATTCAAATAAAAACATGAATACAATAGTTTTAATGTTTTTTCTATGCTTTTACTATTAACGAACTTCTATATGATAAAATATGATTGTTTTTCACCAAGCAATTATAATATGTACATATTTATCCTAAATACAAAACGAATACAAATCTTAGTAGAATAGCAGTGGAATGACATTTCAACTTATGTCCAGTTTTTAATATAGATTGTAGAATTGTTTACGAGACGTAATACAAAAGCGTCAACGAAACATTAATTTTTTTTTACCTTTGCATAAATTACACCTATTTACCTGGTGTTTATTTTTAGGATACATTAACTTACATATACTTATCTACTCGTACATTACATAATAACTTAAAACTGACATACCAAAACTATAACAAAAACTACCACACGCTGTGTTTATGAATTTGCTAAACATTTTGACATAAAGGAATCCATAATGAATACATCTTCAGTAGGCCTTTGACAAATAGACCGCAAATAATAACAACAACAGATGTATTATGGCTGTCATTTAAAAACTACTGTTTCTGATAAATATTATAATTTGGTCACATTCTACAGAAGTTAGGAAACATATTCGTAGTTATTTGAAAAAAGAACCGGTTAATTTTAAAATTATAAGAAAGATGACTTTGCAATTATGAATTTGTAAAACTGACGATTCTTAAGGATGGAAAGAATAAGGGATAACAATATCGGTCAGTTCTGAGGTGTTTATTTCCGAACCGGTGGTAGATTTATGACAATCAATAAGCAAGTGTAACGCTCCTTTATTTAAAAAAAGATTTTTAAGTTTGACTTTGGTGCATATAGAATATTTTAGTAACAGTTATTTCGATAATGCAATACTGAAAGGTATTAACTAAATTTAAAAATTAAATTGTAATATAAATGGTTATTTAATATTGGTAGTATATAGATGGTGCTCTTTATGTACTAAACATCTATATACTAATATTATAAATGACGAAATGGGTACGTGAATATTTTATATCTACATATATATAATTTAAAATCACTTCAATCCATCGTCATACAAAATAGTAGAACATATATTATGGTCATAAACTGAACACCAAGAGCGCGGTGTGTTTGTTAAATTTGTATATACTGTAAATTAAAATTTTAAAATTGTTATTTTAAAAGAATATATAGAGATAGAGTTGAGAGAGTGTTGTTTAGAACAAAAATTACTATATAATATGTATGTATATTGTATATAAAAGTAGTAAAATGTCTGACTTATGCAATATACACAATATTAGATATTACTGTTCTTATAATAATAGTAAGTATGCAAAGTTACAATTGAACTGAAAAAATATAAAGAATTTAAAGTTTCTAAAATGAAATCTGTGCGCGCTATAAAAATAAAAATTTGCCTTATACTTTACCCTCAAAATTGCAGAATGTCAAGCATTTCATACTTATTCCGCATCAACTTAATGGCGTTATATTTTCAGGAGAATCAGACGCGGGATATTTTAGCGGTTACATGAGCTGAGGTAACTCGTCATAATGCGTTTAGCTCATGCCGTTCTGGTAGCGTTCAAAGATTATGTTTATAGTAGATGAACATCGCATAAAGTTTACTTGGTAGTAAGACTTTGTGCCAGCCCGTCTGGGTAGTTATAGAAAATTAAATAGTATACATTGTATTTTTTTTAAATATGTAGTTAAAAGGCAAGCAAAAATAATTTATCAAAGCAGGATACAGAATGTAACATGTATAAGGTCCTCCAGACCGATTGCGGCCACGGCGGCCAATCTCAAGAGAGATTAGCCAACTGCGCAGGAGATATTATAGTGCACAAGTGTGTGCGCAAACACAGGTGCACTCCCTTTTCTTTAGCTCTCATAATCCGATGGGACGGCAATCCGACACGACCGGTAAGAGTTCAGGCGCAGGACCAACGGCTTAACGTGCTTTCCGAGGCACGGGAGTGTACACACTTCCAACTTCCAGACTCCGGGCTGCTACTGAGAATTTTCTGACAGAAAAACCCAATAACTATTTATTGGCCCGACCTGGGAATTGAACCCAGGACCACCGGGTCTGCAGCCTAATATCTAACCACTAGACCAACGAGGCAGTCGATGTAACATGTATTTTAGCACGTATCGGTAGATTGCAATATACCTTTCAAAGTAGATACATTTTACGATCAACCGCCTCCTTGATGCTACTAATTCAATCATTTGGAAGCCTTTAGGTGGTATTCAAACATCGTACTGGCGGTTGAGGCTATCACCTGTGCAGTTGATGGGTGGGCTTACCGACAATTTTCCGTAATCACTCACGCGTTAAGATGTGGTAGCTATATTCTACCGACCCGGAATGTCGTCGCACTAACAATACGAGTATAAACATATTTGATTGGTGATGATAATTATGTCCTCCTGACCGATAACGGCAACTGCGCGCACCATATTATGGTGCACAAGTATATGTGCGCAAATACAGGTGTACTCTCTATTCCCTCATTCTCATAATAATTTACTTGATGGTAGAGCTTTGTACTAGCTCATCTGGGTAGGTACCACCCACCCATCAGATATTATACTGCAAAACAGCAGTACGATGGCGTGGCAATGTAAGAGATGGTTAACATTTCTTACACTGCTCATGTTTAAGAGCGTTGGTGAGCACTTACCATCAGGTGGCGCATATGCACGTCCGCCTACCTATCCTATATATATAAAAAAGAAACAGTGGGACAGCATTCTGACACGACTGGATAGAGTTATAGTTATATTATTGGGTTATATGTTAATAACATATGTTAAATAACATATGCCTCTTTTATGCAAAAGTCTCAATTAATAAATATACCACATCTGTTCCTCAAAATAATCTCTGTGATCATATTTCGGGAAGCATTATATTACTTATTCAATATTTTCAAATTGGGAGAGCTTCGTTGTAATGGAGCCGAAAAAAAATATGAAAACCCTAGCAAATGGATTTGCAAGCTTATTTCTTATTTATCCTAGAAATTGGATCGGAGTTCTTTTTATTCAAATTTTTATGTCATGTTCTCTACAATCTTTCAACTTTTTGAATTTGACTACGTTTATACTATTTATTTATGTCAAAACTTAATACGTTTATACTATTTATTTATGTCAAATGTTTTACTGGATAATTATGAAGCAAATTATCTTAATAATTAACGTAATTATATTTAGGTATTCGTAATATTTTCGGTAACAGTAGTATTAGTAATTGAAAGAAAATTATGATATCCCTATCATAATTTCTAACAGAAAAAAACCACGAGAATCTTCAACATAAACCAATAAAGCCCAGTGTGTTCCGTCTAAAAATATATCATTAACTTAATTATATCAAACATTAGACAGAAATTGCTGTTTTCAGTATTTCAGTAAGAAACATGTATGTTCCAGTCCAGTGTAATTACAGCTTAAACTTTATTTATTTCGTAATCAACAGCATTACATTTCATTTTGTACAATGAAGAATAATTATAAAATAAGGTCAAACAGATTACACAATATAAACTATGACTGATTGAATATATTATACATAAAAGAAAAATATATAATTGTACGTTTTATAAGAGTGTGTGTGTTATTGAGTGTAAATTTGGTTTTGATATCTATTTGTCATTTTCATTTCACTCGATGTAATTTTCTTATCTTGTTTTTAGTAGTATTTTATATATAAATGAAATAAATCTACATTATAGTAAACATTATTGTAGGTTCGAGCCAGACGTCAAATAATAGAGTTTTGTTCATAGAATGTTGCATGCAACAACATTTTCACCAAAGTTATCGTTCACCAATACTCCATCGAGACGACTAAATTTAGTATTGATAAATTCCATTCCAACCGAAAAACCTGCACTACTCATAAAATTGTATTAGATTCATTGTACACTTTGCATTTATGAACACTTGTTCCATCAAAATACAATAGGCACAATTTAGACTTATATAAAAATCATAGACAATATAACAAAACGTGACCCTCTACGCGCAAAATAACGAACCCCGAACGACAAGTGCCCAACTCGCCATCTGACTACGATGTCGCTGCGACCATTTATCATTCGAGATGTGACAACTGAATTTATTTATAAAAAAAAAACAAACAAAGCACGGGCTGCACTGTCGCTGGATGACGATTTTGCTTGTCTCAAAATTATGAGCACAGATAAGCTATATTCAGATACTTACTGGACGATAATAGTTTTTGTCTCAATATCTACCTATTTAGTGTATAATTTTTCTGTTGTTGATAGAACATCGAAATTATTTTTTGATTTCATCAGGTAATTATTATCAATATAAATATTAAATTCAAGAATATCAAAAATAAATGTTACAACAGAATGACAAAACAAGCAAAAACAAAATAATTTATTTATATTCAAATAATATGTTAAGCAGTAATTAAACAAATGCGGTGAACTAAACAAAAAAAAACTAAATCTTGATTAGGTCTTATTTTATTAAAAACAAAACATTAAATAAATACCACATACATATCATAAAAAATATACGTATTTCTTATTAGTGTACAATAAATATGAATTCGGAATTTCTCTGTGTATTGTTAATCTATAGAAAAACTTGTCCAAAATTTGAAGGGCGTTGGTCGCGAAGCTCGTAGGGTCGAACACAATGGAGAGATAGCAATTTGATATTCAGGCCACATTTTTAATAAGCACCAGCCCTATGCCCGGTAATGGGTCGAGTGGCCCACTCTTTACAGCTTTTTATTGTGCTATTAACGACTCACATTACTCTGTGCTGTTTTGATTAAACATTACTTTTTAATTTTTTTATTAAAAAAATCGCTACTTTGAAATACATTAATATGTTAGTAGGATTTATAAATACATTTTCGCCCTTTTTCACATTTTTAACTATAAATGTTGTTTAATTAATTAATCAATGCTGTCTTCTTCTTTCGAATGACAAATCAGTAATGGTAGAAAGAAAAAAAATCAAAGTTTACCTAAACAACGTCTATAATTAAGGCCGATTATCAAAAACTAAATATATAACAAAAATAATTGACTGACTGACTGACTGACTGACTGACTTTTTAATTCCCATTATTTTCATACATTCTTTTCTACATTTTGTTTTTATTATAACCCATATCTACATAACGACGGCTTTTTCGCCTCACTGAAAAAACTAACTCTTTCGCACTTAAAAACAACAATGAATGCCTATTATAATTAGTCTGTCTGTAAAAGACAACGTATGTGAAAATTAGTAAAATCACTGCCGAAAAGAGTTCTGGGTAGGTATATATACGGGTTGAAAAATAAAAACAAAAATTGCATGCATTGTATACAAACCTACATCCGCCGTATTATCGTATAATGCACTTGCGCACTACACATCATATTTGTAATTTATTGAAAGGCGTTTGTTACTTAACGAAGTATTGTGGTGCATCTGTTCACCCAAACTAAGTTTTTTAAGTGTTTTTTGACGTTGATGTTTGATGTGTTTAAAAATGTTACGTTAAATAAATATTCTATTGAGTACTAGAGACCTAATCCATTTTGATTTTGAAATACATATCAGATGTTTGATTTTGTTTCGTTTTAAAAACCCTTTATTTTCAACTTAATTACAAATGGTTGACTTATTTCTAACTGTATATAGATTTATTCATTTATTTTTTATAATAGACCAGTACTACTTGAAGGTAAGTGGTCACCGTATAGACATGTGCCTTCATTTTGTTTCACATAAAACGAAACATACTGTAAAATAATATTATTTTATATTTCGCAACAACTTCGCAAAAACCGAACCCGTTAGAATAATCTAATTAAAAAAATGCTTTTGCAAAGTTACATTATTTCAATGACTGCTAATGTGTTTTATCAATTAAACAGAAAAAAAAATTGTATATTGTTATTATATATGGATATAACAAAATATTATTGTAATTATCAAGAAAATTCGAATTAATTGATCCTATAGCATTATGTTTACACATCTAAGTTTACAAAACTTATTTTAACTTAACAAGCAAACTAAGACAATAGAACTTAGGTGAACTTAGCAGCTTGGAGGAATTCGTATCACTTAATTAGTATTTCGGTTCTATCTTGTTTAACTTGCTAGACCTAATTAGTAGTCTTGTAACTGATGTACAATATTGATCTACTACTACATGTGTGCACAGAAACGCTCAAAGTTATTTGTTGTCATAACAACAAGAATGCTGATAATTGTTTAACAATTGAACACGAACAGCCTTACTTAAGCGAGTGATTAGTTAAATAATGTTGTGTCTTCTTTTTTCGAATATAAAATCATTAATGAAAGAGAGAGCTCAGCATCTTTTATAAGTGAGGCCGTAATTTGATAGTTAAATTGTGTCATATTCGCTTTCTAGTTGTTCCCGGGGCTCTATTTGTGTAAGTCTTAATTTCGTACGCAAGTGACTGTCTTTATTCAATTACCAGACTAACACAATGTTAACTTACGATCGTTTCAGTGGTTTAGTCGCGATGAGGTAACAAAGAGACAGGGAGAGTTACTTTAACATTAATTGTATATTTTTAAATTGCATTAAATATATTATTAATAATGAATAAAAAATGTATTGTTGCTAATTTATTATTATAATCGTTGACTGTCTCGTTGGTCTAGTGGCTAGATATAAGGCCGCTGATTCGGAGGTCGTGGGTTCAATTCCCAGATCGGGCAGATAAAAAGTATTGAATTTTTCTTTCAGAAAATGTTCAGTAGCAGCTCGGAGTGTGAAAGTTGGAAGTGCGTATACTCCCGTGCCTCGGAAAGCACTTACAGCCGTTGGTCCTGCGCCTGAACTGTTTCCGGTCGTGTCGGATTGGCGTCCCATCTGATTATAAGACATTATTTATTATTATTATTATAATCGTACACGATATGACAAATAACTGGGCGATCGATTAAAATTGAATTAGTTTTTGATACTCAAGTAGGAACTTAATAAAACGTTATTGTTATATTCGATATTTATTCGTACTATATACCATCTTCTACATCTTCCGTCTAAGATAATATACTTAATCTTAACAGGTGCGAATATGTGAGTAGGTTATTAGTAATGCGTAGCTTAATATCCGGGCAGAGCTTGAGGTCGCGCTAATTAAATACGAATCTCAAGACAATACTCTGAGATTTCGGTTGAGTTAAACCACACGAGGTGATTACGCGCGCTTTGCCTACCCTCAACTTGATAGCCGACATAGGATTTGTTTTGTTGCAGTCTGAGTGAGCTCACAAAGATAGCCATCTGGACTATATCCTATATAACGTAGTAACATATTTGTTATTAAACGTGTTGCATTATCGAATTAGGACAATAATGTCCTGTAATGATATGTTTTGATAAATAAATAAAGAAATATTCAATATTGACTCTTAAAATTTTATTATAATTATATTGATACTACTTGGTTGTAGAGCTTTGTGTAAGCTCGTCTGGGTAGGTACCACCTCACTCATCAGATATTCTACCGCAAAACAGCAGTACTTAGTATTGTTGTGTTCCGGTTTGAAGGGTGAATGAGCCAGTGTAATTACAGGCACAAGGGACATAGCATCTTTGTTCCCAAGGTTGGTGGCGCATTGGTGATGTAAGCGATGGTTAACATCTCTTACAATGCCAATGTCTATGGGCGTTGGTGACCACTTACCATCAGGTGGCCCATATGCTCGTCCGCCAACCTATGCTATAAAAAAAATATATATATAAATTATTTCATACACATTCTTCTACTTATATGCGTAATACATCTTAATGTTAAATAAAATTATATTAAACAGCTTATTTACATGCATGATTTTATATTTAAAAATATATTACATCCGTGAATAACAATATATTAGGTCCTTACATATGAAATTAGCGTTTGATCGTACTGACCATTTTGATATGAAATATCTCCTCTTTGGTTAAGAATTCCAAATTCAAATTTATAAATTCATTTAGCTGGTACATTTGAGTTTTGAAAACAGTCATTCATTTGTTTTTCCTCATTATTTTTTTCTTTGGCGTCGCTTATTACCTCACAATGGAAAACATGAAATATCGGTATATTTACGAGTACGAGTTCTACCGTGGCACCAGTGGGAGTGGGAAGGATTAATGATGTGTACGGCGCTGATGTCGCAAAAGAAAGCACGGTACGTTTTTGGTTTCAACGTTTTCGTTCTGGAAATTTCGACCTTCAGAACCAAGCCCGTGAACGGCCGGAGACCAAAGTGGAAAATGAAGAATTAAAGGCTATTGTGGAAGCGGATTCATCACAAAGCACTTCAGAGATAGCCGCAGGCTTCGAGGTAAGTGATAAAGCTGTGTTCCTTTGCTCAACCGACACAATAATGAAGGGATTTTAAATCGAATCATTACTTGTGATGAAAAGTGTACGATAATCGGAGGCGCTCGTCGCAATGGCTGAACCCTGGAGACCCAGCCAAATCCTGCCATAAACGAAAATTGACTCAGAAAAATTACTTGTGAGTGTTTGGTGGACTAGAGCCGGTGTCGTTCACTACAGCTTTCTAAAATCTGGCCAAATGATTACGGCAGATATCTATTGTCAGCAACAGCAAACCATGAAGGAAGAACTAGCTGTTAAACAACCGAGATTGGTCAATCGCTCTAGACCACTGCTGCTTCACGACAACGCAAGACCACACACTGCACAACAAACAACCACTAAGTTAAATGAGCTACAATTGGAATATCTACGACATCCACCGTACTCCCCGGATCTTGCTCCAACAGATTACCATTTTTTCCGGAATTTGGACAACTTCTTACAAAGTTCAACTCCGATTTGGCAGTCCGCAAACCGCCTTCAAAGAGTTTATTGATTCTCGCCCCCATGATTTTTTTAGTAAATGGATCAATGAACTACCTATGAGATGGCAAAACTGCATAGATAACAACGGTGCATACATTGATTAATTAAATATATTTTACAAAAATACGCCAATTTCATATATACGGCCCTAATATTATACCTATATCCAGCAAAATGATAGCTTTTAAAAAAAAAGATTCCAGATATAAGTAAAAACAGTGTCGACAACTCGTATATAAATAACTGTACGAACATAGTTTTGAAGTCGTAACACACACAACTAATCTGTCACGGAATACCAAGTCATATTAATTATTGTCGAATGTAAATAAAAATTTAAATTAAATTAATATTTAACATAAATTCACCTAATGTGATACCCGTTATCCATCGTACTCTAAACTAGAGGAAGTTATAATTTATGAAGTGAGTTCCGGCGCTCGCCTTCACGACCGCTCCGTCAGGGACCGAGGAACAGACGTAACAGCTGATGTTTAATGCAAGCCGTCTGAGATCGCCTTAAAACTAACGCTAAGTTATGTTTAAGTAAGGAAATTAGATAGACGTGTAAAAATGCTTAAGTTTTTTGTCATTAATTGAAATGAGTTGATGTATTCATATACATATATATATATATAATTACATATAAATAAAAATAGATATAAAGGCTTTAAGTTTATTCATTCAGTTAAAGTCTGTGAATGTCCCAATGCTGGGCTAAGGCCTCTTCTCCTCTTTTTGAGGAGAAGGCTTGGAGCTTACTCCACCACGCTGCTCCAATGCGGGTTGGTGGAATACACATGTGACAGAACTTCAGTGAAATTCGACACATGCAGGTGTCCTCGCGATGTTTTCCTTCACCGTCAAGCACGAGATGAATTATAATCACAAATTAAGCACATGAAATTCAGTGGTGATCGCCCGGGTTTGAGCCCACGATCATCGATTAAGATTCACGCGTTCTTACCACTGGGCCATATATAATTATGATATTATTAAAGAAAATTTGAAATTAAAAACATTTAATTTGTGCTTTACAAGATTTTTACTGTTAGGAGTTAAGTTAATATAATTATTACGATTATTCATTGGATAACTATCGAAATATTTGATAAAATCTAATTAAATTGCTTGAAATTATTTACCAGTTTCACTGTACATATTTTGAATTTGATATATCAGCGCTATCTAGCGAAATTCTTTTCTAATAACAACTTTATAAAAATAATATTAAATAAAGCCGGTATTACCATATAGTAGTGCCATCTTGTGATTATTTTTCTAACTTATTATAGAACTTGAACTAAGTTTGAATGGCAAATAGTTTCTATTTAAGCTAACAGATGGCATTAGATTCAATAAAAATAGGTTAATATTATTATTATAGTTTACTTTCAGTTTTACAGATAAAATATAATTAACGGGAATTCATATGATTATACAATACAAGCTGTCTCCAAAAAACTTTTTTTTTATAGCATATGGGCCTAGTCACCACCAGTTGCAAGATATGTTATCTATCGCTTACATCGCCAATGCGCCACGAACCTTGGGAACTAAGATGTTATTTCCCTTGTGCCTGTAATTACACTGGCTCACTCGCCCTTCAAACCGGAACACAACAGTACCAAGTACTGCTGTTTTGCGGTAGAATATCTGATGAGTGGGTGGTACCTACCCAGACGAGCTTGCACAAAGCTCTACCACCAAGTAAACTTAACTTATAGCGGAGCATCACAGATACACAGAATTTGTATTACTAAACTGTAATGCCCGCTCTACATTCGCGAGCCGAAAGCCCGAGAAAACCGTGTAACGTAAGAGTGTTTATAGCCTATTCCAACCACAAGAGTAATAAACACAAATAAACAGCGTTGACATTGAATTGAAGCGATGTTATTTTTCGAGACCTTGAATAATATAATTTTCATATATTTTCATTATGGATTCGCGAAAAAATGGCGTCTTGAATATCGGCGTTACAGATAACTTTGGAAGTCAAATTGAAGTGAGTATAACTAGTTAAGTGTAATAGTATTATATTATAAATAAATTTATACATTTATTTTATTTATATATGTATTGATATGTTGTATTTTATATAACCTTATATATATATGTATTACGTATATTTATATATATATATATATGTATGTATGTATATATCACTCGCCCGTTATGTCCTGCTAGAAGTGAAGAGATCACTACTTGAGTGATAAGACCGCCCCTTGCATGCATCATCCTTCCTTAGCTTTTATTTTTTTGTTATTATTATTGTTTTTTTTTTCTTTTTATTTATTTTGTTTTTTTTTTCTTTGTGAGTATGCAATAAAGTTATTTATTATTATTATTATATAATCAAGAGCCTTTATAGTATTTAATATAGCAGAGCTATCAGCAAATCGCATAGGATACATAAACCTAAAGTTTGTTTATCTTTACTCATTCTTCCATTGGAATAGGCTATTGTTTCGCTATAAAGAAGGCGATATCTTTAAATTTCCGATAGTTCGGGATAAAAATTTAGAACAAATACTCGAACATAATATAAGCGCCCATTTTCAGGTGGTTTTCTTTATCATTTGCTCATTTCTGCCTCTAGGGTTAACGGTCAAATTCATTTTAAAACAGAAAAATCAATATTTTTACGCACAAAATCTACCCAAACTTTGTCAAGAAAATACAGAAAAATAAATATTATTAGCAGAAATAGGCTTATATATTCCCATAAAATATACTTGTATAATTTATCTCCTTGTCAGTATTAAAGGAAAATATCGTGAGGAAACCAGCAGGCGATGTGGTGGTATCAGCTCCACAAAACATTCTCGTAAGGAGGAACAGAGACCAGCGTTAACTGAGTATTATATATTGTTAAAGAAGTTAAATAAATATAAAATAATATTTATATCAGTGAGAAGGTTATATGCCATAGCCATGAACAAAAACCGTCGAATTTCTAATTTATCTTAATTACTATATAATGAAAACACAATAAAATATAAAATTCGATCATCGATGGAGTAAAATTTTCTGCGAAGGCATTCCTTTCGAATGGCACGTTTTCTTCGGAAGTGTACGATGATATTCTTGTGTATACGCCTGGTTGTTGGCCACATATTCCACCCCAGGCAACAATTCCAACCAGTACGCCATTACAAACGAGAGGTCCACCAGAATCGCCCTGAAACCGTTACCTATGATTATTTATGAAATAAGTAATTACTAAGCATAAAGCATTTGATACAACAATACTTTACGTAAAAATAACGTATAGGTATGGCATTAAAATCATTTTATATAGAGTCAAAAAAATAATAATATTAGAAATATATTCGTCAACAATCACAGGATTTAATTTCAAGCGGTTCGAAATGTAGTTATAATCTATAATTAATCTTTTTCATTAAGTATTTATGTATAATCGCTAACAATTAAATTACGAGTAATTAATTAAAATATAATTATACAAGTTCCGTAATGGAGTCTGAACGCCTTTAATTTTATTATAAAAAGCGAGAAAATATAATTGCTATATAAAAATGACAGGCACTTCACAAACTAAGTTAGCTATGAAGGCGTTTATTAATAGTTGTTGACACTTTTATGACGATGTGTGCAGGTGTGTGCGAATAAATCAAAAATGATTCCAACCTGACAACTATCTTTCCCCAATGATCCCGCGCACAAACTGGACGAGTGCAAATATTCCTCACTAAAGAAAAGTTTACAATCTGAAATACTTATTATTGGTACGCAAACCATGTGTAAATAGAATGATGTTTTATTCTGCAACAATCAGTCGTGTTTAGTAAATCCTTAAATGATAACTTTGTTATTCAAATTACTTAGTGTTTTTCTTTTCTTTCTTTCGTAATAATAATAATATATATTATTAATCAATTTAAATAATCCAATTTTCAAGTTTCTTATATATAATACTTATTACAAAAAATAATTTTAGTTCGAGTTATAAGAGTAAATAAATCTTCATCTCCTGTAGTTGCACAAGTCTGTCAGTCTTTGAGATTAACAGTCGTGACTCGTGGCCAAATTTCGATCAAGAGGACAATATACAAATATTTAAAACTACCTTCTCTTTAAGTCCAAAACCTGATACGAGACATTGTTGGCCGTCATTTACATTTTCATCATTCTTCAAAGAGTGTAAGCGAATTGGTTTAACTTTACTCGAAGTAATGAATGCATAATTTACCTAAAATATTTGACAGATAATTTAATTAAATTGAAATATAAATAGATATCAAATTATAGTGCTTACCTCTATCACACCAAAGTCATGCTCTAAAATAGTCTCATCATAATACTTGTGCTTATAGAAGTGCTTTATCCTGCGCCAATGTTCCTCTGCCAGTGAAAAAATTGTCACTGTTGTTTTTGTTGTACCAGCAACAACTCTGATGTCGCTTAATTTTTTTAACTTACCCAAACTAAAATTGTAAAATTTTATCAAGTATGACTTATTATCAATATTCTTGACTATATTTGACCGTTGGCCGTTTTAGGCCACGGCAATAATTCTCGTAGGAGATTAAAAAGCGGAACACGATATATTCTAATCTTAATGACGGAATAGAGAGTGTATTAAACTTACTTTGAATCAATAAGGCAATGTGCTGCTGTTATCACATATTTCATGGTTACCAAAGACCCTCCACAGAACGACGACCACACATAGCCTCCAAGAAATGTTTTCCTTAACGTAACCTGTGATATGATAAATTTCGTGTAGGCTTACGGCCTTATTCATAAACGTTGCTTAGTTACTGTTTAGCTAAACACTGATTTGTCTCTTTCTGTCATTATTGATTTGACATACGAAAGAAGAAGACAAAATATTGTTTAACTAATCACCAGTTAAATAAAGTTTATGAATAAGGCGGTTAGAGTTTGCATATTAAACAATAATAAGTAAAACTACTAACTTGATAGGGTACTTGAGTAATTTTTGCCTTAGAACCACCTAGTATTTTGAGACTACAAATATCTACATATGCTTCGTACTTCATGTTTTCTGTTAGAATTTCCTAAAAAAATATTTATTACTAAGCCTTTGTCTTAAAATAATTGATACTTAATTCATCAATCACCTTTATCAATTTTGTTTTGGGTTCGGCGTAATATGTTTCCTGCTGGTAACATGGAAAAGGTTTAACATAACCTTTCCAATGTTTCCTTGGGGAAAAAAGACCTTGGGAATGCTTTTGTTGGTAGATTTAATGGACTTTATGGATGCATTTCCCCTAGTCGGTACCTACCACATCCATGGGTTGTGATAGGATGACTCTATTCTACTCTGCTGGAAAAATATTAACGATTCATACACTAAAATTAAATGAGTCTTGAGATGAGTCGTCATCGTAGGGTATTAGTTGAATATATCCAATGCAAATGGCCATGTGTTTGATCGTCAAAAGAATGACTATGTATGAAAAACATTTCATAAATATACGGAAACTTTATGATACCTCACGACAGATTTATTTTAAATCTATATGATGAAAAGATGTAGATATTTGTACCAACTGTCAAAATTGAATAAAATCACTTGGCAATTCTATTGTCTTTTATAAAAAGCAGGCATTAAAGAGTATTTATTTGATGTCAGTTGAATAAGTATTTGGGTGGTACCAATAATATTATATTAAGCATGTAAAAAGGAGGGAATACCCAAAATGTATTCAGGAAAAATATCGTTGAGATGTATCTGTTTACTTCATGTATGGTCTTAGCTGTACAGCTAACATTTTTATTAGTACATAATAAATTTAAATGAAAATTGATAATATTGATGCTAAAAATGAAAATGTTTTTATATAATATACTTTAAATTCTGCCTCGGTAAGTAGCTGGTTAACAGCAGCAGGTAAGCATGGTAAAAAATACTTGCGTTTTAGGGATTATAGAGTTGTAACATCGCTCAGGAACCTATTTAAGAGCTAATAGGGAACTTGAAATAGATTTTATAAACATTTAAGCCGATATATTTAAAACAGAGCCTTGTAGTTGTACTACGTAGTGTTTGTAGGTAATTAATGATTCATTATTAACTTATAATATCACTCTCCATACAGTACAAATATACATTTATATTTGTGTACGCAGTACAGTATGTAGGTAAAGACAAAAATAATGTATGAGTGAGACAGCATCTCAAAAGCGACCTCTTTAATTGTTCCTTTTAATGCTATGTTATACTCATTCATCATACAGAAACGTAGTCAATGATATTATACGTGTAAAAAGAAGAACGTAGTCACTTTGTTCTCTTTGTTATACAGTATAATCTATCAGGCCAATGTGTGTCAAAATATATAAATGTCATTTTTTAAAATCATAATATTAATGTTTCTTCAAACTGTATTTATTTTTCTATGTGTATTTAGTGTTTCTTTAGTACAAGCGAAGAATGAAACAGATTACGATGACTACGTGCCTCGCGTTGTAAACGGAAAGCCGGGTAAACTCGGTGATGTGCCCTATCAGGTTAGATCTTCTTAACTTTCTATATTGCTGTTAAGGTCTATATTAATCTCAATCAAAAAAATCAATGATTTCAGACAGAAGGAAGTCAATTTGACTAAGCAGGTAATTTAACTCAATAAAGTTTAGAAGTTAATGCATTGTGTACGCTGCTTGAATGAATTTTTCGTTAAATGGGAACCTTATATTACGGGATAACCTTAGTTATTAATTAGTAAATTAAAAAAAGTAATTGTTATTTTAATGATAGTAAATTATTTATTGTTTTTTCTTCAGGTAGCGTTTAAGGCATTAATCAGACGATCGCGAATATATACCACATTCTGCGGAGGTACAATTATCGGACCATCGAAACTACTATCAGCAGCCCATTGCTTTTCTGAGAACCCAAACGTTTGTCAGAAACTTTGCGGTGGTGGCGGGTATTTCTGAAAAATATATTTATTTATTTTAGTATAGCATGCGAGCAACCAGCCTCTGGCGGTAAGCACAAGTAAACCACTCCTTTTACCGCCATTGCGCTGTCAACCTGGCAATAACTGCCTCACACTTTAAACTGGAAACACAGCTATACAAATTATCGGTGTTTGGTGGAGGAATAAGTGACGCTTTTGAGGTGAACCCACCCACAGACAAGTTCGCAGAAGGCCTCGATAATGTATTCATCTATATATTAATTATTCACATATCGACAAAAGACAAGAACATTACACCTAATTTTTATATAGTTTTTTATTTTTCATTAATATCAATTAAATGATTTCAATTAAAGAGTTTATATTTTTATGTAAGCTACCATTTTCAGACGTTACGCTTTCAAGATATTCTATTTTTACTTAAGACTACTCGAATGGTAAATAAAAAGATTCGCTTAAATGCTTCCCTTTTCGCTCTACTAATTATTGTTTTATATCGCATTAACATGTAACCTATAATAGTCATAATTGTTGCATAGACACTTAGAACTGATGGTTCGCATAACATTATATATTCGATTTCTAACTACAAAATATGAGAAAAGTAATTTTTTTTTTAATATGTTTATTAATTCTTGTGTCTTTCATCTTAAGACACATCCAGAGAATGACTATATAAATCGGTACATAGAGCTTATTATAAATTTGACTAATTCTTGAGATAGACGTGTTAACATCCTGTTTAACGCCTTAGAAAATAAACAAGCGATCTCATGAGTTACTTTCACTTTTATTAAGTTAAGAGAGGCATATTGAAATTACTTAAATAATTTAAATATTAGTAAAAAATATGTTCTAGGGCTCCAAAAACGTTGTCCCATAAATACGCAGTAGCTGGGAACTTGAGGAATCGGGGCTACTATCAGCAATTTGACAGCGAAACCAATGGCCAATGGAGAGAAATGAAACAAGTTGTTTATCCTTCGACTTACGCCTTTCCGAAAGACGACATCGCTCTTGTTGTAAATATATTCATAAATTCTCATTAAAATAAACAATGTAGAACAACATAGCACTTAAAATAGATCGCAGAAATTCCGGGAACGGTTAAATTGTGTTGATATGTATACATGAACGTATAAGTCAACAGCTTAGTTCACTAATGAAATATTCCCTAAGATTTAGATGTCATATTTTGAAGTAAAGTACCTAGTAATATTAATTTTTAACAACAAAAGATATTGCGCTCGTTCATATTTGCATGCTGTTATTATGCGACATACTTCTAATACATAAAGTAATGTATCAATCCGTAAATGTCTCACTGCTAAACTAAGGCCTCCTTGCTTTTTAAGAAGGTGTGGAGCTTATTCCACGACGCTTCTCCAAAACTAGTTGGATAGACAAGTGGTTTCGTAGAAAATCATCCGATATATGCAGGCTTCCTCCCGATATTTTCTCCGCAAACTCTGCAAACTATTTATACAAAAGTGTTTATTAAGTAACTGGAAATAAATATAAGAAATCATCATCATTAAAATTTAAATTATTTTGTATTTGTTATTTTTTCTGTTGTAGAATTACATATAATGCCAAGTGTTATTCCATTTCAGTTCTTATTCAAACCGTTCGTGTATAACTCCTATGTCAATTACATTCCGTACGCAACTCATCTGATGGACTACCACGGAAAATGTTTAGTATCTGGATATGGCAGAATATCAGAGCAGGTTGACAACAAACTTTAATATGTTACATTATATCTATTGTAATTACAGTTTTAGCGAAATCACTCTAAATGCAGACGTATTTGCTTGTAATAGTCGGAATTGTCTTCAGGAAGAACTGCTGGTATTAATATAGCAGTGAAAGTAAAATAAATTACAATCTATATGATTTATGGTAGATTTACGTGCGCGTATCACAGCTAGAACTCATAGGAATGATCTCTTAATATTTGTTATTAAATGTCTTTGGTTAGGTGTTACAAAAAGTGTTAAATGGCATAGTTAGAATTTATTTATTATATAATACTACCTAAACTGTATAGTATCCCAATTGCACTCTTGAATGCTGTATGATATTTTATACCATATATCTTACAGGCGACATCTAACAAGCTTCTACTAGCAGATTTGACCCTTATCCCTATGGTTAGATGCAATAAAATGCATAAAAGAAACATGCGAAGATTTGTGTGTACCTCTAGTAGGTTCACTGATGTTGGAAAGGTAAATTATATAAAATATACACTTTTACAAAAGAATATACATGTATTTTTTAGTCTGGTAAATATATAAGGAATGATCAAATATTTTTCCTCTATCCTCCTCTTCCATCCCCTTTTTAATCCATCACCTCTTATGAAAATTTCTCTTCCGTCTGTGTGTAGAAGAACTTAGATATCGAATGTGATAAATGGTTTTTCCCCAGGGCGATTCAGGCGGACCTTTAGTGTGCTCAAACACTGGAGACCCAAACGAGCTACCAGGAAAAGGTGTACTCGTTGGCATAGTCAGTGGACATCGGTATCACGTTGGAAGTTTCTTCACGAGGGTTTCTTCTTTTAAAAAATATATAGAAAGAAACAACAGTCCAGCTAGAGAGAGACACACGTTATTCTTTCTAGCTACAATATACACAATTTTGGCTATTTTCATTTCGTTTTATTTACTATTAATTGATACATAATATAACAAATAGTAGAAAAAGTAACTGAATATAAATATTTTCGTGACACTGCGTGCTGGCATCCGTAACCCACTTATAGTATAAGCCAATTCGGTTATGCAAAGATGGTAGGCCAACATTGATGAGTGAAGTAACACCAACCAGAACTCCACTTTTTATTTCTTCAGCAGGATCCCCAGTATCATAACAAACTAAACCACCACCTTCTATTTCCTGATAACAATATAAACTTTTTAATAACTGCTTATTAATAAGCGTCATAAGTGTATATATTTACATATCTACGTATTCACTTGATATTTAGTAATTAAGCTTTGACAACAGTACTGCAGTGCTATTCTGTGAGTTTGTATATCGTTCATAAAATGTTTAAAAACGAAACACGGTGATTCGCCGTTTTGATACTTGAAGGCTTTAAATCTTTTAATACTTTTTTATAGAGTAAATCACATAAATAATTTTAACATTTCACTACCATGTTCTGCGTTGTGTAAAAAAGCTCTTCTGACATATTTGATTATTTAGTTTAGCTATGTATGAGTAGAATTCATGTCGCATACCCCTGTAGTAATTATAACGTGTATTATAATATTCTATTACGAAATGAACAAGACTTGAATTAACTATTAGTTCAATCTATGATGGACGCGCCCCACTATTGAAAAATCTATATACGGCCTTATTTATAAACGTTGCTTAGTTACTGTTTAGCTAAACACTGATTTGTCTCTTTCTGTCATTATTGATTTGACATACGAAAGTTTGTTGAAAAACAAAATATTGTTTGACTAATCACCAGTTAAATAAAGTTTATGAATAAGGCGGATAGACTAATAGTAATGACAATATAAATGTAACTTGGTAACTCTTACGTTGGAAGATAACTTCTTTACGTCATATTCTGTACAATAATATAATAAGCAACTTCGAAGTAAACTTTGCTCGCAATTTCTTCTGGTGATCAAGTGAAAAGTGACGGCAAAGAGATGTTTGTTCTTCGACCAACTCTATAAAATTAGGAAATTATTAGCATCCACTAATTTCTAATTCTATAAAGATCAAAAGAATTGTATCTGTGTAATAGCTTAAAAGTTGAGTAAGTCAGAGAAATTCCTGTCACCATCGTAGAATCTATAGTTATTAACTCGCTAACCTAACGTGATAAATTTTCGCATAAAATTTGCCGAAAAAAATAAATAAATTATAAGACCTTTGTTGTCCTCACTCCAGTTCCGACACAAACACCATCAAAATCTTGGTTCCATTTTGTGTAAGGAATTTTGTTAACATATTCGTTAAAGTCCCAATTATTGTCAACTTTCTGTAATGTGAGATAAACGGTCATATATATTATGACTCTATAATATAAAAACGAATATAAAAAAATGAGTCAATCTAATATGGAAATAGCGTCAGAACCATAATGTATGTGCAAAATATAAGATATTAAATCAAATAGGCCAAGTAATCAGTAGTAAGCCCCGGTCAAGCAGGGTGCTTAAACATCGTATACATAGGCAGTGACGAATTTAGATGCAAAGATGAAGCCAACAAATCTGACCACCTATACATTTGAAGTTCTTAACTCTTAGGTGTCATAACCGAAAATAACAATTTAATTGAACATTAAGCATCCCCCCAACCACACGTACCACCACCACCAGAAAAATCATTTACGAATAGAGTTGGAGACAGCGTCAGCGCCGAGCTTGGCACTGCACTGACGGCAAAAAAATATGAAAGGCCGGCCAATCGTGATGACGACGATGATTTTCAGAAATGTATTCATCTAATATAACAACTAAGAAACATTTCGTACCCAATTGGGCTTAGCTGTATAAATACATTTATAAATTACCACAACTGCTAAGTTATAAGCCGGAAATCTATAAAATCGTTGAGTATATAAATGTTCAATTTTTCTCCATTGCTGTTTTTTGTCGAACACTGATTTTCGAACAAGAGTGTCCAAGATACCGGCTCCAATCCTTATGCGATCAAAATTGCGTTTTCGCCTATAAAATATGCATTATTCTTTTTTATTTTAAATGCAAATGATGATAATGAATTAAGATTTTAATACCAATTAAATAAGGTAGAAATTTCTTAATATATTTTTTTAAATAAAATAATAATAAACCTTTTTCTATTTGTGAGAAAACAGTGCGTCGACGTAAGAACTCTCTCTGTTGATATAATACTACCAGCACAAAAAGCACGATACAGTGATTTCTTCGGATCATATAATTGATATATAAAAACCTGAAAATGAAAAATTCTTAAATTCAAAAAATATATATTGTTATCATCTTTAAATAAATAAGTGCATTTTTGTAAACATTACATACACAAAGAGTTCATACAGTAACTAAATACTTGCCTTAAATGAATTTTACTTACATGATGCTTTAGGTCTTCAGCTTTTAGGTCACCAGATTTTCGTGTAGATTTAAATCTTATTAAAGGACGCTGAAAAATAAACATTTCCTAAATACTTTAATGTTTTTTAAATAAATTTTACGAAAAGGCGTGGTGCAAATGATCCACATGTAAATTGCCACCTATAAACATTGTACTGCTACTAAAATAACTGTATGATCCACTCATAACACAATTAATGCTGCGCACCGTAGCAGAATCATTTGATTTAAGATGTTATAAGTCTTACGGCTGTGATTACACTGGTTCTCTTAACCTTCAAATTGGAACACTGCAGAATTTTTGATGAACAACTAGGATTGCACAAAGAGTAGAGCTTTTTCTAACGGATAAAAATCTAAAATTAATAAAAAGATAAATGGTAAAATTATTACCTGATCAACCGAATTATTAAGAGTAAACGTAATTATAGTTAAGGTGCTTAATATTATAGCAACGATAACAATACAATTTGATAACACTTTTATTTTTTTTCGTAGATATATGCGTGAGTATAAATTAACATCGTTATTATGTTATATAATGTTTAATAGTTTTTTCTTAACAATAATCACGTAACACAATATATTGTTGAAAGAAACATGTACTTCTATCCAAAGAGAATATGATCATTAGGCTTATATCTGTCAGGTAAATTTATTTTTATACATAGGTTTAATAGCTTTCATACCGTTATAGAAACTTTTTAATATACTTTTTATTAATATTGATTTTTTTATAGAATTGATAAGCGGTTGTGCATATTGGCCACCTGATGGTAAGTGGTCACCAACGCCCATAGACATTGGCATTGTAAGAAATGTTTACCATCGCTTACATCGCCGCTGCGCCACCAACCTTGGGAACTAAGATGTTATGTCCCTTGTGCCTGTAATTACACTGGCTCACTCACCCTTCAAACCGGAACACAACAATATTGCTGTTTTGCGGTAGAGTATCTCATGAGTGGGTGATACCTACCCAGATGAGCTTGCACAAAGCTCTACCACCAAGTGAATTAATATATGAAAATAAAATGAATAAATAATGAGGAGACTCAGTTTGATTCTTATATCATCATCGTCCTCTTGCTCACGTTCCATATATTTAGGGTACTTGTAGTGGGTTGTAGAGCACTGCACGACTCTTAAGGATAGCTGTATGTCTGACAATGAGAATTACTTTGCTTGTTTTGAATTGTCACTACCTTACTGGTAGTTAAAACGTTGATGTGTAGCTGATGTTAAACAAGAATGAATTATATGGTTATCAAATTTAGCCAAACCAAAATGATCCAATGACTACAAAACACGTAAATCTTAAATAAAGATTACATGGAACCATATTGTAATGTGTAAAATTACAATTAGAATATATTTAAAGAATCAGACAGCACATAAATAAACGTATTTATAGGTTAGTAGGTTTTAAGTAAATCCGAAAAATAGGCGAACAAATCTTAACTTCCAAAAATATTCATTTGATTCATATTAAAAATGTACGAATGTTTTCAATGCTCACGTATTAATAACAATATTATATTTATAAGAGTAGATATATATAAAGGTCTATGATAGTTCTAATTATTTATGATTTTATGTCCATTTATTAAAATATAATTTATTTTTTCTTACATAATTACAATTTTTCTACATTTATACAAATAATATAGTAATTCATCATTTTGGCGTTTAAAGTTCAATAACAATAATAAAGTACCTAATGAATCGCATTTATCAGTACGAAGTTAAGCGAGCCGAGAACCTATTTGAAAACTGCTACTCGTTTTACTACACTGGTTGTCTGGTTAACTTATTATGGCTCCAGCGCAGACTGTCTGTGACCAGCCGGTATGGAGGACGCATTTGCACTCGTCGTTTTAACACGTGAGTCTGTTTTTGTTTGTTATCATGTATCTTAATACAGTTGAAATAGAGTATATAATGGAAGATATCCCATAGTGACACAAAATACCGTTTTAACATTATTCATTGAACCGAATAACACGGCCATTGAGACTCGGGCTTGTGTTCTATGGAGCGTTTGCGTTACTTTCACCTATTGAAAATAAGTATACAATGGACGTATGGGAATATAGAGAAAAGTTTGTTAGTGAATAACGTTAAAGTTATTTGTAGGTTAGTTCTGTGTACACTGTTCTAAAAGGTTCGACATTCCAATAATTGATACAAATATATTATGTATCAGTAATATCAAACTTGTTGTGCATGTCTATTATTCTTGTTTAATTGTTTGATATTTTCCTCGAACAAAGATACTTAACGTCTTATAGCGTAACTCCATTCAACGTATGTATATATATAGCACATGTATACAATATACATATATATTTTATTCAGATTTGGTATTTACTTACATCGATGATATCATTGCAATTTTTAACGCGATTTTAAGATTAAATTAGATGTTTAGTAAAGCTCATTATATTCTTAATTATTTTTTATAATAATGTTTTGTTCTATCTAATATAGATACACTTTAATTATAAAAAATGTACTATATTGTACTAATTTGCGTGCGCAGTCATAATAAAAGTAAAGGTTTTCAATAAATGCATTGCATTAACTTGTTGTTACGTTTTCTGACATGTGGTAACACAAATACTTGAATTATTTTACAAAAAACATATTATTTGAATCGTTTGTAATCAACTTGATTTATATAGCGGAGCTATGTTACGAATTAACCTATAATTAAATAGAGTGTAATGTATGTACAAAATCTACAGCGTGTTTTTTTTTCTTGAAATCAAAATCACTATATTATATTTTATCTAACTTGGCTCTCTCAAGCACCTTTGAATAGTCAGTTCACAATATTAAATTAAATTTAAGTTACCACGATTCGGAATGTAAATATTGTTTAGAAGAACCGACAAGAAACTAGTTACATATAATAAAATTCATTTGATAACTCAGTAGTAGCAATGGTATTTTGTTTCTTTTTAAATACATTTCACAAAAATAATTTTGTATTCAATTCAACAACAGTCTAGGTAAAAGAAGTTTAATTCATTCATTTAAAAATAATCATCTGAAAATAATTACATCGTACCGACAAATTTTGTAACATATGTGTAGTGAAACTTTAAATGTTGTTACGTCGTAATTATCGTGGATAAAAACAGTATCCTAACTGTAACTGTTATCATCAATCAATCCTATTCATTATTCGCAGAACTAGTTCGTGATGCAAACACACTTTAATTATTAAATTGACAACGTTTTTGTTTTTATCTCTTAGTATTTATTTTAAATTCTTAGAAGTCATACCAAAATTGGATGAGCATTTTCATTCAATAATCATTTGTAATAGCTGCTTAACAGTTATACTCGTACTAATTATTCGACCGACTAATATTGACTTATATTACGGCTATTTCCAATGAAACCCCAGGTCGGGCCAGTGAAATTTATTGATAATTATTATCCGTCGAGAAGTTCTTAGTAGCACCACGGCGTCTAGACTCAGGAAGTTTACAGTGTTTTTTAGAATTAATTTTAAATATTTTTCAATTAATTTCATTAGCAAATGCAATAGGAAGAATCGTAAGGTGAAAATAGTGCAACTGAAAGTCGATACTTCGTAATCCGATAAATTAAGCAAGTGATGACTTAGATTAAGACGTAAATGCATATTTTTAGTTTCTTGATAATTATATGTATTCACGTTAATCTAGATAATGTAATTAATTATAACGTAATCAGACCCAACGTGTATTGGTCGGGTGCCTCAGAAACCAAACTAGAAGCCGTTAGTCCTGCGACTAAAGCCTTTCCGGTCGTGATTTACCAAACTATACCAAATGACTGTTATTTTCTTATCAATGGTAACTTCCCAAGCAGATAAAATTATCCAATTGTTTTATTTTTGTTTGGTGTTCGATAATGATCAGTAGTTAATGGGCTAAAAACACTACTTTAAAAAGGCGTTGGATAAAAGATTATGGCTTTAATGATGTGGTATGGAATATTTATGGTTCTTTGTTAGGATAGTATTAATGATATTGAAACAATTGGCTCTCACTTGGAACCCTTTATGTTTTTGTGGTATTTAAAAATAACATATTTTTTTCAATCCAATTATTTAATTTCCCAAAAGCTTTTCGCATAATTATTGGTCGTGTAGATTTCGCAATGATCCAGAATGACTTTCATAATAAATGAATTAAAATTTAATATTCGATGTACGATGTACTATGTACATCGATAGCATAATTCTATCTTTATATCCAGCAATCATCAAAACTACTACTTTAGATCTGAGAGAGAGATTATCTTACAACAAATTCTTATTTTATATCTCAAACGATTTCAATTCTTCAAATTTGACAATTTCCCTTTTGCTTTAGCTGGTACTTTCGACGTTTAGCAGTTTTATGAACTAAAAGAATAATAATTAATCTCAACATGAAATTGATATACCTAACCAGTATAAATATTAATACAATATAATCTAATTATTTAATTACGCATCGGCATTGAAAAAGTATTTTACAAATTTTGTCTTTCCGTTATGTAAAAATCCGTTAAGTAACTATTTTAATTTACATAGGAACGGATCTTTTACAAGTATTTGTAGAAAATGCTATAACTAAAATGCTAAACTATTAACTTGGTGGTAGAGCTTTGTGCAAGCTCGTCTGGGTAGGTACCACCCACTCATCAGATATTCTACCGCAAAACAGCAGTACTTTGTATTGTTGTGTTCCGGTTTGAAGGGTGAGTGAGCCAGTGTAATTACAGGCACAAGGGACATGACATCTTAGTTCCCAAGGTTGGTGGCGCATTGGCAATGTAAGTGATAGTTAACATTTCTTACAATGCCATTGTCTATGGGCGTTGGTGACCACTTACCATCAGGTGGCCCATATGCTCGTCCGCCAACCTATACAATAAAAAAAAAAAAAAAAAAAAAACAAAACGTTAAATCAATTATAGTAATTCAATATGGTAATTTAGGTAAAATTATTTGCGAGAAATCTCCTAATTATGTGTCAGCTATTTGAAAATATTATAAATAAGTAAGTTTCTTAGTGCATTGATTGCCAAGCTCATTGCAAATTGCTTATTTCATATAGTCTTCATAATCTACGACAAATTACTCAGAATTGTATATCTGTATGAACCTGTCATAGGATTTTCTGCAGGCCCATTCAGCTGTATCTATACCAATAATTCACAAGTGGATAGAACAACTACAATAATTTGTATTACTTTATTCGGTTTAAAGGATTAGGGTTATGGCAGCCATTCTCATGAAGAATTGCACTGCGCACGAAATATCATAGCGCATACGTGTGTTCACAAACATAGGTGCACTCTTAATTCTGTCACTCATAATCCAAAAAGAAACAATGACTAAATTGTTTCTTCTGTTTGTTGTTGTTGTTTCGTCTGTTGTAACTCGTGTTTCAGTAAACACTTAATGTTTACTGAAACACGAGATTTAGAACTAGATCAATTGTCAAACTCGAAATTTGAATTTTTCAAAAGATAACCCAATATTTTTTTATTGGCCGTTCCTGGTATTGGAACGAAGAATCAATGCATATGATCATGAGACTAGTAAAGAATGAAGAAAAAACAATACTACATGTGAAGTCATTGAACATGACTGTATTAACTTGCTTAACAAATAGTTGACATTCTTGCATTTTGATTAACGCACCAACCATTCACCGTCATTCAACAGTTCATTTACGTTTTAAAATATACCCAATCACCCTTGACTTAAGGTATATTTTATAATTTTTATATTGTGTACGTATTTAAATACTACTTTACTATTCCATATACATATAGAATACCGAGGAATATTTTTTACAGTTCATGTTTATTCATTAGTTCTCGCACGATATTTTATTTTATAGTTTTGTTCTTACTGAGAAATAGTTACAGACGTTGTATAAAAATGTTTATGTTAAATGTAATATAAACTTTTTGTTATTATGAAAACAGCTTTATTGTCTATGAACTCCTTTCTGTATTATATAATAATATAATGTAAGCTTTAATATAATAAAGCATTTTTGAATCGTCTATATTTTAACTCTACCATCGTTTCGGAAAGCCTCTAGCGATAAGATAACAGACTCTTTTAAAATAAATCCGATTTACAATATGATTGGTATACACAATTATTGTTCTTGATCAGTCCTACGTTGGAACCAGCTTAAATTCATTACTTCATCCAAAAAGTATTCTATAAAATTGTACCATGTATCGACTGCCTCGTTGTTCTTCTGGCTAGCCTATAGGCTGCAATCTTTTGGGCACAAACTCTGGTATGGTACCTATAAAAAGTTATTGGGTTTTTGTGTATAAAAATTATCAGTAGCAGTTCGAAGCTTCAAAGACCCGGAAAGCACGTAAAGCCGTTGGTTCGCACCTGAACAAAGTTCATTTTTGTACGTATTTAGGTTTGCCGTCTCATTGGATTATGAGATTCAGAGAATTTAGAATGCACTTAGTGTGTGACACACACACACACTTTTGCACTATAAAATTTCCTACGCAATTCGCTTTTCTCTTTAGAGATTGAACCTGAAAATCGAATACGAAAAAAAAATTAAAACAGATTTTTTTTTCGCTTATTTTAACACTATAACTCATAACGATATATGTTCTATAAAAACAACTTTAAAATATTTATTGTCTGTGCGCACATCATGCGGAAATTTGTATTGAATTTTTAAATATAATTCAATAAATCGTGAATTATTAAGAATCGTGGTAATAGAAATACACTTTAAGTACCAATATATAGGATTTCTTACGTAGGTTTTTCAATATAAATATATTTTAATAAATAATTACTTAAAATAATAGCTATTCGTCAGTACATTTGTTATACCGCTAACAAAACATAACTTATTTGATTCAATCAATGAAAGACCAGAAATATTCCTGTCACCGGGCGAGGGACTTGACCTTAGGGAGACCGATTGCAAAAAGCGGACCTTGAGAACCTGTTTAAGTTCCGCTGCAAGATGTGATGAGCAAATAAGAGAAATCAAGCACGCCATATTGTTTCATGTATAAGCCATTTTAAGGGCTAATACCTACCTTAATGAATGAATGAAAATGAATGAAATTGGTTTGTTATATGAAGAAGTCTTATTATCGAATATCATGTATTATGCAGATAGTATTGCCAATCAGGTTAAAAATCCTGCAGAGCTATTCAGTAAGAACAAACACGAAATGAATTGCAGAATACTATCGTGACACGTCAGAAACTGATATGCGACATAAATTTGTGTCCTATAGTAATTATAGCATTTAAAGGATACACACATTATTATATTATATTTTTTAGCATATCTAAAAACACTCAATTTAAAAAGTCGACAGTTAACTCAAATATGAACTGGCTATTTCCTTCAGTTAAACGTAGTCTGTCTTATCATTTTTAACAAAATTTGCCTCTGAATTGGTAATATATAAAACATCTAAGCTGTATTTTTTTTATTTTCAGTGTTACAACTATGTCGAGCGGAAATATCAAATACAGAGTGGTATGCGGCAAATCTCATAAACGACCCGAGTTACACGCCTAAACCCATTACTGAGATATTCACAACTGATTTAAATTTTTCACCAAAAATTCCGACGATATCGACACAGACAAACCCTCGAACTATGCCACCTATTACTACCACAACAAGTTCTACTCCTGCAACGTCTACATCTCGGAACAGTGAAACAACAACGCAACAAGATCAGGCGCAAAGAATACCATTCCAAATGATAGGACTACCAGGCCCTCAACAACCACAAATAATTACACAAGCAGTAACTGACCCAAAAAATGAGCTGTCTAGCTTCGTATTAATTTTCGATCCGAGGCAACAAACTAGTCAATTATTTCAACAGCCAATAAACACATCTCCGCCAACCACGACTGTAACCGAATCTACTACAACTGAATCTACTACCACGTCAATGCAAACTCGGCCGACAACAGTACAACCACAGACTTCAACTCAAACACAAACAAATATACAAGAAACGACAATTCTGCCAAGAAATCTACAGCCACAAACAATTCCTTTAGCACCACCTGTGGCCCCACCTGTGGTATCACCAACTTTCGTTCCCGGACGATGGGATATAAGAAACATTATTTATCCAAACTTTCCAATTGTTAATTCTGGTTGCAACACAACAACAGTACCCAATACAGTTGCTGTAAGTTCGACTATAACTCCTCAAACCGTACGGCCAGGATCGGGAAGCAGCAATCCTTTTTTGACAGTTCGCTTAAAAACGCCCAAGGGGTCTTTAACAAACATTCGTATTAATCCTACCACAACAAAAAAACCAACAACGACAAGACGAAGGAAATCAAACAAAAAGTCAAACGATTATGAAATATGCTTAAGATCGTGTGATGGCAAAAAGGAGCCGATTTGTAGCAGCCCTATGGGAGTGTTCCCAATTAATCCAGATAGACTGAAAGGCTTCCCGTCGCTGTGTCATATGGCATGTCATAACTCATTTAGGAAGGACCGTAAGTATTATTACATTAAATGTTAATAAGACAACTGGCACACATTCCGTGTCAATAAAGGAGTAGCAAGTAAAAACAAAAAACCTTAGAAAATCTAGGCTTATAATAATAAATAATTAAAATCTATATAGTCATCAATAATCCTAAAATTTAGATAGCAAAAATAACAACTAATTATGACGGTCTGTAAATTAAAATAACACGACTTCCCTGCCAGGAAAAGAGTTAAAATGTAAAACAAAAAATTTTGCCAGTGTCACTCGGGATGATGTAGATATTCTAACAATATCTCTCCAAATCTGTTCAGACATTTAGGTTATGGTGGAGTTATGTTAAATGCACATGAAAAATGACGTAAGGACCAAAAGCACGGACAAGAGTGGAGACGTGATTTGAATTTTTTTTTAATAATAATTACAAGCAGATGTCAGTCATATTATACTATGTAAATATTTATACTCTATTAAACGGCAAAAACCTGTTGGTCCAATTAGGTTAAAATGAAACTATGTAGTTATAAAACCAGTTCCTTGGATGGTACGTTCTGTAGTCAATACTTGAACAGTGAACTTTCTCGTTTTCTTCATATTAACTTATAGATTTCACAAGTTTAAATAATATAACATACTGGGTTGTCCATTTAAAACAATTTATATGGCAATACTAAGGCTATACTAATTTTTCCTTGGTGGTAGAGCTTTGTGCAAGCTCGTCTGGGTAGGTACCACCCACTCATTAGATATTCTAACGCAAAATAGCAGTACTTGTTATTGTTGTGTTCCGGTTTGAAGGGTGAGTGAGCCAGTGTAATAACAGGCACAAGGGACATAACATCTTAGTTCCCAAGGTTGGTGGCGCATTGGCGATGTAAGTGATGGATTTCTTACACTACCAATGTCTAAGGGTGTTGGTGACCACTTACCGTCAAGTGGCCTATATGCTCGTCTGCCTATCTAGCCTATAAAAAAATATAATAATTGCAGAAAAATATAAATGGCAGTACCAATAGTCAATAGTTTCTATTATTTATTTTATATAATCTAATCTACTAATCATTGAAAATCGTTATGAACTTATTCCACCAAACTACTACAATGATGTGATAGTGGATACACATGTATTATTATTATTATTTATTAGTATTTCACACTGCAAGTCTTCTCGCGAAGTATTCACCACCAAGCACAAAAATTATATAGACAAATTAAGCAATGTTCTAGAAGGTTCTGGGGCATAAAAAACCTATTAAAATAAACGAAATTACAGACGATAGTTAATAATAACTTCTATTATATTAATATATGTGAATACATTATGAGTACATTATACGCTTTCTCGAATCCATATGTATGTGATCGGTCAAGTGCATTTCTCCTAATTGATGTCAACATTGTCATGTTCTTGGGATGCTGATAGTTTCCCGACAGAATTTAAGAGACACATAAATATTTTACAATAAATCTCTTAACCGATTCTAGACCAAGGACTATGTAAGTCGAGGAGTTTCTAATATTCTCTTAGTATTTTTTTAATATTAAAAACTTACATTTCAGAAGTCTACGAAAAAGTAACCGAAGGCCGATGTGGGAGGTTGCGGACCCGTATACGACCAGTGGACAAGAACAAATTAAACAGAGACGAGTTAAACAAAGCCACATACACAATACAACATAATGCTCCGGAAACTATCATGGAATTTTCGCCTTTAGCACATTAAAATAAGACACATTATACCTTAAGTAATTGTCGAGATTAGTCAAACATCACATAAACTAGTCGTGTTTATATACAGTATACGTTAACCCATTCAATGCGGCTAACGCTTTTAAGACCCCACACTTTCTAAGAAAGGTGAATATTATTACCGCATTAGAGGGGTTAAAAGCATTCCTTGTTAATATAACCTTTTATAAATGTTTATGCCAACCGTACTTAAAAAAAAATTATAAAGTATATTTGATGAAATTACTAAGAAAAATTAGTTTAATCTTCAGTAGTAATTTTTATTTTATAAAATAATTCATAGTTACTTTTGACTGATCACTCAATTTATACACATTAATTATTATTTGTTAAGATTTCTATAGTATTACTAACATCAACATGTTATGACTTAAAAGTTTACTTTAACGATTCCGTCCATATAGTAAGTTATTGGTTTTATTAATATTAAGTTATATATTTATGATAACTTTTATATTAATGTCTGAAAGAGAAAATGAAAAACTATTAAAATAAAAAAAAAATGTTTATTGTTTTTTTTTTTTTTTTCGTTTATACGTAACAAATATTGTCATACTATTTACAAACTTTATATGTATAACACATTTCAGTCTGATACGAGCATTAATGAGATTTCATTCACTAAAAAAGCAATGGTTGTCTGTCAAGACGGTTTACGTCATAAGAAAACATTGATTAATACTCGGGCGCATCGGCCGATGTAGTGGAAGAGAGATAGATGCGTCACAAGCCGAACGCTTAGGCCGAACGTGCCTCTCTATCGCTTGTTCCCCGCTCTCTCTTGCACGCTCGGCTCAGGCGGAACGTGACAATCAGTCATGCTTTTTCGTGGGTGCAACCGGCGTTCATCGATTTATAAGACGTTATCACGTAAAAATAGGCTACATTCAATTTAACAATTAAATAAATCCATGTTGATTTCAATATTAAATCCGTGGTTTGGTATTTAAAACCTCTCATCTTCGATTGGCTTATTGATCTAATGGCTAGTTTATATGGATCCCGAGGTCCTGGATTCAAGCCCTCCAGGCCAATAACATCAGATGAACATAATCACAATTTCAAGTTACAAATTTTATCTTTAAAATAATACAATAACCCAAATTCAAATAGCGTATAAATTGGTTAATATTTTTGAACGCCATAATAAAATAAAAACACATTTTTACACTGGCATTTTAAAATAAAATCCCGTTAATTTCCCACTGTTGGGCATAAGGATCCTCACCCTTAAAAGAGACACGTGTAGATTTTCTAACTAAATTTTACTTCAACGCCAAGCAGGCATGCACTTGATACAGCATACAAATATAAATTAAGCACGTGAAACTCAGTGGAATGCGTACGGATTTAAACCTGTGATGTTCGATTGAGATCTACATGTTCTAACCATTGAGCTATCTTGTCTCTATATATATTTCCATTGTAAAAGTTGAGTTATTGTAACATACTTTATCTTAATTAAAATATATCAAATTGTACCCTTAAAAACATTTAACTAAAAAATATGAATTGTCACTGAAAAAACAACAAGTATTTATTAACTGAAAAAATCAAAATCTTTGTTGAAAATTGCCCTGTTGTTGCGAGCCACCGCCTTGTTGTTGCCCACCGAACATCATTTGTTGTTGTTGATGGAATTCTTGTTGTCCACCACCACCCCCAGTATTTCCTTGGTTTTGACCTGAGACAAAAAAAGCAAAAAATATTCATATTTACTTAAATTAATATACATGTAGTAATATCGTATTATATATTGATTTATATAAATTATATTTTCAGCAAATAAAATCATGTGAAAGCTACAATACAATAATTTTGGCATTAGATAGATAAGCCTCTACAGTATGATAACCGTTCTCACCACATGTTATAAAACAATCCTGCGTCTGACTCTAAACACGATCAACTCAAAAAATACATAGCGGATTTACAAACAGTTTTTAACAATTAGTCCAAGATTTTTAGACATTCGCTCTGCACAAAATCCCTGTATTCGATTTTTTTTATTGGATTATGCTACGGGGTTCCCCTTAAGTATAAAACCAAGTTTTTATCATTCCAGACCGCGAACGTTAGCTGCGATCTTGAAAAACGTCTTTTTGCAAATATCTCGGAAACGGTGAATTTTACGTTGAAAATAGTAGAAACCTTTTTCTTAGAGGATAAAATTTCCCATCTTTTTTATTTGAAACCGTTTTCTCTGTTGTTAATATTTTCTGAGATACACTGAGTAGCGGGAGCTTAAGCAGAGCGAACGTATTTTTGGTGCTAAAATTCCTGGACTAAATGGACAGAATGTTTTATGATAAAGGTTTAGGTGTATAATTCGTGTAAATTAGAAAAAATTGGATGATTTCTTAAAAATGGCGAATAAAATCATGCCATATGGGCGTTTTAATGGCGTGCGCCGCCCGTTTCTTATGTTTATATTATAATTCATCTCGTTTTCGCCGGAGAACCGTGAGGTAAGATGGCAAGACACGGCCGGGCTTCTGTTTAATAATATGTAGTATATATTTATTGTATATAGTTTGTAGTATAAAGTACATATTATTCAATAAGACTACCTGACATCCTCATTCTCTTAGCGTTGTTAGCGGCATGGTCGTGGTTATTAGCTTGAACTTGGTTTTGTTGCGTCTGAAAAATATAATTTCCAACAAATATTATAGAAAAAAAGGTTCAATATTAAGATATTCTTGAAATACAAATTCAATTCAAAGGATGAAATTGTCAAAACACTACATATAGTGTGTAAATTTCGTGGTTTGTAAAAATATATAAAATAGCACGGAAAAATCGCGCAACTGAAACTTGAATCTCATTGGCTGATAACATTTATTCATCAATGGGGTCCTTTCCGAATGAATTTAATATGGGCCTTATATTTAAACAAATAAAAAATTGAAAATTATTATGTTTGCTTCTCACATTAGGCTGTTGTTGTTGTTGATTCTGACGTGCCTTTGACTCGCCCTTGTCATCTTGGTCATCATCAGTCAAAAACTCACGCTTTGGATAAGGTATCGGACAGCCAGCAAAAACATCCTGAAATTAAAAATTAAATATACTAAAAAAAAAACATTGTTTTAACTTTAAGTATGAATTATAATTTAATTTACGGGGCGATTTCATCCGCTTTAAACATTACTGCTTAACAGCCATGGGTCGTATAGGGCGATGTTATATGGCCTATATATGTTCTTAATAAATTGGCTAGAAAAATCAAATAAAGTAAAAAGTTGTAGTACAGTAATAGCCTGCAAATAGCCCAAATGCTGCTAAAGTCTCCTTTCCTTTTTGAGGAGAAGGTTGGATTACTCCACCACGAGACTCCAATGCGGTTTAGTATATACTTAACCCAAACCCAATATCATTTTTGAAATTGCACTGGTTAGCGCATTAACCTGTTCAAACATAGTTGCGATATTGTGAATCGATTCTCGTAGTTTTAAATTGATTTTTAAATTGATTTATCAAAAAAAAAACTTTCTCTGCAGTCATTTACAATTCAAACTTAACGTTAATAATATTTAAAAAGATGTAAAACAATTTTCACATATTTAATTATTTATCCATATTTTAAAAGTTTATAGATATCTGATATCATAGTCGATGAAAACACATTAGAATTATGCAATATTTTCGTAATGAAATTATTAATTTTAATCTAGGACCCAACCCCTGGGAACCCCTGGCGCTTCGGCTAAGAATCTTAATCGTAGATCATATATCAAATCTAAAACTGTTTAAGGTTTCCCATGCTTAATTTTAGTTTATAATTCATTTTATACTCAACAGGGAAGGAAAACTTTTGAAAAGATTTTATATCACATGTAAATAACCCAAACTCTGCCATATGCAAATCTATACACTGGAGCACCATAGTGAGCTCTTTGAGATGAGATGGTTATACCCCCCAAAAATGTTTCACACATTTAAATATTTTACCTGTGTCGGTAGTGGATCTTCAGAAAAGTAAGGATCCTGCATCGCTTGTTCCGAAGTTATTCTCCTATTAGGATCCATTAGTAGGAGTCGTTGCAATAGACTGAATGCTTTACTGTCCGGCTTTATTTTGTGTCGATCCATATATTTACTTAATGAGCAATTTTGATAACTGTAATACATATATAGACTTATTTAGGATTAGGTAATATGTTCAGTTTCATATTTGTTAAGAGTAAAAATTATTTATAGTGCTTAGACTATAAAATTATTTATAGTACTTTCAATCTATGTCACTAAAGCAGTTAAAAATACTGAAAAAATTAAGCTGCATAATGGTCAGACTAAAATTGTAGCCAATCATAAAACTCAAAATTAAAAATTTATAAGTTAAAATAATATAGACCGGGAGATGGTGACACAAAATTTCAGGTCTTTTGTACCAGTATGGCGACTCTTCGGGGGTTTAATTACGTAACGACGAAAAGGAAAAAGATGGTTATAGCGCAGTTACCGGCGACCCAATCGCGTGGGCGTTAATTGATCGAACGTGTCGGATAAATTACGAGTGGTAGAACGATTTGTTCCACAAAAATTTTTGTATTTTCCGATAGTTGATGAAAAATAATGTAGGGGTAGCGTAGTGCCATACTTCTCCGGTGTGACTTACAGCCCGCCCTACCGATGAGAACACATTAACTTAAACAATTCAACCATTTGTACTCCTACTAGAAGTATGGCAAATATAATACCGGTCACATTGTATCATATACTTTCGAAAAACAAAATATCATACTGGTACAAATCGCATTGCAAAAGAGAAATTACTCCTTTGCGGCGGTATGTCGGCTATTTGGAACCGTCGGAAAAGTATGGCATCGTGATTTTCGTGAATGGCTACTCGATATATATTAATCTAACTTCGAAAGTTCTATAACAAATTCGCCGACATTCAAACCGCCATTTTTTTATGAATATGTTATGTAATGTTAAGGATAGATTTGGAGGTGTCATTTATTTATTTATCTTAACTATTCCTACTATTGGAATAGGATTTATATCTTCAAATACTATTAGTATAGAAAAATGTCTCATTGGTACTAAGACCAATGGTCCAGATTATGAGGCTGACAATCCCAAGGGCTCACACCCCAAGTTGGTCCAAAAGAAGCCCGAAATTTGAAAATTGACACACCACTTGTGTGGAAAAACCTGCACCTGAACTGTCTCTTGTCAGGTTAGATTGTTGTCTTATCATATATGACCATGCTTATTGGAATATACAATTATTATAGTTACATAACTAAATACACGGGCCAATAAATAGTTATTGGGGTTTTCTGTCAGAAAATTCTCAGTAGCAGCCCGGAGTCTGGAAGGTGGAAGTGTGTACACTCCCGTGCCTCGGAAAGCACGTTAAGCCGTTGGTCCTGCGCCTGAACTCTTTCTGGTCGTGTCGGATTCCCGTCCCATCGGATTATGAGAGCTAGGGAAAAGAGAGTGCACCTGTGTTTGCGCACACACTTGTGCACTATAATATCTCCTGCGCAGTTGGCTAATCTCTCTTGAGATTGGCCGCCGTGGCCGAAATCGGTCTGGAGGACCTTATTATAGTTACATAATAATTAGAAAGCATCATTATTTCGAATATAATATTGCTAAATTTTAATTTATTAACTTACTTTGATCTTTTGAAATCCTTTACCAATGTTGCATGTTCGGGCATTTTTCTTATATCCTCCCAATCTTTCTCTTGCGGGAAACCCATTACATTGAAAATTCTGTCGAGCTGATCATGATGATAAGGATTACTGGTTTTAATATCCTCTTGACGACAATGGAATATGGGTTCAGATGTTAATAATTCAGCAAATATACACCCAATTGCCCAAATATCTACAACAGTTAATGTATCATGTTATTTATGTATATAATAATAATAAGAAAAGTTTATTCATTAAAAATAACATATACAAAGGTACACAGAGATAAGCTTATAGAAGACTTCAATTGAATTTATGACTTAATAGTGACAATTATATTTGTCATCATATAATTTTAGTCATAGTGTAATAATACAATATAATGCTATGCTGAATCCTATTGCAGATAATATTATTACTATTATACAGTAAGTACATAATTAAAAAGTCCTGATGTAATTGTTAGAAATACTTATTTATGTACTTCAAATAATATATTTAATAATTTACATGTTTTTATATTGAATTAATAAAAATATAATCAGTTTCAGAACATTGGTATTGCTTAGTGATAAAGATAAAAAAGGTTACCCGCTCTTTTATAAAAAAAGAGAACTGAACAACTGTCATTGAATTAACGATATAAGATATTATAAGATACTTTAAAAAAATAAAAACCTCAGAAGTTTAAAGATATTAATATTAACAAATAATAAAATCTATTACTTGCACTGGTGTATTTATTATAATGGAAAAACATTATTTAATATGCTAAATAAATAATCTCATAATCTCACAATTGAATGGATTTTTTTTTTTATTATTATATGTAAGATAGTTTTTTTTCCAAAATTAAGATAATATCACAAATAATATATAGTCTATTCTAATGGCAGGGAGAGTAAAGATAAAAATAAAATTTTGATTTGCGATAACATTCATGTTGGATGACAACAAAGTTGTTATCAAAACATTTCCAATGTTTTGATAACAACTTATCCAGCCAAGTATATATTTAAATTAATTTATAAATCTAAGGTTTGATTATCTTTACTCCACTTACATTTTTAATATAGTGTAGAATAATTGATATAGTAAATTATAAAAATATATACCAATAGCCTTTGTGTAATGTCTTGCTCCTAATAGCAATTCTGGAGCTCTATACCAAAATGTGACTACCACTGGATCTAAATCAGCCAACGGTTTCAATGGGGCATTGAATAGCCTTGCAAAACCCATATCAGCTATCTTCACTCTGCCTCTCTCTGGTCCCTCACCCATTACAAGTATATTAGCAGGTTTCTGAAATGTTTTTACTTCAATTTGAATAATCTTATTTTATAATATTCCTTTATAAATAAAAGTATTGAGATCTCGAGATATTTAATTTTAAGGTTTATCACTTACCAAATCTCTATGTAAGACCCAATTTGAATGTAAATAATGTATTCCATCTAATATTTGATATAACAAACTTTTTACCATGCCTTTAGGAACCATTACAGATTTTTTATTAGCCTTGGCAGCTCTGTGGAACTTTATTATATGCCACAGATCATGCTCAGCATAGTCAAATAATAACCAAACCTTACGATCAGTGTGAGAAAGAAATACTCTTATAAGATTAATGACATTAGGGTGCTTCAATTCACGGAGGAGCTGTAAATAAAAAGTTTATGAGACATTTTAATTAAATTCTATCAAATCTACTGTTAACACATAAATACATTAGTGAAAATTATAAATAACTGATTTTGAGCCGTTATAATCTTAGTAATTATAACATACTTAAAATTAATAATTATAACAGAACCTATATACCGCAATTTCCCTACAAGCTGACATTGAAAGTCCTGTTCCCTCTATTTGCTTTAATGCGTAATCTTTTGTATCAGAACCATCTTTCCTTCTGGCTTTATATACATGGCCGTAAGTTCCTCGTCCAACCTTACACCCCTCGTAGTCGAACAAATCTTCCACTTTCGATCGTTCATTTTGTGTTTTAATTTTAAACTCATAATCCATCATTACTGGAGCCATTGTTTTATTATTTTGAAAGTTATCACCCATTTTTTATACGTAAATGAAAATACTAAGAATATACGTTTTTATAATGAGTGTTTATAATTGTAAATAATCATAAATTCATATTGAAGTCTACTGAATTTAGGAAGACAAATTGAGAAATGGTCACCTGAACACTAAACATTAAAATTATCTCATAAAATCCTAACTCATACTCTTGTAACTCTTGTATCCTTGTACTTGGAGAAACGTCAAACTTTAAAATTGTCAAGCTCTAAGCTCTTAGAGGGTTGCCGCCTCATCTTGTCAACCAAATTTTATTTAGGTATCAATCCGAAAAACAATTAACCATTAAATTGTAGTACTAAAAAAAACTACAAAGTTTATCTTGAGTGTTATCTAAATTATTTATTGAGTGAGGCATCATGTAAAATAATACGATGTCCGTATTTATTGTTAGCTGAAATACTTACTTTACATTTTTTTTGGTTGTGGAACCCAACGAGTTTTTATATTATGTGGAACATTATTTAGTTTTTTGAAAATATGATTCGCAGCTTTGTTCTGTTTAGGTACTATTTGACAATACAAATAATCGAAATATTTATTGTGTACCTAGCAAAGCATGTATGGAAATTTAAATGTTAGGGAAGCATTATACATATTACGAAATATCTACTAGTTCTGAAAAAAATAATACTTGCTGTTTATAAGATAGATAAAATACCTAATAAATTTTAGTTCCTACTTTTTACGTTTAATTCCTATTCTACGTTGTCATAAAAGATTTTAAACTCGGTTATACCGTGGTTTTAAAAGATAAATTATCTTAATTTTAATTATTTATTAACTGTATAACTTGTGGCTCTATCGCGCTTTCTTTATACAAAATTTATGAACTCTTTCTATCTTTAAATAAAATAATTGAGTATTATTACTAATATAACAATTAACAATGCGTATTAACTATTAGGTAATACAAATCAAAAACGGAAACTGTATAATTTTATAGACTGGTAATACTGTACTAAGTACTTCGCTCGTTTCGCTTTTTATTTTCCTGTGATTTACCAGTTTATATATGAGACAAATGACAATTATCAACCTTTTAAATTAAAAACAATTAGATTATGATAATCATAATAGACTCATTAGTGATGTTTGTATTGTTTGAATCATAAGTAACTATTTAGTTGAACGTGTTCATTGATAAAAATCAGTTTCATAATAAAATTCATGCAGTGTAATCTAAAATCATGGAATACCAAGATCAAGACATTAATTATGATAATATTATTGAGACTCTTTTAAACACATTCGGTAATACGCTAAGCAGAGATTGTCTGTTTGCGATTATTCAAGATTGCAGAGGGGATCGTAAGTATAAGCCAACATAGTTTAATATAATTATTCATTTGGTGCATCTTGTTTATTGATTTTTCACACATGCATGTAAATATACATGTACACAATATGTATTGCGCGCCATTATTTCCTAGCGCTTATAGATGTCTATAGTATGCTATGTGTAGTAATATTGTCTGGGTACAACAAATTATACTCTGCTCTCTCTTTAAAAGACTGAATATTATTGATAGGAAGGTTCATAATCCTTTAATAACATTTTGCCCGGATGATAGCTGTATTGATTGATTCCAGGGGTGTGTTGCATCGATTGCGAGCCATTGCCTTTGTGGTTGTTTTCTGTTTGCATGTAATCTGTACTTACTTATGTGTTGTATTTAAATAATTTAATTACAAATATTTAACCTATTAACTATATTTGGCATTAATTAAGCAGTTTTCTTGTTATAATTGATCATTTAGAATTTTCATTGTAGTATATGATAAATGTTGCATACATATATATATATATATATTTTTTTTAAATCTTAAAAACCTTATTTCAGATAATGAAACATTATCTTAAATAAGTTATTTAAGATTAAAAAAAAAATCTTTGTAGTCTAGACAGGATGTGTTTAAAACGTGACAATTGAACTTTCCTTTGTTGTTCCATGAGAGCCATATACTGCTAAACAGATTAAAACTGCATGGGCTTTATAAGTATCTCTTTGAATATATGATATATAAGTTTCATATATTGTTCAGTAAAATCATTAATTTTTGTTGTAACAAAATAATATTTAAAAAATTGAATTAAAATGAAGAAATATTTAATGTGTTCCTAAGAAATACTATATATTAAATATTAGTAAAAATAATATTATTAAATTAATAAAAATAATTCTTGAGTTAAAACAACGGGGCACTTTGTCGTTAATTAGATAAATATTTGTTGTTTGTATTTAGCTTTAGTTTATGACATACTTTACTTTTAAAATATTTTTTCTACATAAATATTGATAAAAATTAATTAAAAAACTTTTAATTAACCTTTTTGATTTCTTTACTTATTTTAAATTATATTTCAGATAAATGAATATAACCACGCACAAATTAAAAAAAGTTTCAATTAAAAATAATTTTATTTTTCAACAGTTGAACAATCTGCAAATGCCATTATAAATATGATGGATTGTCCTTTGGAGTCAACAAATAAGCCAGAAATAACTGATAATGTTTGTACAAATCAAACTAACATAAATCAACAGAATGTTACTTCAAACAATATGGATAATGAGAGTAATCCAAAGACCCCAAGTACAAGTTTTACAGTAGATATTCCTAAAAAAACCCAAGATGTGCCCTCCTATGCTAGAGCATCGAGAAATCAATGCCAGCAGGTTCAGCGTCATCAGCCAGCCCTATTTTCACAAGGAAATAAAAAGAATAAAACTACATCTCAAAATTTTTGGACAGACCAGATGAAACAAATTTTATCATACCACAAAGATGGTGCACGTGTTTTGATTGTTATGCGAGGATTACCTGGCAGTGGAAAGACATACCTTGCAAGAAAACTTATTGATGCTATCTATTCTGCACCGAGTGAACAACACTATGCTACTCACATTTTTAGCACAGATAATTATTTTATGCAGAATAATTTGTATGTTTATGACAAAAGCAAACTTCCAGAATATCATGAACGAAATGAGAGAATGGCAAAGAATAGTATGTTAAAAGGAGTCAGCCCGGTAATTATTGATAATACTAATGTCGAACTCTGGGAAATGAAATCATATGTAAATGAAGGTGTTAAAAATGGTTATATAATTGAAGTGGTTGAACCAAATACATCCTGGGCAAGAAATGCAAAGCAACTTCAAAAAAATTGTCTTCATAATGTTCCAATTTATACTATTCAAAGAAAACTTGACATCTACCAAAATGGTGTTACTGGTGCCTTTTTGATAAGATATTTTGGATACTATTATGAATCTAATATGAAACCTCCTGTACTAAGACTTGTACCTCCTATTGTTCGAGAGATCGAATCAAATGTTCCTGTTGAAAATGATAAAAATATACCTACAAAAATTTCGGAAAATACAAGACAAGAAACTGTGCAAGTTCCGAATAATCAGGATGATATTCCCTTACCATCCTCTTCCTTATCTTCATCTTCTAAAATGACTGAAGCTAACATAACTGAGAGTCCAGATTTTCAAAGTACAGAAACAAATCATGCAAAAGATTCATTGCAAATTACTAATTTCACTGAAATTAAAAAATCATTAGAAGAAATTGAAAAAATAGAGGAAGAATGGGAAAAAGGTGAAGACTGGAACGACAACTCAAAAATTGTAATAAAAAAGGATAATTGCCTTAATATGACCGAATCGAGACCGCAAAGAAGTAACTTCTCAAAATCTTCGACAAAAGAAAAATTTTTACCACTGGAAGGATGTCAAGATTGGAGTAAAATTTCGATGTTTCTACCATCTTGGGGTGAAAGTAGCCAACTACCAGAAGAGGCAAAAGTAATTGTAGAGAAAAAGTCCAGTTCCACCTGCATTGAATCGGGTGATACTGAAATTTCTGATTTAAAAAATCCTCTTAAAATTATTACAGCTTCTCCGAGAGATATCAATGAATCTTATGTGGAATTGAAAAATACAAAGATTCCAGATAAATGGATGCTCGATAAAAGCACTTCTACCAGTAACAATCAAATTTTAAGTGATGTACCACGGTGCGGAAACGAAGAGAAACATTTTAATACGTTTCGCAAATTATTTAAACATATTCCAAGGTCCGATTTACGACATATTTTTGATAATTGTAACGGTGACGTTAATTGGGCAGTCGAAATTGTTATTGATGGTGTGGATAATCAAAAAATAAGCACACGTGATCCTAATGACGTTTCAGACACCGAAGAAGAAGAAGAAAATGAACATCTCTGCACATGTTTAGCTGCGTATGAAGTAATGCCCGATCATAATGAGTCCTCATCACCAATTGAACCTGAGCAAAATGGAGTTCAGACTATTTCACCCGTAAATACAAAAAAAGGTAAAAAGGAAATTGTAGTATCGGAGGCATCTATACAATTGAAACGACAAATAGAAGAAAATGTTGTGATACCAGACAGCCACTATTCGCAACATTGCTTAAAAATCAGGAAAATTCGGCGCGGTGAAAGTATTGTTGAGGAGAATAATGACGAAGTAAATGTAAGTACTTCAGAAAATACAGAGGTAGACGTGGATGATAATATTCCGAGTACATCAGGACTATCAGAAGAGAATGTAAACAATGGTATTGTTTGTACTTATAAAGATGGTGATAGCGAAGCAAGTGAAGACGAACTAACTACTGAAGATGAACTGGTTAACTTGTGTAAGGTTGAAGAGACAATACCTATTAACGTAGGACACGCGTTTATACAACAGTTGGATGCATTATTTGGGCGTGGTGATATGGAATATCCACCTTCAATAGAGCCTAGGCTTAGTATACGTGCTTCGCTTTTGAATGAGATCAACGCTTTATGGATGGAATCCCTAATGTATCAATTCGAAGAAAATTCTAAACAAACAGATTTAATGATTAAACAGGATGAAGAAGTTGCGAGGTTTTATATTTCTTATAATTTTGCTTCATTTATGATTTAAAAAAATTGCTCTTAACGTATTCAGTAGGTTAAATTAATGTTTGTTTACATTTTAGGGAGTTAGCGTTAAAAGAAGAGGAGTTATTAAGAGACGGTAGAGAACCGGCGATACCGGATTTTAATGAAATTATGGATATGGATATGGCACTTATGTTGTATTATAAAGATGTAGAAGGATGGCGTAACCATGAACCAAGTGACTTAGCAGCCAAGCTTACAAGAGACAAGTTGTATAACTTGTTTCCGGAGTTTAGAACTGAATTGCTATCTGAGGTGCTTATGGCTCATGACAACAATTTTCAAGCCACTGTTGAGGTATTAAATATATTCTTTGATATTTTATTAATAAAAACTTATACCATGAAAAAATATTGTCATTTACAATATTGTCGAACATCAGGTCCTTTTAGTCTCGACGGGGCGAGATAATATTCTTGACAAGAAAAATGGTATCACCAAATTCGTCATGGAGAAGGAAATAGAGAGACAAGAGAAAATTCTTGAAAAAGAAAAAAAGGTGAGACCTTTTTTCATTATTATAACTACAGTACACGACTGCAGTAACTTATTGTTAAACGAATTATATAAACTTGTTTACACTTTCTTCGTTTCAAGTTTCGTTGAACTTTTTTTTTAATTTAATGTAATGTAATGTCTATATTAGTTCATGCTTTCATTTCTCAAACGAAACGTATTTTATAACAAGGTGTAAAACTAGAACATAATATAGTTATGATCGTTTTAAAAATCTGAAAAGATCTGTGGATCAAACGCTCTATGAGACAGGAAAACTAGAACGTTCATAAACCTTTTAATTCACCATAAATAACTATTTTAGAAGATATTCTCGTTATTATAGTTAGAGATTTGGGAATGCGATTAATCGATAAGCGCTCGAAAAATTTCATATAGCGCACTTCTAGAAGCACTCAGTTTGTATCTCACTCATGAATTATTGAAAACCTAATTTCTCAAATGAAACGTATTTTATAACAAGGTGTAAAAAAACCTGAAAAGATCTGTGGATCAAACGCTCTATGAGACAGGAAAACTAGAACGTTCATAAACCTTTTAATTCACCATAAATAACTATTTTAGAAGATATTCTCGTTATTATAGTTAGAGATTTGGGAATGCGATTAATCGATAAGCGCTCGAAAAATTTCATATAGCGCACTTCTAGAAGCACTCAGTTTGTATCTCACTCATGAATTATTGAAAACCTAATTTCTCAAATGAAACGTATTTTATAACAAGGTGTAAAAAAACCTGAAAAGATCTGTGGATCAAACGCTCTATGAGACAGGAAAACTAGAACGTTCATAAACCTTTTAATTCACCATAAATAACTATTTTAGAAGATATTCTCGTTATTATAGTTAGAGATTTGGGAATGCGATTAATCGATAAGCGCTCGAAAAATTTCATATAGCGCACTTCTAGAAGCACTCAGTTTGTATCTCACTCATGAATTATTGAAAACCTAATTACGAGAGTGATACGTTATTTTAATGATATTTCACGATCGTATTCTACATTGCTCATCTTATTCGTAGGATTACTCTACTTGTCACAATCGTATTATATCGTATAGATTAATTCCAGGAACTGTGCAAAGTCGAATGGCCGTTTCTGAAGACTCTGGAGAAGGTTGATATGGAAACGGTGCAGACGTATCGCGACCAGGCCGACAATCATTTGGCAAGACGAAACCTGTTAGTGGATTTTTTTTGTAAATTATAATATCGTATAATTTAATTAGTGGGAGATTTTTTTGTCAAGCCTGTCGGGTTAAGCACTACAATAGTTAACGTCGTTGTTTAAAGGGTGAGCCAGTGTTACTACAGGCGTAAGGGATATAAGATCTTATTCCCCAATGTTGGTGGTGCTTAACGATGTAAGGGATGGTTAATATTCCTCACAGTGCCAATGTCCATGTTGGTGACCAATTTCCACCAGATGTCATATTGGCCAGTCTGCCTACCTATTCCAAAAATATGTATATATATATGTCGTATGAATGTGTTTTAATTTGTTTCACGCAAATAGACCATTGGGTAACTCCCCCATATACAATATTAGTTAGATAAGATTATGTGTCGTGTAGTATTATCGTATGGTTTAATTTCTAGAAACTATCAAAAGGCTCAAGATTACATACGAAGAGGAATGACTCAAGTGGCGTCATATTATTCAGACTACGCGTCGTATCACACTAAGAAATATGAACAGGCCAACAGCATGGCTGCTGCTACACTTATGCAGGTATGTATTCCTATCACACCGATTTTGCTCGTGTAAAATTGCTATTTTGCTCACTTATAAATTTTTTTATACATAATATTTGTACATATACTATGTGTCGAGTATTTTTATGCGTTTTTCAAACCTCCTCTGGCGAAACCCGCGTTTTGCGAGCGTGAAAAACAGTTAATGAATATCTTTCAAAATCTTAACGTACACAATGTCTATTTGAATTATATATGCAGGATATTTAAATTATTTACTAGCTAACAGTGGTATTTTAAACTAACAAGTAGCTAAAGAAACTTTAAACAGCGGCAGTTATTTCGAAATTACAGACGTACACTTTAATTTTAATTATATAGATAAAGGCTCGTTGTTATTTAATTTGACAAAGAAATAAACCAAAGTTATCATTGTCTATGCTCATATTAAAAATGCGATAGTAGCTCTGTCCTTGTCTCACTGTAACGCTTTCACAGCTAAACCACCGAACCGATTTTGACGACATTTAGTGCGAACCCTACGGAAGAACATAGATTTTTTTATATCTAACACTCACGCCTTCCCAACTCGCGGCCGAAAACTAGTTTTTATTTATACAGCGTGTAACAAAATTCGTGTCCGACCCGTGAAGTGGTTATTATGTATCGTGTGTCGGTTCTATTTATGTAATCATTTTTAAAATACTAAGCAAAAAATTTACCCAGTATTTTTTTTTAAATTAAATGACGAAAATTACTTTGATACACAAGTTCCGGGCAATAGCGCTCGATAGCTCTTACCTATCGGGTAGCTGAGACACGACTTCAGGTCATGACCTCAGTAGTCCACGTTTTTCCCACCAACGGTGTCGTTAAACACAATTAATATATTTTTTTAAGTAATTTTTTCGCTTAGTATTTTAAAAATTATTACATAAATAGAACCGACACACGATAGCTAATAAGCACTTCACGGGTCGGACACGAATTTTGTTACACCTGTATAATGAAGATATATGTTGCTGAGCAGTTTTTGTAGATGTTTTGTTTTTTTTTTATATCATAGGTAGGAGGACGAGCATACGAGCCACCTGATGGTAAATGGTCACCAACGCCCATGGACAATGGTATTGTAAGAAATGTTAACTATCGCTTACATCGCCAGTGCGCCACTAACCTTGGAAACTAAGATGTTATGTCCTTTGTGCCTGTAATTACACTGGCTCACTCACCCTTTAAATCGGAACACAACAATACCAAGTATTGCTGTTTTGCGGTAGAATATCTGATGAGTGGGTTGTACCTACCCAGACGAGCTTGCACAAAGCTCTACCACCAAGTAAATTAAGTAAATTTTGGTATTGTTTGCTTAAAAAGGCGTTTTCTATATTATTAGCTATCTATATCAGTATATAGGTCTGTAAATACAAAAGATCCTCTGTTGAAATTATAATATAAATAATAATTATAATATAAAAGTTCACCATCGTTATATAACATTCGTTTCTTTTGTGTGAATCCGGAAAATGAACTCTTACAACTTCCAAATATTATCAGTATGAAAAATATATGATATGTTTTAATACATAGTTTAAACATTACAAACATAGTTATTCACAAGAATTTATAAGATTCATATTTATTAACAATAATTGATTTCCAGTTCGTCAGTGTTAGTAATATTATTTCAAATTAATTTATTCATTGTAGAAATATTAAACTTACTGATTGATAGTCAAAGTATAAACTTCCATCCGTAAGTTTATTAGTTATATTGATATACCAGTAGTACAGTAGAATCTCGATTATCCGAACATCGATTATCCGAATATCCGATTATCCGGACTCATTCTTCACGGCTGTAATTACCGATTAAGAAATGTTTTGACGGCGCAACGAGACATGTAACGACGAGTTTGTTCCCGCCTCCGAGTTGTAGATACTCCCGCACTCATTTGTTTGCCCGAAAGTGTTTGTAATTGTTTCATTTTATTTGATATCGTTCAAATAATAGGTTGTATTTTAGAGCTTTTGAAGCTCTAGATGTTGCTTTTAAATGGTTTGAAAGACAGGACGAATCGGATCCCATATAATTATTACAACTGAAGCGCATCAGGGACTTGGCTGCAATATGAAAGATGTGGTTCACTACGTCAAAGATAAATTACAAATTATTTCCAATCAAAATTTTAAATAACATAGGTATAATATTATTAATTACCTTTATAACTCCAATTTTTTGAAATAGTATTGCCTAAATAATCTATGCAAAACCCCTTTTATAATAAAAAGTTATTAAAAGTTAATTACTGTTTGATTTGACTTTGAAATCGATTATCCGGATTTTCGATTATACGGAATACCGCTGGTTTTATTTAATTCGGATAATCGGGATTCTATTTTATTAAAGAAAATACAGCGGTACGGTACCGGTACGGTACGGCCAGCACAGATATAAATAAACAAATATTTTTTATTTATTTTTTATTTTAATAGGTATTATTAAATGTAATTTCAATTACGTAGGTTTCCTATAGGGTTTTCCAATAGGTACGCTTGAACTTTGACAGCTGATTGCGGCCATGTTGTTTGAGTGACAGCTGTCAAATGCAGTGTGTTATATTCATTCCGTCCTCCCAAACCACCATGGCAGGTTACAGTGTCGAGCAGCACGTGCAAATCATAAAATTGTTTTATGAAAATGGGTCTTCAGTTCGAGCAACGTTCCGCGCACTTCGCCCGTTTTACGGTCGCGATGATCGTCCTGCCGAGTCGACTATCCGTCGATTGGTGGACAAATTCGAGTCAACCGGGTCAGTTAACAATCAGCCGGTTCCCGTGCGTCAACGTAACGCGAGATCTGCCGAGAATATCGCCGCTGTGCGCGACAGTGTCCTCGAAAACCCGCGGCAGTCAATTCCGCGTCGCGCACAGGAACTCGGCCTTTCGCAGACGACAACTTGGCGAATTTTGCGTTGTGACTTGAGCCTGCACCCGTACAAGATCCAGCTGACCCAAGAGCTCAAGGTTAATGACCATAGACAGCGCCGTGTGTTCGCTGACTGGGCATTAGAGCAGTTGGAAGTTGACGCCGATTTTGGCAAAAAAAACATCTTCAGCGACGAGGCGCATTTTTGGATGAATGGCTATGTCAACAAGCAAAATTGCCGTATTTGGGACGAGACCAATCCACACGAGGTTCACCAAGTGGCAATGCACCCGCAGAAAGTGACTGTTTGGTGCGGATTTTGGGCTGGAGGCGTGATTGGTCCGTATTTTTTCGAAAACGATAATGGTGTGGCCGTCACCGTCAATGGTGAGCGATACCGGTCGATGATAACCAACTTCTTTTGGCCTGAAATCGAGAATATGGATCTGGACAACATGTGGTTTCAACAGGACGGCGCTACGTGCCACACAGCACACGCTACGATGGAAGTTCTGCGCGATCAAGCGCCCTTAATGGAAAACCCTATATTTGGTTCTTTGGTGTCCTTTTGTGGAATATTTCTAAACATTTTACAAGGTAAGCCTATGCTTACCTCGATTATAATTATGATTCCTGAGCAGTTTTTAAGTAAAGTTTTAATATCAAATAACAACAATGAATGACCCAAATCAAACAATGAATTTAATTAATAAGAAAATATTAATAAACCAAGGGGGCATGTCAATTCTAACGCTACTTATAAGCGACTGATGCGGGAGTGCGAGGCACGTGGTAGCCAGCGTAAACTACTTTATACTCGTTTTAGTCGCTGTGTATTACACTATTACAAACGCAAAAACGTTTCCAAGTCGATTTATCTGTACGGGCTTTTACATGACTTAACAGTCTGCAGTAAAATTTATAACCTAATAAATAAAATATAGTTATTTTTTTTTTAAATAAGTTATCGATTTTTTATACAGTTTACCGCTGTTACGTTGTGCGAGATATCTCAAGAGAATTCATAAGGACCTGTAATATCAAATCTTTTCTTTTAAACATTTTTATCAATTTGGCATTCATCTTTATAGGAAATACATTTTTTTTGGAAGTGTTACGACTATTTATTATAATGTATTTCCTGTACATCGCCTATAAATACTAAAGAATGGGAAAAATTATCGTATATATTTATTATAGAATTGAACTCGTTTTTGTATTTTGAAACTGAATAAAGTTATAACTTTTTTTTTTATAGCTGCACGCATCGAACTGCGCTGATAACGCCACAATCGACCTACATTACCTTAGAGTAGGGGAAGCAAAGGAATCCCTTGATTTATTCCTCGACACACATATCCAGAAACTAAAAGAAACTCAAGATAGAACTGGCATTAGATCACACACCCTCTTCTTCATAACTGGACGTGGTCTGCACAGCAACGGGAAACCACGAGTTAAGCCTGCGGTCATGAAGAGACTCCAAGAACGAGGATTGAGGTAAGCTTAAGACTTTAAGAACTACGAACTTTTTATATTAATTTTATTAATAACGACGCGGTTTCACCCGCGTATAATTAATAAAAATATAATGAATAAAAATTCCTCGAACCTTCCTCGATAAAAGGACTATACAACACAAAAATATTTTTTAAATTCGAACCAGTGGTTCCTGAGATTACCCGGATCAAACAAACAAACTCTTCAGCTTTATATATTACTATAGATAACACAAAATCTATATCGAAAAGTTTCAGACATTTTCCTTTATAGAGTGGTTTGACTTTGAAATATTTAAATTGACTATTCATGTGTAGTAAAGATTGCAATAGTCGCCAGCAATTTTTGTTGATAATTTAAAGTTTTAATTACATAAACGTTTGTGATCAGTGTGCGTTGACAAAATAAGTTTCAAGTGAAATAAAAACGATATAATTGGTTAAATTAATTTCATAATTTATTAATTTCTAGATATCTTATATTTGCTTGTGTGCTACTCTACATAGTATATAAATAATAATAATATATAGAGTATGTACTTTACATAGTATAATATTTCATATTTATTTATGAAAGAGATGTATAAAAATCTAGTTAATTGTGTTTTTGTGGAAGCTTTTCTTTTTTCTTTCTCTATTTCTTAAAGATTTAAAATCGTGTTTTTTTTTTGTTGATTTATACTAATATGAACTAACAAACATATTTGTACGTACATTGAATTTTTCGATACACGAATATTGTATTGAGATAGACTAGTATAGAGTATTGCACTAAGAAATTTCGAGAACTTTTGATAATTAAAAAAAATAATAATAATTAAGTTATCTACTTATAAACAACGACTATTTTTGGATACAACCTCTATCTCAAATTTATTTGTTCAATATTTTACACTTACTTATCGATTGTAAAAGCAAAATACTATAATCGGTTCGGAAAATAAAATATGAATTGGCGGAATAAACTCAGCGGGTTTATTTTTCTGTTTCTTTTTTTTTTTATTGCTTCAATATAACAGAAATAGCCAGGACACGATCGTTTCATTCCCACGGCTTGCCATCATGTATAAATACCTTTTTGCACACAAAAGTTCCCACATACAGTGTGTAATAAAAACCCTGTCTGATCCGTAAAGTGGTTATTAGGTATCGTGAGTCTGTTCTATTTATGTAATCATTTTTAAAATACTAAGTATAAAAATTACCCCGAATAAAATTAATATTAAATTTAATTAAATGAAGAAAATCACATGGTAACACAGGCGTGACGTCCGCCCCACCCCGGCGCGTCTTTGTAAAAGCCGAGACACCGCCTTTCGGCATGAACTAGTATTGCAGAACAATCGATAGTTTGACTTCGAAAACTATTCAGGATATCGATAGTACTATCGAAAGTATTGTCAATAATGTCGATACTATCGATAGTAGCGTTAGCTCACTGTAAACAGTACTATTGGTAACAGCAATACTGTCGATAGTAATTCATTCGATATTAACGATAGTATTGATAGTATTGCAAAGCCCATTAGCTTTAACCAAAACCTATCGATAATATCATTACTATTGACAGTATTGACACGTGACAATTATATCGATAAGCTATCGATATCGATTTACACCTTAACTATCGATAAATAATCGATAATAATAATAATAATTTATTTAAGCATCATATATCATTAACAAGATGTGAACGATAAATACTGCTATAGTGTAAAACTGTGGTGCAGTTATTAACGCCCTCCAACAAAGCGAAAATTCTCTATTTTTAAAACATTAAGTCTACTAACTAATTATTTAAGTCGCACTAACTAATTATTTAAGTCGCACACATTAAATAAATGAAAAGAAAAGTACACAATAGAATTAAAATTAACAAATTACAAAATTAGTGTCCAATTGGCTCAGACCGCTTACTGAGACTGTAAGCTAGGTGATTTGTGGCTTTTTTTATTTTAGTCGGTATTATTTTATCGCGCAATATCGCGCACCGATCGCTGCTGAGCAGTAGTGACACGGCCTTACACGTGCGCCGTTTCAAAGGCACGGCCTTACACGTGCGCCGTTTCAAAGGCACTCAAAAGAGCCGCCTAATGAGATTTGTCACATTTCAGAAAATTTGATCAATGTTGGCGAATTAGGGCACTAAAATGTGTATTTTAAATTACAATAACATTTTTATAATAATGATTATTTGATATTTAATATTATTTTAGTAATGTCTATAACACATCAATATGCCCCTTTCGGGTCGGACAGGGTTTTTATTACACACTGTATATATTTTTAGTAAAAATATTATGCAAATAAATCAGTTGTGCTCTGCTACTTCGCCTGCGTTAAATTCTATGTATTTCACTAGATTTAGATTCATTGCTGCGCTGCTTCTTAGAGCCGTAGCGTATCCCGTGATTGCTTTTGATATTATCCTACTTTCAGGGTACTTCTATTATAAATAATAAACAAACAGACAGACATGGTAAATTGGCTTCTTGTATTATGTCTCTTATGATTATATTAATTTGACCATCAAGTGTCGCATTGATAGTAATTAATATATATAAGCAGGTTCAGCCATAGGGTCGTCAGCATAAACATATTAGACATGTAAATTCTTGTTTTTGTAACTAATAAGTTTATCTAATATTATTTGTCGAAGCGAATTTTGTCGCTCGTATATTTTTTTTTTTTTTTATAGATTTTGTGTAAAAAAAACGATAAGAGGTACCAATCCAAACTAACCTTGGTGCAATAGCCATGAATATATTATGAAATGCTTTTATGTACTTAAATTATTGTTACGAACGATCGATTTCTTTGTAAGTACATTTAGTTGGAACGTTCTTCTATCGATCGCTTCTAAAAACAGCTTTGCCATAGTGATTTAAACGACAAACAATACGATACGATAGGTCGTCGAACATTTAGCCATTTTTATGTGTATTGTATGTCCCAGGGCTATAAGAATGCGGTCACATTAGAATATCGATATAAACTTTTTCAATTCTCGCTTTGAAGTTTCTAGATATTTAGTAATGATAAAATTAATTGAATACCTTGAATATTCAATGACAAAAAATTGTGTACAAAATGTAATAACTTAATATTATTAAAAATTAAATTAATCAATTCGTTTATTTTATCAGGGTTTTATTAATATTTTGACAAATATTATATTAGATTTGCATGCAACTTTGTCTGTCGTTTTGATTTCCTACAATATCACGAGCCAATTTCAGTTGTGAATATAAAAGTTGAATGGCCATGCAAAGTCCATTATTCTAGGTAAATGTTTTAGATTTTATTCAACCACTTCATCGTTGTATAAATCATTTAACCGGACACAATATATAAATATATATATATAATAATAATAATAATAATAATAAGGCCCTCCAGACTGATTTCGGTCACGGCGGCCAAGGCCAATTCTCAAGGGAGATTAGCCAACTGCGCAGGACATATTACCGGCCGCAGACCCGGTGGTCCTGGGTTCAATTCCCAGGTCGGGCCATTAAATAGTTATTGGGTTTTTCTGTCAGAAATATATATATATACATATATATTATATATGTGTGTGTGGTGTATTGCCAATTCGATCTCTACATTATAACGATAATAATAAAATATCAGCTTATAACATTTGCTTTTTTTTATTTGCAGCTTTTACGAACGCAATCCCGGCTTGCTAACTGCCAAGGTCTGCGCGGCCGACAAGCTTTCCTACCAGATCGCTTAGGATCAGTTGAAATCGTCCAGAGATGGTCGATTTCAACAAGACATTTGACAGTTCCAGACTTCTCCTCAATTTCCTCCCGGCCACCCCTGTTACAATAACAACGTATTTTATGTACACTATCCCGTGTACCCGTGGCCCGTGGCCCAGGTCTACGAGGCAGTCTATATTGACTCGATTACGGGCCCGCGAGCGACCATGTTTTATTACAGACATTATATATATTATGGATAGTGTATATTAAAAAATAATTTCTGGATTCATGGTTACGCCTTTAAATATAATTAGTTGTACCAAGAACTTCACGGCAATTGGACGTGTTACGCTTGAAGGGAATGCCTTCAAATTGGGACTGTTGATGTGACTTTAGTTATAACTTGTATTGTATAGAATTTCTAGAAGTAAGACTTTAAGGATCTTCACGTGAATTTAATTTGTATTTTTTGAGCCTAATTTATTGCGATTTTTAAATTGTTAATTCTTTATAGGGTCATATTTAAGGAAACCAAAAATGTTTCGTTAAATCACTAATCTATTTAGTTTATTTTTTTATTTTATGTATAAATGTTTCATGAATAGATCATTGTATATAAACCATACCATATATAACTAATTATTGTTAAATTTTTAACAATTTACACACACGTTTTTCAACGTTACAAGGTGTTTTCGCCGGGCTTGGAAAGCTTTTTAATCCTTAATTGGACGAAGTGAGAGTAAAAGAGATGTGATTTAAAAAAAAAAAAATTATAAACGTTCAAATTTACCATTTACTTGAACAAAAGTAAAATTGTAATACGGGTTTGCTGTAACAAGCACAATCTATTTTTGGAAATTTATTACGATCGCCACGGGCAAGGTCCTAGAGATAAACAAAATCTTGAGACTGATTAAGCGAAGTTATTATGATTGATCTTCGTTTTGAATAACAGAAATATTTAAGTTTTGATTAAATTATACAAACTGAAAAAACGCAGTATTCTAAATATTAAAGTAACATTATAATCAACGATTCGAAAAGTTTAGTAAAAATAATAAAATTAAAAGAAAAGTTAGAATTTATATTACGTTAATGTATATCATTCATTAAGATGTAGCTTTGTAAATAATTAATTAGAAATCTTTTATAACTATGTAAGTTGCATAAGTATTTCGCATTTCCTATCTTAGTTCGACACAAACTCAAAACCGTAACAAATTAAGGTTACTGTACATAATATTAATAATTATTTTGCTCAATTTATTTACCGGTTAAATTAATTAAAAAAAAAAAAGAAAAACAAACTAATTACTATCTAACGAATTTATACAAGTAAGTAAATAAAGTATTTTAAACAAACATTCTACGAATTCCAACAAGAAGCTATCATATCAATTGAATGTTAATTAAATGTATCATTTTTTAATATTGATTGTAATAATATAATGATAATAATAAATAATAATGTCGTATTAAATAATAATAGTGTAATAATAAGTTATATAATTGATTCATATATTCTTTAGTATACGCACAGAAATGTACACAATCTTGGAACTTGCCATCTACAAGGTAACTTAAACTGTATGTGTATAGATTTAAGGTAAAAAGTTGAATTATTCTAACAAATCTTATAATCGTTTCTCGAGTTTTTCTATATTCTCGCACGAACACGATGTCAGATATATCTACCAATGACATTTTTAATTGAATTTTTTATTGTTTAGGACGCGAAATATATCATTTAATAATAATAATGATGCTTCTACCCTTATATTATGACAGGAGAAATTTTCACCCAATGAAATTGCTCCGACGTAAAACGTGGATTGATTCTATTGGTCTGTAGTACCAAAATTGACTCACTCCGCAGATAGTTTCTTTTAAATAAGGCTTTACATAGGTTAGATACTAAGTTTTGCTTACAATGTCATTCACCTAAGCAATATTTTTATTTTTATATTTCAAAATAATTATCAAACGATATGATGAGTAGCTATAATCGTGATGTTCTGTTTCTCGGTTTACTTGTGGGTGGACTTAGGGTACATGAGTTTTGGGTCCATTTTTGAGAGCCAATAAACAAATACTATTGGTTATCAGAATTTACAGGCTCCCATTAGGCCGGGGCTTCAGGCTCGTGGCCCACATGCCCATATGGTAAACCTGGAACTGTTTCGGGTTGCAGCGCATGGCTAATACCTTTAAAATTTGCTCATAAAACCATAATAAGTCCATATATTTAATTTTGTTATATAGCTCAAATTACAATTTTGATAATTTTATTGATTCCCGTTTAAAACCTAAGGATGGTTTTTCTGTGATTAAAACAGGGTCTTATTATTTTTTTATCGGACAGCTTGAAGTTTATTTTAGATTCACATGTTGTGCCATTTGCGTTTCTGTTAATTTTGAGTCATATATTTAAATATAATAGGCCTTTAATGTATTACAAATGATACATATTTGATTTAATTGATACTTCGATAAACCTAAGTACAAAGATTCGTATATAACCGCTTATAATATTTTATGAAAATTATATTTTCGGTCATATAGTCACTACAAAGAATATTAATTAATTTTCCTTACAATTAACATACCTCAAACCATCAGCCTTTAAACTTTACGTCCTTCATTTGTAAATAGATCCTATGGTAAGTGTAATATTAGGTTCATCATATATATATGTATATTCATATAAATTCAAATTTTTTCTATTTCTTACATAGTGTTTAGTAAGTTAAAAGATCCAAGTAAATTTTTTTCTCTTACACTACATTACAAATGAATATATTTTTAACTTTTGTACATATATTTCATCACTGAAAATATTTCTACATTAATGATAATTCATATACATAGGGAGGATACAGTGTCTATTGATAATATATTACAACTAATGATATATTTAAAATACCTAAGAATAAAAATTATGCATAAATTTAAGAGTGCATCAGAATGACTGTTTGAGTTAGTGATCTAATAAAAATGTATGTTTAGGTACCGAATGATTGTGCAAAGACAAATGCACAATACGGAGCCCTTACGTGAAAATAAGAAACGGCCATTTTGAAGATTTTATTTTAAAAATAACCGGTCATCTTGGTTGAGGCTTTAGCATGATTGACAATATTTAAAATAAAATTTCATTGATACCATAGGTACCGAATATAGTAAGGTACTAAGTACTGAATAGGTACTGAATAGATACTGAATCTTAAGACAGTCATTCTGATGTATACAAATTTGATATAGCGTTTCAATATGCTGCTATAATTAATAAATATAAATGGATTGACAATCGATTCATTCAGAGTGCACTTCATTTGACAATATCATATCTAGTGCACAGGTGGTAAATCTAAGATTAAACGCCTCGAATGAATTACTTATATAAAAAAATCGAATCCAAAGACATGACATATGAGAATTAAGGATCGAACGTTACAAGTTTACTTGATTTATTGTACTTGATGTATGATATACATATGTGTGTTTAGCCAAACTGCGATTTATACGAATTTGGGAACGTTTCACGGAATACATTATACGGAAACTATGGCACTGCTCGCATTGTTTCGACTCTTGTCAATTAGAAATAAGGCTTCAATGGTAACATTGCTTTTATGTGCTTTCTAGTAATAATTAAATATTTGATTCAATATGATTGATGTCGTATAAGTAGATTAGTATAGATAATATAGATCGACCGATTTTTGAATGACTTGAAAAATCGATTAATCGCTCGTTATTCTAAATCTATTTTCGAAACATCGATTCGTATTTTTAATATTATTAAAACATACAGTCGATGGAAAACACAGTAATGCTGGCTCGGATTTGAAGTTGTTAATGTTCCACGTGTTACTTCCACTGTCTGTCCAGTATTCTGACCCTTGAGATTTAAAAAAAAGTACTTAATTTTTTCTATCTTTCTCAAACTATTTTTCTTTAGCTTTCTCTCTCAAAGTTAATAATAGTGAGCTTTAATCAAATAAACGCATGGTCAATTATCAGGTATTTTTTTACAAAACCGAAATAACACTAAACCGTAGATATTCAAATTAGTAATACAATTATAAAATATTTCTTTTCTAAAGTATTTTATTATACCGTCACTTTATTTGTCGAGAAATGCTCGACGTGGTGATTGCGTTCGTACTTTTCCAAAAATGTGTACAGGATTCCTCTATAAATACCAAAATGAATTTGGAATATGTATAAAATATAAAAGAAAAAACACTGTTTCTCATTCTCGAAGCTAATGAAACCTGATCAAATCTAAATTCTTATTTGTAGCAAATTTTACAATAGTGTCCAACACCAGTATCTCAAAAAACACGCGGAACGATGACTAGAACTGAGCTCATTGCGTGTCATTATAGTGCGAACTTCAGTATTGTATCAGTCTTCAAACGTGATTTTGAAATTACGTTTAAACATAGCTTAAGTCTTTCAGAAACCGGTCTTACGTGTTTCGTAGTTGATTTTGCGAAGTGTCCTTCTATATTTAAGTGTCAATCTTTAGAGTTATGGATGAAAGATAAAAGTGAATTGTAAGGGTATGGCAAATTTAAAAAATGAATTGCAATTAGTTCCCTCGTGCACCGAGATCCTTTGCATTATCTATAAATCGATGCAAGCAATGAATATGACCATGTAATTGGTATGAGTAATTATTATTGTTGTTGGTAGTACACACTGACTTGACAATATTTACGCAAAAGACTATTATAAAAAAGTATAACAACTGCAAAAACCTATTCTTGTTCAATTTAAATCTTTATTACACTACATTATAAGAAATTTTTTGACTGTAATTATTAAATTGTAATAAAAAATAGTTAATATGCACAAGAGTCCAAGATTTAAGTTAGCGTAATGTTCGTTGCGGGCATCAAAATGACTAAAAGTTTTTGTTTTAAAGAGCGGTCCAAAAGAGATGTTTGATATTTTTTTAGATTTTTGGCAATTACGGCTTATTTGGCCAACTATACTTCTTAATTATTGTCAATTTATACGGGTTTATATACAAAGACATTAATTTTATACAATTTTTAAAAAAATTGGTATGGTTAATTAGAATTCAGGGTAAATTATTAAATTAAAAACGCTGTCTCATTATATGATTCAGTTTTTATAAGAATATTATTTTCATCTCGACATTTTTACTAACAGAACCTATTCGATATATCAAAATCATTTTATAATTATAAATAAATCTTGCCTATAGATAGATATAAATATTTGGAGGGCGGACGTTGTTGGTGTCGCGTTTTGGCCGTGTATCGAGGTCACTTAAAAATTAATGTTGTTCGATACACAGCGAACACGGAAGTAATACGGTGACGTATAATTGTCTTATGTCAATAGTAATAATTGTCAGTTACGTTTCTGTGAGGAGCGAGGTCGCGTGAAGTTTCCCTAAATGGTCATACGAAACAGTATTGGGGAATTATTGGTATTTAAAAATAAAATGGTAACATGAAGCCGGACTGTTGGATGGATATTCTTTGCATTTTTCGTAGTTTTCCTAAGTAGTTGCTATCCCCACTGCTTTATCGTTGTTTACGTGTTGTAACTTTAGAATATATTCTGAACATTTTTCGTCTTGTTGATATTTCTTGGCATGCCAATTTGTCATATTTAAACTAAATATGATTATCGAAAACATTATATGATCGAATCAGTATTCCGATATATCTATGATGATGATGAGTGATTTTTTTATATCATGTGCCAAAAAGTATGAACAAATGTAGGTAAGTTAAATGTTGTGTGTAGTAGGAAAAGGATTACCCATTATGTATGTCGATTCTACTAGTACTATTTAATGTTTAAATATATATTGATGTTTAACGTGTTAGTTCTCCGTATGTGGTATAAGGTATTGATGATTTCGAAAATTAGACGGAAACGAAAGTACGAATAATTAGCTTATTAGTTGCACATTATTGCGCGTATCCACTTGTATCGTTGGCAACTCTGTGTTTGCAAGTTCATCCAGAACACAACATTGTATTAATATTTGTTGACAAGTCCAATTATGACGTCAAACACAAAAGGTGTTAATATTCACTTTGTCGAGATACCTAAGTGAATACTGCAAACCGCGTTGATTAGTTCACTTTAATATGACATTAGCCTTTTAAGAATTTTACAAAACCATGTGACGTAGTTCACTTAGCGTGTACGTTTTGTACCACCGGACATTATAGGATTACCATTTTTTTTAAAATGATCTTTATATTAGCTTTTAGCTTATAATTAGCTTAAGATTTGAGTAATGTTTATTTTGCATATTAAAACGTGATGCACGATATTGTACGAAATGTTGGTGCTTTATAAATAATTTTAAGAGTTTATTTTTTATTATCTATAAACTGTGTGTAACACATTAAAGCTTCGTATTAAGATTTACTTGTAATATTTGATAAGGAATTGAAGAATGTAGATGAGGATTAGGAAAGATTGTTTTGTTTATGTTTTCTGTTAAAATTTGGAATTAGTTTTATTTAAATGACGTATATTTTTAGCGGCTCTACGTGTTAATGTTATTTAGAGGTTGATTCGTTTAACAATGCTGTCTTCTTCTTTCGAATGGTAAATTGATACTAAAAGAAAGAGAAATCAGTGTTTAATAAACTCAACAACATTTATAAGTTAGGCGATAAATTTATAATTATAAAACGAATACTTTGAACATTTTTTTTAGTTTTAAACGATCGATCGTATTACATGGGGAAGTTTCACTTGTTAATATAAATATGCTATAAGCAAAAAAATCGCACATTTGTATTTTAACACAAAGTAATTAAAACGACTTTGCACGTTTTGCATTTGTACGGTTGAAGCCAGTTGCAATCACGATGTTTATTTTGATATTTGCATAAAAACAAATGGCACGCAATACTATCTTTCTAGTACAAAAAACTACTTTTTTCACCATATATTTTTGCTTGTTAGAAAATGCTTAAATTCAAAATACGAAACAGACAGAACTACACAAAACTGTTTATCAGAAAATCAAACTTATATACAAGAGCTTCCCCTGATATGATCGTCTCAGTCGTCTAACAATTCCGGCTTATTCGGACTACTTTAGTATTTAGTCGAATAAAATATATTTAAACGTAGATGATTAAATAATACACGACGTTATACAAAGCAGTGCAAATGTGTGATGTATCTATCTATGCTCTATTTAAAACGGAAATACAAATCGTACTTTTAGTGCGATTTAACGATACTACTTTCAGTAGAGCACAATAATTTTGTGAAAATTCTACGTTAAATTTTCTGTTCAATTGTTTTGCATAATGCCACATTTATTTTTCGTTTGTTATGTATTTCAAGCTTGGTCTCACAAATTCAATGTTTAATATATAATTATTGTCAATTAAAAGACAAATAAAATAGATGTTGTGATACTGTGTAAATGTTGTTTCTTTTATGTAAACATATTTAAGATTAATATAGTTATATGCCGAAATGGTCCAGTGGTAAGAATCTTAACGGATGATCGTGAGTTCAAACCCGGGCAAGCACAACTGAGTTTCATGTGCTTAATTTGTGATTTATAATTCATCTCGTGCTTGACGGTAAAGTCAAATTCAAGGACAATTTTTTTTTTATAACTTTGGCGGGCGAGCATATGGGCCACCTGATGTTAAGTGGTCACCAACGCCCATAAATATTGGCATTGTAAGAGATGATAACCATCGCTTACAACACCAATGCGCCACCAACCTTGGGAACTAAGATGCTATGTTCCTTGTGCCTGTAATTACACTGGCTCACTCACCCTTCAAACCGGAACACAACAATACCAAGTACTGCTGAGCGATAATATCTCTCTCTCTTTCATAATGTGGTAATAAACATTCATTTTAAACGAGTGAAACATTGACTTCAGCAGAGTTACCATGCGTGATGTTATATTGTTTCTAATCTGTCACAATAAATTAGTTATGGAACGCAAATATATTATTGAAACAAACGAACTCTTCAGCTCTATATATTAATATGTATATATTATCATATAGCTTGTCAAGCTATCTCCGCCCATATCAAGTCAGTATTATATCCATTGTTAATACATAATACCGATCGTCCTACGCTTTTTTTTTGTATAAGGACTGATGCTGTATTAAATCTAAAATGTAATTAATGTAACTGTCATTTTTTCATTATGTTAAACTTCAAGTGAACACATTGTCTGAACTAGATGCCTGAGATAGACATAATGCTTAAAAAAACAACAGTATTTTTTATATTTCGTATGCTTATACACAAATTCTACTTTTATAATTAAGATTATAACAAACATAAGTACGCTTACTGATATTTATATATTCTGTATTAATAATTACTTTTGCGTTTACGAAAAACTTCAATTAAATACGAAACAAAATTACTTACCAATAAGCAACATCATACCAGTTAGGAAACAATAAGGATCTACCATACATCTGTAATGTATATAACCTCTTAGCATTTTTTAAAAACACATCGTATATATGTTTTGATATTTATATTTTCAAAAGAATATTTAAACAACTTTATTATTTATGTGATCAGAATGAAGGTTGATTTGAAAGTTTGTCATGACAGATGCATTTTTTCTGCGTTACATGGCCAAGTTCAAATATATTTTTTGCAAACGTAGGAATGAAGCGATCATCTTCAAAAACTGTGAGTAAAATAGTTAAATGTTATTCTTTTAATATTTTATATTTGTTATGCTTTTTTGTTTAATAATATGGCACTAATGACTTATCAAATATTTCAGGAAGGCGTATCGAAGATCCGAAGCTAATAGCAACACGTGACTACGGCAGAATATTGGGAGACTAGGCTATTGGTGCCAGATATCTTGATGTTTCTTTATAGAAAATGAAGTTACAAAAAAGAAGTTGGCAAATTTAATCGTTAGGCTGCCAAAATGGCGTTGGTTTAAACTTACATAACGAATTGTTCCTTAATTTAAATATTAAATAGTTTTTAAGAAAATAAATTATAGGTACAACTTGTCTACAAATTAAGATGAAATTAAAAGAAAGAAGTGTCAAAGCGAAATTAGATATCGCTGATGATTTGTTATGATACTTGTATTTATTTTTTCGTTAACATTAAATTACTTAATTAGAAAATTTTATTATCACGCTTTTGGATGGCATTTACGTGTAACGCGTAAAATGTGTACTATTCAATTTTATATAATTTAAATCAAAATTTAATTAAATAATACATTTAATACAAAATAATACATTTTCCTTAGTAACAATAATGTTTAAATTGTATAAAACGTACCATTTAGAGCAGCCCTTTTTTTTTTTTTTTTTTTTTTTTTGACGCTGGGAAAACGCATGACGCGTTTCCCCCCACGGGAACAGTGGGGGGGGGGTATGTGGGACTCGCCGTATGTCCAAGGCACCGAGTGTGCCCCGGTCATCGGAATACCCACTAAAAACCCAGCGGTACCCTTCCCGTCTTAACGGGAGCGCCACGGGATCGCTTGCGCATGCTACCGTGACGCTCCGACGGCCGGCCCGCCTATGCGGGCCTCCATTCACTAGGGAGGAATCCCAGGGTACTGGGAACCCCCCTAGTCCCGGCGGCGCCTATTGTGGCGGGGGGAGAAGGTGCGCAAAACGCCGCTTTCTTCTCCCCAGTCTTCTGCGGCGGAGCGGGTCCGCAGCGGCATCTTCCTCCCGCTCCCGCTCCGCGGCCTCCTTCTGCGACATCACACTTTCGCAGAAGGAGACCATCTCTGACCAGCACCCCTCGCTTCCGAGCATCGCGTTGATGATGCTCGGCAAGGAGAGGTCTCCGCCAACAATCGCCGCCAGGGAATGCCTCTGGGGCCCCCACGCGGCACACTCCGTCAGGGTGTGATGCGCCGTGTCGAATGGCGCACCACACTCGTGGCAGGAGGGTGACACCTCCCGCCGCGCTATCTCGTGCAGGTACTTACCGAAGCATCCGTGTCCGGTAAGCACCTGCGTCAGCCTGAACGAGAGCGTGCCTCGTTTCCTTCGGACCCAGCGACTCAAGTGGGGACGTACCGCCTCCACTGTCGCCAACGGCTAGCCGTGTCAACATTTGGATCAAATTTCAGAAATAATATTTTTGATCCGCGCGGTTACTTTAACAATCGACCGTGATAAAGCTCCGACCACATTATCAATTTCTTGTAGGCAACATTGTGATACAACTTTTGCGTGGAATAAAAAGAAAAAAAATCGAAGAAAAAAAAAATGACTTCTATTCAAATATAAGTAGTCTACCGAAAGAAGTCCCGCAGACGCAGTGCTACGGACAAGGTCAGACGACGAAATGTAGCTAACCCGCTACTATTCGAAACTCCCCAATTTAAAACAATGAATTCAATTTCATTTAAACGGAATATTATATTGACACCATATTAGAATTAAGCACATTTTGTTTGGTCAGATAACCACAATATAAAGAGGAATCGTAAATTATTAGTAATACTTATTGGGATAGTAAAATAAAAAAAACATAGTTACTGTTTAGCTAAACACTGATTTGTCTCTTTCTGTCATTATTGATTTGACATACGAAAGAAGAAGACAAAATATTGTTTAACTAATCACCAGTTAAATAAAGTTTATGAATAAGGCGGTAATTATATAATTATGATATAATATAAAGGCAACATGGCCGACTGTCATAGTTAGTTCCTGTTTTTCCCGCGGGACTTCTTTCGTGATACAGACTCTAGGTATAATATGTTTATATTCATGACACATTTCAAAATTAATTTGTAATTATGACATCTTTTAAAATCATAGTAAAAAAGAGGAACGATAGTTTTGTGGTTTATGTTATAGCATGATACAAACATATCGTATAATAGTTTTCCTTATCGATTTCGATTGACGCGTTTTAGTTTTTCTTTATAACATCGATACGCGAACGGGCAAATGGACCACCTGATGGTAAGCTGTCACCACCACATATTAACTATATTAACCAAATATTAACTATACATAGCCAATGCGTCGCTAACCTCGAGAACTAAGATCCCTTATACCTGAAGTTTCACTGACTTACCCACCCTTAAGTATTGCTGTTTGGGGACAGAATATTTGATGAGTGGGTTGTTCCTACCCAGACAAATTAACACAAAGCCCTTTCACAAATAAAAAAAATGCTATGTTATTTAACTATATTTGTTCATTTTGACCGTATTTCACGAGTTATCTTAATTTTAATAAAAATTAACAATACGTTAAAACGTAACAAACAGAAAATCACATTTATACATCCACATATATTAGTTACGCGTTTGATAAATACGCCAGATATTGGAACATATTATAACAACAGTTGCAATGAGATATAAGGATAGTACACAAAAGACAACTGATCTTTAAAACCGGTTCGATATGGTTTTGGATAAGTGCTTTAATTATTTTTATAAGTTTGAAACCACCTTTACTGGCCGGATAACGACTTATATAATTTAACTTATGATTTATTGCAAAACCAATATTCATCTTAGGATTAATGAAATCAATTAATTAGCTTCGTTGTTACGAAACGATTATTGCAAGTTTTTTTTGTTTAAGCAGACATATGGCCATATGATCTTCCTATTGGTATGTTTAGCCAGTGCAATTACATTAATGTTTGTAATAATACTGGCTCATTCGTCTTTAGTACTGATTACTATATATCAATGTTTGGCGGTAGAATAATTGAAAAGTAGTGTTACCCACCTAGCCGTGCCTGCAAAGAGCCATACCACCTTTTTATATTAAAGAATTACATAATCAAAAAACTTAATTTATTATATTAATAATATATTTGCTATCGTTACTATGTTATATGTCTAGAACCGTTATACTTATATCATGACAATAAGCAGGCAAGGGACCTAACGTGAAACTTGAATATTATACTGTACAGAACCTCTAGTAAGTATGTATTGTTCGTGGCGTTCATTTGTTTCTAGAATTTGGTCAATGACCTTAAGCGTGATGCAGACGTCCTGGTAATGATTACAAAATAATATTGTGATGTAGCCGGTCCTTTCAAAAATGTAGAACAACAGTGATTGTAGTTAATAAAAGCCGGTCTTATCTAATTAAAGCAGATTATATTTAAAACTAAGAGCTATAATTGCAATTATGTCTCAATATGATTAAATCAAATCAAACTTTTCGACATTAAATATTTTAGTTATAAATAAAATAATTATAAAAAATAATTTTGAGTATTTTATAACATCCAGAAACATAACGTATTGAAAGCTACTAGTTTTGTTTTTTGTATAGTATTTATAGTATAAACAATGTATTACGGCCAGGCCCGTAATTAGAGATTCAAGGCCCCAATACACACTAGGAAGCGGTCAGAGTAAAATTATATTATTTTCGACTGGCCGGGATCTTAGGCCGGTGCCTTGTAGGCCTATGCATAAATTCGGGGCTGGCTAAGGTACTTGGAAAATACAATTAAAAATAATTATAAAGTCATTGTATAATTAATTATATGTTGACATCGATGATGATAGGTCCGCGTAGTGGGAAAAGGTATACGTAATTCTATAATTTATCTTAATAATAAAAATAATATATTTTTTTATAGCATAGGTAGGCGGACGACCATATGGGCCACCTGGTGGTAAGTGGTCACCAACGCCCTTTGACATTGGCATTGTGAGAGAAGTTAACCATCGCTTACATCGCCAATGCGCCACCAACCTTGGGAACTAAGATGTTATGTGTAATTACGCTGGCTCACTCACCCTTAAAACCGGAACACAACAATACCAAGTACTGTTGTTTTGCGTTAGAGTATGTGATGAGTGGATGGTATCTACCCAAATCAGCTTACGCAAAGCTCTAACACCAAGTAAATAATCTATCCTATAGGGTTAATGTCCCCGAAGTTACAGATTCCGGGTCGAACCAATACGATTGTTATTGAGATTTTGGTCACTAACAGGACGGTAGTAATAAACTTAAGTCTTCCGTAAATAATGTGAAGCTCAAGTTAAGTCAGTCAGTTATGTTTCATTTTCAGTTTGCCTGTGTTTATTCCATTTTCTTTACCTTTACTATATTTGAATATAGTAGGTAATATATGTATATCTTCTTGTTCGTAGTATAACGCATAAAATAACTAAGTAAATTTTAAATGTTCTTCTTATAAACTTATTCCTTATACAAATAAGTTATTCAATGCAGTAATAAAACAGATGCGGATAACATGCTTAAAACTTCCAATTAACTAGAAAGGTAGCAAAAGTAGGTATTGCAACAACGATAAATTGCCTGAGGATATTTATTAATAACTCTGAAACAAAATACTGGTAATAAAAGTCAAGGTTTTAAAATACTTTTACAAAAACAAATTAAATTTAATTATTTACTTATAAGAAAGTATAGTAAAAATGTCCAGCTAGTTTATATTGCACGGCTGATCGATGGCCTCCTCTTCTCATGAGATTGTTTGGAGCTTATTGAAACACGCTGTTCTAATGGGGATTACTGCATACAAATGTGGCAGAATTCATAGGACAAAGGCAGGTTTCCTCATGATGTTTTCCTTCACCGCCTAGCATGCGATGAATTATAACTTAGTACCCGGTGAGGTTTACCCTGTAATCTTCGCTGAAGAGCCCTCTCGACTAAGCAAATAAAATTCAAGCTAATCACGTCTTAAGTCTCAATTTAAGGCGGATGAAACTGCGAATCGCCACTTATATTATGCAATTAATTACCAGAACCTTTTCTGAAACGTGTTGCTTCTGGTATAAGTATTATGTAGGTACCTATAGGAAATATTCGTTTAGTAGTTTTTTTCAGTTAGACATTACAAAAAAAGCCCTTCTCATTTATTAGCGGGCCGATCTTAGAGTTCCAAGGCTCCTAGGCACGTTAACATTTAAGGCTCTCCAATCCGAAGTTGTTAGTGTAAATTTATATTATTTTTGCTTGACAGGTCTCTAGGACTACGCATAAATTAAGGAAATCAAATATTCTGTCGAGCTATTGAGAAATGTGCTTAATGACAAATTCACAATAAGTTCAATTATTACAATTTGAGCACGATTTTGCGTAATTTATTCTAAAGAGAAGCTGGGTTCGTATTAACATTATTAATGTAACTACGAAGTGTAGACAGGTGTAGACAATATAAATTATTCACAGACCATATTCACTGTGGTAAATTCTCAACCTCTTCTAACATATTTTATCTGTTAATAATATCTGGTATATCTAATTTTTTCACAGAATATATTTTTTTTTAATTGACTATGTTCAATCGATATTATTTTGTTAAAAAATAGACTAAAAAATAATAGGTACTATTACAGTTATTAAAATTTCACATTATTTTGCATAATGTTTTATCACTGAAAGATCAATAAAGCAAATAAAGATTGATAAATTATTCGTGTGCTTGTGCTTAAATTTATTAAAAAATTAAATAATAATTAAAATTAACCAAAACGTAAAAAACTCACTCACCTTTATCTAATTTTTAAACATTTGTGTAATTAAAGCTGACATGTTTTATAATATTACTCGCTTATTTATTTTCTGTAATAGTAAAAATATTATTTTAATTTAATAATAATATATTCGTATTACGATGACGGCCTCGTTATGAAACTGATGATCTACACAGATATGATATGAAACATTTACAAATATACTGTATATCACTTTTATTACTAATAATATTAATTACACAATATTTATTTTTTAACTAACACCATGGATCCAAGGTTTGTACTTACAAAATAATATCTTATTTTATTTTAAAACTAATAAAGAATTATAATTAATGTAAAATATAAATATCGGAATTTTGCACGGGATTTACTAATAAAAAACACCAGAAAAAAAACGAAAACAGATACTTAATATTTTTTTTAAAAAGCTGTCACAGACAACTAGAAAATAAAAAAAAAATTGTAAGAAAATATAAAAAAAATGGTAATATACAAAATACATGCATAGCTGTTATAATGTTTCTATTATAAGTGATTAATAAAATATTTTTTAGCAATATCTAAGCTCAAGGCTGCTTTGCCCTATGCTAAGCTTGCGTTGTATAAACGGAACACAATTAAAATCGAAAGGCTATCACTGAGTCACCGCCTTAGCTTATGTTAGCGAGTCAGAACTTGTTTACCTTGGCAATGAAAGTGAATTGGATTATATGAAGCAAACTTTGTATAAAAACCAGAGCACTCCTCTAGAAATTATTCAGTTGCCAGCATAACCAGAATAAACATGTACGCTAAGGTGGGTTAAAATTTCGGTTATTAAAAATATTATTTATAAATTATATTTTTCAATTAAAGTCATATTAACTGTACAATATAATCTATTTTTTTTTATATATTTCAGTTGATCGTCGCTCTTTGCGCCCTTGGCGTTGCCCACGGCAGTGGCCTCTTGGCGGCCGCTCCAGTAGCGTACAGCAGCCACGCTATCGCGGCTCCCGCTATTGTCACTAAGACCATCAGCCCCGCTGTCTCTTCAGTGTCTTCCTACTCGACCCACACAGCGCATGCTGCACCCATCGCCACCTATGCCGCCGCCCCTGCCATCGCTACCACCTACGCTGCTGCCCCAGCCATCGCCACATCCTACGCCGCTCCCGTAGTGACCAAGACCATCTCGCCAGCCACCACCTCCTACTCTTCTTACTCGACCCAAACCGCCCACGGCTCTCCCGTCGCGACCTACGCCGCTCCCGCCGTCGCCGTACACTCAGCCCCCGCTGTGGCCGTAGCTGCCGCCCCCGCCGTGGCCGTGTCCCGCACCATTGCGCCAGCTGTGTCTTCTTACTCTTCCTACTCTACCCAGACCGCTCACGGAGCTAGAGCGTACGCCGCTCCCGCGTATGCCTCCTACGCCGCTGGACCCGCATATGCCTCGTATGCCGCTGCTCCCGCATATGCCTCATACGCCGCTGCTCCCGCGTACGCCTCATACGCCGCCGGCCCAGCCATCACCTCATACGCCGCACCTGCGTACTCTTCTTACAAAACCTATGCTGCACCCGCCATCTCCGCGTACGCTGCACCTGCCTACTCCACCTATGCTGCGGCTGCTCCCGTCCTCAGATCGGCTGTGTCATACTCTGCTGCACCCGCCGTGTCTCACATTGCCTACAAAGCTCACGGTGCCAACTATGCCTGGTAAACTGAATCAATTGTTGTACCTGTAAATATGTAATTAACGAATAAAATGACTTGCTAACGAGACTTTTTCTTTTACTTAAAATAATTGTAATAAACATATTCTATTAATAACATATCAAACATATTCAAATATGGAAAAAAATACATCACTGATTTATTTCAAATTTCATTGAAGCTGGTATTTTAGGTGAAATAATTACAAGTAACACAGATATAGAAAGATAAAAGATAATATAACTATGAAAATAAGGATAGCCAATGGGATTTAGCCTTTTTAGGAATTATAATCGGACTATGCTGATCAGAAAAAAAAAATGTAAATACAAACGAACATATGTAATATTCCAGAGAATAAAGGACCTTATAAATAGTTAATCTTTATACATTCATAATTCAGTGTATTCTTATATAAATCATTATATTCATATTACGAAGAGCTAACTTTTGATAGGTTCTTTCATTTTATAAAAAAAGAACTTTATATGTAAGGTTTGTAGATCTCCCAAAGATTACAGTCACCTGCCACAGTATCTATATGTTATTATATAATTTAGAGATATTTGTTTAAATCAAAATAAATGACATATTATTAATATTACAAGTTACGTAAATTAAATGTATTAGCATATGAGAGAACAGAGAGATCCTTTGGTGCGATACTAGTTTTATTGAAATCTTTACTCATGGTAAATATTTATACATGGTACAGATTGGATGGTATCGTTTCATTTCCAAGATTTTCTCTTGGAAGCTAACGTATTTCTTAATTTTATTTTCAACATTAAAATGTGAAAGTTTCAATATAAAATAAATAAAAGTATAGTTTTCACAATCTTCACCTTGTAAGGTCCGCAAAGTTTGTTTCTGTGTTATTTAAAATCTTTATAGTAAATGTGGTTGTAAATTTTACTTTTGCCCGCCTGAGAAGCATATCGCGACTAAAGACGATATTGGAATTAGAGTCGAAGCTGATAATGAAATAGAAGTCGCTAATTTAGATAAATTTCGTCGAACGCATAAATTTATTTAAAACAATTTTTTTATATGACTTAAATTTAAATGTTTTTGTGTTCCCATCATCGCAAAAATTTACGTAATAATAGATGAGAAATTACTTAAAACATGTTAAAATGGGACATTGCTGATAGTGTGGTCGAACCAAATCGTACTTTAATACTTATTATAGTATTAAAGTACAAGTCATTTTATACGATTGATAGGTATAGTATGATTGTTTAAATAAAATACACTTATCGAATAGGTATAGGTACTCATTTGGTATCACTGAAGGTATCACTTAAATAAAAACTTTTAAGCTGTGAAATTAAATTAAGCAATGAGCTCTGCTACGTCACTTGACGTCCTTTCATTTTCATTTATTATTCATTTATATATTTCATGAGAAATAAAAGTTAATTTGTCCATACGTTATATCGACTTGTTCCGTTTTTAAAGACTATCCATGGAATCTATTCATAGTCATGACTTAACCAAGTGGTAGTAATAATAGTAGGTACGAAATGAACTAGATAGTTTATCAAGTCGTAAGCATGGCACTAATACTCCATGGCAATAAATATAAGGCTGCAGACACAAGGTCCAGTGTTTAAGCCGTAGGTCGTGTCAATAAGATTTTTTTGGTGTGTTTTCTCTCGAAGATTTTCAGTCGCAGCACGAAGTCTTGATGTTGGAAGTGTGTAACACTTTCGCGAGGACATCATGATCGTCATCAATACTCATTAATGCGAAGAAGAGACTGTGAAATGAAAATTAGATTGTCCAATTATTATTATGAATAGTGACGTAGAGTTTATCCGTAAGGTGAATTGCGAGTTTGGACTAAACATTTAGGTCTGCGCCCTTCATAACGTAATTTCAACAACAGCGGCTTTTGATTATTACTACCGAGTTGTTCAGAAATTTAAACATATAATTTCTTGCTCTTTGATAAAGTAAAATAACGTGAAAAAATCTGCGGAAGTCGAAATAAATTCTAACTTATTTCCACTAACTAACTTGCAGTGGACAAACGAAGTAAGCTCTATTCTGTTTTACAGCTGCGAAGACGGCAAAGGGAAATTCACTGGAGATGACTTTACTTTAGATATTTCGGTATTTTTGATATTAGATTATAAAATAAAAGTCATTCTTTCATTAAAATATCAGTTACAGTAAAATATAAATTATCAATATTTTATAAACTATACTCTCTACATTCGATTTATCCTTAGATTTTACAAATTTTATGTCTTTATTTGATAATGATTTTTAAATTTATTGAATAATATTGAATTTTATCCTTCCTTCTAAGTATTTGTTGTTTGCTCTAGTGAGCTTACATACACTTATTGATCATGAATCAGTTTTTTTATTATACAACAAAGTTTATCTAATATGGAATGTTTGGCGCATTAAGTATAAAAGAAATGAATAATTCACTAACTATTTATATTACCTATAATAATTGTTCCACTTAATCATACGACTTAAGGGTCATTATGTCATATGACAACAACCATACGTCTGTTTGTTACTGGATATGTTGTTATCGCAGATATATACTTATTTGTCTTTATTGATATTATCTTTGAACTAAATTTTTTTGTTGCACGCAGCGATCATAAAATATTTATTTAAAATATTACTTTTAATAAATTTAGAATATTTCCAATGTCAATTTAATTTATTAAGTCTTTTTTACATGGGCAAATGGGCCAGCTGATGGTAAGTGGTCACCGCCGCTCATAGACATTGGAATTGTAAGAAATATAAACCATTCCTTATATCGCCAATGCGTCACTAACCTTGAAAACTAAGATACATCCCTCGTGACTGTAATAACACTGGCTCACTTACCCTTCAAACTGGAATACAACAATGCTAAGTATTGTTGTTTAGCTTGTTGGTGATTCTTACCCGGACGGGCTTACACACAGCCCTACCGCTAAGTTATAGTATACTTAATAATATAGGTTTTGTTGGTTGTTTAAAACGATTGATAAAATACAGTAAAAGCTCCTTATTCAGGCTTCCTTTATTAGCGTTTAACTATTCGCGGATTAAAAAATTACGACCCAATTCCTATATTCGTGGGTAAAGATTTCTTTAATCGCGGATCTAATAAGTTCATATTAATAAAAAGGATTCGGTATACTTTGTAAACGCGTCAGCAAATAGACTAATAAAAAAGTAAAACAGACCTTACTACAAATACAAAAGTGAACATAGAAATGCTTGATCGTTTACGTCTTGGAGACTCGTTTGTATCCATATTTCGCTTATTCAAATTCAAACTTTAACTGTAAACAATGCCGAAATAGCGAATGGAAAAGGACAAGATGGGTTCGAACAGATAAAATCAAGTGACATTCAGGAGTTGCTTGAATAGCAAGATGAAGGTTTCACTGAAACCGACTTGGAGGTAATGTTAAATCCGCAGACCATTGAAGAAGAGGCTTCTCAAGCAATGGAAAACATAGCCATGTGCAATTGTGATTTATTTATGAAAATGGATCCGTCTATATAACGGAGTCTTATTTTTAAGAGGCAAATTGCTAATGCCACTGCTTGTTTAAACCATTGCCTAAGTCTGACGATAACAACTAATCAATATGGTCAAAAAATTTTTTTTTTATATATGTTTTTGTTTTTTATTTTGCTACCTAGGAACGTATCCCATATAATATAAATGATCATTCCATATTCACGGTTTCTGTATTCGCGGCATATTTACGGAACATATCCCCGCGAATAAAGAGAATTGTTTAATAGAATTAATTTTGTTTTTCTTTAGTAATGTAATTGTAATTGCTAACTGATTTTTATGATGAGACCTAAGGAAATTCTTAAATCCGACTTAAAATTAAATTTTACTTTCTTATTTTTCACTATACCTGTTTTTAATCAATTATTAACAACAAAGGCTAATTGAAAGTTAATCTTTGAGTCGCGCCATATATGCACTTACCGAACGCGTGTTGATTACCTTGGCAATGAAAGTAAGGCGAAATGATATTGCGCGCGAAATTTTTAGTATAAAAACCAGAGCGATCTGCACAGTAATTATTCAACAAGCAATTTTACAAGCACAAACATGTTCGCCAAGGTGTGTCCTTTAATTTAATTTTTTTTGTTACATTATTCGGTATTTTTAATATATTTTTTACTGTGATTTAAATTTATGTACATTTGAATATTTTGGAGCCGGTATGGCCCAGTGGATAGAGTATGTGGATCGTGAATCGGCAAGCACTATATACATGGTATTTCGGTGGTTGTAATTAACCTTCTTGTGATCGGTGAAGAATAAAATCATGAGGAGATCTGCATGTCTTGGATGAAATACTGCTTCCTGTGTTGCCCTCACTCACATTGTAACAGCGTGGAATATAATCTACTTATCCTTAAACTGAGACGAGTCTTTGGTCAAGCAGTGGCTAATTATCTTGTTACTTTTGTTACTTTTTACTTAGTAGTAAGTAATTGAATAATATCAAGTGATTTTTTATTTTTTTTTCAGTTGATAGTTGCAATTTGCGTTATGGGCGTTGCCCACGGCAGTGGCCTCTTGGCGTCCGCTCCAGTAGCGTACAGTAGCCACGCTATCGCGGCTCCCGCTATTGTCACGAAGACCATCAGCCCCGCTGTCTCTTCAGTGTCTTCCTACTCGACCCACACAGCGCACGCTGCACCCATCGCCACCTATGCCGCCGCCCCTGCCATCGCTACCTCTTACGCTGCCGCTCCAGCCATCGCTACCTCTTACGCTGCCGCTCCAGCCATCGCCACATCCTACGCTGCTCCCGTAGTAACCAAGACCATCTCGCCAGCCACCACCTCCTACTCTTCTTACTCGACCCAAACCGCTCACGGCTCTCCCGTCGCGACCTACGCCGCTCCCGCCGTCGCCGTACACTCCGCCCCCGCTGTGGCTGTAGCTGCCGCCCCCGCCGTGGCCGTGTCCCGCACCATTGCGCCCGCTGTGTCTTCTTACTCTTCCTACTCTACCCAGACCGCTCACGGAGCTAGAGCGTACGCCGCTCCCGCGTATGCCTCCTACGCCGCTGGACCCGCATATGCCTCGTATGCCGCTGCTCCCGCATATGCCTCATACGCCGCTGCTCCCGCGTACACCTCATACGCCGCCGCTCCCGCATACACCTCTTACACCAAGACCTACTCTGCCCCTGCAGTAGCCTCATACGCTAGGACCTACGCCGCACCAGCCATTGCCTCATACTCCGGCAACTATGCTGCTCCAGCCTACGCCACCTACGCTGCGGCTGCCCCAGTCTTGAAATCCACCGTGTCATACTCTGCTGCTCCCGCAGTGTCTCATATCTCTTACAGCGGCCATGGGGCTAACTACGCTTGGTGATCTAAGTTATAGTTATCGTTGTATAAAGAAATGGAAATGGAAAAAAAACAATAAATAGTTGCAAAAGTCCTTTACTTCTTTAATTTAAAACACGCTTTATTTTTTATTCAAAACTGACCATAAAAGTATGATATCAAAATAGTACAATACCGCCATTTTTAATATTTCATAAGACAAAGCTCGGCTGCAAGACATCCAATTTGGCTTTTATGAGTGCCTTGTAGCGAAGCGTAAGCATAATTTATGGTAATACACTCGTATATTAAAGCAGTCAATGTATTCGTAGTAACTCATTTTTGTTAATAAATTATATATTTTTTTTTCTTGAAAATATTTTATAGTTGCTATAACAAAAAATATTCACAAATCGTTGTAATAAACAGCTTCAAGAGACTGATATTAATTGGTAAGTTACCAAATTTTATCAAAAACTGATTTCTTTAGAAAATCATTGGTATTCTAAGAAAATATAGTTATATAATACGATCAACAAGATACCAACACCTTAATCTACTGTTCTATCATAAAATAATTTGTTTTTCGTTATAAATTAAATATATGACAGAGTAAGATTAAATTTTACTGTGAAACCAATAATGATTTAATAATTGTGTCGCTATAATGTACAAAATTACTTGTTCACATTATTTAATTAAACAGTATAGCTGATATTATTTTGGTATCTATTACTTCTATCATATTATAAAACTTTATTTTAAATATATATTAATCTTACGAACTATGAACAAATTACATTGTAATTATTTATCCATAAATTTGCAAAGCTTGACAAAGGTCACTTTTCCTATTAAGGAGGATAAAAATATAATGACAAAATTGTCATTTACGAATGTTCTCTTCATAGCCAAGAACGAGGTGAACTGTGAATATTTAAGCAAATCGAAAGCTCATCGAAACTTCTGTTGATGTAAATGGCCCGGCTTTTTTGGCGTTAAGAATCTTAACCTTGATCCTGGGCCACCAATACTAGTAAATATTGCTTGTAAATTTACGTATGTACGACTTTGTAGGAATGTTTTCCAACTGGCAGTCGTTGTTGTCAAAGAAAATGGTTGATGGAATTATTTTTTTGACAGAATACAAATTTAAGTAGCTAAGACCTTAGATGCGTTATTGCTTTTTTTAGTCAGTGGTTTTTTTCAAATCAATCTATTCATAATAGAAAAGATAAAAGCCTTAAAGAAATATAGTTAGTGAATATACTAATGCACCATAGCCTCGATTGCCGTCTCATCAGGTTATGATAGTGAGTGACCTTGAGATTGACGCCTTGGCCAATTTTCTTAAGATTTAGATTAACATCCTTCTTAGGTTTACAATATCATGATGATAGATGAGAAAATATTTAATTAGGTCCTCCAGACCGATTTCGGGCACGGCGGCCAATCTCAAGAGATTAGCCAACTGCGCAGGAGATATTATAGTGCACAAGTGTGTGCGCAAACACAGGTGCACTCTCTCTTCCTTAGCTCTCATAAGCCGATGGGATGGCAATCCGACACGACCGGAAAGAGTTTAGGCGCAGGACCAACGGCTTAACGTGCTTTCCGAGGCACGGGAGTGTACACACTTCCAACTTCCAGACTCCGGGCTGCTACTGAGAATTTTCTGACAGAAAAACCCAATAACTATTTAGTGGCCCGACCTGGGAATTGAACCCAAGACCACCGAGTCTGCGGCCTTATATCTAGCCACTAGACCAACGAGGCAGTCGAAAATATCTTAATCCAGTTACAACACGTTTTTAGTAGACTGTTCTTTAAAAGCTGAAGCTTTATGATTTATAAAAAAATATTCTTGTTTCTCTATATATTATAGTTTTTCAAAGAATAAAAATATCCATCTATTATGAACATAAAGACCTAAACGACTTTTGAAAGCCATAATCAATTGTACTTTTTCATAACTAACTGTTCGACTTTACTAACTATTTTTATTGTTTTGATTTAAAAATACGGAATGTAATTAAATTTTGCAATATCAATGACACGAAAACATTTAGATTTAATTTGTGAGTTGCCATTTTATATTCTTTCATTCAAATAGTTCAGCAATGCTCTAATTTGAGAGTTGTTTGAACATGTTTCTTATCGAATGTTAAGCGTTTTTTAAAGTAAATATTCGATTTAATAATTCTAATTTCAAAATAATCAACATTTGTTAATGCTAACTATGTTTCGTTACTAAGTAATCTGTGATAGTGCATTTGTTCATATTTGGTACAAATGTATGTGTGAGCTGAGACCAGAGTGTATGCATTATGTATTAAAACATAAAATTGCTTTTGAAATGACGCAATTGCAATTTAAAATTTCATATCAACTGGGTCGTAGACTTGCAAGGTAAAAGGTTTTTGGACACCGTTTAATTTATACACCTATATCTTAATTTTTATTTATTTCTTTGTTAATTTTATTAATATAATATGTTATAACGTTCAGAATTAATATTTTATTTAATTAATATAATTAACTATAAAACACTCAACTTGAAAAAAGTGTTACTATCGTTCGTAAAAGGTTAAAACACTTAAATACGAACTCGATAATTATTATTATATAAAATGTATATGAAAGTTTCAATCAATTATATTAATTAGCTTAATCCTTTTACATAATATTATTTTTATTTGTCCTGCATATACTTCACGTAATTAGAATAAAAAAACTGTATTTAATCTGTCAAAAATGTTCAAAAAAGTTAATTATAAAATCTTTAAATAATAATGTTTGTAAGTTTATTTTTTGAGAGATTACTAATAGAAAGAAAAATAACGTACACATTTTTTTTAAGTGAAATTAAATTACTCTTTGTCTTTTACATAATATTATGTCCTATTGTTATTTATTTGAGAATATTTTAGCATAAAACTATATGTATTATATTTATTAAATACAACGTTTTCATGAAAGCGTGTAATTAGACATAAAATATCATTCATTATATGAACTTTGCGTTCGGAAAATGTTATAATTTATGACAATTAAATTAGTTATTTGTTTGTGAAGCTGGTATACGAAAAACATGATGGAAATTGCTAATTAAAAATTTTCCATTCAATAAAATGCAAAACCAGAAAAGTTTTATTTAAGTGATGTCGTTTTTCTTCTATTTGTGAACAAAGTGGCGCATTATAGCGTGAATACATTAATAGTAATATATATGTTGAATCAAGTAACCGAAACGTAAGCTTAAGTTTTTTCGCCTTGCAAAAGTTCAAACGAACTTTCGTCCCAGATGGTTTTTTTACATAAAATTGCCCTGTAATGTTATTTTGATGACGAGTATTTAGTTGATATACAAATTTCTTTTGAAACTGTTGTTGTAATACATCTGCTATGTAAAATATAAATACATATGAATTAAGAAAAAACAGATGAATTAAAATAATTGTCCATTAAATTTTATTAATTAAAGATTTTGTTGCGACTTAGGAAATCGCACTATTTCACTACAGTGAATTAATTTCTAGTACACATACTTTTAGGTGGTCTGGGTGTAGTTTCGCCCTGACATTGTTAATGTTGGACAGGAGCTTAGGTTGATAATTGCTTATATGTCTAACTGAAATAATCCTTGTTGCAAGACTAGAAAATATATTTTGCAATATCAAAGGACATAGCTTCGTATTGCATTAAGCTTCATAAGAATTACGTACCAGTTTGTTCAGTGTAGTATAAAAGTGAATGCATGTGCTTTTGAAGTTACTCTTTAAACATAATCTACTACCCTAACATGTATTCCAAGGTACGAATATTTTTTTAATTGACAAAATAAGGATTTCGTTTTTATCTGTTATATTATTTATATCTCAAAAACTTACTAAATAAATTTAAAAAGTTTTACGATTTTCATAATTTTTAATGTATTTTATTCCAGGTCATTATCTTCCTCTGTGCCGCGGGCATTGCTTCCGCTGGTAACTTACTGCATGCGGCACCCGTGGCATACAGCGCACCCGCCACTTCTGTTTCTTACTCTACCACCACTACATCCCACGCGGCTCCAGTAGCAGCTTACGCTGCGGCTCCGGTGGCGACATATGCCGCCGCTCCCGTCGCTACGTACGCTGCCGCACCTGTAGCCACATATGCTGCGGCACCTGTTGCATCATACGCAGCGCCGGTTGTCACCAAGGCAGTTGCAGCACCTATCGCTACATACGCCGCTGCGCCCGCTGCCTCGGTCTCCTACCAATCGGTGTCTACCCACACTAGCCCAGTAGCCTACGCTGCTGCTGCACCTGTTATCGCAAAATCCTATGCTGCTCCCCTCGTAGCAAGAACATATGCGGCTCCTGTACTCTCAAGGTCATATGCTGCTCCCGTTGTTACTAGGACATACGCTGCCGCTGCTCCCGTAATAACTCGGACATACGCTGCTGCTGCTCCTGTTGTAGCAAGGACTTATTCAGTGCCAGCTATCTCAAGTTACGCTCCCGTGGCGCGCTCTTATGCTCCAGCTCTATCGTATGCCTCACTGGCTACTCACGCAGCACCAGTGGCCACGTATGCTGCTGCTCCTTCCATCTCATATGCCGCTGCGGCCCCAGCCATCTCATATGCCGCTGCTGCCCCTGCCATTTCATATGCCGCTGCTCCTGCTCTTTCTTACGGCTACGGAGGCGGCCACGGATGGTAAACTACCGAATAAGCAAAGTTTTTGTAAATATATATCAACTATTATATGTATATCTAATTAAATGTAAAAGTGTTGATTAATTATTAATAATTTTATGGGCAACCATTTTAAAATTAAATAAACAAAAATTAATTTCATACAAACAAACTTTTTTTTGTCCCTTTTTAGATGTTCTTTAAAATACGCCATACAAGTCAAAACCGACGTATATGAGTATACATTGATTATATTTTTCAAGTAATTTTCTTTCTATTAAACAAGTAGTTATTGTTAACAACAACGCATAGATCTACATGTCTAACTGATTAGAATAAAATAATAACTTAATTGGGTTAGGACATGAATAAATACGATATGTACGCACATACGTTAAATCATATTAAATCATAAGCGGAAAAGCTCAAGTATATAAGTGAGCTTTTCCGTTTATTATTTATCAATGTAGACTGAAAAGCTTTATCTCTAAGCTTTCTTTCATTCATTTATACTTACTACTGATTTTCACTGATTTATAATTATCAGCTATTAGCATGCATCAATATAATAATATTATAAATTATGAAAAAAATTATTAATGATCCAGTCCAGTAGTATTACTATTTGACATTGCACTCCTACAATTGCAGTTTCAATAATTATTTCATATTGCATAACAATCAATATATTTAAATATATATTATAATATATATAATATATAAGTATCGAGTCAATCAAACTACTTGAATATCCGCCTGTGTTCTGCTACACATCTCGTTTCGTGATTTTTGACAAGGTTTTATTTAACCTTACATGTTAGTGTGTGGGTTAAATCTTGTAACTTGAATTTTAAACAAATGGGTCGCAACTGTTTGAATTTTAATTTTAAACAGTGTAGTTTACAATCGGTTAAGATGCGAATTTGACTTCCTATCGAACAGCTTTTTTCATTTAAACATTCCAATCTCCAGAGATGTCTTGGCCATGCTTTTGGTGACATCTTAATGGAGTCTCATAGTTTTATGTGGATGCGTGTTTTTACAAATATTTGTAGGTAGTATCACAATTGTAATTTATATGGCACATAAAAGTAAAAGTAACAGCCTGTGAATGTCCCACTGCTGGGCTAAGGCCTCTTCTCCTCTTTTGAGAAGAAGGTTTTTGGACCTTATTCCACCATGCTGCTCCAATGCGGATTGGTGGAATACACATGTGACAGAATTTCAGTGAAATTTGACAAATGCAGGTTTCCTCATGATGTTTTCTTTCACCGTCAAGCACGAGATGAATTATAATCACAAATTAAGCACATGAAATTCATTGGTGCTTGCCCGGGTTTGAACCCACGATCATCGGTTAAGATTCACGCGTTCTTACCACTGGGCCATCTCTCGCTGGGCCATCATGGCACATAGTAGAAGTTAAAACTATTATAAGTAAATTTACTAATTTTTTTTATAATTTTATTTTCTGCTATATTTGGCCCGACGTTATGTTCGGTTTTGAAGCGATAAGTAGGTACATGTTGCTACAACTTGTTTTGATAGGCTGAGAGGAAGCTGGACATAGGAAAAAATCGTGGTTAAGGAATATTTTAATATGGATCACTTCCTATATCGACTGTTAATCTGGCTTTGGATCGAGAGGCTATCAAAATGCTTTCAACCTTCATTAATGAGGTACTAAAAGATGTTTATTTTATTATGAAGTAATTAATTGGTGTTAAGTGATACTTAATACACTATATCCATATAATACCTATATGTTCATCATTATATACGCCTACTATATCAGTATGTATTAAAATAACGATACGGACCAAGTGTTAAAATTCATTATATAAGCGCGTTCATACATTTTGTATAATAATACTTATATATATTTGGAAACAGGATGTATGAACGCGCTTCTCGATAGATTTGACAATCCAAATCAAATCGAGTCAAAATATTTATATTTAATACGCGCAAGTTTTATAGAATGACTTAATGACATAATTTAATGTAAATAATTATACTTATATTATGAAAGTGTATCTACTATAATTATTTTTTTAATTGAGTATTTCATCATAGGATATTTTAATAATAACGGTACTAGTGACTTTTTTATGATTTGTGTCGTAAATATTTCACTTCCTTGTATACAATTGTTATGTAAATAAATATACATAACGTATCCATTTCGGACGTCTATGTGAACGATGTCGCAGAACAACTCGTACTTTCCCTTATCAATTAAAAGTTTATCTGGCCTGAATAGCCTGTTATTTTGTTCAGTCTGCGAAAATGATAGTAACTTTTAAAATTTATAATATTTATTTATTACTTTTTTCTAATGCAGTGTGAATTATTATACGTCACATAACATATTGTATTCGATATATGAGGTTTTAGATTTCGCTTTAAAAATTTTATCAAAATACTCGTCAGAGTTCTGTCAGACAAAGATCTCCTCTTAAGGAGAAGGCTCGGCCACCCAACTGCTGCATCAATCACAAGATGAATTATAAACACTAATTGATCACATGAAATTCATACTTCAACTCATTGGATTTTAGCCGGATTTGAACCTGCGATAATAAGTTCCACAATCCACGTATTCTATCCACTGAACTCGGTACAAAGGTTGTTAACGCCTGTTTTTATGATTCTTATTTTAGTTATTTCTTATACAATACGATTTTTGGTTTTTAGAGAAGCTTAGGTAATATAATCAGTTATAAGCTGCAATGTTTACATAAAAGTAACTCCTTTTCTCTTACGGAATAGCCTTTTAGACTTAAATAATATAATGAATTTAAAAATTATTGCAAATATATTTTATTAAATAAAGGAAAAAGTATTGGAAAAGCTTTAACTTTAATGAGAGATGTTTTTAATTTAGTTTGAATATTTTTTATAGCATAGGTAGGACAAGCATATGGGCCACCTGATAGAAAGTCAACAATGTAAAAAAATAAGTTTGAGTATGACTTTTCCAAGTACAATGATTATCATGTCTAATATTATATTATTATAAGATAAAATTTAAATCTATATGTATGTATACGTACATCTATGTTGTTTTATATATTAAATTAAACGATGCTGAAAGGGCAATGTTAAGCATTCTAATTTATTCATGACATAGCAAAAGGACAAATATTTAGATATATATGTATTTTGTGTATTCGAATGATTCTTAAAGTTGATTAAAGCTAAGGTATAATTTATTATAATGAAAAAGAAAGTAACTGAGTGATTTTAACGTTTTTATTTACTGTTTATAATTATGTATTAACATTTCAATAATTTATACATAACAGTTTATTATATGTACATAGTAACATTTGTTTTTCGTTTTATTTACCAGCCGTAGCTAGCTCCTAAGCCAGTGTAGGTGACGTGAGACACGGCTGGGGCGGCAGAGTATGAGATGGCAGACTTGAGTACGGGAGCGGCAGCGTACGAAGAAATGGCAGGGGCGGCAGCGGCGTAGGTAGTGTAGGCGGGAGCTGCATAAGTCTTGGCCACAATAGGGCTGGCGGAGTAGGTCACGGGTGAAACGTGATTTGCGACCGAAGAGTAGGACACAGCAGGAGCAGATAATGTCTTTGTTACAATTGGACTAGCAGCGTATGTGACGGGACCGGAATGGGCTAATGAGGAGTATGAAACAGCGGGTGAAGCTGCATAGGTGTAGGGGCTGGCTGCGTACGCAACAGGAGCAGAGTATGAAACAGCTGGGGAAATTGCCTTCACTACTGGAGCGGCAGAGTAGGTAGTGATGGCAGGTGCGGAGTGAGCTGCGTAAGTAGCAACCGGGCTACCATGGGACGTTGTTTGTGATGAGTAGGACACAGAGGAAACTGGAGCGCTGTAAGCAAGCGGTGCGGCGTGAAGGAGGTTGCCAGCAGATGCGATGCCAGCGGCGCACAAGAAGACGATCACCTGGGTAAAAAAAAAACACATGACACCAAAAATATTATTGGTAAGTTATAAATAATAAAAACTTTTAAGTTGTTTAAATCACAAAAAAAGAAACACTTAAGCACTTTATGGTAAACATTTTCGTACCTTGGAGTACATGTTTAATTGTTCCGTTGTTGCGTTGGAATGATATTCGAGACATTAGCAGATGCTTTTATATGGTTTTGTGGAACTGGTATTGACATTTGCGATGTGCTCAATACACGGTTCATCGCCGCAGGCACTTTCTGTTTCAATGTCAAGGCTCGTCTCTACCGAAAATATTCATTCTACTTGTATCAGACTCGTACTCGACTTTCGTAATTCATAATAACCAGAATGAATTGCACTTACTTTTACTTTTAATATTATGTCGTGAATATTTGTTTATATTTTAAAAGGCTTCTTGATTGTTTACTTACTTAATATATGGAGCAATTTAGAAGCAATGAGACAATAGCATAACATACAGCTAGATTACAACTAGACCTTTATCTATAAAATAAAATAAAATTGAACTGTCTGTCTATGATTTGAAAATAACTGCCGCTTTTTAAGTAATATGACTATTTGCGAGTTACCAAAACCAAAACAATCATATTTTTATTTTATTTTAATTTTACCACTGCGACTTAAATACTTATAATACACGGGTTTTGCTAGATATTAAAATGTCAAAAACAGTGCGTATATTTTTCCGACGTCATTTCAATGACGTCACGCGAGGCTTTATTTGTATACTCAATGTAAACATAGCTGGTTTTGTTTGTATACAATTTAATTAACTATTTGATAAAATAAGTATTTTTTATATAAAATATTCATTAAATATTCGTCTGAAGGGTATAAATTAATTTAAAAAGTACCTATAATATATTAATAAGATTGTTTAATTTAATAATTAACTTTTATAATGGAATTATTACAAAATGTTTAATAGTTTAATTCGACAATAAGATAGTTAATGGCCCTGAAAAATCTTTTCTTTAAATACTTTTGTGTTTATATATAATTCATCTCGTGTTCGACGGCGAAGGAAAACATCGCGAGGAAACCTACATTTACCTAATTTCACTAAAACTCGGCCACATGTTTATCCATCATTCCGCTTTGGATCCGCGTGGTGGAATAAGTTCCAATTGTTCTCCTCAAAAGGGAGAGGAGGCCTTAGTCCAGCAGTTGGTGATTTTAATAGTTTTGGTACTTCGAATACTCTTAACAAAATAAATCATAGATAATTAAAAATATATATCGTTTTCTTTTTTTAAACAGATTTATAAATATAATTTATAACATTAATATTCTCTATCGTCGTTAGTATCAAATCGTTTTGTTAGTTACATAATTAATTAGTAGCATTAAATGAAATCTGTGCAGTCAGCTGATAATTAGTGTGCGGCAATTGGATCTGTGGCTCCGTTTTCAGAGACGGTTCGGTGAACGGCTCGTGATAGTTTGTTAAATAGCATTGTTTCATAATTTGAAATTTATGTAGTGAATATTATATGTAAAAATGTTCTAACTTATTATTTTATAAAAATATACAAAAACCAGAAATAGACTAATAAATTTATGAACTTACAATAGGAATCAGAGGACTTTTGGTAATTAATAATACTTAAATGTTTTAAAAAAAAGCGACTTCATTTGAATAACTGTTCTATCTCTTCTCTTCAGAAAATTGATACTAAGATGAAGTCCTGTTTGATTGATATTTGATAAATAATATAATTTGTCCTACTTCGATATATAGTTGGTCTTGAGATAATTCAATCGTTTGAAAAAAAAAAAAATTAAAATACACAATACAAACAATAAAAAAACCATGACATATCATGAATAACATTTTATTTTGTGATTATTATAAGGGGGTTTCCAATAGGGACGCTTGAACTTTGACAGCTGATTGCGGCCATGTTGTTTGAGTGACAGCTGTCAAATGCAGTGTGTTATATTCATTCCGTCCTCCCAAACCACCATGGCAGGTTACAGTGTCGAGCAGCACGTGCAAATCATAAAATTGTTTTATGAAAATGGGTCTTCAGTTCGAGCAACGTTCCGCGCACTTCGCCCGTTTTACGGTCGCGATGATCGTCCTGCCGAGTCGACTATCCGTCGATTGGTGGACAAATTCGAGTCAACCGGGTCAGTTAACAATCAGCCGTTTCCCGTGCGTCAACGTAACGCGAGATCTGCCGAGAATATCGCCGCTGTGCGCGACAGTGTCCTCGAAAACCCGCGGCAGTCAATTCCGCGTCGCGCACAGGAACTCGGCCTTTCGCAGACGACAACTTGGCGAATTTTGCGTTGTGACTTGAGCCTGCACCCGTACAAGATCCAGCTGACCCAAGAGCTCAAGGTTAATGACCATAGACAGCGCCGTGTGTTCGCTGACTGGGCATTAGAGCAGTTGGAAGTTGACGCCGATTTTGGCAAAAAAATCATCTTCAGCGACGAGGCGCATTTTTGGATGAATGGCTATGTCAACAAGCAAAATTGCCGTATTTGGGACGAGACCAATCCACACGAGGTTCACCAAGTGGCAATGCACCCGCAGAAAGTGACTGTTTGGTGCGGATTTTGGGCCGGAGGCGTGATTGGTCCGTATTTTTTCGAAAACGATAATGGTGTGGCCGTCACCGTCAATGGTGAGCGATACCGGTCGATGATAACCAACTTCTTTTGGCTTGAAATCGAGAATATGGATCTGGACAACATGTGGTTTCAACAGGACGGCGCTACGTGCCACACAGCACACGCTACGATGGAAGTTCTGCACGAACAAGCGCCCTTAATGGAAAACCCTATATATATACATTTTTTTATGTTATTTTGTAGTCTCCACAGACGTGTTTTCCGTGCCTTTGTTGTATCATCCTATTGGTTTATTGTGTGATATTTTATGTACCTGCATTTTTCAATTGCAGCATCACAAGAAAAAAAAATGATTTGCAATTTTTCTTTATCTTTTTAAGATTCTGGATTGTTTTTCTCGAATATATTGCCATTTTGTGTGTGTTGCATATCAAATAAAATATGATAATAATAAGTTGAGGCTAAGAGTAACAATTAGGCAAAAAAGTAGATAAATTAATTTATCAATAATAACTTTAATAACTCATTCTTCTGGTGGAAGTTTATATAGCCCCTAAGTATTTTATATAATATCACCTATGTCATGTCTTGTCATGTCATGTCAGACATGTTTATAGTTTGCTTCTATTGTACTTGTGTGTTGTTATTGTATAGTTTTTTTTTTATAAATAGGTATTTATTCATTTCAATTTAAAGACAAATATGAATGAAAACAAATCTAATTATAAATATTAAACTAAAATCGTAAACAAATAAATAGTACTGTATGTACTATTTGTCATAAATAACTAAGAAATATAATTATGTACACATAATAAAATAATAACTAAATTAGATAGCATTTCAGAGACAGTCGAGAATTAAATGGATAACACGCGGTACGTAACCCAAAGTCACTGATTTGTATGTGTAATCGTTTATTTGTTATTATCTAATGTATTTGTAGCTTAATGTTATTAAGGTTCCGCTAACGAAAAATAGAAAGAAAAACAATAGGTAACGTTTAAAATATTTTATTATTAAAATAAATAATTATTAATCAATCATCATTTACCACCCGTAGCTTGCTCCCAAACCGGTGTAGGTGACATGAGACACGGCTGGGGCTGCGGAGTAAGTGACGGCGGACTTAAGAACGGGGGCTGTGGCGTAAGTGGAGATTGCTGGAGCAGCAGCAGCGTACGTCGTTAAGGCCGGAGCTGCGTAAGTCTTAGTCAGAACTGGGCTGGAGGCGTAGGTCAGAGGTGACGAGTAGGTTTTGCTCACAATAGGACCAGATGCATATGCAACGGGGGTGGCATGAGCTAATGAAGAGTACACAGCGGGAGATGCAGCATAAGTGGTAACCGCTGGTCTTGCTGCATACGCAATAGGAGAGCCGTGGGAAAGTGATGAATAGGCGATTGCAGGCGCGGAATGAGTTGAGAGGGTCTGGTAAGTTACAGCTGGAGATATTGTTTTAGCGACAACTGGTGCGGTGGCGTATGCGACGGGGGCGGCGTGGCCAGTCGTTTGGGAAGAATAGGACACAGAGGAAACAGGCGCGCTGTACGTCAGAGGCGCGGCATGAAGAAGATTGCCGGCGGAGGCGATGCCAGCAGCGCATAAGAAGATTATCACCTGGAGACAAAATACATGTGTTATATAAAATCAATAAGTAGTTATCTTAAGCATACTACGTCATCTTGTGCAATATGGACGTGTTTGTGTTACTCTGGACATTTTAATTGTATAAGTCTAGTTAAGGTGACTTAAGTGACTCAAACAGTGTATTACTGTGTATAGTATAAATAATATTATTGAATTGAACTTATAGAAGTGATAATAATCGTTTTGTATTATATTAAAATTAAAATTTAACCAAATTTTTGTCGGTAGTTCTAAATAATTTTTCGCTAAAATGTTAACATCAAGTGAATAGTACTCAATAAATCGAAAGAAAAAACGCGAAACGTCTACAAAGTGGCAGTATAACTTGCATATATTCGTCACAGGGACATAGAAAGTAGTTGGCCGTGTGGTCGAGACTGAGCATATCACGCCTGCGAACCAAGTTCAAATCTACGTAACAAGATTTTTTTCATCTTTTCTTCAGTTATTAAATTGTCATAATGAGTAACAAAAGCCACAAAGACACAAATAATATTACCCAAAGACGCGTTAAACCATCAGTTTCGTCCGTGCAAAGTCCGTCTACATCAATAGATATTCTTGATCCAGCGTTAACTCAATTAATACGAAACGAAATACGACTGGTAATACGCGAAGCTATAGCTGAGGAATTTGACAAAATTAAAAAAGATCTGTCATCTTTCGATGAATCTTTAAAATTTATGAGCGCAAAATTCGATGAACTACAAACTACTGTCATTGAATGCAATAATGAAACAAAGAAACTTAGAATTGAAAATGAACATCTACAAGGAACAGTAAAAGACTTGGAATCAAAAGTATTAATTTTAGAACAGGAGTCTTACCAATGTAACTTAGAAATACAATGTCTACCTGAGTATAATAAAGAAAATTTAACTGACACGATTCAAAAAATTGGTAAAGTAGTTTCCTTTCCAATCACAGAAAATGATATTCAGTCATGTACCCGGGTAAGAAAACAAGATCAGAAATCCAAAAAACCCCGAGCGGTGATTTGTAAATTGTCGAACAGGCTAAAACGAGACAACTTTCTTGCTGCTGTTTTAAGATACAACAAATCGCATCCTGAAGAAAAATTAAACACTAAGTTATTGGGCTTTGGAGACAATAACTCGCCCATATTCATATCCGAGCATCTCACAAAAGCAAATAGAGACCTACACGCAGCTACAAGAATAAAAGCTAAAGAAAAGCAATATAGATATGTCTGGATTCGAGGCGGTAAGATTTTCATACGTAAAGATGAAAACGCTCCTGCAAGAATAATCACTCACAAAGATTCACTGCAGTTAATTATCTAATTATTGTATCTTTTAGCTAATTATTTCTGAAATGATTCTGTACTTAAAGCTTTAAAATTCAAGGAATTATTTTTTTATTACCAAAATATTAGAGGTATGCGTACTAAACTGTTAGAAATCCATAAAAATGTATTAAAAAATAGCTTTGATATAATTATCTTAACGGAAACATGGCTGAATAGTAGTGTTTTCGATGCCGAAATATTTGACAATAGGTATCAAGTATTTAGAAGAGATAGAGAATCAAAAACATTTTCAGAGGGTAAGGAAGGAGGTGGTGTTATTATAGCTGTGCACAGATCTATGAATTCATTTAGAAACTATTCATATGAAAGTCATTGTGAAGATCTGTGGATAACTATAGAAATTAACTCAAAAAGAAAATTACATTTGTGTGCTCTGTATTTGCCTTCTCCAGTTCAGTTAGGACACTTCCAACATTTTAGTGAGAAGGTTAATACGTTTATTAACGAATTGGATTCTGTTATGATTGTGGGTGATTTTAACATGAGTGGAATGTCATGGACAACGAATTATACAAATATACACAGTATTCCTAGTAATTATAATAATCAGTTAGGCTATGCATTTGTTGATTTTTTGTCTTCTAATAATCTAGTACAGTATAATCGAATTCATAATAATTTTAATAAAATCTTAGATTTAGTTTTATCAAATATATCCGATCCATTATCTGTACTAAGGTCAAAGGAAATGATATCTACCGTTGACACATATCATCCTCCATTGCTTATACAAATTAAAATTGGCTCCTCCAAGGTCTTGATGCCAAAAATCAATTTGAGCTTTAAATTTCACAAGGCTGACTACAAAAATATTCAAGCTCGCTTAGCTAAAGTTGATTGGGAAATTGAATTTAAAAGTTGTGAAACAGTTGACCAACAGTTACATAAATTCTATGAAATTTTGAATATAATTGTTAAAGAATTCGTCCCATTTCAAAGAAATTTTAAAAGAAATTATCCTATTTGGTTCAGTTCTGCATTAGTTAAAATACTAAATGAAAAAGAAAAGCATAGAATAAAGGCAAAAGTTTTTAACAATGACCTTGATCGATACGAGTATGAATTATTAAAGGAACGAGCCAAGAAAAAGATGGATGCCGACTACTCGTTCTACATTGAATGCGTGCAAGCTAATATTTGTAAAAACTTAAAGTTCTTTTGGAATTATTTTAAAAGTAAATACAAAAATATAAATAGCATACCACAAAATGTAAAATTAGATAACCAATACGCTAATGATGGACCATCAATAGCCAATTTGTTTGCCAACAATTTTGCCGCTGTCTATAAAACGTCTCATCCAATAAATCTTGATAGTTTATCACAAACTCATATTAATAACCATAATAGTTTGAACTCAATTAACATATCACAAAGTTCGATTGAAAAATCATTAAAAAGTTTAAATGAAGACAAAGGTGCTGGTGAAGACGATATACCTCCAGTTTTCTTCAAAAGATGTGCAGCACAGTTATCTAAGCCTTTGTACATTATTTATAATAAATCTTTACAAGATGGTCATTTTCCTAAAATTTGGAAAAAAGCAAAGGTGATCCCAGTTCCAAAATCAGGGGACAAAGCAAATATAAGAAACTACCGCCCTATAAGTATACTTTGTGTTCTTGCCAAAGTGTTCGAATCACTACTGTGTCCAATTTTAACATGGCATATAAAGCAGTCTATTAGTGATAACCAACATGGATTTATTCGTAATCGATCTACTACCACTAACCTTACTAGTTTCGTAGAAAATACTATTGAAGCCATAAGCTCAGGTAAAGAGGTCGATGTTATTTATTGCGATTTAAAAAAAGCCTTTGATAAAGTAGATCACGGTATACTTATTAGAAAGCTATATGATTTTGGTATTTTCGGGTCACTTTTGCGATGGTTTCAGTCCTACCTAAGTGAAAGAATCATGGTAGTTAACGTAAACGGCTATAAATCGTATGAATTTATCTCAGCTTCCGGTATACCTCAAGGCTCTAATTTGGGACCAATTCTATTTTTAATTTTTATCGATGATGTCAAACATTGTATACAAAATTCTAATTATGAACTTTATGCCGACGATTTAAAGTTATACAAAAATGTTTCTTCAGAAACTGATAGGCGAAGACTGCAAGACGACATTGAAAGACTATGTACCTGGTGTCAAATTAATGTAATGGAACTAAATCCTGAAAAATGTTTTCACATGAAATTTTCACGAAAAAAGAATCACTTTGGCACAACGTATAAAATATATGGTCATGAACTTAGTAAGGTATCAGAAATAAAAGATCTTGGTATAATAATGGATGCTGAATTACGGTTCTTCAATCAAATAAATGCTGTAATGGCAAAAAGTCTTCGAATGTTAAGTTTTATCTATCGGAACACCAAAAGCTTCAAATCAATTAATGCATTGAAAATTTTATATTTTTGTCTTGTCCGTAGTAATATTGATTATTGCTGTCAGATTTGGTATCCTATATATCAGAATAATATACAACGTATTGAGAAAATCCAAAAAAAGTTCATAAAAAGACTTGTTCATATTACTCATACCAATCTAGATACCAAATATGAAGAAAAACTGGAATATTTCGGCATGAAAACATTGCATCAAAGATGTAGTTATTTAAGAATAATTTTTATTTATAAATTGCTTAATAACTTTATAAATTGTCCGCCACTAGTGTCGCATATAAATATACACATACCCCGCCCCTCAGCAAGAGCAATTAATTATAAGCCACTGTTTATACCGCAACGAAAAAATAAGTATGGATCAAATTCACCATTGGTACAGGGTTTTAAATTGTATAACTCTTTGTTTCATCAATGCAATATAGATATTTTTTCTGATAGTCTTTGTAATTTCAAAAAAAGGTTATATCGAAATATAAAATAATACGAAAAAAAAAAAAAAAAAAAAAATCGTAAGCTGTCACAATTTATGGTGTTATTATAAAATATATAGTGTTAATGCTGTGCATACTTGTAAGTTAAATTTATATAGAATATTTGTTAATAATTATGTATAATATATATCTTGTCACTATATAAATTTAGTAAGTAAGCCTATTTAATAAAATAAAATAAAATAAAATAAAATCTTAAGAAAAATATTTTATTAAAAAAAGTAGTATATTTAAAAAGTGAATACTTCAAATCATACGTTAATTACTTAAGTTAGTCTATGAGATGTAATTCTACATAAAATGTTTCACTTCACGATAACGATTCACAAAACGGTTAAATAGGTTAAAGGTTAAATAATGGTTTATTCTTATTCGTACCTTTGAGTACATGTTTGTTTGTTTCAGTTGTTGTCACTGGAATGAATTTCGAATCAATTGTAAGATGCTTTTATATGGTTAGTAAGAACTGGTATCAACATTGTTTATTCACAACTCGGTCCATCGCTGCAGGCGCTTTTATTTCAGTGTCAAGGTCAATTAACGCCTCCGGAAATTATAATCAAGTGATAACAATAATTCACCTATATTGAAGTGTATAATTATCATGTATTTTTGTATACCAATTTAATTGTTTTTTAATAAGGGTAATATGGATGAAATATATTGTGTTTCAAATACTATATGTTATGTTTTTTTTTGAACTTTGAATGCGTTAATTTAATTATAACTTTTAAACAAAGTTTTTTATTAGATAATATTTCCAAAGGTTCTGTTAAATGTAATTAATTAAAAGAGGGAAGAAATAAGCGCAATCTATTAAAAAGAGATCATTATAAGCGATAAGACCGCCATTGCGTACAATTTTATTCTTTATATTAATTTTATCTTATTATTCGAGTGATTTGTTCTTTACATGATGTGTAATCTTATATACATATAAAAATGGACGTTGTTACATCTGTTTGAGATTAATTAAATTCTATACCGTTTGACGGATTATCATGAAAATTGGCTATTATTTTTTTTTCATGGAGAGAGTTTTAATTCTATTTAACAAAGTGATAACAATAGCCGTTCGCCGCTAGATGACGCTGCATTGAATCAACTTCTACTACAGTACTTACATTTAAATTAAAAAAAAAGGTTACATGCGTACTAAGTAATACAGTGGATACAGACAAGAGAATTATGATGATGATGACGAGAATAATTAACAATATTATTATATACTGTTTCAAGAAGGTTGGATTTTATAATACTGTTCCATAGTGATATACTTATATCCATACGTTGCCTCCTACTTAGTAATGGCATCAGGAAAGCGATTAAACCCGTTAAAATACATCCATTTTACATGCAGCTTACATACTGTATCGATCGAAGATAAATGGATTTTTATACCTAACACTTGACGAAGAACTCACGGGCGAAGCCGCGGGCGAAAACTATTTACATAATTATAATGACGTCCTCTCGACCGTATTAGGCCACGGCAAGCGTTCTCAAGGGAGACTAGTGATCTGTGCCATATTATAGTACGCAAGCGTGTTCGAAAATAAAACCACACTCTCAATTCTCTTACTCTCGTAATCCGCACTGAATAACCGCTTCACAAACTTTTCGATATACAGGTGCAGCAAATCGAAACTGATAAGTAACTCAGTTTTTTTAAGAGAATAATTCAATAATTGTTCGATCCATCTGGGTTTTGAACCTAGGACCTCACTATCCGTAATCTTATAAGCTATCCGCTCGATCTAAGCAATTAAATTGCAGGAATATGAAAGCACAGTGACTCTTAGCAGCTTTGCTCTCTTAATGTATGAAACTCGAGCTGAACGAGTATTAAAATCAACAATCGATGTAACTGACAATTTTTTTTTAATTATTATTATTCTTCTATTTATTTATATATACAATATACATATACATCTTAATCTATGGTTACCAACTTTGGTTAGTTGCTTGACATAATAATTACCGCGGTGATTTTTGGTGAAATCCATATGATATGAAAAATTGAAGTATTAAGCAGTTTTTAAGGCTTAGTATAGATTATTTGATATAATTTTTTTTTATGAATTTCCTACGATTTTTTGTTCTCAAAAAAAAAAACTCTATCTCCTAAGCCGTTCCACTAATGTTGTGCAATTATGTGAGTATGAATGTAGAACAATGATACATATGGTATGGTAACAGTATGGTATGATTGGTATGGTTTTTATTTAGACTTAGTAATACATTTTTGACGGTCGCAGATTTCACATAAATATAAATTTAGTGTTACAATTGTGTGTGTGTGTGTGAGTGTTTTATTACAATGAGTAATCAATTATTTTAGTTTATTTAATTAAATGGCTGAATTCCGAGATAGAAATATATCAAGCGTTCCTCTAACGATGTGAAACTTGTATTGTGTCATTTTAATGTTCAAGATTTTGAATAGTTATTATGTAATTACAATTAATATTTGAATTTGAAGTAACTCTACACACTTTTGTCGAAGTTATTAATAACTTTATATTACAGAAAATATTTTAAAATCTATTTATTTCTAAAATTTGATATTTTGGTGTAAAATAAAGATAAAATATATTTTTTAAATTTTATTCGCATTGTATAAAAATAAATATACAGTTGACATAAAACTAAATTTGTACACAATGGTTAAGTGATCACCAGCCGTGACCGCCAAGACCGCCGTAAGAGTAAGCAGGTGCAGCTGAGTATGTGACTGCTGATTTGTACACAGGGGCCGAAGCGTAAGTCGCAACTGGAGCGGCGTGGGCGGCGTAACTAAGGGGAGCAGAGTATGAAACCGCTGGGGCAGCATAGCTCTTTACGATCGGCGCAGACGCGTAGGTGGAGTAGGATGGGGCCGCGTATGAAATAGCGGGAGCCGCATAACTCTTGTAAACTGGAGCTGCCGCGTATGTGGCAGCATAGCTGGGAGCAGCATATGTCGCGTAGGTCTTAGCTACCACAGGAGTAGCGTGGGCGGTATGGGTAGAGTATGATGAGACTGTGGACACAGCGGGTGCAACAGCTTTTACGACGGGAGCAGAGTATGACACAGCAGGAGCTGCGTATGTTGAAATGGCAGGAGCGGCATAGCTCTTGATGACGGGGGCTGCTGCGTATGTAGCGTATGAGGCGACAGGGGCAGCGGCGTATGACGCTACGGGGGCAGCAGCGTATGACGCTACGGGGGCAGCGGCGTATGTGGCAACGGGAGCGGCGTACGAGGCCCCGTAATGGGCTCCGTATAAGCCTCCAGCGCGGGCGGTCGCAACCGCGCACAGGAATACTAGAAACTGAAAAGAAAAAAGAAACACCATAGATTACATATTAAGCAATTTTGTTGACAGTCAAACTGCTGCTTAAGTATTATACATATATTAATTCTTTTTATGAAAATTGTGATTTTCTCTTTATGAATATTACACTTATTTAATAATAAATGAATATTTATCTAAACATATTTTTTTACCTTGGCTGTCATTTTGTGATATTAAACTCAGTACGGCAAGTGATACGGTCAGTGTGTAGGCGCGTACTTATATACCATTCTCGTTAGGTATCCCCGTGCGCCGGCGCAGCTTGTTTCATTCTAGGCCTTACGTTAGAACCCTATTGCGGATGTTAACATTTTATTAGTCATTAAATTGTTTTTAATCTAAGATAACCTATATTTTTGTATTTACTTATTTGTAAGAATAGAATAATATTTTTAATAAGTAGTTTTCTTAGTATTTTTTTGAAAGTGTTATTAGTTTGAGTGTTTTAAGTGGATCGACAAAGTTTTTCGAAATGTTTTTATTAATCAAATAAGTAATATCTTTATACAACAATGCATATAATTTATTTATAATAATTATTAGTAAAATGTTGTTTCTCAATATAGGGTACATTATTATAGAGAATTTACTAACATTCAAATTCGTTGTCTAATATTCGAATTAAGTGATTTCCGTAATTGAATTTTTGGGTATTCGTTGATCTAGAAAAGTCACGGAGCGAAATGTTTGTTTTGTACATTCATTATTTTATATTAAACTAGGTAATAAGATCTAAATTGGATAAAATTTTACCGTGTGATAGTTATTGTATATTGAAAATGTTAGGCATAATATACTTACCGCCTTATTCATAAACTTTATTTAACTGATGATTAGTTAAACAATATTTTGTCTTCTTCTTTCGTATGTCAAATCAATAATGACAGAAAGAGACAAATCAGTGTTTAGCTAACCAGTAACTAAGCAACGTTTATAAATAAGTATAGTTTGTTTTTTTTTTTTATAAAATGAAAGGGATTATTCTTCTAAACATTACACACTATAACTAACCATTATTAAAATTTATTAAATTATACAATACATCCCTTCAGATTATAATAAGAGAGTAATTTAATATTGAAATGTGTATAATCTTAATTGTAATAGAATTTTCAAGCGTTGTTTATTATTTCGCGGACTTTATAAATACTGTAAAAAATAAGAAAATTCAAAATATTGTTTTAGCTGGTAACACTGGATATATGGTTCAATAACATTATGTAAGCTCCTAACAAACTATAAATCGATCAAGATCATGTATAGCCATTTGGGTCCGGCTGAATTTACGCGATACATATGCGTTAGAATACGTAATTCAGTACAGATAACCACAAATGTGCTAATCACTCTTGACGTAATAGAAATAATGGCTATTTTAGCTTAAAAATAAATTGACCACCGTACGGAGACAAGCCTCATTTGAGTTGTGTAAATGTACCCATGTGGCGCTTTTGTTTAAGGGTTTGAACCTAGTTACTGATATTCTTTTTAAATTTAGAATATTGTATAGAAATAAATTTTTATATTAATGTGATCTCCAAACTTTTCTGTCCGTGGCATTTTTCGAGTTTATTTAATTTATTTTTATTCTTTAATATTCTTTTATTTGCAAATAAAAATTGTAATGTATTCCTTTAATTAATTTGTATGCATTCATACCCATTTATATATTTACATACTTCATATATAATAATAAAGCTAATACTATTCTCTTATATTTGTATTTTATTTAAAACCATGGATCCCGCACCGCGGAGTAATATTAACTTATCCAACGTAACCTTCGGTTCCTTATCAGCGTCTCGAAGACCACGATGTGTATCTGTGTTCTATAAGGCCTTTTTGATGTTAATGGCATGAAGTGGGTAAAAAAAAACTTTAACTACGAATGCAATAAGCACGCTTTTCATGATTAATATAAAAAAAAAGAAGTATTTATAACTTCTGAATTGCAATTAAAATTGCATAATTAATATTTGAGATATTATTAATAATTTTATACTAGATCAGTGTAGTCAGTGTTACATTATATTTAGTGTTATTTATCAGTAATATATGTCACTCGATATGAAATATGAAATCTCCGTATGAAATAGTATTGCTAAAAGTTTATGTACAAGAATGTTTTAATAATATTAACATAAAATAGATTGTTAAATATATAAAAACCCAAGGCTGGAAAAGAATTTCCGAATATTGAATTTAATTGAATTGTATACTACGCCTTATTCACATGTTACATTTTGCAATCCTGGACAGGTCAATCGTGCCGCCTCGCCCCATACAGCCTAAACTAGACTAGGCATTCGATATTGCATTAAAACTCACGGAGTCCATAATGTTGGTAACTTTTCTTTGTTTGACATAAACAAGTCGTTTGACAATACCCTGATTCGGCATATACAGTCACTTGATGTCAAAGAATTTTAAATCTTATATATTAATATGAAGGTATTATTTTGTGTGATCAAATTTTGGCACGTGTTGACGAGACAATACATTAAGACGAACGTGAGTAAAATTTTTTCAAAGGCCGTTTGTTCATAGTTTATGCAACGATGAGTTATAGTGTTTTTTGTTGCTTTAAAAGTAACACTTTTTTATTTAACCATTGGTATTATAAGTTTTGGAATTAAGAAAATCGTAGCATTTGCTGATGCTTAAAAAGAATTAGAATGATAAAAAAATGATGTTTTTTTCGCATTTCAAATGTCTGCATATCAATTTAAAAAAAACTGCCTCTTTTTAATTAAATATGACTATTTGTTACCCAAACAATATTTTTATTTAATTTACTTTACCTACCAGTTGCTAATTAAGTATTTTACGTCATGTATAATATAAAAACTTTGTTAAAATGAGTGAATTTGAAGGATTTTCGTTATAAACTGAATTCCACGCTGGCAGCCCCACAGGTTTTGCTAGTTCGCAATAAAATACACTATTAAGAAGAATTATATAATTTTGTTATATGATAATTATCTTAAATAAGCATTTTACATAGCGGTAATATAATTTATACTTAATTATACTGTCAGTCGCGCATACCATAAAAACTAAATATTTTAAACATTTACCATGTGTACGTTGTACCGTGACCGGTGAATGTCATGTGAGAAACTGCAGGAGCCTCTGCGTATGATAAACTAGTTTTAATTGCTTCATTTTGTATTGGCGTATAAGAATTATACGTCAGCCCAGATGATTTTGAGTTATCTGGTGCTGTGTATGGTCTTTCTTCAAGTTCAAATGGAGTGCTGTGAGTATGCGTAGTATAGGTAACAGGGCCAGAATTTGTTTTAATTGTTGCAGGATTATGCACAAGCTGAGTACCAACTGAATCTGGATATATTGAATCAAATGAAAATTTATGGTTATCTACAAAGTTGACTTCTGTTTCTTGAGTTGATGCTTCTTTTTCGTATATCGGAGCGGGTTCTGCATTCGCCTTGTAATTTGGTGGGCTTGGGATAGAAGGGTAAGCAGATGGCACTGACGCTACAGGTGTAAAGTGAGTACCAATGGGACCAGCTTTGACAACTGCCAAGCAGACCAAGAGTGCCGTTACCTGTAATAAAAGTAATACAATTAAAACATTTGTTATTCATATTCAATTAATTTGAATAGTTATTGTTAGTAGCAGTTGTATTTATATGGATATGCTTAAAAGTTTACCCTTTCAATCATTTTCGTCGTGTCATTTATCAGAATCAAAGTATCGAATGTGAGTATTTTTGTACATGTCTCGCTTTTATACATTGTAACTGTATGAAATTAATCCAGTCTTCAATCAACTTTTCTGTAAGCTTAATGGGCAATATTTTAAAACCTGCCATCGGACCTTAAACTCTGTAACCTTTACTCAACTTGAATCAACGTGCTTCCCAAAAATGTAAAAGCGGTCTTGCTATAATATTTTGGAACTCGTTTTAAGTATCAAGAGTTATCTCGGACCATGGAAGATAATTTTTCATCTTTTCAGTGTGTACTCATAAGAGGCATATAATAAGCAATATTACTATTGTTGTTCTGTTTTTTTTTTTCGGATCGTGGACAATAATTCTTCTAAGTTAATTTATAGTAGATAAAATGCTTTATGCAACAGGCTCCCCTAAAGTGAATTATTAAGTAAACTAGTGGTAGCATAAAGCGATATAAAGATATGATACTGGTTCTTACGCAAGAGTTTAGAGAATTGCTCCGTGCGTTTTGCACTTGCGATATGTCTATGAACTGAATAAAGTATTAGCATCCGTTAGCATATTGGATAGGCGTGTGGGAGTAACCTAAATGGTAAATTAGTTATAAACAGGTTCTGAATTTTGTTACTGATGATTCATATGTATGTCTTAGTGTATGCTAATTTGTCAATCATTAATTTTCTATTTAGTTATTTATATACAGATTAACCGATTTTGATTAACAAGATAACAATATAAAGCCTAATCTACCAAATAAACAAGATAATTGTGACAGAATTATATAAATAAATATCTATATTTCAGACATTGCTCTTCGCTAGGGTTAATACATCTAAAGTTGACAAGTTTTCTGGTTTAAATTAAACATTATATAATTTCTTTAAGAAACAATTAAATTAAAATATAATAAATATATTTATATTCAACGGGGTGGCATAATTATTTCACTGGTGGCTTAATTGTCAAGGAGTGTGTGGCCTTTCGTTTTTAATAGTGCTTACTTATTCGAGTTAGGCACAAACTATTCTGCCAACAATAAACAAAATTAAAAAAAATAAGTTTATATAATGCTTTATAGCAATTATCGAATTGTTAAACCAAGCTAACATTTTATAACACCACTCTGTGGAGCATTAACGTTAAATGCGCGTCAAGCCGGGCGGAGAAGCTAGTTATGGATAAATGTTCTGTTTGCAATATAAACATAAATTTTGGTCTAGCATTATTGTTTAATTTAATGATTAAGCTAAGCCTAGAGCGATCCCTTGTTACATAATCACATTTATACATAACACTCTCTGATAAAGCAATGAAAGTTTAATGCGGTTCAGTTCTTCAACGCATCAATAAAACATGGAATGGTAAGTGCCAGCCGATGTCGAATCACAACGAGTTTTTTTTACGTCGAATCTAACTGAGACAAAGTAATTGCGTTTTTGATATAGATTATTTGGATATACTTGTTACTGCCACTAAACCAGCCAAAGAATTTCCATCAACTTCTATCGCTGCAAATGCTGATGTCCCGGATTCAAGTCCCGAGCTGGGCAAAAAATATTACTTTTTTCGTATGAATTAACGATTAACAATTTAATGATCTTAGACGTAGTTTGTTCCATTTGGAGTTTAGTTTGCATTATAGCGAGGTTTTTCAAATACCCTACCAAATCAAAATTGAATATTTAATTATAAAACAACGGAATGAAAGTAATTTCAGAGATTCATCGCAACAAAGGAACAAACAAACCGATGAATGCGATGCCATTATCCTACATATTTGGGGTCAATATAATATGTCTTTTTCTTTCATTAATCTAATAATAACAGTCCTCCAGACCGATTTCGGCCACGGCGGCCAATCTCAAGAGAGATTAGCCAACTGCGCAGGACGTGATATAGTACACAAGTGTATGCGCAGGAACAGATGCACTCTCATAACCCGATGGGCTGGCAATCCGATACGACCGGAAAGAGTTCAGGCACAGTACCAACGGCTTTACGTGTTTTCCGAGGCACTTCTACCTTTCAGACTCCAGGTTGCTACTGAGAATTTTCGACAGAAAATCTCAATAACTATTTATTGGCCCGACCTGGGAATTGAACCCAGGACCACCGAGTCTGGGGCCTATATCTAGCCACTAGACCAACGAGGCATCAATCTGAGCTGTAGCTGTAAGCAACCTGTTATGAAAGCTGTAACATAATATAATATAATATGAAATACAATACAACTACAATACTATACAACTGTTCGAACCATACATATAAAACTAGTAGATATACTGTGGGCTAATATTTGATAATGAAGATGGCCTTGGCTAAACTATAATATTACTTCGCAGAATAATGTTGTACGAATCTTATTTTAGATACATTTAAGGTACTTGTGAAACAAATCCACTGAATTGAAATAATTACGTCATAACCTACTTTAATATATAATATTAACCTAATAACACAAAAATGCATTTTACTATTTATTTAGAAGGAAAAATTATAGAAATAAAATTCCGGTAATACTTTAGATATTTTGATATAACGTTAATATTATTTATTAGTGTTCGTTTATTTAAAAACACAGTCATATTTACCTAATCATAGAAGTTATTTTACTGATATTTATTTATATTTTTATTCATAATTAAAAATGTAAGCATTTTAGCAATTTATATCGAGCAATATCGGTCAATGCCATTGGTCAATATAAACATGCAAACAAATATTTTAAACCAACCAAAAAATATTTTACAACAAAGCGAAACAATAATAATTTTTAAGTTCAATATTAAAATAATAGTGTTTTTAAATTTTGAAATTGGAAGGCAGATAGGATAAAGAGCTTCTTATTCTTTTGTAGGAAATGTAATCCTTCCTAACATAAAGAATGACCGTCTATAATGGGAACTAATATATGACCTTTGAGTCTGTAATTGTACTGACTCGATAAAACCGAAACACAGCTTTACGAACCATTAATCGTTTATGTGTGTATAAATAAAACTGACCTAGAACTTTGTCAAAGCACTAAGAAATTGCCTTTATATTTTACTAGCTAACCGTCCCAGCTATATATAAAACATTTATATCCTTATATGTAACTATTTTGGTTTTCGCGGGGCACGCCAGAAAAGCTCCAAGTCTTCATTACATTTTCGACATCTTAAACAATTACCATAATATTTCAGCTAATTAAAGCAAAACATTAATAAATTATACACTGAAACCTTTCTCATGGATCACTCTATCCATTGGTGAAAACCGTATGGTAATCCATACGGTAGTTTATGAGTTCATCGCGTTCAGACAGACAGACACGGTAGGTTGACTTCGTTTTATAATATTTAGTGATACGGCTTAATCGAAGAATTAATTCATAAAAAACGAGAAAAAAAGAAGACGCTCGTTAACTTTCAAAGGAATCTGTGGTATGATATATAAAACTATAAACACGAGTAATAGAAATAAAATATAATGGACTATTAAATAATGTCATATATGATTCCAATTCGAACGACATATATAACCTTAACCTTTTTATGACAAATTGTGTCGGTCATAGCACAACATTGTAGCTAAGAATCAATCTGTTGTAACAAAGACTGCTGTATAATTGTATATATTAATATCATAATGACATGGTATTCAAGACAGTAAGCCTTGTAAGTATAATTTTATTTCGTTTTCATTGTTAAGTAGTATTTTCAAGAACAATGAAACAATTTTTTTTTTTAATTGAATTATCATTGAATTGTCGATTTAATGTACTTTTAATTTGTTTCTTGTTTTATTTTATTCGTTTTTTGTGTCAAAAAAATGATCAAACAATAGCTATAATTTTGCTAAACAGAAAAGTTATATGATACGATAAATATTCGGAAGCACCGAGAGTACTTTTTGTACTATTTTCTAAAGCTAACCTGACATTGCTTAGAAACGATAGAACCAAGTGGATCTTATCCGACCACCGCGAATTCCCAGGCAAGCACCATTAAGTTGTAATTAGCTTAATTTGTCTATAAACACATTCTTTACATTGCTTTCCATGTTTGCTTAACGGTCGAGCACGAGATTAAATATAAAAAGTAAACATAATATGAGAAATGTACAACTACATAGAATTAATAAAAAAGCGGTTATTGTTGAGCTATTAACAGTATATATTAATAAATATATATACGAAGAAACTGTACATAATATAATATTATACTCGTAATAAAAAGTGACATAATATTAATGGCCTGTACGTGACCTTAATTGCTGCCGCTCTTCCTTTTGTTAATGATTTAATTATCAGTTTAAATATGACAATGAAAATTACCTTATCTTATAAAATAGTATTACATTGTTTATTTATTAAATAATTATAATAAGGAAGAGCTTTCAAGAATAAACCGTAGTGAGTAGTCAGTATTGGTTCATCCGTATACAATACGGCGTGTTTATGCAATACAACTCAGATTCTATTACGATAGTTATTATTTGTACGGTACTATAACTTAATAATTTAATTAATCGATGATTCTTTATCATCTTCAAGGCGATTCATCAAGGCTATTTATTGATAAAATTGTAAGAGTGTAAAATAGTGCGAAAATTTTTTAAATAAGATATTTCTTGTATAGTAACTTTGTTTTATTTTAATTCGATTCTTTGCTGATTCGATTTCGTACTCGTATAATCATTGTTTTCTAAAAGTATTAAGATCTCTTCCTAATACAATAATGTGACTTTCAAAGACAGACTTCGATTTCGTTTTCATTAACTTACTTAACATAATCTTTATTGAATAATGTTTATACATTATTTAAAAATATGTAAATTTTTATTCCGTAAAATAAAATACGTTACAAACCACAGCTTTTCTGAATAAGTAGTTTAAGTTATTTATTTGGCAAGTCGCCTAATGTTCGCGGATCTCTTAAAATACTTATTCGATTTTTGTTAATATAACATTTTAAGTAGAGTGCTGTGAAACGTAGATTCATAATATGATAAAAGATTCTTTATCATGATTTTGAAATGAAAACAAGGCCAGCTAAATACATATCATTGCAAATTCTAAGAATAGTTAACATTAATTGTATACGAAAAGTGCATTCAGTAATTTAATTTTGTTAGTTAAATTATAATTGTTTATATTTATTTTTTTGTGTTATACGTGGACGTTTAACAGAAACCGAGATAGCCCAGTGGTTAGAACCAGTGAATCTTGACCGATATTTGCGGGCTCAAATCCACTGAACTTTTTTATCCTTATTTTGTGTTTATAATTCTTCTAGTGCTTTGTAGTGTCTAATTTCACTGAAATTCTGCCATTAGTCCGCATTGGAGCAGCGTGGTGGAATAAGCTCTAAACCTTCTCCCCAAAAAGGGAGGGGAGGCCTTAGCCCATTTTTTTGCTGCATATTTGCTGATACTGTTTATTTTCGAATAAATACGAAATACATCTGTGGCACCTTCAATGAAATTTATTGGCCTGATTTATTGACTTATTCAGTAAAGATATTTCGCTTTATTACTTATTGCTTCATAATAAATTTTGATTCCTAGCTTATAAAGCCTATATTCTTAACATAACTTTACAACGTCATGTTAAGAATACTTGTATGTTTTTATGTTTTTCTTTATAATTATAATAATCATTAACTTTTATTTGTGTTCCTAGTTGTTTATTAGATGCTTTTAGATTGCCTTTATTTGTTTACTATAAAATCATTCTACATTTCGTTACAGTTTTAATAAAATTAGCTTATTTTTATCAATTTTTAATTCAATAACATGTCAGCTTACGATTATATTTTATAGTTGAAAGTCAAATATCGTATTTATTTTGATGCTATCTTTTCATCACTTGTGCATTTAAATGTCTATGTGTGCTGCTATGCTAATAAGAGCATGTTACGAAACAGCGCAGTGTAGAGGCGGTTTTATAATCTGTGAACAGTTACTCTGATTCTCATCGCAAAGGTCCTGTTGACATTTGAACGGCCTTCAAACTGTATGTGGGTCATTGTAACACACTTATTTTTTAACTCTTTGCCAAATTGCATTGAATAGAATGGAAGGACATCGGTTATCACGCTGTTATTTAAGAAAGTTTTCTACATATTCTGTTTTGTAAAAAAATATTAACATAATAAAATTTTTAAGACATCATTTGCTTTTATTTCGAATGCATCCAATAATAGTAGTTTTCATTTTACGATTATAGTTGTGTATACATCGTGCTTACAAAATCACCTAACTTTGACAAAGTGAAGGCGTTATATATAAATATTGAACATCATTAAACGTATTTATCTTTTCTTTGTTAAGTATTTATACCTATACTAATATTGTCAAGGCGGAAGTCTGACTGTCTGAGTCTGACTGTCATATTTACCTAATGTTATATATTAAAAACGCGAAAGTAAATCCGTCCATCTGTTACTATATATACACTATTTTATATATTTTCAATATTATATTTTTACCTAATACCCACTGTTCTCCCCCTAACACGCGGGCGTAGCCGTGGGAGAAAATTAGTTAATATTATATCCCTTGAGTGTCCGTGTCGTTCAAGCTCTTCTTCACTTAAAGAGTAAGTAAGATACGGAGCATCAATAATAACGCAATTCCTCTGCGTATTGGCAGATCTTATATCTATTAATAATAATAACTATTATAAATATATATCTGTCGAGTCTGTTTTAATAAACTAATATCACGCTCTATCTGTCTGTTTTATAAAAATTGCATGAAGGTTTTTGTTTAAAGAGATTTTATAGATTTTATAGTTTGATTAATTGGAGTTATGTCAACATTCAATGTCTAATAAGGTGTGATAATTAATGCTTAAATATAATTAAGTAACGCATTACGGTCCCTTCATTACGTATTTAAGAGACGATTATGTAATCATTGACATAAAAAAAAATATACATATATATATATATACTGACAAAAAAAAAATCTAATTAAATTTATTAAGGCCAAAAGGATATCCTATAAGCAAAAATATTCATCGGCAACATCTTAATTAGTTCGTATAAAATAATAATATTTTTATAGCTTGAGTTGTAGACGGAAATAACTCAGTATTATAATTATATTTGGCGCCGATTCGGTTACCATTTATATAGGAAGGATTTTAACCGACTTTAAAAGAGGAAGATGTTCTCAATTCTGTATGTATTTTCTTTTTAGATTATGTTACGTCACAAAGTAGTGCAATCTCACATATAATAATCACAAATAAATAATAGTAACAAAGTAGTCACAATTTGACGAACCGTATTCGTGTGCTTATTTTACTTATAATAATAATTAAATCGAATTAAATAATTACTGTCACTAAAAAATGTAACTTGATGTGAAATCGGATTTCTTGTTACATTTGTAGTTGTAGTTTTTTAAGTCGGTGTCCAGCCCCAATGTAAACAAGTTCAATTTTTACGAACGGATATAAGTATAATTAAGTACTTACAAATTGTAGTATCGATAATAACATTGATAACTTGCGAGGCTTATCTGGTGTGAAAATTAAATATTACTTAAGGCTTAAAAAATAAATTTAATATGACTTAAGGCTTTAAGCATATTATAATATTTTAATAAAAAACCCATTTAGGTTATTTTTTACTCTGTATCTGTAAAATTGGTTTATTTTTTTCTTTATATTGTTCTATGTACACATAGTAGCCAGTAATAGTGAGGGCTTGTGTTGTACAGTTGTTTTATACGGAATATAATCAAAGTAGAGTAGTATTACTTAATAATTTTTTTTGAAAATTTATTATTATGGTGGTTAAGGTATTGCAATTTGTAATTTAAAATCATGTAAATTACTTAGAAAATAATCATAGTAATCTAACCTAATATTCTTATATTTGCTAACATACCAATCTTTGGTTGGATGGTAAGCGCCATTGTATTTTATGTGCTCAATTTGTGTTTATAATTCATCGGAATGAAACCTGCATGTGTCTATGTTTATTGAAATTGATTTTAAGCTGGTGAAATTTTAATGATACGTCTTTTGATAGATTAATGTGTAGCGACATCTATCTCGCCACACATGAAAACTAAAAACTGACGTATCCTACATCGCGATATTAAAGTAATCCGAGCGATTGAACATATATACAAGAACCCGACAACAACCGTCGGGCAGTGGCCCACCAGACTAACACCCGTCTGGTCGGAGGATCCTCCCTTTTCAATGGTCAACACCAAAAATGCTTATATTCTTTTAAGGGGTCCTCGCGTTGTATCGAGCTTTACGTAATAAATAAAATAAGTCAAATTGGCATAAATGTTAATAATTAAATGTCGTTATTTTTAAATTTACAAAACGCGTATGCTTTTGTGGTTGTACTTCGCATAGCGCATCGCCTTGAGCTATATTTATGTACAGTAAACAAACTCAAGCTGTCAATAAGTTGACAAAGATTGGTTCTGCAATATAAAATGTCTTAATTGTAATTATCACTATAACAAATGTTATAGGTGATATAGGATAATGGAGATCCGTTATATGCGTTAGCATTGTTTTGTGTAATCTCTTACTGGACCCAATAAAACACGTTGACATGACATGTATATTAATCGCCTGTCCTGATGTTACTCCCGATACTGTTCTGACGGATTGTCATATTAATTACATTTGCTAATAGTCGTATGTACAAATCTTTCTAGGACGCATATACGCTTAAGTAGTTTTATTACTTATGTAAAAGTGTCACTCATTATGAATTGAATGGCATGATTAATAGTAAGCTTAGTATAATTAGTACAGACACTATTAAGTTATACGATAGAAAATATGTCAGGTCTACATACGACCTTTCTCTATTAAGATTAAAATACATTTAGTCTTTATAAGCCTTTACATACTTTTTCAAAGACATAAAAGCATTTTGTAAAAAGACCAGAGTAAACGACCTTTTGTTATTTAAAATTAAATGTAACACTAATTATGGGACAGATTGCTATTGATTTTGTTTTTTTCTTAGTCTATATTTTTGTCAAGTTTTCGTTTTGAGTTTCGCAAGAAGCGATTATATTTTTTAAAGGATACCTGTGTGCTTATACAGAGTATCGTCAAAATTTTCAAATTAAAAACATTAAGGTGAGCTTACAGAATTTCGACCATGACAGCGAATTAGAAGGACTAACCAACTGCGCAGGACGTTGTATAACGTACAAGTGTGTGCGTAAATACAACTGTACTCTCTATTTTTATAATCTTAGTCCGTTGGCACGGAGGGAATCTTCTAAGATCGGAGATCAATCAGAATCAGGATAGACGGCTTTAATAGTTTCTGAGGCTGTTGCTGTACTACACTGTCAACTTCCTAACCTCGGGCTATTATTGACAATTCCTTGATAGAAAAACTCAATATTTTCTTACTGGCCCGACCCTGGATTTGAACCTGAACTTGGAGATCTGCAGCCATATTAGCTATTTACTAGAGCAAAAAGACACTTTAATGCCTAAGTTAAATGCCTCAAAATATATTTATCTGACATATTTCATTAAACGCGTAAATGTATCAATATCATAACATAATTATTAAAATCGGTTCAGACATTTACCGTAGTAAAACTAAAGCAAAACACAGCATTCACTCAATAAAACCACTTTTAGTTTGTATTTAAGCAATTTACGTCTGATGATATTTCGAAATATTAATTTATACAACTAAAATAGAATTCCTTAGTTAGTCGGAGTCATTAAAACTTTTATTAAAGGGAAATTCCAAAATTGAAGATTTTATCCTTAAATTCATCTTCGAGTTAACTTCTCAATGTTTCCGTAATACAATGATGATAAGATGAGAAAGAAAGTTAAGTTGTATTGTTTTAATTTCAATAATAATGTAGATATTTTAAAACATTTATTTAGGTAGGACTCGGTGGTAGAGCTTTGTGTAAGCTCATCTGGGCAGGTACCACCCACTCATCAGATATTCTACCGCAAAACAGCAGTACTTTATATTGGACATGCACAAGGGACATAAGATCTTAGTTCTCAAGGTTGGTGGCGCATTGGTGATGTAAGCCATGGTTAACATTTCTTACAATGCTAATGTTTGTGGGCGTTGTTGACCACTTACCATTAGGTGGCCCATATGCTCGTACGCCTACCTATGCAATAAAAATATAAAATAAAAAAATGTACTTAGATTAAAATTTAAAATAATAGAATTATATAATAAATTATGATACATATAGAATTATAGAGTATATATAGGGTTTTCCAATAGGGACGCTTGAACTTTGACAGCTGATTGCGGCCATGTTGTTTGAGTGACAGCTGTCAAATGCAGTGTGTTATATTCATTCCGTCCTCCCAAATCACCATGGCAGGTTACAGTGTCGAGCAGCACGTGCAAATCATAAAATTGTTTTATGAAAATGGGTCTTCAGTTCGAGCAACGTTCCGCGCACTTCGCCCGTTTTACGGTCGCGATGATCGTCCTGCCGAGTCGACTATCCGTCGATTGGTGGACAAATTCGAGTCAACCGGGTCAGTTAACAATCAGCCGGTTCCCGTGCGTCAACGTAACGCGAGATCTGCCGAGAATATCGCCGCTGTGCGCGACAGTGTCCTCGAAAACCCGCGGCAGTCAATTCCGCGTCGCGCACAGGAACTCGGCCTTTCGCAGACGACAACTTGGCGAATTTTGCGTTGTGACTTGAGCCTGCACCCGTACAAGATCCAGCTGACCCAAGAGCTCAAGGTTAATGACCATAGACAGCGCCGTGTGTTCGCTGACTGGGCATTAGAGCAGTTGGAAGTTGACGCCGATTTTGGCAAAAAAATCATCTTCAGCGACGAGGCGCATTTTTGGATGAATGGCTATGTCAACAAGCAAAATTGCCGTATTTGGGACGAGACCAATCCACACGAGGTTCACCAAGTGGCAATGCACCCGCAGAAAGTGACTGTTTGGTGCGGATTTTGGGCCGGAGGCGTGATTGGTCCGTATTTTTTCGAAAACGATAATGGTGTGGCCGTCACCGTCAATGGTGAGCGATACCGGTCGATGATAACCAACTTCTTTTGGCCTGAAATCGAGAATATGGATCTGGACAACATGTGGTTTCAACAGGACGGCGCTACGTGCCACACAGCACACGCTACGATGGAAGTTCTGCACGAGCAATTTCTGGACATGGTCATCTCGCGCGGAGGCGACGTGAACTGGCCACCGAGATCGTGCGATTTGACCCCGCTGGACTTTTTCTTGTGGGGTTTTCTTAAGTCGCAGGTCTATGCCAACAAGCCGCAAACCACCGATGCCCTCAAAGTCAACATACGCCACGCCATTGATCAAATACAGCCCGATTTGTGCGCCATAGTCATCGAAAATTGGACCTTTCGTGTGCGCGCCACCAACCGAAGCCGTGGCGGTCATTTGAATGATGTCATATTCCATACATAATGGGGTCGATAGACCTTCCAAATAAAAAAAAATTCGCAAATATCTCTCCTACATGTATTTTTTTTTGCATTTCAAAGATCAAGCGCCCTTAATGGAAAACCCTATATAACATTGAAATGGAAAATAAGAATTTCTTGCTAGTAAAACCCTGTTACTTACATTGGTGCAATCCGGAGTTTGACACCAGGACCTTGTCATAGCCTTAAAAGCGAGCTTAGAAACTAAATAGGCAGATAAAAGTTTACTACGAACTAAGTACAATTAAATTATACCAAACATACATAATGGCTTCTTTAATGAATACTGCAAAAATATTATAATATTGAAGAAATTAAACAAGACATACTAAGAATCTTACATATAAAAAAAACATTGAAATGTTTAATATTTTATAATATAAAAAATACATGGATTTTCTTTGTACCTACATTTGTTATTAACAACAATTAGTAATGAGCAATTTTATTTGTTGTTAGCAGAAGTTGTAGTGAATTAGAAATAAAATCTATCATTTTCTGGCCAGGACTAATCCTAATTTAGTATCAACATAAAATAAATTTAATTTGAAATATTCTAAGAAATTTTACATTATTTGTACTGTGTAAAGATTTCATTAATTTATTTCTAGTTAAATTATATGCTCGAATAATTATATGAAATCGTTACACGCGATTAAATAAAGTTACACAATGATTTAAATTTTATCTAATAGAATAATGGCTAACCGGGCAATGGTGTTCCTGTCTTTTTATACATACTGAAATTATATATAATAAAATTTCTGTTTTCAAGTAATTACTAATATTCGACTTTTTCTCTCCAACTAAGTGGAAAACTTGTGTTAGGGATGGGATGACAAAAGCTCAAGGGGGTGAGGATCGACTTTCATCATTAAAGATTTCATAAACGCTAACAAATTCAAAAAATTATAGAATAGGTAATAATAGATAATATAAGTCTGATGAAAAATTTAAGTACTGGTCAGTGTGAATATCAATGTCTTTCACTCTAATCAGAATTCCAATTTCAAATAAGCTCTTAAAGTTAAAAAAACTGCTGATCACTTGTTTTTCCATCGTTTGGTTTTATTTGAAGTCATCCTTTTTGTGACCATTGAAAAATCTAAATATTATATATGCAATGAAAATCATTATATACCTTATTTAATTAGGCACTTATGAGCATTTTACAGGGTCATAGTTAATGTAAAACTACCACGTCCCGTTCGGAATGTAAATTCTACCGAGACGAACCGCCAAGAACGTCAGAAGTTATTTCTACCAATTAAATAACACAGGTATGTTAATAACTCTAATTAAAAAGTATATTATTATTATATAAAATAATTTCAGTAACATGCTTAAAATTTTTTAATGTACGAAATCAGATAAGTGACGAATGATGAAATATTTCTAAATACATAGCTTAAATGTATTGAGGTCTAATTATATTTAATTTTATCTAAATCAGCGAGACCACGAATTTTATTTACACAATTAGGCAATTAGTGTCCTACTTCTTATTTATTTATATTTTTCTTACAAATAACAGATAGTGAATCATTGCGTTTTAATGTTTGTGAGTTAAGGAATGATTATACATTGGTACGTGATCTTTGTTTTTAATGTATTTAAGAAAGCTAGACGAAAAAATTGGTCACCCGATAATAAGTGCTCATCTTTTCCCTCAGCCGTCAATGCGTTGCCACTGCCCAAGTGCCCAAGTGTGTGCGCAAAGACAGTTGAGGGAATAAAGCTCCCTCTCTCATAGTCTGGTAGGATAACAGTCCAACATTACCTTCGAGAGTTCAAACGACAAATGGCTTAAAGTGTTACCCGGAAACGAGAATGTAACTTTATCAATTTCTTAAATTTAGACTGCCACTGAAAATTTGTTGTCAGATAAAATTATTATTGTCCCAACCTTTGATTGAATCCAGGACTTCAGATTGTGCAGACATACACGCTAGCGCCTGGGACAACAAAGAATAAAAACACTGATAATGATAATTATGTATTGAAACTACATCAACGTAAATTACACGTTTTATCCACAAAGAACGAATACTCCTAACGAATTCAACTTATAAAAGTAAAAGAAAAAGAGTGATTAAAAAAAAATCGAAAGAAATTTCTTAATCAAACTTTTCTTTAACTCGAAACGCGAATTTATTTTTCTCGGAATCCGAGTAAATTGACTTGGTTTTGGTTTTATTAAGTGGGCGGATGAGAAATAAATGTATTTTTATCAGGTTTAAGTTATACTGAATAATTAATTGGCTTAAACTATACTCATAAATTATACATCATAACTGAATATTTTCTTTTCGTACGTACTTGTACTCGTTCGTACTTGTCGTTGTTAGCTTTAATATATATTTTTAATAAAGATATTTGGTTATGAGTATTACAATTTACATGGTGGTCTTAGTGTAAGCCCTCCTGGGAAGGTAATAACCACTCATAACGTATTCGACGGCGAAATAGCAATAGTTATACTAATATTATATTTAATAGAAGTGTTTGAAGGGTAATTGGTAGTTTAACGATAGAGTATGGACACAAAGGACATAACATATTATGGGCTATCTGATGGAGACAATAACTTAATGTGGTTGTGGACCTACCCAGGCGGACTTGCACAAAGTCCTACCACCAAGTAAAAAATAATTAAATTTTATTAAATAGTACGTGACTTAATTTTTTCACTTTAAGCTACTCTTTATATTAACATTATTATAGTTAATTAGTTTTATCAATAGCATCAAGATAATAACTATTATTAATCATGAAGTTGGCAACAGTGTTGCAAGGCAGAATAATTAATGTTCGTTCATTGACCGCTATGGTCGCCTCAAGCAATTAAATCAATCAATCTATTTCGGGTATACTATAGCAAAGATTATCTAATAATATTTAATTTTAATTAATAAAGAAGTCATTTAATTTATTTTCATGATGAAGACTTAGGATTTGGATATTGAAATTAAAATTAAGGAGATTTATGATGAACACAGAGCGTGAAGGAATGTATTATGTATTCGCATTGAAATCAGTGGAACTAATATGTAACGGCCTGAAAAATGTGCCACTGCTCTTAAATGGCCTAAAAGGTTACAGCTTATTCCACCACGTGGTTCTAATATAAGATACATACGTGGCAGAACTTCATCTATGACGCGTGACTCATCGTGATCTTTTCCCTCAACATGAAATTAATTTTAAACACAAATTAAGCAAATAACGAATCAGTTGCAATTGCACGCTTTTGATCTATTTTTATTTGTAAAAGGAAGGTAGACTTGGTCACCTAGACATTTCAAGTAAGAAGCCATTCAATGCTTTGCTAAATATAAATACTAAAAAGGACGCATGGAGGCAAGTTTACTGTTTTAATAATTACCATTAAAATTACATTGATATTTCAAACCATTTATCCCAAATTACCCACACTAAGACTAAGTGGCAGAATTTTTATAACATTCATAAAATGAATTGCTACTAAATCTATTTAAGATCTTGATAGTATAATATAAATATGTACTTAGTTTCTATACTACCAACGTGATGATTTACTAAAATAAATTAGTTCAGTGGAGAGGTAAAATATAAGTTTTTTATCCTAAAAGTGGCTGGTATTGATATGATCCGCGTATCTGTAATTACACTGGCTGTTCAGAGGGTTTAACACAACGCCCTACACATAATACAAAATTGTATTTATCAATGAAATTCTCTTATCTAGTTAGTTTGTTTCTTTTCATTAATTGTCATATTGCTATTAAAATCGTCGTTCGAGTAAACATCTGTTTATCGTACAATTGTAACACTAAAGGTTTCGATTGAACGCTTGATATCGCCTACTCGACATTTAATGGAATGCGTGGGCGATAGTAACAAAATGTAAGTATCACTGTGTTATCGAAATGCTTTTCGATTCCAGGTTTATATCGGTAGTATTATTTATTTTATTTATAATACAATTAAGTCATAGCTATTATAATGTATTCATTACAGATACATTGGACTGTGACGACATAACATAAATTATCATTTTACAAAAAAATACGTTTTTGAAGCGAGCTTTTTACTCTGCAAATATATCGTTCTATAAAAAGCATTTCACAAATACTTAATTTATTTATGCAAATGATTCACTTTTACAATACACTGAATTTTAAAGTTATATACAAATATATATACAAAATATGTTCTTAAGAAATTAAACCAATAATTAAGTCAATTGCTTGTCAATGATATTTTATGAATTTCAAAATAGTCTGGTGAATTATTAATAGACTCACTTATTTCTATAAAGACGAAAATATGATTCATAATATTGCAATAAGTTAATAATAATAATAATATCCTGGGACATTATTCACACACGGTCATCTGATCCCAAACTAAGCAGAGCTTGTACTATGGAAACCAGACAACTGATATACTTACATATATTACTTTTCTTTTGTAAATAAATACTTATATAGATAAGTACACTCAGGACAAACAGACATGTTCATGCACACAAATGTCTGCCCTGGGTGGGAATCGAACCCACGACCTGCTGAGTGAAAGGCAAATATTTTACCAACCACGCCAACCAACCGGCTCGTCAGCTGATTGTGTAATCAAGATTTTTCAGTTGTTTATGATCCTTTCAACAACTTAAATAGACTGACTACGTGACTGCATGCAAAAACTAAGATTATTATATATTAGTGAAAGTAGTTAAATTCATTGTATTGTGTTAAAGGGACGTTAGTGAAATTTTTGGGATACGAAAATGCTTGTAATTTAATTTGCTTTTAACTATTTTCTTATTAACTTTATGTAGCCAAAGATTGTGAAAAATTGGTTTATACGTTTTGTAACAACCTTTTACCCTCAATTCTTATATATATTATGATATATCAATTAAATCAAGATGATGATGTATTTGCCAGTAAGGCAATGACTTTGCAAGTCTTTGAAGCGAGCTTGAAAATATTTTTAATGTCTGAAAAATACACAAAGCGGTGGTAATGGTAAATAATCACGTGGCAGACTTTCATTCGACACAAACATGTAGGCACAAAGCTTCACGATCTGCCAGTAAGTCCCAGAAAATGTACCTTAGATTCATCTGTTCATTCATCTGTATTCAGATGTTTGACCGGGTTTGAGCCCGTAATCTTGGACTAAGACACACGTGTTCTAACCACTGGGCCAATTCGGCTCTTCTGCGTCGATGCTTTGTTTAATTTTGTTATTATACTCGTAAATGTATCAATTAATAATCTATTGTAATTAAATTAAATATAATTCTTTATCAAGATACATTTATATGAGACAATATTCGAACCTTGAATCTAAAAATATGAAGAATTATCGCAACAAATTTTAAAATTCTTTTCACAAGCTAGCGCATTTATTAATAAGTTACAATGTTTTAATAAACGTTCCGAGTAATTAATTTTAACTTCAACGTTATAACATTTTCAAACATGCCTGGTATCGCGGGAATGTTCTAAAAAATAATTGTCGATTTTTCAATTGATATAAATTTGACACCAATAAATTCTTACCATTTTATTACATAATGTCATAATATATAAATAGACAAGGTATTCTGTACATGATTATATAGATGATAACAAAGCGTTGACTTGGTATGTGGTGATTATACTTTACAACAATGATATGCATATGTTATGCATTTTAATTAGATAAATAAGTTTTTTGTGTGTTCTTTACACTAGGTTCTATAATTTTGATCGGAATGAAATACGAAGAATTAAAGATTGAGATAATTATATAATATTAATTAACGTCCAAATCTCTAAAATGTTTTTTATAAATTAGCCTTTAAGTTTGAAACTATAAGGTCTATTATCGAATGAATAAAGTATCACCCATATATTCATCTAGATAGTATTTAGTGTTAACCCTTTTAGATTTCTGTATTGCTGTTGCAAGCGCTATAATAACTTTCCGGGCATAATTTAAATTATTATACGTTGGCGTAAGATACATATTTCTATAATATGGTCTATTGAAATATACAGTGGTGGTCATATAATTAGAAACACTTCTTATGAATAAAGAAAGTGTAACTTCAATGTACAAATGCTCGTAAAAAATATACACATTCAATAATTAATAATCATGCAATAATATAGCCACTCAAATAAAAAACTCATTAAATCCATAAAATATAAAACATATCTTACTTTTAATTACAAAATGAGTCTTACATATGTAGGAGTTTATTTTCTGTTACTGGCCGCTTAGACGCCTAATTAGAAACATTTTAAAAAAGCATCCATAGCTCGTTCTTTTTTTGAAATTGGAGAATAACATTTCTTTTTCTATTATTTTAGCGGCAATTCAAAATTAAATCTGAATTTGGAATGGAAGAAGTAACACAAATTGTTAGTAAAAATTAGTCAATTTTTAACAATTTTTGATTCAATTTTAAACTTTGATTTGTTTCAAATTATTGCTGTTCATTAACTATCTGCTAAATAAAATCGAATCGTATACCAGTTGTTAATAAACATTACAATTTTATCGTATGTTATTATTATGTAATTTGAAAGAAATCGGTGAAAAAAAAAATACAATATTTACCTAATATTAGTGATTGTATAATAAAAATAATGAGATATTATAGTTTTTAGCGTGAAATAATCAACATAAATGGAACATAACAATTATCATGTGTTATTTGAATAAAATTAATTCGTTAATTATAATAAAAAAATATCTTAAAATAATTAAATTTTACTTTAAATACCAACTACTTCAACTACATGCATTAAATATGGCAAGTCAATAGCAATGAATCAAAAATTTCGTCACTAGTATTTATCATCATGACGATTAAGTGTACCGCAGGTTTCGCAAGGCGGGCATGGTCGTGCGTAGAAACATACGCGTTTATCTGGATCTAGATCAGACTTTTGTGGCGAAAGGTCAATAAACCCACGTTGTGAAACACGAACTAACTGTGAAATTGATCGGGATAGCGTATCGAAAGTGCATTACAAAAGAACCGAGTACTTAAACCATTAGGCATTGCGATATATTATGCATTATCTAGATTTTATAAATATAGCTTCGAATGCTTTGAATTTTACTTCAGATCAAACTTATGTAAGATTTCTTGCGCATTAATAGTTGGTTCGTTACTTTATCAAAAGGGCGAAGTTGAATCAATATGAAAGTAGATTTTTTTTTTTTTTTTTTTTTTTTTTTTTTTTTTTTTTTATTGTATAGGTTGGCGGACGAGCATATGGGCCACCTGATGGTAAGTGGTCACCAACGCCCATAGACAATGGCATTGTAAGAAATGTTAACTATCACTTACATTGCCAATGCGCCACCAACCTTGGGAACTAAGATGTCATGTCCCTTGTGCCTGTAATTACACTGGCTCACTCACCCTTCAAACCGGAACACAACAATACAAAGTACTGCTGTTTTGCGGTAGAATATCTGATGAGTGGGTGGTACCTACCCAGACGAGCTTGCACAAAGCTCTACCACCAAGTAAATTGTCTTGACCAATAAGTAAAAGTTATACTTTTTGGTTAAAAGACTCAAGTTTATTGACAAATAAAAGTTCTTTCCTAATTACAAAACCTATTATCGTACTCACTCTTAGTAAGTTGTTAAAGTTTATTAGGAGAAATTGAGAGAAAAAATTGTAAATTTTTATGGTGTTCTATTCAATAATTAAACATTTATATTAAGAAGATTATATTTAGATTATAACGATATCTAATCATATTGTAGTTACAGATTTATTATTTCAAGCACACTTATTAACAGTAATCTAAAAACAATTTACACACTGTGAATTTTATATGCAAATAATACAAAAACGTGACTGGTTTCATTCACAAGCACTATGCCATAAAGATGATTCAATCGTATCAGTGATGTAATATTATGCAGTTGTTCCAAGATGCGCGGGCGCAGACGCTCTGTCCTTAGAGACTTACTGGTCATTGGCATTAGTATACAAGATCAAGGTCATAGCTCATCTTCATTTTGTGTACGTTTTTGCTATTAATTATAAAAGTATGTTCGATGGATATGGTATCTTTATTAATATTATAAATGTAAAAGTGTGATTGTTCGTTTTTCTCTTTTACGTAATAATGGAAGCGAATGACGAGATTATAAATTCGCAGTTTATTAGTTGAATTCAAAAATGTACTAGATCCATCTACAACATTACTGTATAGAAGCTTATGTATTGTTATTTTGTGTTTTTACTATAACATATTACTAATAATGTTTTATTGAAGGTATATAGCTCAGGGAGAGAGTAGCACCGTATTATCAGCTATCAAGAGCGTAAATTAATTTTGTTCATTCAAACGCTGTGTGCATGGCAATAGAATTTGGTGCTCAGCTCTTCTATCAGGCCATTTACATATGTATATGTTCAAAAGGTCCGACGATGTCAACCCGCCCTGATGTAAACCGCATTCTAACCTATTTTCGTTAGAAAGTGTATCAGATGTGACATTGGTTTTTTTTTTGGAATATTATCAAAACGTTTATAATGCCAGCCGGTAATATAATATGTTCACTAGTTTTGACTATAGTGGATTATTGTTATGTCAAAAACTTAGATTCAACAACAGACTTAATTAAAATAGTAGAAATTGTTGACATTGACATTAAAACTGCGTGCGTTAAACATCAGTTATGTAACATATATGATTAAAAAGATTACGAGTGATACAAATGATTGTATTCACACAAATTGCCGCATCCATTAAAAAATAATATATCTATTCATGTTTCATGTTGAGTTTAATATCCATTATTTATTTCCACGATTGTGTCTATCGCGATATTCACAGTTCAAGGTGAATTTTACTCATAATTTTAATTATTTGAATTTATTAAGCGGTCACTGACGTGAGTTGAGTGTTTTACATTTACAAAATACGAGTAATCTAATTTAAAAAAATAAATTCAAAAGCGTGTTTGGGAGATAATGGTGAGAATGTTAATGCTATTGTTTCTTAGTTTTAATCTTTTACTGACAAAGTTTTTAAGTTAATATGTACTAACATCAATACGTCAAATCGTAATATACACAAGGCTTAGATAGATCATATGTTTTAAATATTGTTTTTGTTTTTTATATTAGTATCCAATCTATGTTACTTTTATATAATAATATCGTATCGTATATAATATAAGCATATATAAATATCATGACATAAATTAATTCATCATCATACATCTTAATTTAAATCAAAAGCTTAAAGTGCACCAACTCGTACGATTACCTCTTAAGCGAACGCTTTAAAATAGTTGCATGTGCGGTGAATGATTGCCGAAAACGTTCATTAGATTGAATAAGAGCATGGATATCGAAGGTGGCAAGCGACTTTTTTATTTAAAAACCGGTTCCAAGGATTTTGAACCGAATTTGAACCCATGCAACCCTTGAACCCAACTTTTAATTGATAAAACGAATTTGAAATCGGAATGATTTTTTACTCATTACTTTTGGCTTATCTCAAAGTATTTGTATGGCTAGAGAATTTCCTTAGGGATTTGGTCAACCGGTAGGATCAAGTTAACTGGAATGATTTTGATTTTAAAATTTTAGAATAAAGGATTGTTATAGTAGCAATTGTAAAAATGCCGGGATTTAGTTGAAATTTTCCTCATGCTGATGCCAACATTCTATATACCAAAGGCCGGTAACGCACCTGCAAGTCCTCGGATGTTGCAGATGTCCATGGGCGGTGGTAGTCATTTTCCATCAGGTGAGCCCCGGTAGTTTGCCCCCTATTACATAAAAAACAAATCGAAAGAATCCAGTAACATTCATCAAAAGATATATTTAAAATCTTTCGAGCAGCATACAATATTAGCGCTTAGAAGGCACGTTAAGCTTAGAACAATAATATCTTAAGTACATCTTATTTCCCAAAGCCCAATAGCCGGCAGTAACCAAATGTTTCAGATCAATTCTATTAAAGAGTTCTTCAAGTTTAATTAAATTTTCAATAAAATCAATTTCTTTGCCTCTTATGGTTTCATCGAATTTGCGAAGGCAGATATATTGTCTAAATAGAAAAGGGCCTAATGTATCTGCTTGCTGAATACCTCCTTTCGAAGCAAATGTATCTTAGCCAAATTAAAATCACTGTTTACTTAAGTATCCGTTGAATAATTTAATAAAAGGCTGTGAACATTTATTTTTTAAACCTTATATTTTAAATACATTGCCACATGTTAAAACGTCCGTCCTGTATAATCACGTAATAATTGTTTTAATTTTATTAATATAAAGATAACTTACATAATTGTAAGCCTTCTAGAGAACTAATAGTATTACTAACATAGTCATGTTTTGTATGACACACTTAGGTAATATCCTTTTTACTCTTGTATAAATATTGATATTTTTTTCCTTGTTTCCTTTTAAGTATTGAATGTATAAAATGAGACTTAGACGTATTGAAAGTATATTTTGTTCCAAAACAAGTGCTTGCTTATTTGTAGAATGATTTTCTTTTTTATTTTAAAAATAAATTGTAATATAATCGATGAGAATGTAATGAATTCGAAAAAATAAGCGAAAAAATGTTGCCGCAAAATGACTATGATTATAGCTAGTCAAAAGAGAAAAAAAAACGTCCAAGTATGAGGTTGGACTCGATCACTGAAGATTCCGTAGCAACAATGTAATTGTTATTATGCCTACTGTCATGATAACGGTCATTGTTACTTGTATTCTGTAAGGATACAGGTGTTTTATAGCTAGAAAACGCTTTTATGCCGGGATAAAGACTGATAGACAAGCAATGGACGGACAGACGGGTTAGCATTTCAGCCTTTGGACACGGAATCCTAAAAAACGAGCAGAATTTAGCAAGAACTCATGCTAGAGAATCCAGTGTTACTTTGAATACATAGTAAAAGATAATTAATTTGAAAATTCTGTGCCAAGGTGACTCAAGTGTAATCACGTTGTCTTTACAAAAAAATTATGATTATTTTTTTGTATAATTATTTGATAATAATCATTGCTACATTAGAGCATTTTTAAAGAGTACTATTGTGAAATTTAGGCAGATTTGCTTTTATCCGTACTTTGTTAGTTTCTTTCGTAAAAGAGATTTTCACCTTTGATCAAATAATAAATATTACTTATATTGTTATCATATACATAATTTTGCTAATTTGTATGTATTTTAAATAATATTTAAAATAAATGTGTCCGCAACAATTTTTTTGATTTTTGTATTACATTGCATACAAACAACTCACTAACTACTGCCATTACATTATTATAATTATTAATAATCTGTGAGTACTATTATATAATCTATATCAGTTAACTATTATTCAATTTATATCATAATGTCTTTCGATGTGAACATAAAAATAGAAAAAAAAAATAGATAACAATCAGAAAATCTATATACAATTGAGTTCGTTATATCTATCATCACGGTGTACCAAGGGTAACTTTATCTATAGTAATCTTGTACCATAGACATGATCATAATAAATTATATCTGTTATGACAATAGCCGGTGTTAATCCGTAGGCACTCTGTTGCAACTGATTCGTGTTTAAGGCCGCGCTGAAATGTTAACTGGTCAAGTTTGCTTGATGGATCATTACCGACTTGTGTAATACACAGATTATAGTTTTCAACATTAAGTACCTAGATTTCCTCTTAATTGGAGCGGTGGGAACGGATTTTATAACGATTTGCAATTTCATTCTCTTGATAACGTAGTGCCGACCCTGTTCTTAATAAATTGTCCGAACACCGGAAACGAACTAGAAATTATATTTCTTTCGTAATAATAATTTACTTGTGTTAGAATTAAAAAACATTTTTTTATTTTTTAAAATATTATGTTAAATACGTCTATTTCCGTTCAGTATCTGATTTAAATATTGCAATAACTTACTTTATTTTAACAATCATCAACAATATACGCATAAAGAAGCTACTCAGTTTTAAATATTGACAAATAAAATAGTTTTAATGATTACTTAAAAGCTTTCGATAAATAACATTTTTTTTTTCTATTAATTTATATGAACATTTATAAATTCCAGTTAATGATTTAATAAATAATCCATGTTATAAAGAAAAACTCGTAAGATCGCCATTCTATCTAATAACTTGGTTTATCCCGAACGGGCCAGTAAATCGGGGCCTTATTGAGGTAATTGGGTGGAGCAAGAGACAGTTCGTTACAGCAAATATTTAAGAGCCCAGTTTCTAAATGTCACTAACCAACAGCGATGTCATTATGAAATCATGGATATAAATTGTATATATAACTTTATGTAATTGAGATGTTGATATTTAAAAAATATTTCAAGAACGTTTTGGCTATAAATAGATACTCGTACATAAATATTCTTAATACATATTACATGATACATAAAGTAATTTGACCGACTTTAAAAATAAAGAGATTATTAATTCGGCTTTTATTATATTATGATCTGTTAACATACACTTGGTGGTAGGGCCTTGTCCAATCCCGCCTGGGTAGGTACCATCCTATTTTCTACCGCCAATATAAGCATAATATATTGTTATGCATATAAGCAGCAGAACATATTGTTATGTTCCGGTTTGAATGGTGAGTGAGCCAGTGTAATTGCAAGCACAATGGACATAACATTTAGTTCCCAATGTTGGTGGCCGATTGTAAGGAACGCTCTTCTACCTCCCATGGGTGGAAACTAAGTGATTCACCACTTTTGGCATACATACTTGATATCTTGGCTGGTTTTGTTAATATTTTTTAATCTTAGCATAATATATGGTTCTTAAGTTACATATTTATCATATCATCGGACTACAATCATATAATATACTTTGAGAAATAACATATATTGAAATAAATAAAAAAAAAATGGTGCAACTCTAACTATTCACAAACTGGAAGCTTTCAAGGTGCACGATTTTACCCGACTTAGTTGGCATATAACATAGGTTCTAGCGCACGTTTATACATTATAATATAAAACAATATAGCTTATGTCGATCCGGAATAGTTTTTTTTTAAATTGTATAATAATTCTTGGGATTATTTTCAAGTCGTAATATTCTCCACTCTTTCTATATATAAATGTGTATATGGAATAGTTAAAAACATAGATATATATATAACACATAATATTATATACATATATATATATATATATATATATATAAAATAATCATCAAAATTGTATATAAATACATTATATATATAAAAATAAATAATAGTTACATAGAATCTTGTCCTTTTTTTAAGTTATTTAATAATAGTTATATATACGGATACTTAACCGATGATATTTGATATACAACTAATGGTGCCGATATTCAAATCGTGTGCAATCAACGGATTTGGCTCAATGCCAATACTTAAATGTCAAAAGTTGGCGAGGCAGGTTTTTATGGTTTCCGCTTCCGTTTACAGAATCCTTGTTTTGATAGTAACAGGTAGGGCGCCATAAAATATTATATTTACCCATTTTATTTAGGTCACCGAAACCTATAAGTTTTACGCCCTTTATTTACTGTTATGTGAAATCCATGGCTATTTGTAGCATGTTGAATTGGTTGTTTTTCTATCGGGAAAGCAACCGTGAAACCTGAATCGTACGCCGTGAAAACGTGCAACAAAAGAAAACTGGAATAAATAAAGCAATATGAAGAGGAAAGTATTTAATGGAACGGACAATTATATTTGCTAAATATACAGTAACAGCCTGTGAATATCCCACTGCTGGGCTAAGGCCTCTTCTCCTCTTATTGAGGAGAAGGTTTTGGAGCTTATTTCACCACGCTACTCCAATGCAGGTTGGTGGAATATACACGTGACAGAATTTCAGTGAAAATTGACACATGCAGGTTTCCTCACGATGTTTTCCTTCACCGTCAATCAAGAGTTGAATTATAATCACAAATTAAGCACATGAAATTTAGTGGTGCTTGCCCGGGTTTGCACCCACAATCATCGGCTAAGACTCACGCGTTCTTACCACTGGACCATCTCGGTTACATATAGCTCAACATAAATGAATACAGTTGTGTAACATGTAAGTATATTAGGTATTATAAAAACTGTAACAAAGTTTTGTTGATACATACAAATTGTTCATTTGAAAATGGAATGAGCTTAAATGATCGCCGATATGATGGCACCTTGGATGCTGTTCAAACATATTATATTACATTTCGAATAGGTCTATAAAGCCTAGTGACGATAAAATGTGAATCTCAACTAAAGACTATGGGGTCAAGTCCAAGCAAGCACCACAAAGCTTTCATGTGCTTATAATTCATCTCGTTGTCATCGCGAGGAAACTATGTGTCACCGTCGGTGGGCTCCAAACCTTCTCCTCAAAGTCATAATGTAAATTTTCCAACAGCAGTTACTACGTGATTTCCAGAACACTAAGTATTCCATGTATAGACAACTCATGTTGTACTGAAGATCATGATGAATTGCACTCGAATTTGACCTACTAAAAATCGTGTCAATAGAAGTGTTTGATTTCAAAACAATTATTTATTCTACTTATTTTATTAATAAAGGCGAATTTATTTTACTTTTTAAATTGCGAGAATTTGTGTGTATCTATGATAAAATGACATTTACTTAAGTTCTATAATTATTTATAAGAAATTAATAATTCTACTACATTATCGATTAAATATCTAATTGATTTAATGTGACACGTAACTATTACTATTAAAGTACATCCGCCGTAAATGTTAATGTTCATATATTATGTATGTACAATACATAATATATAAGATTATATTTATGAAGTCTGATTCATTTTTAATTCTGTTCAGAACAATAATTTATTTCTATAGTTTAATCTAAAATCTATTAAACATAGAAAATAATACTCAAACCTACAAATAGTAAAAGAAGTAATACCGTTCGAATTACAATATTAAAATCAACATAATAATTAACAATAGAGAAGAGAACACCATGTATAATAAAACTTTCATTAACGTACATTCTATGGACACAACAGGAAGACAATATATTTAAAAAAATACTGTTTTTTATTTATTTTTTATTGTATAGGTACAAGACGAACAGACGGACGAGCATATGGGCCACCTGCTGGTAAGTCGTCACACATAGACATTGGCATTGTAAGAAATGTTAACGATCGCTTACATCGCCAATGCGCCACCAACCTGGGAACTAAGATGTTATGTCCCTTGTGTCTGTAATTACACTGGCTCACTCACTCTTCAAACCGGAACAACAATATAAAATACTGCTGTTTTGCGGTAGAATAGCTGATGATTGGGTGGTACCTACACAGACGAGCTTGCACAAAGCTCTACCACCGAGTGAGTGAGTTAAATGAGTAAGGCAGATTGAATAACAACATAGTAAAACAACGTGAATTAGATCATAAGCTATCTTAATATATGTTGTAAATACGAAAACAGATATCCATATACCTCACTAATTAGCTCTATGGTTGACAAATATTTGTCATGGCGGAATTTGAAACCGCGATTCTATTCCAGAACACAGTCATGTCACCGCACCTATATCTAAGTATGTAATGGTAAATGATTTACGTTTCTGCAAATGATTCAATATTTATATGTCCATGTTTTAAACTGTGTCTAAGCGAGTTATGATATTTTGACCATAAGGCTTAGACATTGTAGGTCACACGTGTTGTTAATATGCAACTGCATTGCCACTGTATATACCACGGACGCCCACTCACTTATAATGATTATATTTTGCATAGCTTAAACTATTATATAAACAAATACAATCCACGATAAGTATTTCGTTAAAATAGTTTTATTGATATTGATTACTTTTATGATTATCGATCGAAAATTATTTAAATCTTTAATATTTATTTATTTATACGTATAATAATAACCTTATAAATATGATAATAATAATAATGTACATTATAGTATATAATTCAAACGTGTACGTACTATATTTTTACACATGCGCGAACAAGTATGTATTATATTCTCATAGAGTAGGAAGAGGTAAAATAGTACTTCAAAATGCCGGCTTTATATGATTTAATTATTATTTTTATTGCTTAAGGTAAGAAAAGATTTTGAAGTTAGTTAGTTTAGTTATAATCTTAAAACAAAATTTACATACCTATTTATAGTAAGTTAACTAGATACAGATTGTTTTAACATGTATAATATCATTGGTTACAAAATAACTTATTTGAATAACAATTAATTATTATGAGATAAAAAAAAAACAACATCAAAATAAGTAAACTAAGCTCATACAAATCATACATTTATATATTTATTGAAATATCACATTATCATTACAGGTAACCCAAAGCGACAGTGTGGCCTTATATATAGAACTAAGATACATGTTCTTTTTTTAAATGTTCGACCGGTTGGACCACATAGATACGACTGAATCTCACTTTTGTTCGTTGACTTTCGGACATAGGTCGTACTTATGGAGTGTAGAGTTAAGGATAAACATCTCATATGAGTCATCAACCGAAAAATTGTCTACCGAAATGTGTGTAATAAGGGTTCCATAAATTGTCAAAATGGGGCTAATGTTGCTAAAGGGTATTACACAGTCCTGGATTAGCCTATAAGCTATTTAAGCAATTGCTTAGGTCATCCCGTCTAGGGGAACACCAGAGACGACCGAGAAAAAAAAACGAGCACAAGAAAGTTGAAGCACTTTCAAAACTGTCGTTGACGTTCGGTTCGGTTTTTTCAATTAATTCTTTGTAGTTCATTTAAGGATAGGGGGGGCCCACAGGCGAAGATTGCTTAGGGTATCAAGTTATCTTAATCCGGCACTGGTATTACATGAAATGAGTACTTATGTATTTGTTAATTGAGATTTATAACATAATAACTAGTAAATATCGTCTTTTAAATGCCGATGTCTAACTCGACTGAGTAAAAGGGAATTTGAAAGAAGACGTGTTCCTTCAAAAACACTAAGTCCAGCCTCGCCACCTAAATTGCATACATTTCGAGGGACACAAAGATACTTCACCTTACACTCCGTAGTCGTTCTGCTTTTAATTGACACAAAGAAATAAATTGGTGTAAATAAATTTAGGTTCTATGCGTAAAATAATAAAGTTCACAATAGTTATTTACTTATATTCCTTATAGCTATTTCTAAAATAACATTATAGAAACATTTTAACAATGCAAACTCTACTGTTTATTCGCTTTTGCAAATTAAACATTAGGCAAACTAATAGAGTACATCAAATAAAACATAGCATTAACTAGGACTTAATTAAATTATTTATTAGATTCATAATATTTGTACAATTAGGAAAACAGCTATTTGTTATTCATCGAATTAATACAACTGCCTAATGAAACTTTAGCGATTGCTTTCAATAATTTGGAACTATTGTAATTTACGAAACAAATTAAAATTCAAAATACTTTATTCAATATTGAAGTATTACACTTTATTATTGATTGACAAACTGGAAACTACTAAAAAAATAAATATAAAATATAATCTTATCATATTAACTTAAAATCAAAAAATCATGGAACTTTATTGTAAAATTTTAAAAAGCCTGCATGCAAGACTTGATCTATAGATATGTATGTTGTAAATATATATCGACATCGCCAATGTCTGCAGCAGCAACGAAGAACATTCGTAATTTGAATGATTATAAATTGAATCTTAAACCTAAAAATCATTATCATATATATTTTTTATTGTTTTGAAAATTATCTTGATTAACACAAATATGTTGCTAATAATAATAATCTTTAGGATACACTTTTGTGCTGGAAGGTAACATTCGATTCACTTGAACGCCTTTATTAAAATCCAAATCTGATCCACTTTCCATATTAGTCAATGTGTAAGAATCACCAACTGTCGTTTGTAGGTGGCGGTGGTGGTCTGGAAAATAAATAGCTTAGTATTACACTAGCTCTATATAATTATATGATATATAGTGCATTTGCTTCGTTGATCTACTCGTAGGGGTTAGTTTATTCGGCTGTAGATTTTACGGTCACATCCCTGGTACTGGTAAGTAAAAAGTTTATGCTTTTTGGCAAGAAATTCTTAGTTTTGAAAGTGACTAACGTCATTATCATGGCCCGGCCATGAGTCCTGTGCATGAAATCTCTCTGGTCGTGTCGGATTGCCACCGCTTCGTATTGTGAGAATGAGGGAATAGAGAGTACACCTGAATTTGCACACACACTTGAGCACTGTAATTTCCTCTGCACTTGACTAATTTATGGCCTACTTAATTTTCTTTGCTAAACATGAGATTATACAATTTTGTAAATAGTTTATCCTATTCAGTGTATTGATGAATTAAAATTCTAGTAAAACGACGAAAATTGTATTTAAAAAAATTGGTAAATTCGCCACGAAATTATATTTAACAAATAAAGGCGGATAAGTATTTCCGCAGATTTAAAAAATTACAAAATATGTTGTTGGCTATTCCAGATCTAATAAATAATATCAAGCGGTAATTAATTTTAGGGTATTTAACACTTATTAATTTGCAAAATTCCTTTTTGGGATAAGTACGCCTTTGTAATTAAAGATAGCATTAAGGTTTATTGGGTATGAATAGTTTTCGTATTATATGTATAATGAAGATAATAAGCAAACAAAAAAACGATTAAGGGATTACTTAGGGATTTCTGACATTACAAATTAACACAAACCAAAAGAAATCCCACGGACAGAGTGCGCGGGAATACATTTTTTTTATATAAACTTAATTTTATTCAATGCTATTGCAAATATTTAAAAAAAACGAAAAGTAAACTATTTACGTCATGTTATAGTATGTAACCCAGCGGTTAACCGCATGAAATACATACTACATATTTCCTTATGCTTATGTGTACAATACATAGAAAGCACTTATAGTAACTATATGACAAGAATTTATATCACACACTAAAGTCTGCATGTGTTTAGGTAATGTGCGGTTTCATGATTTAACACTTACGTAAATAAGTATAATTTTAATATTACATAATATATTATGTACTGTAAGGGCATTTCTATAATCGAATTCCAATGTTTTTAGTAAATAATTATAATGATATATTATAACGTTATAGAAAAGTAATATAAATACTAAATATATAGATAAGAAAGCACTAAGTAACAGTTGTATTTGTTATATCGTAAAAACTATTAGGAAGTTATTTCAAAGTCAGTTTGGATAAGCAATTTTTTTATTATATATATTTTTTCATAATTCAATAAATTCATTACGTATCATAATATGTTTTCTAGAAGAGCTTACGTATATATTGTATTGTGGAAATATTTGTTAATATTTGACTAACCCTGGGGTGGTCCAATTGGCGTCGTCACATGGTGCAGTTGCGGGTGTTCCAGGCTCCTGTCTGTTTGAATTTAATAAGTCGTATCAAAAACAAAACATACAGGTAAATATTTAATTATTTCTATGAAAACACAAAGACGATAGTACCTCACTTCAGAGCAGAGTTCCCTGCTTAGAAATTGTGAATTTCAACCGAAGATTGTGATTCAAATCCCGGGCAAGCACCACCAATATAACAATAAACCAACATTTTATCATTGTATAAATTATGTATGAATTCTAATATGACTATTGAACGAAGTTCTTTTACGCGGTTTACAGTAGAGTAAAATGGCAGTGGCCCAAGGTCACGTCATATAACGAAATATCGTTCATATTGTGCCTACCAAATGGTACAAAATGCGATGCGTTCGAATTTAGGAGGTCAATATAAAGGAGGTTGTGGTGCATTTTGGCGTGACAAAAATACAGTTATATAAACAATTAAAACCTACATTTTAAAACACGGTTTGAGTTGAAAAATTATCGTACAGAACTTCATTCTTGACGGGGCTATCCCGACCCACATTTTTTTTATTGTAAGTGGCCCATGCTTTATATTACTGTAGGCGTTATCCATGGAGGATATAATAATATATATTTAGATAAAGATTTACAAATTTATCACTCATAGGCTCGAGCAATTAGTCGCCTATAAAAGCAATCACAGGACTAAAAATATAATAGTAATAATAATAATAAGACGAGTACATTTAAAAAAAAACATCCAATACCACACATACCCCAAGCTTGCCAGCGACAATGTTTCCAGTGTCCTCAGCTTCTTACTGTACGCTCTCCATAGTTTCACACATAATGGAGTGAAAACTGTGCACCAAACTAACCCTAGAAGAAATCCACAAAGCCACCATCCGTTCTGAAACAATAATGCGTTAAAAATATGATTAACAATTTGATATTTTTATGTATTATTTAAAATAATTAAAATAATATGAACAAGCTTCAAATATTTATATTATAAGTATCAATTTAAATATTTAATAGTAGGAAAGAAAGAAGAAAATATTTGATATTAATATAGCCTTAAGCGAAAAACAAGGATAATATCTATTCGTCCTTTCTTTGTATTTAGGTTTCATCATAAACAGTCGCATAGCTTTCAGTATTATTTAAAATAATATCCCTGTGATTTTGATTTCATTATTATGAATACCAACAATGTCATTGTATGTAGTATATGATTGTAAAGCAAGGTTTTTAAACAATACTAGTTTTGCAATACGAGAAATAAATGAATCGTTTAATACGGTACAACAAAGGCACCGAAATAACCATGTCGAATTGCGTTAAATGCTGATAATTATGACGTTTACATTTTCACACATATTATGTTATGAAATATTAATATTATTTAAATAGTTACAGACAGCTTAATGTTCCTTTTGTCTGAATAATAGAATTTAAAAAAAAACAAATGACTGAAAAATCTTTAAATGCAATGTGAAGGTTTTTGTCGAAGGTTGTATTAACAATTTTATTTCCTGTAAGACATATTTTCCGCAAATTTTGCCAAAAGTCAGTTTGAATTTAATTTACATATTACGTTAAAATGGAATTAAGATTGTGAAATTAACTACACTTAATAGTTATTAACTTTTAATAGTTATTAACTTTTTCTCTCAAGAAACTCTTTGTAGCCGATATCTGGAAGTCGACTGTGTTTTAACTCCCATACTTCGGGAAGCACGCAAAGACGTTGGTCTTGAACAGGCGCCTGAACTGTATTCGGTCGTGTCTGATTTTCCGTCCCCATGGATTATGAGTGACAGAATAGGGAGTACACTTATGTCTACTTGAGCACACACTTGTATATAAATCGTTCCGAAATCGGTCAGGAGGATATTATTATTGTATTTGATATAAAAAATTAATGTATATTCCGGAACTGAAGATTTTATAGTGATACATAGTCGTCCACGAAAAATTAAAACACACAGCCAGCGTAATGATTTATACTTCTTATAGTGTCTATATAAATGTAATGCGCAAACTACTTTTTATAAGTTGAGCGAAAGAAATTAAAAAAAAAAAACATTTCACCAAATTAGAATCATCTTACCAAAGCTGAAACGTATTTGGTGCATAACAATGTCCTGATGGCCGCAAACACAGCAAACAACGGGCCACAGCGTGCCGCGTGCTCATTTACAGCGCCTATCGCATGCGTACGCCAACCAGCTGCGTGTGCTATCAGTCGTGATACGAAGATCGATAGCTTCTGTAAGATATATAAATTTTAATTATTCATATTTACTTGTAAATTTAAGAAAATTTAATTGTAACAAGATATATACAGTGGTGGTCATATAATTAGAAACACTTCTTATGAATAAAGAAAGTATAACTTCAACGTACAAATGTTCGTAAAATAAAAACACTCAAATAAAAAACTCATTAAATGCATAAAATATAAAACATATCTTACTTTTAATTACAAAATGAGTCTTACACGTCTAGGAGTTGGTTATTTTCTGTTACTGGCCGCTTGGACGCCTAATTAGAAACATTTTAAAAAAGCTTTCGTTCTTTTTTTGAAATTGGAGAATAACATTTGTTTTTCTATTATTTTGGCGATAATTCAAAATTTAATCTGATTTTTATTTTGTTCAAAATAGGCAAAAATAAAAGTAGTGACGTGTCAACTAGGCAAATCATTGTTAATTTACATATAGATCATAAGTGGGCGCACAGAAGAATAGCTGAGCATTTAAATTGTTCTGTTAAGAAAGTTTTTAATGCATTATAAAACACATGGAACTGTTGAAAATGTTCTTAGAAAGGCTAAGCCAAGAAAAACCTCTCCCAGAGAAGATACGCTAATCAAGTAAAGGCTCCAACCAGATTAAAAATGAAGTTTTTTCGCCTGATGACCCGAGAAACATCTCGTCAAGACTGATACGCCGAAGATTAGTGGAAGCTAAATTGTTTTGAAGAATCTCTCGAAAGGTATCGCTTCTTACCAAGCAACACCGAGGGAAGCGATTATTATTCGCAAACAAATATGTTAACGGTACGAGAATGGAAAAAAAGTGTTATTTTCAGATGAAACAAAAATAAATATAGTAAATTCCAATGGAAAGCGCTATGTTAGACGTCCTGTAAACAATGCTTTTAATTATAAATACACAAGGAGTATAGTCAAGCACGGTGGCGGTACAATGGATCAATGGCAATACAAAAATATCTTAGAGCACACAATGATTCCCTACTCAGACGATCATTTGCCTATAACCTGGATCTTTCAGCATGACAATGACCCTAAACACACGGCCAATAGCGTCAAATGTTTCCTTAGCGAACAACGTATATCAGTTTTAGACTGGCCAGCAAATAGTCCGGATTTAAACCCGATAGAAAATCTCTGGTATATTGTTAAAAAGAAAGTCTCAAACAAACGTAACACTAGTCAAAACGAACTATATGAAGCATTTGTTGAAGCATGGAATTCAATCCCCCTAGAAAAATGTATGAAATTGATTGAATCAATGCCACGTCGTTGCAGTGATGTTATTGAAAATAAGGGATACGCCACTAAATATTAATTATAACTATTGGTAGGCTGTGGATAGTAGCCATTTCGTAAATAACAATACTAATTACTAATACTTAAAAAAATATAGTTTTTATATTTTTTGTTGTTGTTTCTAATTACTTGACCATTATTGTTCATACCTTAAAACTGATTTAAATGTTTATTATGTCCGTAATGTAATATTGAAACTGCACTTGTGTAATGGGTTTTATATTGTTTTTCTAATAAATGATAAATCGTTGAACATATTATTGTCCTATTTATTGTTTAATTTCAAAATAAAAACGATTGCGGTGAAGTATCTTACATAATGTCAAGGACCGTTGGTACTGTTTCTAATTATACGATTCTAAGTATATCATACTAATATTATTTAGAAGTTTTATGAAATCGATTATTATAGATTATAGTTTTAGAACAAGATAAAATATAAGGGGTCCATCCTAACTAATATTATAAATGCGAATGTGAGTTTGTTTATTTGTTACGCTTTCGTGCCTAAACCACTAAACCGATTTTAAAAATTCTTTCACCAATGGAATGCTACATTATAAGCGAGTAGCTTGAGCTACATTTTGGCCCCGTATTCCCACGGAATCAGGAACTACGCAGGTGAAACCGCGGGAAAACGCTAGTTGTTGTGGTGCCAAAAAAAGCTGAAATACAACAGATAAACGAAACCTTTGTGTTTAAGATTTGTAGATCTCCGAAATGTCTACGGATGAATCTGTTCAGCTTTAAATCCATCACCATTGATATCAAAACCTTACAATTTTATGTTAAAAAAATGGACAAAAATAAAATAGATAAAATTCAATACATTTGAGATCAGGGTCAGCTTGGGTTGAAATACTATCTTTATATATGTATTTATAATATAACTGGATCACCTCAGTTTGGGTTATTTAGGAAAAATAAATTTACTAAAAATGTATATATATATTAATATTATACATAATTCTGTTTTATTCATTAATACGTCAAACAAACATAAATATGTGAAACTATTGTTTAAATTTACTACTACTTACGTTACTTTACTAATTATTTTTATTTCGTGTAACAAGCTAGAAAAAAAATGTAATAAATTATAATTAGGTACAACATGAACCTGAAGGTCATAATAAAGTTTGCTTAGTTAATAAAATTATACCTACGAATATATAATCCAAAAAAAGCATGTTTGACGTTGTCCTAAGTGGGCCTATTTATTTCCAATAAGATAAATCGGGCCAGCCATTATCAAATAAATATGATGAACGTACTAAGAAGAACATACAGAAAAGGAACAAAGTTTTTATTAATATGATACTTATTTATATTAAGAAGTATCATAATAAAAACTTATATTTAACCAGATTTCCAATGATGACATATTTATTCCACTATCCATCGATAGACCACTAAACCGATTTGGTTTAGTGGTTTATCGATTGCAAACGAACTAATCCTTCCTTTTTATAATGTTAATATAGATATAGATATTATATTACGTCCCTAATGTGTTTCATGTAAATATTGTAATATTAAAATTAATTCATAAATGAAAATAATGTTTATCTAACTAGGATTTATTTTTAAGCAAAACCATAAAATATCCTAGTAAAGACAATTCAGTGGTGTTTGTTTGGATTTGAACCCAAAATCATCAGTTAAGATTCATCATTCATTCGTGTTCTAACCACTGGCCTATCTACACATTTTATGTTAAGGGTATAGAAATTAAAACTCATAACAGTGTTTATTAATGAGCTGCACGTAACAGCCTAATTGTTTTGTATGTTCCTTGTTTATTTGTGGTTCGGACGTGACGGAGTTTTCTGCCAAAATGTTTAATTAAAATATACTACACATTATACAACACTACAATCATGTAGTACATGAGTAATAAAACACATAAAGTGCATAACGCTAACAAAACTATAATATTGTTGCAGTTTAAGCTGTTTCAAATGCATCGTTAGTTTTGTGGCGCATAAGAGTATAGACCTCGAGTTCCAGGGTTAATATCTTAGGTGTAATCAGAAGAAAGTCCTATCGGAAGAGCACAGTCGGAAAATGGAGAATGCACCTAATTTGCGCAATTGGCTAGTCTCTTGAGAATTGATTCGGGATAAAGTAACTTTATTAATTCATCGTCATTATTAAACTTTGGATAAAAATAAAATATATACCTAAGTTAAAAACAATAATGAATTCTTGATTAACCTTTTGAGCTATGACGTCTCCTTGGTTGTCGATGTAGAATTGCGCTGTGTGAATGTGACTGAGAGAAATGTTCAGTTTCCGGCGAAATGGCATCATTTGCAGTTCAAGTTCCGTCAATTTGAACACCAACTCAGTTCTCAGCTGCTCCAATGGCTTTATATTTGATAGATGCAGCCTTTGTGTTCTTGTCGCTGAAAAAAAGAACATTCGACTGTAATTCCATGTTAACATAAGTATTACATTATTTAATAGACGTAATTGAAAGACAAATAATATTACAAGATACCGCTAGATGTCGCTACGGTATAGTATATAGTATTATTAGTATAGCTGTAATGTTACGGTTGTTAGATATTCTGTTTATTTACTGTAGAGAAAATATGTGAATTCAATTTAAATGTCTACTATCATAATTAACCTTAATTCAATGGAAACTTTACGTCTTGTCTAAACCAGATTGGTTTTTATTAGGTCCATACAAGTAATTTATATCCAGAGAGGAGAATATAAGCCGACCTTTAGTGAAGCTTTCGACTTAGATTGGGGTAAAAACGGGAAGTTCGTATAAAGACGGAGGCGTAACTCCAAGTTTACCCTTAAGAGATCGTAAGAGGCTCTTTATTGGATGAACCGACTATATATTAAGGAGCTTGTAGGCTAATATATTTTTTTTTGTTTAATTAAAAATGTCAAACTTATTTTTGTTTAGTGTGCTCGATGGTAAGTAAAACTATGGGAAGTAAGCATTTAAATATGTACGTTTGAGAAGTTTAAGAATATTACATATGTGACTATGTAACATAGACGTCTGTTATAAAACATTATTACTGATTGCTCAGTATTAATACAATTCCGTGAAAATGAAATGCCACAGACCATTTTACCAATAAATAATTTACACGCATATGTTACAAACGTATCAAAAGACAAGACAAATAACATCTACTGTACGAAATTATATAAATGGATAAAATACTTGTTCGAGACTATTTGTTGATTTTCAAACAAGCAGCATAAAGTTAATTGTATAATTGTGATATATATAAAATGTTTTATGAAAAAGAGTTTGTTTCATGCCAGTTTTTATCTTCATCATTTTTAAATTTAATCTTGAAAAATAATGATTGAAAAGTCCTCGTGAGAATTTACTCTTTCCCACTTCTTTTTGAATTTTGATTCATCTAATTTTATTTTGCTAATATACATACCTAAGGTCTCTAACCTTCCTGCGGTATTCAAATCCGATACTTGTACTGCAACATTTTCCAACTGGTCAACGAAGGATGGTAAATCCTTACCCACGACTGGTCCATTGAATTCCATTCTTAAATATTTAAAAACGACTAACATTAAAAAAGGCAATCCGATATTCAGAAAAACGAGCGATTTATTGTAATTTATTGTTAATTAATTTTGAAAATTGATCAAATAACCTTCAAGATAGGTTTACTATAATATCAGCATTCAGCTGTGGTATTTTGTAACAACTTACTACGTTATAGAAATTTTATAGCCAATTTCGCATATCAATGGCAGAACATTTCACAATCCTCTTCGGAAGTGAGCTTCTAGTTTTTTCTTACAGAATAGCTCAACTGAAACGATTGCTTTTAATCTTACCTATATTTTGTCAAATTGACATCGGAGACAAAGAGTATTCGATTCAGGAACTTATTGAAATTATCCGATATTGTCTTCAGAAAGCCAACATCGATAGTAGTCGATAATCTTTTCAAATCATCTTGAAGCTCGTCCCATTCAAAGTAAGACGTTTCTTTGTTCACATCTAATATTTTTTCTAATTGAAAAACGCTGTACGCTGGCTCATTCTTTTCACATTCTCTGAACAATAAATGAAATGTATGTGACATGAATTACCTTTTAGATATAAAATTTACATTTTAGCTGTAAGGAATAATTACCGGAGCCTTGTAGTAAAAAAAAAAACAATTTTAAAATAATGAAGAATATGTTTTATGTTCAATACGCACTTATATTTGTTCTTATCTTTATTCATAAGTTCATTGATTTAAAAAGCCACATAGTAAGGTATATTTATATTGTTTTCTTAACTTCAAACACTATTAATGCAACTTCGGTTTGTTATAGCTCGATTTAATTATTATATAATAATGTAATTACAGGCACAAGGTACATAACAACTCAGTTCCCAAGGTTGGTGGTACATTTGCGATGTGAGCGATGGTTAACATTTCTTACAATGCCAATGTCTATAGGCGTTGGTGACCACTTACCATCAGGTGGCCCATATGATCGTCCGCCGACCAATACAATAAAAAAAAAACTTTTTTGAAGTCTGTTAGTTTATTCATTTATTTTTAATATAATAAAATCGTCTGAAGTTTTAAGCAATTGTTATGATTTTTTGTTATAATTTAGAATATACTAAATGTATAAGTATTATAATCATTTCTTATTCGCCTTTATTTTGTTTCAGATAATTTAACGTCCTTTTTCATAACATATTGAAAGCTTTTTAGTGTCTCAAAATTATTCACGAACATAAAAGTATTACTTAAAATAAAACGACACGTTACCTTAAGATGTCTTTGACAGATACTTCGATGGTTACATTGTCTAAATCTTTGAATAAAACATCGAAAATACCCTCGTTATTTGATAACAAAGGTGACGGCTTATCTAAAAGTATCGATAAAGTCTTGTACTGTCTAGTGTCCCACAAAATTTGGCATGCATATACCTGGTTTAAAAATAAAAAATAAATGTTTATGAATAATTACTTTACGTAGGATTTTTGTAAGCCCAGTGGTAGTTTTTAATTTGACTATCAATAAGTAAGAATAAAGATTCTATGTTGAATAAATTATTTTGATTTGAAACGAATTGATTTGCCACCCACTCATCACATATTCTTTTGCCAAACAGCAATACTTAGTATTGCTATGTTATGGTTTGAAGGGTGAGTGGCCCAGTGAAACTACAGACACACGGGTAATAACATCATAGTACTCAGGAATGGTAAATATTTCTTGCACTGCCAACGTCTATGTGTGGGCAGTGGTGACCACTTATTATAAGGTGCTCATTTACTAGTCTGACAGTTTATATGAAATAAATAATAATAAATACTTAATAACTTAAAATTAAAAGTAGAACACACACCTCATCGAGTAATATTACACTCATTGTGAATATTAAAAGCGAATAGCCTATTATAAAAGACTGAGCAAACAACATTAAATGGAAATTGCTAACAAACAATATGCAGGCGTCAAGTATATAAAGGTAAGTTAAATTAAAATATTTTGAGATGAAAATGAAAAATAAACATATAAATTGGATTTGCTTATAAATTAAAATATAACTTTAAATCTTATCACATTTAATAAATGCTGTTATTTAGTAACTTGTATGTTCAATCCAAATTATAAAATATTTATTAGTATTGTATACTATTTTATATATATAACGGTGATTCAAATTGTTTGCTATAAATTGATATTTATATCAGATCTTAAGGATTCCATGATTTTCTACGTACTCTCAGAGTAAAGATGATAGAATTTCTATGACTTATTTTACTACCAAAAAACTCTAAATCTGGTTATGTACCTCACCATGGCCCGCGATGAGAAAGGTCGCACATATTAAGCTCCATAATATTATAGAAGTGATACAAATGCAGAACGAAGAGCTGAAATAGCACACTTAAATTACGAAACAAAATATTACCATATGTTTTCTATAATCTTTGATTATTTATAAGTACTCACACTTGTAATGTTCTTTTTGCGTGGATTTTTGCGTTTCCACATCCACAAAACATTGCAAATAAAACGAGCATCATTACGAAACTGAGAGACACGTTGCAAGCTGTAAATTAAAAAATATATATTTCTACATATCACATGGTACAAATTTCAAATTTATTTCTGCGACAAAAGTATATATAAATCTGACTCAGATACAATCAAATCCACTATTATGCATTGAAAAGGAGCGCTGCAATAAGGTTCAAGTCTTCTTCTTTTGCTAGCAGTGGGACATATTTTATGAAGTGTTATTTTCCTTACTAATTTTTTGGTCATTAGATCTAACATATATTTGACGTTTTAGATTATTTTAAATCTATAACATCTTACGTAGTGCAGACTAGTAGTTATTTACTTAGTAATACATACGAGGAAAGCAAGCAAGGCATAGAAGAGACTCACCTAGCAATATCATCCATCTCCATAGATCATACTTGTGCACTCTGTCCAACCCATTGTCGAATTGCCTCGCGAGGCTATGCAAAGCTGACGTGAGATGGCGCACTATATCGTTCAACACTCTTGCCGAATTATGAACAGATTGTCTTCGGTTTTTTATATCTCGCAGGATATCTATATGACGGAATTTTAAAATAAGTAAAGTGTTTAAAATAAATTTCGTTTATGATCTATAAGCTGCAATTAATTGGAATATACTGGTGGTAGGGCTTTGTGAAAGCTCGTCTGTGTAGGTACCACGCACTCATCAGATATTCTACCGCAAAACAGCAGTACTTGGTATTGTTGCGTTCCGGTTTGAAGGGTAAGTAAGCCAGAGTAATTACAGGCACAAGGGACATAACAAGGTTGGTGGCGTATTGTAAGTAAGCGATGGTAATGCCAATGTTTGTTGATGATGACTTACCATCAGGTGGCCCATATGTTCGTCCGCCTACCTTTACTATAAAAAAAAGAATCAAACTTCTACAGCTCTTTCTTACATGTAGTAATCTAATAATAAAAGTATCGAGACATATATTTATTATTAGTAATAAACTAAATGCTCAAGATCATTGTAAACTTATACTAACGACTCTATTAATAGTTCGAGCGCTACGAGTTTTAATCATCGTGGAATTCTAAGATTTTCCCAACTTTCTTAATGGCATTGCATTTTTTCTCAACTCAACATATTTTAATAAGCAATTGTATTATAAAAATATATTTAAAATATTTGATTTTAATTATTACATATTTATGTAAAGGATCTATTTACCTGCTCTGACGAGTTCCGTTTGCGAATATATAGCCGAAGGGAGGGTACGGAACTCTTTTCTGGCCGCGGATATGGCCTGAGTAAGGTTAATGACTCCAAGATCTTTTAACTCAAGTAACTGGTGCTCTTGAAGTATCTGTTAAAATAGTTATAATTCATTAAGAGTTTGTTTTAAATACAACTAAACGATATACGTTACAAACGCACAACTACAATGTTAATTTTTTTATTCTTAATATATCCTGATAATAAATAATTATTTTTAAAATAGTTTCTATTTCTTAAAAAGCAGATTAAGCCCTTGGTTGAATTTTTAATCCATTTTATTAGCTTAAAATATTTGTTAATAGATTATCTGTCAATTTTAGATTAAATTTGTTAATCGTCGGAATTATAAATAAGCATAATCGTATCGTATACTTACTGAATCAAATTTCATCATTATATGCAAAGAATTTGTATTAAGTGTATCACACAGAGGAGCATCTCTTTCGACGCAGTTTTTCTTCAGACTATCTAGTTGTTGAGCCAAGTCTTTAATTTTATCTGATGTTGCTATTGCTAACAGACCAGCTTTGTGACATATATCACGCAATGATGACACTTTCATAGATAAATCCTCACTCTCTGTAATAAAAGACAAACTTTAATAAAAATAAGGCCCAGAATCCAAAGATTATATTAACGTAAGGCACAATATAGCGTGAATGTCAAGTGGTATATCTATGTTATATTGTTGGTGAATGAGTATTATTTGGCGCGCTAATCCAACCACTATCTAATACCTAACTGGAATATCATTTATTTAAAAAAGTATGTAACCATCAAAAATATGGCAAGCTAAATGGAGTATGACATATAATTAAAAAACGCAGATGAAATCACAAAATACATACTCTTAATATATTTCTATGTTACTAATATTACAAACATATTAAATATTAGGTATGCAACTAAAAAAATAATGAGCTACGAAGTTATTTCCTGCTATAAATTTAAAAATAATTTGACAAAGTTTATTAATTTTAGCTTTGAAATAATAATTAACATAAAAGCTGGTCTTCGTCTTCAAGTTAATTTACCTGTTATAATATCTGCTAGTGAATCAAGAACTAGGTCAATGCCACTCTCCGAAGCTATAGCCTGCTGGATCGGTTGTCCAAGAAGCGTCTCTGCCTCTAAGAACAAGTTTAAAATATTTCAATTTTAATATACTCTTTAATGTGAGAAGATAACATTCTACAATTTTTTATGTTAATTAGGTTATTAATTTGCAAGATCTACTGTACTCGTTAAATATAGGTCCAGTTGATAAAGACTATTAAAATTAGGCAGAGAGTGTTTATAAATTATTTTCTAAGAGGAAAACAACACATACTGTGTATAAAAAGTCTTATACTTTTAGAGATAGGGAAGGAACCGGATGTAAAGTTCCTCAACCACCATAGAAAAGGGAGGATCCTCCGACCAGACGGGTGTTGGTCTGGTGGGCTACTGCCCGACGGTTGTTGTCGGGTTCTTGTATATATGTTCAATCGCTCGGATAACTTTAATATCGCGATGTAGGATACGTCAGTTCTTAGTTTTCGTATGTGGCGAGATAGATGTCGCTACATACTCTATAAAATATTCTTCAAAAAAATTAAACACTTAAGATCTTTTTAACTGTAAGTAATAATTGTCTGAGCACTTCGTTATTTAAACCAGTATTTATGTAGTTAAAGGATAATTTATATAAGAGTATATCGTTTATCTAATGGGTAGTTAGTCTAACGATTGCAGATCCCGAGAGTCGTTTCCTTGGTTTGGATGATAAAAGCTATTGGATTTTTCTGTCTCGGCATCGTCAGTAGTATACAGTCACCTGGAGATCGAAAATTGGCAGTTTTATACACCTCGTATAGCATGTAAAGTCGTCGGTTCTACGCACTGACTCTGCTGTCGCATTGTATGGCCTTAACTTTGGAGTTTGGATTAAGAAAATTGAAAGAAAGAGTCCTACGCTTGCACTCACACTTCTACAAGCGTAGTACTCGCTGAAATATGGTATGACTGCCGTCGCCAAAAAAATAATACGACAACATTATTATTAAGAAAATCCAAATAAGATATTTTGTGAAATATATTTTATAAATAAATAAATATATATCCAACGAATTGTTAAGACATTTGAAGATCTTTTTAACTATAAATAGTACAATGAAGTCCTCTCACGATATAATGTAACCTGTTATCAGTGGGTCTTCCCGGAAACTCAAGGGTTGCCCTCCCCATTACTTCATAAAATGTGCGTAAAAATTGCAGGACAAATTTGTTAGATAAAAGAAATATATTTTCTTTTTTTTACTATTTATTTAGTTATTTTAACTGAATACTGCTTGTAATTGTTGTGAATTGAACTGTAGATTTATATAGATTGTAGGCTATAAAAATATACGTTAGTCTTAGTCGTGTTTTAATTTTCACAATTCTCAGCTCTCGCTAAGATTGGATAGTGGCTACAACTTGTATAATTTACCCAAGATTATTGGTTGAAAACTCGGAGAAACAACACTGGGTTTTCATGCCTTTCTACTACTTATGTATCTTTATAAATCTTCAATCATACATAAGTATGTATGTGTCTTTTTACTTTCAGAGACCACGACATAACACAACCTAAATGAAGAAGCGTGGTGTAATAAGCTTCGAACGTTCTTCTTAATAAGTCTTACCCAAATACATATGTATTTATATGAGACATTTACAAACCAGTTATTATATGTTTTTAATTCCTTAGTTTTTATAACTCACCTCTTAAATCCTCTTTATAAGCGTAATATACCATATCTACAGGTGGTACAAGGCTGTGGTGTAATTCTTGCGCAGCTGTCGAAAGCCAAGATGCTATATCTGCGCATGCGCAACTAATGATATTTCGACTCTCAGCTACAGCCATCCGAGATTGCTCGTTACTTAAAACCATTCCCGATATGAGGAAACTGAAAATATACAATATTTTTTAAATTATTTAAGCATTTTGTAAGATGTATATTTGCAGTCTTATTAAAACCATTAAATAATTTAAATCACATAATATGTAGCTTTATTTTATACTATATCAAAAAATAAAATTTAAAAGTAAATTCAGGTTACACTGTCTGTATTTCATTTCAATCCATTTCGTTCAGCCGTTACGTAATGATAGAGTAACAAACATCCATCGAAACATTCAAAGTTATACATTTAGAATAACAAATTCTATTTGTACAACAAATAAACAATACGAAAGATATATGACTAATAACAATGAAAAATCGAAAATAATGTATACAATGCATATGCAAATTAGTATTTAAATGGATCGTCATCAATGCAAATCGACAAATCTAAGGTACTTTTACCATTCCAAGATTCCCTTATGTAAAAATTTTTTCCGTTCCGTAAATATAAATATATAAAAGCGTGTAAAACAGCTACATTATAGTTCATGAAGTCAAAGACATTTAGCGAGAATGTATAAACTCTACCCTTTTCAACGATATGAGAAGGTCTCTGAAGGATATCTACAAGTAACTCATGCGTTTTTATTGCGAACGATGTTACACTTTTAACAAAATAAAAACTTTTTTTAAATACGCCCAATCAACTATCAGTATTTATGACTTATGTTGATGAAATATCAGTATTTTAAGGTTTGTTTCGTTATTAATTATTTGACGAGTTTATTACTAGAGGGTAGACACACAAACTGGAGTACAAAACGGCATCTCGATATTTTTTTTTTAAATACTTCTAGTCCTTCTTTAGTGTGTGTTTCTTTTATTAGTTTTTTGTATTAATTTTACAAATAATAACACATTTTAGTTTAGGTTAGCGCAACATAATTAAGTCTTAATCTGCGCTGCTTCTAGTACTACTGAGCGTTGTAAGATTAAAATAAGGTAAACGACATACTGATAAAACAAGATTAGAGGATATAATAATTAGAGAATATAATTACTAACATACATACAGCACATTGATAACATTGGATTTTTATATTTTCTTATTACTTAAAATAATGACATATTCATTTTTCGATTCACCATTTTATGACTTTCTATATACGCCGCTTATACAGGCTGTAACAAAATTCGTGTCCGACGTATAATAAAAAGGAATAGCTTTTAAAAAAAATTGTATGCACTCTTTAATTACTCGGGATACGTGTGAGAATCGGGTAAGATTTACGAGTCGATTATTAATCATTATTTTTACAATTAAAAATGATTGGATTCTTAGCCAGTTATATATTATATATCTATAGCGTTACCTGTACCTGGACCTATTTTACTGAAAAATATTGTGCGTCATAGTTTTGATATGGCTATAAACACAATGTATTTTCTTTTGCTTGTAATAATTTTATTATTGACAAGACATGAGCGTGAATGTAAAAGTGATACTCTATTGTCACCATTCTCAGATGGTATAGTATCAATAACTGCGTTAAAACCCTTAGCCAAGAGTTCGCACTTGGTAATATCGCTGGGACCGTCATTAACGGTGTAATGCTTTGCGTTCCCGAGATTTCTACCTGCTTCCAATAGTCTTGAGAGCTCTTAATTGGATCGACGGCGTTTGGGAATAGTAAGCCTAATGGTATCTTACATACTTCATACACATTCTCCTCTATTTGTTTGGAAGTTCGTTTATTTTTACCGGTAACTATGTAAAGGTTTGTCGTAAATATTATTTACTCTAAAATAAATTGGCCAAGTGACGTCATAAAATTAATCGAGAATATTAATACACAATACTTACCAGCTAATAAGTAAGAACAGGAAAGTGAAGATCACTATAATTTTGCTATGACAGTCTCTCCTCTCTGGCTCCAAAAATAAAGTTCCGGATTCTATTTCATCGGTGCATTTTGATTTTGAGAATAATGATATTAAACTTAATATGAAGAGATAAATAGGAATAATCAGAGCGAAAATTCCGAATATAATTATGAACACCAAAAATGAAGATTCCACCCTTATTGACTGTAAAAAAAAAAATATACAAATTAAATAGTCATTTATAAGATTAAAATACATCTTGTTAGTTTTAGTGAAATATTTGGTTGTGGCGGATGTCTGTCCTTAACATTATATAAAAAAAATATAGTAATGTCGATAATTTTATTGAAATGTCTATATTTAAAATAATGAAATAAAATAATAATAATATTGCCGAGTTGAAAACAAAAGACTTAAGTTTACGTTGTGTACACAACTAAAACCTTAAAAAGTACGAATTGTTTATTAATTTTATGATATTATTATAAATTATACGCCTAATACAATATGCTTGTGTTTATACAACACGACGTTATAATTCTATTTACTTGGCTTTAAAATAGGTACACTTAAAACTAATGAAACCTTTGTGTGGCCATCAAAAAGTTCAATCGTAGGACAAGGAAAATCCAAGAATAGCAATAAAATTATATTAACGGCTTGAATTATAGCTTCTTATAGTTATAAGTTATATATATAGTTATAGAGAAACCTCTTTTTAAAGGTTAAGCTTTAGGTCTATTTTAATAATTAAAATAATAAGAACTATTGTATTAAATGTGACAGCTCTTATTTTGTCGTTAAAGTTTGTCGTTAAATATTTATAATTACAAAACAGTTGAAAACTGCTTTTTATTGGCCTCGTTTGTCTTTTTAGATAGCTTACACGACTGTAGACCAACAAAGAGTTATTGAGTGTATTTTTAAGCTTTATTGTCTCTAAAGAATTGTAGGGTATAAAAGGCGCAGTTAACGCCATCTTGGCATCATCTACCAGACAACCTTTGGGCTAAGCAAATAATCACGAAATTCGGAATTTGATATTACATATTTTTTTTTAGATTTTTTATCCTTGTTAATTGGCATTCTTTTTGACACACTCGACTCTGTTGGGTGATTTTCATGAACATATGTACGTGAATTTAGGTAAAAATATTTCATATGTTTTACTAGAGAACAGTAATCATTTCTATCAAAGGAAATGTTAACGCATAAACGTTAATCCAAGGCGAACAATTACACCCCTCACAATATTAATAATTGTTATGTCAGAAACAGACATTGCTCATAAAGTGAAGTATCCATACCAACGATGACCAAATCTTGCTAGATGAGCGATAAGCTCATTGGTTAATGAGATACAATCTCATTACCCTAAGTATTTCCTCTGATAACATTTTGTATTTGTGTAAAAAACTGTGGCACTTGGCATCTAATGGATTAAGTTCGCTATTTCTATGTCCGGCGTGTATATCTGCAATTTACTTTTTTTGTTTGATTTATTTATGCTTACTTTTTATTTTTGAACAAATAGAATAATACATGTTTAAGATAATTTATTATTAATAATAAATAAGTTATTGAAACTATTAAATAATAATCATATCCTGGGACATTATTCATACAAGGCAACCTGATTCCAAACTAATATAAGCAGAGCTCGTACTATGGAAACCAGACAACTGATATACTACATATACTACCTTTCTTTTGTAAATATATACTTATATAAATAATTACACCCAGACACAGGACAAATAGACATGTTCTTGCACACAAATGTCTGTCCTGGGTGGGAATCGAATCCACAACCTACGGCGCGAAAGGCAAGTATCTACCGACCACGCCAACCGGCTCGTTAAAAAACTAGTATTCGTCCGCGTATTCCTTCCTTGGGCGTCAAGCTGGCTTCGAACTAAAATTTGGTTCAGTAGATTTGCCATGCGTAACAGAGAGTTTTTATAATATTAGAATAGAATATTTGGAAAATAATTAGGGTCTCTAAATCTGGCCGTAAGTGAATGTTCATATTCCCTGTATACAGAAACCACCGAACCTAAGCTTTTGAAAAAAAAATAAAAAAAAACGGGATTTAGCGGGCACCAGTATCAGCTTGCAGGATAACCTTAAAATCCAAAATCTGTAAATTTCATCGAGTAACGGAATAGTAGTAGTTTTGATTTATACATTTAAAAAAGTTCAACGATACCAATTTGTTAATTTATGCTATGAAAAAGGTAAATATTTCGAAATTGCAAATTCATATAAGCTTTCTTTTGATTAGAATATCAAGGATTTTATAGTAATCCCGCGGAAGATACTATAAACAGCGATTCTTAGTATTCTTCTATACTTGTGTTCCGGTTTGAAGAGTGAGTTAGACATAACGTCTTAGTTACATGTCCAATTTTATGGGCGATGGATTACCCATTTGCCCGCCCACCAATCTTTTCTATAAAGATAAAAATAAAACCACTTGAGGGTTGGTACAATTATCTCACGCAATAAAACAAAACATTAAGTTAACGTATGAGGAGAGACAAATGCGGTAATATATTAAGAAAAAGTTAATTCGAAGGCCAGGTACAATCTCCTTTGATTGTAATTCGCAGTATTAGCTCGTATTTATATATTACAAGCGTATTACATTTTCTTGGCGAGATTAACCTCCATTATTGCAAGAAAGATTTTGGAGCTATCGACTTACAGGAAACGATCCTTTTAAAATGTCAATGTCAACGTGGAGATGTCTTTTGTTAAATCGTTGTACAGTTTTGTAATGTAAGCATATTACTGAAAGCCATTAAGCAGAAGATTTGAACTCATTTGAACCTTAACATAATTTATTATGGTTTATACTGGACTGGGACTGAATATGAACGACGGAATCAAATTGTAATAATAATAATAATAAGGGGTGTAAGGGAGTGTAAAGGGGGGGACACACTCCAAGCCAACCTCACCTGCACGTGGTACACCCTGCTTCAAACCAACGAGGCAATGGCGACCGATCGATGGCGGTATATCCATCTGGGGGGCTATCTAGAGCTTTTAGGCGAATGCCTTACTAAGGTTTAGATGGTACAACTGGCATTAGTGTGGGATGTCAGTTACAGGACGGCGGCGGAAGAGTATCAAGTATACCAACGGCGGCGTCCACGGGCTTAGTTAGGAAGCTTACTGCGCGCTCATCAAACATGGACTAGTATGATGAGCTCACTTGTCCAAACGAACAAAGCTATGAATACAAATCCGACAAATAAGCCCCCAGTTCCCGGTAGCTCCAAGAGGGACGCTGATGATAGTAAGCAGTTACCTCGTGGAGCTAGGGGCAAGATGAATCTCCGGGTGGGAATCTTTAACTATCAGAAGACCAATGCTAGTCTCTCGGACTCCGATACTACTACTGAATTGATATCGTCGTTATTGGCTGCGGATGTTGTGCAGGAGGCAAACGCTGATAAGCCTGCACCCGCCAAAGCTAGCAAACGTGCACGTAGGAAGTGGAATGAAGCTATGAATATCTTTATCCTACGCACATATTTTATTCTGACATCTATAGAAACTAATACAAAATCCTATCTTCCCGAACTTCATTCTAGATTTACAGAAAAATTTCTGGATATGCAGGCCAGCAGGCAACACGTAGGAGGCCAGCGACGAGCGATAGTGCGCAATAAATGACTAACTACTGAACAAATTCAAAGGATACGTGAAGAGGCGGAAGACTACTTGAGAAGTAATCCTAATCATATCAGAAATAACGTAATCGCTAGTCAAAGAATGCGTTGGAATAATGATTTAAATGAATTTATAATGAGAAGCTATTACAGAATTACTAACGTTGAAACCAATAAAACTGCGTACAGGCGACTATTACATCAATCCTTTATTTTAGAATACCCAAACTTATCCCATGTATCTGAACAACGCGTGGCAGACCAACGTAGAGTAATTATTAATAATAAACTTATTAACCCTAATAGACTTCAAGAATTAAAAGATGAAATTGCAATAGAATAAGCCAGTCTTAACAATAATAATATAAATCATATTGAACGTAACACACCCTCACAAAGTTCACAAGTACTTCATTTTATTTTAGATAACTCCAATACAGCAATAACAGCAACTCCAAAACCTTTACTACCTGTAACTCTTGAAAGCCTACCAATTATTGCTGAAAACACTGTAATAGCTGCGACCAATCATCAAGATACTGAAAACAGCGATAACTTAAAACATTTATGTAACCTGCCTATGGATCTACGAAATCAAATTAAAGAGACATTTTTATTCCTATTAAATAAGTTTAAAAACTCGGATCCCACCTCTAGACCCAGTATTCCTAAACAAAGGACTTCCAAAAAATTTGCTACTATAGTACAATATATAAACCTATCAGTTCTTCCAGCTTATATATCAAGGGAATCTGATTTTAGTGAAATTCAAAACGCAGTATACTGTAGCGGCGTTACAGCTGCTATATATAATGGATGCAAATTTAGTGATCACCAACCTACACACAAAACAAGATGTATTCCGAAATGGCAAAAAACTAGAAGATAAAGTTACAGCCCTTAGAGCAAAAATTGGAAGACTAACTGAATACATCAACGGAAATACGAGTGTAAACTTAAAACGCGAAGTTGATAAAATTAAAACAGCTTACAAAATACATTCACGTCATGAAAACGCCAATACGGATCTGGTTCATTTTCTTGACACTCTAAAACAAAAACTAAGCGCTCTCTCTAACGGTTACGTAGATATAAAGAAACCACTCTTCGAAAACAACAAAATGCATTATTTAATAATAATGAGAAATTATTTTATAGAAACCTTAGTACAGATATAAATATAAAAGATAATAATGAGGATAGTGTAAAAGATATGCCAGAAGTACAAAGTCTTCATCAATTTTGGTCTAACATATGGTCTCATCCTAAAACACACCGTGAAACAGATTGGATAAAGCAGTGTGAAATAAGATTTGAAGAAATTCATATTGATACACTGAAAGAAGTTATAAACAAAATACACAATTGGAAAGCTACTGGTTCTGACAAAATCCACAATTACTGGTACAAAAAGTTTACTTATCTACATCCATTTTTACTAACACATATTAATGCTTTTATAAAGAACCCTAAAACGATGCCTCATTACATTACATTAGGCTCAACATATATGATATCCAAAGACCGAACTGATCGAAAAAATCCTGCTAAATATAGACCGATAACTTGTCTCCAGAACATATATAAGATCATTACATCTTGTCTTAGCCAATTAATTTACAGTCATGCTATCTCACAAAATATTTTAACGGAACAGCAAAAAGGATGTAGGAAGGGTAGTTTAGGATGCAAGGAACAGTTAACTATTGATACAGTTGTTTCTAAGCAAGAGGTTATCAAAAAAAGAAATATTTACACTATGTATATTGATTACAAAAAAGCCTTTGACTCAGTACCTCATAGCTGGCTCATATACATACTTGAACATTATAAAATTCATCCGCTCATAATACAATTCCTAAAAAATACAATGCTTCACTGGAAAACCACTCTCAAATTGTATAATGGTAACGCTTGCTTAGAAACAGAAACCATAGAAATCCGACGTGGAATATTTCAGGGGGATGCCTTAAGTCCCTTGTGGTTCTGCCTAGCCTTGAACCCACTATCTACGCTTCTTAACAATTCAAACATGGGTTACAAGCTTACAAACAATAATGAACATTACACTCTTTCACATTTACTTTACATGGACGACATTAAAATATATGGAAATAGCTTAAGCGAAGTGCACAGTCTTGCTAATTTAACAGAAAACTTCTCAATGGATATTCATATGGAATTTGGCATAGATAAATGTAGCATACAATCAATTCACAAAGGCAAAATTGAACAAAACTCGTATCAACTTCAGTCGGGAGAAATAATAGAACCCGTAGATGAGACATCTGGACAAATACAAATACTTAGGCTTCAACCAAACTAAACAAATTCATGAGAAGCAAACAAAAAAAATATTATTACAACTATTTAAATCACGACTGTATAAGATATTCAACACACACCTAAACGCCCGAAATACTATAAAAGCAATAAATACCTTTGCCATCCCAATACTATCATACTCGTTTGGTATAATACACTGGTCAAAAACTAATTTAATAAAAATTCAACGCCTCATAAATACAACACTAACAAAATATAGAAAACATCACCCACGTTAGTCGTTCAATGCAGGATGCATTGAACGACTAACGCTCCCAAAAATAGAAGGTGGTAGAGGCCTCATCGATATTAAAAATCTCCATAACTTCCAAATTACCTCTATTCGCGCATTCTTTCATCACCAAGCCACCAAGACACAACTCCATTATGCTATAGTTCATGCAGACATTAAACTCACTCCTTTCAACCTTGTAGATCACGCAAAACAGAAAAATGAAACAGTTATCTCTGCACAAGATCAAATTAATACCTGGCTCCAGAAGTCACTTCATGGAAGACATCGCCGCGATTTGATGAACCCAATTGTAGACAAAATAGCGTCTAACACGTGGCTCAAACGCGGCGATCTTTTTCCAGAAACAGAGGGCTTCATGATGGCAATTCAGGATCACATCATACACACTCGAAACTATAGAAAACACATCATCAAAGATCATACACTACAATCAGACCTTTGCAGACACTGCCTCAATAGCTCCGAAACAATACAGCATATCACGGGAGCTTGCAGTTCAATAACACAGACAGACTACAAACATAGACATGATCAAATAGCTGCCATTGTTCATCAATTTAGGTTTTGTCACTAATAAGTTTGCATTCAAATACAAACTTATTAGTGACAAAACCCCTTATTACAAATACAAACCAGAAATCATTCTCGAATCGCGTGAATTTAAACTGTACTGGGATAGAACTGTTTTAACTGACAAGACTGTGCACTTTAATAGACCGGACATTATGTTGCTTGACAAGAAAAATCAAACAGTATACCTTATTGATATCGCCGTGCCCAATACTCATAATTTAGCTTCCAGTTTCACCGAAAAAATTGCGAAGTATACAGATTTGTCTATTGAAATCAAATCTCAATGGAAAGTAAAAGACGTAAAAACTATACCTATTATCATCTTATCAACTGGAGTCATATCTTATTCACTATTTACTAGTTTAGAAGCACTTAGCATTCACAAACGAACTTTTATTTTATTACAGAAAGCAGTCATACTCAATACGTGCAGAATTGTCCGGAAATTTTTATCAAACGGTTAGCTCAAATTCCCAACGTTTTTTGTTTGGAGAAGATCCCGCAAAAACGGAAAAATACCCTCAGTAAAACGAGAGCAAAGAAAATGTAAAATAAAAATAATAATAATATTATCAAATTAATCAAATTGTTAAAAATCATCAATATATATTATATTATATATACTGTATCCTATATGGAATTTGGAAGGCTATTTTATTTTAACCTTGGATAGATATTTATAAATATAATATTTATGTACTATATAATACGAATTGAAATCGCTTATTTAATGCAATTTTCCTTCTGATACAATTTAAGAAAACAAAAGGAACAAATGCATTTATTATTTTTAATAAAACTAAATTTTATTCATATTTATTTTGAAATCAAATCAAAGATAAATTAGCTCTTACCTACATACATCATGGGTATGTTGTTATGGTTGTGATATTATGTGATTTTTGCCAGAGTGGAAGTGACGCCTATCTCTCAAGAAATTTGAAGCATAATAAAATGCAGCTTAACAACACACTGGTAGACTACACCAGTCAGCTTCACAACACTTTACTTGTCTGTTTTTAAGGTGCCCACGGTTTGGGGTTGCCAATCTACTGCTGGAACCACAAGTCTAGATAAGTTGATATTATTATTAAAGCTTAAAGAAATTGTTTCCAAAACCACCAAGATTGCTTTGAACTTCATCTCGACGCGTAAACCGACGCGAGAGGGTTCCGTACCAAGAATTAAGCTTTCGCGCTTAAAATATTTTGAATTGAATTCCTTAATACGTTTAATTTATAAAGTCAACATATCTGTTTTAAAATCAGTATATGATTGGCGACAGATATAACCAACCGTCTTTCAAACAATTTTTTAGTTTAAAAACTTTTTTAAGAAACTAAAATGTTATTAAAGAAATGGTTAATTTTAATAGTGCTCTTTGTTATATTTAGTTGTGGTGATTTGAAAATCGTTCGTAAGTATATAAATATCACAACATATAATATTTACATGTTAAAAATTAATAATTGAAGTGCTTTTATAACATGTTAAAACAAAAAAAATAATAATGACGATTTATCTAAAAAAGATAAAAACGTTTCTTTATACATATATATCTTAATAATCTCTAATCTCTAATATCTATTTTCACTAACTTTTCATCTTTGCCTTTTTTTGTACTATAATCGATGTTTTGTAGTTCCGTAACATTTTTATTTTTTAATGAATTTAATTATACGTATGTATTTATGTTGCATGACTTCTATGCTATTTAATAAGGCAAGTATGCTGTTCCGATACTTAGTAGAAATTTACAGAAGTCTCAACTTTGTTTTTAACATATAGCAGTTTTAATTAGTTATAAACTATTTAGAACTGATGGTTTAGTGAGAGCACAAATAGATTGTTTCCTTTTGGAGTTTGTTATCGTAGAAAAAGTATTTATTAAATGAGACCAATGGATATACCAACTATATAAAAGCCATTATTTATTTACAAAAAATACACTTTAGGCATATTAAAACATATGATTAAGGTAATTAAATATTATTATTCTGTATGAATATTTATACTATACTAAGTTTTACGGCTTAATGGATAAAGTATTATATTAAAATGAAAAAATATATTTCATTAAAATGAGACCATAACAGTTTATATAAAATTTGCCGCAGAGCGCGGAAACGCGGCCTGTGTTATGGGCAGCTTTGCGTCGAGTGAGAATCTGGAGGGAATATTTTAAAATTTGAAACAATGCGTGTGTGGGATGTTGATTAAGAATTTTAATATATGTTATTTTTTTATGTGTGACAAATAAATATACCCATTATTTTATATAAAAAAATAAATAAATAAATAAATATATATATATATATATATATATATATATATATATATATATATATTGCATTGTTACGCGGACTAGCTTATGGGCCACCTGATGGTAAGTGGTCACCAACGCCCATAGACATTGGCATTGTATATCGCTTAGGAACTAAGATGTTATGTCCCTTGTGCCTGTAATTACACTGGCTCACTCACTCTTCAAACCAGAACACAACAATACAAAGTACTGCTGTTTTGCTATAGAATATCTGATGAGTGGGTGGTACCTACCCAGACGACCTTGCAAAGCTCTACCACCAAGTAATCTGATTAACAATCAAAACGATTACAATAAAAAATAAAAAAAGATATTAATTTAAGCTTATAAAACAATGAAACCATTAAAACAATGAAACATGTACAAAACCAAATAAAATGAACTCAAAAATAATTATTTACAAGGAACCAATTTTTTTTTTGCTCAAATATTTTTAAATAGTGTTTCTCAAAATGTTTGTTATGTATGTAAGTAAGGTGCCCAGTGGTCACCATAGAGATTGGTATTGTAAGAAATGTTAACCAACCCTTACATCGCCAATGCGCCATCAATCTTGGGAACTTGCCTTATGTCCCTTGAACCTTAATAACACTGGCATTCATAATAATAGGTAATATTTAAGGTAAGGTAATTGTTTGGCGGTAGAATTTTAGTGGTGTTAATGAGTAGATGATACCTAACCAGGTAGGCACAAAGCCCTGTACCATAATAATGTGTTTTTATTAATGTTATTATTCATTTATTAATACAAAATTATTTCAGCGGACTACATTAGACCTTGCCCAGGCTTGAAATCAGAATGTCTGATGAAAACTATACAGGAAGCAATACCACATTTCGCTAAAGGACTGCCAAGCTTAGGAATTAATGAAACGGACCCTTTGTACAAGAACTTAATTGAATGGGACCTGCCTGGTAAAATAAAAGTTAAAATGACAGATGCCGTTATGACTGGAGTAAAGAATTGTGTTATAGATTCAGTTATGTGAGTTCAAATAGTTTTTGGTTTAAAATATTATTTATATACTTATGCCTATTTATTCTAACATTTAGTCAATAAATTCCTAGTTCCAGCCCGTATGTTGTTTGTGTTGTGTAATGTGTTCTTCAAATTAATATATGGTCTTAAAGTAAGCATAACTCAAATGTTGTAATTCTAATCCTACGTTTCTATTTTTTAACGTTGGAAATTTTGTGCTTAAGAATATTTGCTTACCATAAATTATCAGGCGTCCAATGATCGAAACTTATGAAAACTCTAAACTACTTACCGACGATTAAGGATGTTTTTAAAATACATATGTTATTATGAGATTGTGGTTAATATTTATATGCTAGGATCTACTCAGTGGCGCTGTAGAATCTGAATCCAATATAAGGAGCTGTCCAATAATAATTAATTTAAATTTTTGATACATTTATATTTTATATATTCGTAGGCAAAGCTGCAACGTGGTTAAGTAGTTTATTTATATTTTTAAGCTCACTTTACCTATCAATCAATCAATCAATCAATCACTTTACCTAATATACATTATTTGATATTATTAAATATAAAATCGCGTAATTATTGTTTATTGGCCACAAGGTCAGTATTATTAAATCGAGGATAATTTTCGTTGCGAAATATTTATCAATAAATCTATATAAGTATTTTTAATATATATAAATTACAAACTAATGTTTCAGGTTCAAGGAACTTGATATATATTTGAATATGACTTGTAAGTTGCTCCTCGAAGCAAAATACAAGGCCACTGGTCAGATACTGTTCTTTACATTAAATGGGGACGGAGTGGCCAAAATAAGAAGTCGTAAGTATTTTGAAAAATGCATTTGATTAAAACTAATAAGAAACAAGCTAAACCCTGGAAACGAATATTGTAAAAGAGAAAGTGAGTTTGTTTGTTTCAATTTAACGTCAAAGTTTGCATATATATTTACGAACGTATATATTTTATTAAATGTGATTGTATTTTAGCCAGTGTAACTTTAAATTTTACGTCCAAGTTTGAAGACATAACTCACAATGGAGTTATCTACCGCGAAATTAAAAGCTACAAAGTTGCATATAACAACACTGAAAAGGTCGACTTCATCATCACTAATCTGTTTAAAGGGAACCCTGAAGTTAGTAAGTAAACTTTAAAAAAGTAAAATTATTAAAGTTAGAATTAAAGAAGCATTTATTTATTTTATTTTATTTAATCGTTAAATTAATAAAATTATACGATTAAATATCACTATAATCGATAATCGATTTCTATTTTGTCAAATTCGATCACTTATTATATAGGCGTCCATGGCACAGCACTTCAACCAATATAAGTAGTGTAACTTATTTTAATTATATATTTTTTTATATTTCAGGTCAAGCAATATTGAAATTCATGAATGATAACTGGCAAATTATGATAAAAGAGTTTGGCAAGCCACTTATTGAAACGCAAATAAATATATTATTTGAAACTGTCAAGAAGTTCTTTAGTTCAATTCCAAGAGATGAGTTATTCATTCTTTGATATGAATGAAAAAATACTATTAATACATATAGTATCATACACTAATACGTTCTATATAGCTTATATAGAACGTGCTACCGAATAGGAAAAAAACAGTAAAACCGTATATTTAGTCAATAACAACTTCACTTTAGCACGCATAAGTAACTGCACCATGAAGGATTTTGTTCTGTTTTAAGTGGTAATGTGGTTATAAAAAAACTGATGATATGCGCGTTCTATAGCTTTTTACTCTGTGTATTAATATAAATTAAAATTATTAACTATAGCAATGTGTTTCACTCAACTGGATTAGCCGAAGAATTAAGTCTAATTACCACTTAAAACACTTTGTTTCACTGGTGGTAGAGCTTTGTGCAAACACGTCTGGGTAGGTACCACTCACTCATCAGATATTCTACCGCAAAACAGCAGGACTTGGTATTGTAGTGTTCCGGTTTGAAGGGTGAATGAGCCAGTGTAATTATAGGCACAAGGGACATAACATCTTAGTTCCCAAGGTTGGTGGCGCATTGGCGATGTAAGCGGTGGTTAACATTTCTTACAATGTCAATGTCTATGGCCGTCGTTGGTGACCACTTACCATCAGGTGGCCCATATGCTCGTCCGCCTACCTATACTATAAAAAAAACACAAAAAAAGTTGCTTAAAAGAATACAATAAAAGATGCAATAAAAGAATAAAAAGAATAAGAAGATAATTTATATTGACGTATATATAAGATATATGTACAATGCTACAAGTTTTGGTGAGTAAATTAGGTCAAGATGCACACTAAAACATGTATTAGGCCAATGTGCTCACTAATACTTATAACGTTGCGAACAAAGTGCGATGCGCTAGTGACTAAATAAATACGTGTTGAAATTAGATAGACTAGTAAATATACTAACGCGGGTTGAAATCTGGGCAAGCTTTCTAAATTAATTGGATTAGTCTCAATGAATACTTTATTAGACACATTTATTTTAGTGTACTTTTTATTTGTTTTTTTAAATTTATTATTTCTTGTTACATAATAAAGCAAACACATTTCAAATTTACTTAAATTAGGTAGCGGATATCCTTTTTTTTAATATAAAAATTACTTTTGTTATATTCTATTGGTAAACTACAAAACATTTCTGTAACACTGAGACAAAAACGATAGTTGTTTTTAGTTTCCATTATTTGTTGAGTACAATAGTATGGGCTCTGGGCAGTGTGCCCGCTTGCTAAAAGCATTTGAAGTTCAGTTTTCTTTTTGTTAAAGTTAAAACTTGAAAGTCTTAAGAAAATTCAACTGCGAGTGATCTTACAATTATAAGTATGAGTTATACAGTCAAATATTGTCAAGATAAAATAAAGAGTATAACGAAAGAGATTTAGCTAGTTAATGTGTTAAGTACTGTTAAATTTTCCTTAGCTTAATTTATTTGTGTTTATATTTCAAACCATGCTCGACGGTGGAAAATATCCTGAGGAAATCTGTATATATCGGATGCAAAACCAAATGTGCATCCATCAGTCTGCATTGGAACAGCATGGTGGATTATACTCAAACCATCTTTTCAAAAGGAGAGGAGGCAATAGCCCAGCAATGTGACCTTTAGGGCTGTTACAATATCTTACACGACAAAATTTAATTATAATAAGAAGAATTACGTTTTACTAGCATTTTTTTTTAGCGAATACTATTATTTATTAGAATTAATATAAGTATATTACACATAATATACCTTTAGAAATGAATATGGGAACGCCGATTTGCCCATTACGATCTCCTTGACAAGACCTGAGAATAAATAAAATGCAGTAAATTTGATTTTGATAATGTTGTATATATTATAGTAATTATAAAAACTTACCAACTGGATAGTCGAATAAATTTATCACTGAAAAGAACTTAGACATAAATGTGAACGGATAAAATCCCTCTTCTAATTTAAATTTCGGTATTAAATATGTTTGCTTTTGAGGTAAACTACTGAATTTAATATTACTTCTGTCTTTTGTTATCTCTACATAAAAATCATCTCTTTTGGTCTCTTTTATGTAGTTTATCGAATTTTCCGTCACGACATCAAGCGTTACGTTAATTGGTCCCGTAAATTCTTTTAATATGTCCTTTGTAATCGGTATAAAAGGTATTGTATTTTTTGTACTTGATGACGTTGATAATTCTAATGCTGTTGGCGATAATAAAATATCTTTTGTTGAAACATCAGTATCTTCATTGTTCGCAGTTCTAAATATATTGAATTTTTCGAGCCATGCGCTTAAAGCGGATGTGCCGTTAACATTTAAAGAATTTCTTTTATTTAAAATATTTCTGTAACTTTTAATATTTTCAATGTCAATATTTCTTGAATTTTCTATATCGGTATACGATTTTGTGTCCTTATTCGTTGTATCCGTATTATTTCTATAAACATTCTCAAAACAATTGTCCCAAACTAGATTTAAAGATTCTTTTGAATTATGAACTTTATCATCTTCCAATTCACTTTTCTCTCCATCTTGTAAATTCCCGTTAAATAAAAGTGATTCACTGTTTCCTCCGTCTCGATCATTTCTCATTTTTTCACCGACATTCGTTTCCCCAATCGGATGGAATGTTGAAATTGCTCGGAAATTTTCTTCTTGTAGACCGAGAGAGTTACTTGGTACATTTGTATCGAAGACGTTGGGATTGCTTCCGGGAGAGACCACGGGCGTCTCTTCCGACGTCGAACGGATTTGTTGGATTTGCAAGGCAAAAACCGTAGCAAAGGCACTCGGCTCTAACGTCTTTACTTCTGTCGGTAAGTCACAGTTCGTTCGTGATATAACAAGATTTGTTTGTAAGATTATTAAAACAAGTGTAAGCACTGACTTTTTACACATTATAATATGATATATTTCTATATTTTTCTGTTCACGTCGTATAATTGATAATATCGACGAAGTACTGCGGTGCGGGGCACTGGGCAGAGGATTTGTAGCACTTAGCAGTCTGCCGTACTCCACTTACGGGATTATGAGAAGTGTAATCAAATACAAAATATTATGTTAAAACAAAATATTTTAGTAATATATAATATGGAAAACTTGCATAATATATTTTTATTTTATTAAGAATACTAATATGAAATTTTATTATATTTTTAAAATTTTGATATTAAATAAAAAATATTAAAGCAGTTATCGCAGTTATCCCGTAAATCAGCATTTTTTTTATTTAAAATTAATTTTTAATATCTCTAAAGTGAATGACAAAACTTTTATAACTTTGTCACTGATTTTATTAATAATTATTTTTCACGTCATTTACGTCTATATACGTATATATATTTTGTATTATATTAACGTTATAATTGTTCTTATGCAAATAAAAATAGCAGTATAAATATACATATTTATAAATAAGGAACGGGAAGTAAATATTGGTAATTTTTTTTTATAAAATTGAACTTTCTCGATGTATGTATTAAAGTCCATCGAAACGTCGGGCAAATACATATAAAATAAATAATGACAAAAAAGAACACAGGTTTCCTTTGTACATACAAATATTCTTGGTTATATGTACTAAAGACGTAATTATAAAAGTTTAATATAATTGATTTAACCTGTAAATCTGTACATATTTTGAAATGCCATAAATCGTTAACCCTCACAAACTCTGCAGAAACTTCTTAGTTAGTGTTTAATCTGACATCTGACCAACAAACCACTGGAGGTTTAAGAAACTTAAGAACTCTGTAACTAAATACATGAAGTTTTAACGTCTTTGAAAATCAATAAGATATAAATGTGTTGAGTAATTTGTTATTCATTAAATTAAAACCAAATTTAACAAGTCCTATAATAAAAATATGAGTCGGAATTTGTCCAGTGGCTGTACTTAAATCTTAACAATAGATTAGGATTTCAAACTCGGGCAAATACTATTAACTTATCATGCACTTGAATGTGTTAATAATTCATCTTGTGCTCGGTGGTAAAGGAAAACGCTGTGAGGTAGCCTGCATGGGTCGGATATATTTTGTTACCTGTATGTCCAGCAGAAGGAATGGAGGTCGTTGTCCAACATAAGGGGAGTTACTGACTATTCTACCTAATTGAAATATGCTACATGTTTTAAATTTGTGAATGTTTTAGTTCTAATTACTTAACATCAGATTTTCTTTATAAGCATATATATAACAGGCGACTGCCTCGTTGGTCTAGTGGCTAGATATAAGGCCGCAGACCCGGTGATCCTGGTTTCAATTCCCAGGTCGGGTTAATAAATAGTTATTGAGTTTTTCTGTCAGAAAATTCTCAGTAGCAGCCCGGAGTCTGGAAGGTGGAAGTGTGTACACTCCCGTGCCTCGGAAATCACTTTAAGCCGTTGATCCTGCGCCTGAACTCTTTCCAGTCGTGTCATCGTTGTCGTCCCATCGGATTATGAGAGCTAAGGAAAAGAGAGTTCATCTGTGTTTGCGCACACACTTGTGCACTAAAATATCTCCTGCGCAGTTGGCTAATCTCTTGAGATTGGCCGCCGTGGCCGAAATCGGTCTGGAGGACCTTATTATTAACAGGTGATACCATGCTGTGGTATATTTCCTGCGCTACCGTCGAAGTAAGACTTTTTTATAATTAGTTTGTAATGTAAACTTATAGTCAATTGACTATCCATTTTTAATAGACAAATATTGTTAGTAAGGATGTTTGTAGGCAGTATATTTAAGTCAATTTTTCTACATTTCTGCCCAATACGTATCGAATTATATATCTTACACGTACGTTCTTGAATAATTCATTGCACTACACAGACGTGATGTCGTATTGAAATTTATTCCTACAAAACGCTACATTACGTCAATTCACATTACAATTTTACGTTCATTTTGCTTGAAGTATATGAAAAGATAAAAATACTTTGACAAAATATCAAAGTTTAGAACTTACATTCGTTTGCTGATACCATGTCAAAATATTAATTGATTTATCTGCTTTACGCGTATTCTGTCCACATGACAGCAATTTGAATATCGTAAACATAGGTCGCTTTAGGTCATCATTTCTAAGAATTTTCAATCTAAAAAATAGGAATAGCATAAGAATCTTTTAACTGTTCAAAGAAATACCGACCCTAAATTCAAAGGTATAAATAGGTTGAATTTCTCCTTTCCTGTGGCAACGGAATGAGGGCACGTGACCGTTAAGGTATGTATGTGTGTTATGTCAACACAGTGCTTTTCTTTTGGCGAGATTTTCTGAGATTTTTTAAGCTAAATTGACTAGTCGCAGGTGGTTGAAGAGAAACAGGTCAGCAGGTCTCGGCGGCATGTCATGTTCATGTGTCACCAGGGTCGCATACAAGAGGATTTCTTACAAGAAACAAAGTCAAATACGTACTTATGCGCATTTCGCATTTATATTACTCACATTTTTTAATTTATTCGAAATTCGTTTAGAAATTTAAAATGACATTCATTTATGGAATATAAAAGTTATTTTAAAACATATAAAATAGATACTAATAAATTGTAAATAATGAACGAAATTTTCATGTTCTTAATTATTTCGACAACGTTATTTAAAAATCCCGCCGTGGCACATATTTCTATTAATTACCGTGACAACTAGGGCGTGGCACCTATCTCACGCTAGCCGAAGTCTACCACGCTCTAAACTTAAACCAACAAGAATTGATTAAAAGCTTAAATAAAAACCTTTAATCTTGTTACTTACTTAGAGGAGACACCTACAGCGAAAATTAAATTTAAATTTGAAATGATGAAATGATTACTAGTATTCATGATATTAATAATAAATCTGAGTAGTATAAATTGTCTCTTTCAATGAAGTCGATGAACAAATTAATGTTATTAACCAAATGAAATCCAAATTACCGAAAAAAGAAATCATCATCGTCATCAGTATCATCATATCAGCGGGGAAACGTCCACAGTTGGACAAAGGTTTGTACTGGAGAAACTTTCTGCTCCAGCGGCCGTCAGTTGTGCAAGCGATGTGCTCTGCCAAAAGAGACATCGATTCCGCATTTCTAAAAAAAATATGTAAAAAGAAGTGTCAACTTTGATTTGCAATCGATATCAACTCAAAGATGTAATCACTTGAATAATAAAACGTCTAAATTAGTTTTATTAACGCCTAAGCAATTTGATTCAATCAAGGATCCGTTAGTAGCTAACGAAATCTGACATAAATGTAGTTTAGGGCTACCACGAGAAAAAATTGAGCCCCATTTATTAAAGATCAAAATAAAGCATTCGATATAAACTTAATTATGTTACTTATAGTCCGTAATTATATTGAACACAAAAATTCAAATTTGCTTATAACATAAGTGCCGGACTAGACGACAACCCTACACTGGATGCGCTTAGAAATGACCGAAGATTTATAGGCAATTTCCTTTAATATCTCAGCTTTAACTTAGTTTCAAAGATTTAATTTTGAGTGTCGAGTAACTCTATCAATTTCAAGATGGACCTTTTGATTAAATATCTGCACTCGATAAAATAAATTGAGAGCACGTTACTTTTAATTTGCTTATTCCATGAACTCAATAATATTACAAAAAATACAGCAAAATATTACTCCAATTTATTTATCTTCGAGGTTAATAAATGAAACTTACAGTTTCTGATCCTTATTATTACTTTTTAGCAATCGAAAAATCGTCATCTAGACTTATAAATACGGCTCCAATGAATTTATAAACGGCATGAGAACTTATTTGAAAAACTTTTCTAAACGCGTATGTTGGGAAAACTACTAGCTTTGGGCTGCATTGAAAGCGCTAGTTGGATAAAGAAAAACATTCGTCTCTAATTGGATTTATGGCGGAATTTTGTGAAAAATCAATACATGACGTGTAATAATAATAAATAACAAGTCTCATTTAATTATATTTTCAGATAGATGGTGACAAACAACCTGACTTTAAACTCAAATATCATATAAATATAGGCATCACTAAATGTGATCGACAATTGTGTAAAATCAACATCAGGGACACTTTAAAATTCACAGAAATAATTAAAAAGGATGCAATCCTCGGGTGGGATCAAGAAACATAAAATTTTAAAAAGATTGTAATACAAATTTGAATTACCACGAGACAGACAGCAGCAGTGCCTCTCTGTAAGAACTCACGTTATTAATCACCCGTGAAATGTTGACAACCGACTTATGATGACAATATTTTGATTCGAGTATTCTTGAAATGTTATAATTAGTATAGACAGTGTCGTATATTGCCGCAACTTTTGACATTTCAGGACAGATTTCTGCGGTTCTGTTTTTCTTAAATATTCATTTATACTTGTTCCCATCATGCCTTATGATTATTATTATTATTTTATTTTTAAACTTACAAATTTGTTACATAAATTAATAATTCGCCAAACTGTTTATCAGTTTGTTGGCGAATACTACACTCATTTACAGTTGTTTACATAAGTATTCACATACATTGCTTTGCGTCGAAATTGTTTAATATATATGATTTAAGTTTAGTTTTGTAAGTTTTTTTGTTTAGAAAATCTTTTTCTGTTAATATAATATTACATACTCTTGGTATTAAATACTGTCGCGTTCTCCTTCCATAGCAATTTCATGCAGAAGGTTCCTTATGTACTCCCTCCCGAATACTACGATTAATGATATTTTAAATTTTAAATTCCGTATTATTAAATTGCTCCATTGCTAAAAAATATTCATAACAAACATAATGATAACAAATTATGACTTCGTAAACACAGGGCAGCATTTCGTGGCGCGTGTCGTTAAACTAAATTACCTTAATATTATAATAAGTCTTATTTACGATACATTATTGAAATAAAGTAAAAAAGAGAATGTTTCTTGAGCTTTATTCCAAAAACCAATTTTATCAAGATTCTTCAAAGAAAACCCGAAGCTATTGATAGCGGTATTGCTCGAAATGCACACGAAATACAATTAGGAAGTCAAACACTAAGGCAGCTAGTGGTACAAACTAGATTTAATTACAGTTTCATAGCACTTAAGGGTTTCATCGGAAGTGCTCTTGCTGGATATTGTGGTTCCATGTCCTAATCTAATTTATTAATTTATTATAAATATGTAAAATATTATATAATACAATTGCAATGCAATGAATACTTATTTTAACAATTGTATAATGTAAAAAATATTTCACGTTTTCTATTTCTATTGTATATTGCTACGCATTAAATTTTAATTCCGTTATATAAGAAAAAAGTTTAAAGACGAGTTAAATACTCTGTATATATGTTATACTTCTGTAAATTATATTATTAAAGCTCATTTTTACTTGTAAATCTTTAAAAATTACTATTACCTTTTTTAAACAAGTATTATCTCCCTTATTAAGTTATACTTCAATAAAATCTTTATTTTTGATAAATATTAAATTAAAAAAGTTTTCATTAGAAATTAATTACTAGCAGTCGCGGTCGCAATCCATTTCATGATTCAAAACAAAATTCCAAACTAAATAAATGTATCATTAATATCTCAATTCTAAATTGTTTTAACATTAATAATAGAATGTAACATAAATCACATTTATGGCAGTAAATAACAGCAGCTTCGAGTGATCTTGTCAAAAGTATTAAAGCTTTTAAACATACAAAACTTACACCATAAATAACATTGATATATAACCATAGAATTAATTTGTACTTATTTAGAAGTTATTGAAAAGAGTAATAGAATAATGAATGTTTTTTTTTATAGTATAGGTAGGTGGACGAGCATATGGGCCACCTGATGGTAAGTGGTCACCAACGCCCATAGACATTGGCATTGTACATTTCTTTAAAAAAAAACATCGCCCATGCGCCTCCAACCTTGGGAACTAAGATGTTACGTCCCTTGAGCCTGTAATTACACTGGCTCATTCACCCTTCAAACCGGAACACAAAAATACCAAGTACTGCTGTTTTGCGGTAGAATATCTGATGAGTGGGTGGTACCTACACAGACGAGCTTGACGGTAAATTGCTTTTACAATTATATGGTGGAAATTTAAATAAGGAATACTGTTTTGTTGTTTTTTCTATAATCACGCAGAAATCATTCATATTATTGACATCTAACTTATATACCACTTTACCTCATATGAAACCGTAGAGTAACTCGGTAAAAATAAACACAAAACTCACTGAAATATTAGAAAGTGGTTCATGCAACATTGACTATAATAATCATAATATTCAAAGGACATACTTTTCAAAACGTTTCAAAATTTTAACGTATTTCAGTCGGTAAGTCAGTCAACATTTCACGAGTTATATACGAACTGTAATCGGATAAAATAGCACTGCCGATAAAAAATATTTAAATAATTTAATTTCATTGTACAAATCATGACATGAAATTAGTACATATCATACCTAGTTACGAAGAATCAATTGAATTTCGTTCATCGGCATTGTCGTTCAAGCACTTTGTTCCTTTCTCACATTTCGTTCACATTTTTCATAATATTTAACCGACTTCAAAAAGAGTAGGTTCTTTGCAACCAGTCTATTTTTTAATTGCATATTCATCGATTCGTCGTATAAATCTTCAGCAATTCCAACAGTATTAAGATAGATCCCAAGATTTTCTTACGTAATAAGTTTTTTGCCTTTCGATCTCGTTGATATTTCTTATGCGTCTATTGTCTTAGTTAATAAGTCAATTTCCTGATTTGGTTTTGTCTAACTTGTGACATAGCTATAGCTTACGTTGGAACTTTTCCTGTAATCACTAATAATCATTAATTATTTCAAATAATTAAAATAATACTTTTATTGTTTGGAAGATAAATACACTAAGAAGTTAATTATTTATAGGTATAGCAATTTGTAGAGAAAAAATTAAATGCTTGATTATGCTACATTTAGTATATCTAGAGAGCTTATCACATATAAAACTTTAAGTTAAATTATGTTAATACAATTTTGACAATTTATTTCATACCTTAGTATTGTTGTGTTCTGGTTTTAAGAATGATTGTATACATTGTAACTAACGGCATAAGATATATCTTAGGTACCAAGATCGGTTGTCATGCGCTTTGCGCCTGTACTAACACTGGCTCACTCATCCTACAAACCGGAAAACGACAATACAGTCTTGCTATTTGGCGGTAGAACTCCGATGAGTGGTCTGGGGTGAGGTATTTGTGCAACCAACCAAACCAAGTGAATTATAAATTTAAAAATATCCAACACCTGTTATTGTAATAGAGTAGGTACATAAGTCGAGTTAAATATCAATGAAATTACATTTATAAAAAGTGAAGAAAAGTAAGAAAAATAATTATAACAATGTGATGAATTTAGACGAAATATCATCATTATCTATAAAAGCATTTTACCGCTGAAAGAGAGAAAGATTGGTTCACGTATACATCATTAAGAATCGACGTTGACAGAATGCGAATATCCCATGTCCTCGGCAACGATATCTGTTCTTGTCAATATTTTATGAATCACGGACTTTTTCATTGACAGGATACACCGTTCCAATATCGAATAGTATGACAAAAAAGTATTTTAATTAATGTTTCAACATTTTCTAAAATGCCATTAATAAAAGCTTAAGACGCACAAGTTTGAACCTTATTATTATTATTATATAATATTAATGTACAGCTTGAGAACGTCGTAAATGTTGAAGTTTCGTTGTAGTCGTTTCAGTTTTATGAAAGTCTAATGGCATTTTAATAGTCTTAAGTTATCATATTATTACTTTAAATAGGTACATAATGGTTACGCGGGTGATGTCGCAATTGCTAGTAGTATTATTTAATAAAAATGATAAATTTTAATATTGTAGGAAGTTGTACTTTAATTTCAAATACTCAATAATATCTCGTGTTCAACACACGTGTATGAAGCCTATGTAATGAAGTGTTTTTCGTGTGGTTTATGTTAAAAGGCTTCATGAAACTAACGACTGCCAAAATAATTTAAAACTCGCCACTTTCAAAACCTTCTAATCGTTGTATTTCTAGTCTTATTTTTGAACCTATGTAAATATAACAGTATAAATAGTTTTATAGACTTACGGCCTTATTCATAAACGTTGCTTAGTTACTGTTTAGCTAAACACTGATTTGTCTCTTTCTGTCATTATTGATTTGGCATACGAAAGAAGAAGACAAAATATTGTTTAACTAATCACCAGTTAAATAAAGTTTATGAATAAGGCGGTTAAAGTATATCGGTAGCACCTACGATCATTATCTTAGCAATTAATGCATCAGATGATTTGTAGTGCTATTGATAACAACCCTTTTAAACAAACTTTTATCAATAGCCTGATTCGAAATTCGAATGGGAAAATACGTAAAAGTTATATATATATATAGTTTGTTCCTCACATTTTTTTAGCCCATCGGTTAATGTAATCCGTGTTTTAAAACCAAATACGTATATTAAGGTATAATTTCGATTATTTCTTTAGAAAATTCTCTTGCGTGACTGTTAATTCTAAGATTTATCTTGAACTTGTTTTCCCAAGATACAGTAATCATTGCTCAACTGTAATCAGGTGATTAGTTTTAGTAATCCCAGCTACGCTTTGGTCATTAGGCACAGTCAGAGGTTGTATATAAACATATGGCTATGTCTGTATAATATATATGTATAAATTACTTTCATAATGACAGTTAAATTACCATTTTTAAGCATTAAATCATTGTATTATAATATTGATAATCTTTAATAACATTTGATCTGTATATGATTTGAATAAATTTCAAAATATATTTTCGGATCGATATTTTACAGGATAAAATTAATTTAAAGTTGATGCCGGTTCCGAGAAATGCAGTCAAGAACTTTAATAGTTGAAACATTATTTGTCCCTAGCGTATAATTATAAATATGCCACCAAGTTACACCTGGTTAATGAGCATTGAACCATCATTACAAGTAATGCATAATATTATGAGCATTTGCAAATTATAATATATAATATTACAAAGTAACATGACTTGAACCTAGATGACTCCAGTTTTTAGCCCAAGGTACTCCGCTAATGACGCTATGCGTCTGAGATCTTCGATATTTCATACGATGCAATTCGCATCGTTCAGAGGTTTTTAGGTTTATATTTTTATTTTAGTAAGCTTCTTAATAAAGGTTTCGATAATAATACTACGATTACCTTGACTCAATTATTCCTGTCCAGAAGTGGATGTATTTATTAAAATTGCTGTTATAATTACAGGCTTATTTTATGAATGTATTCAAAGTGTTCACCAATTACATTAAAATTATACTAGACTTATGATTTTTACTAAGACTTAGGATAAAATAGATTTTATTGCTGCACTTTAATGTACATTGTCAATCAATAGCGCTGCAAATTTGTAAAATAAGGATATTATAACATGCTCATAACTGTCTCTAAGACTGATATTCGAAGTACTAGAATATATTCGAAATGTAATTTTGTCAGCTTCTGCGTTAAATGAATACATTTGTATTCAGCGTTTCTGGATTGTCCGAGAAAATACATTGTGAAAGATTACAGAAAAAAAATTTACAGTATAGTTCTCATGTTTTGCCTCGTCGGTCTAGTGGCTAGATGTAAGGCCGCAGACCCGGTGGTCCTGGGTTCAATTCCCAGGTCGGGCCAATAAATAGTTATTGGGTTTTTCTGTCAGACAATTCTCATGTAGAATTTACACTTACATATTCTAAATATATAAATTCTAAAGGATAAGTTGCTTTTCTTGCTTGAGTCCAAAAAGCGAGTCGAGCAAAAATAATTCATATATTAAACATAGGTTATATTCAATCATGCGTTAAATATTTTGATAATGTCACATATTATGATAGGGATAATGGCAGTGACTGGGTAAGCCAGAGATTTTAGCACTAAATAACAATACTTAGTATTTTTATATTACGATTTGAAGGGCCAGTGAGCGTGTGAAACTACAGGCATGTAAGGAACCGTTGATATTTCTTACAGTGCCAATGTCTATGGGCGACGGTGACTTATCATCATTTGGCCGTCTGCCTATATCCTGTATACGCGTTAAAAGTATTTTTATTAAAATTAAAACATTACTATCTCTCAAATAAATTCATATGAAATGAACTTATCTTTCTTTCTGTAACTATTTGCTCTAATAAAGACTAAGTCTTTTGCAGATTTAATTGTAATGATTACATTTAGAACGTGAAAAACATAAAATGAATAATGTTATAATTTTATTTGATCGTGAATTAAATAAGAAGTGAAGCGATACGATTATAAGGGCTTTGCGCTTATATCTCGGTCAAGGCTCTCGAGCGAGAAATAAAATTTTAAATTCTAAAATTATGAATAAGACAGAGACATGATTTTTAATAAATTTATATTCATTTAAATTACGATACATTTTACATAATATTAATTTTGTTACGTTATTACGTGGCAGAACTTTAGTTTGAATGATAGTGATGTAAGTTAGATTGCTTGGCGTAAATAAAAAAATCACCTCATTAAGTTACCAATCTGCGTAAGCACACGAAGATTCCTGGTCCAAAAAAAACAAGATTTTTTCTTCACGTGTTTGTCCATCACTATAAACGTTCCATGTAGACCGTTGACTCACGACCGGTGCGAAGCTGGGAGGCAAGTGTTATATAATAATGTAACAAGTAGCTTCACTATGTAATCAACTATGTAACGATACTAATTACATTAGATACAGCACATGTAGTTCAAGGTAATTGTCAGAAGGCTTGTTTTGCTTAGTGATAACTAATCAAGTTAAAAGTTTCTGGTGTTGATGTGGGCGTTAATGTAATAATCGACTTTGCCACTCCAGCATTCTACAGTGTGTTTTTTTTCCATCGACCTACTTTCTTTGGATGTCAAACAGATTTTGAGACTTAGTTAATTTAATAATATTTTGTATATAATTATTTTATAATTTCAGTTTGACACAATTCCGACTTATCGTTAATATTAAAACCTAAGTGCCCACGACTTTAAGCGTCGTTCGATAAGACTCCCAGATGTTATATATAACGGAGACAATATTAAATAATGTAAATCAGTTAATTGTGAGAGTTATAACTAATTTTGTTAATTTTTATCGTTGGTAAATTATTCTGTTCAGGTTATTAGAGCGGATAACACCCAATGGAGTTGTGTTTGTCACGGCGAACGTTATATCAATGAGGGTCTTGTTGACAGCGGTTGAACGCGATGATCATTCGCAAACCCATTGGCTCTATATCGCTAATTATTATTGCAATCTCTAATTGTACAAGTAATAAGTGTTTGTATAATTAAAATTATAACAAAAGTCAACATTGCTGTCGACTTATTTTAACGTTTCCTGAAGTATAAAGCCCACCATGGATTCCCGTACTAACGAATTAACGAATCAGCTATTAGATTCGAGCCCGGCTTTCCCGATCAATGTTTTTCTCTTTACATCATTGCCATTTCGTGTTCCCCCATTGATGACTTGACTAATTATATATTTAACATATGGGAGTTTTATCGAACTAGGTTTATTGTCGTGGGCTCTAAATATTACACAACACCAAAATAGAGAGACAAGGTACACCTAAGTGGTTTCTTTCGCTAATAGACTGTCAGTTTAGAAAAATAACTCATGTTTTACCTTTTTTTATCTTTTTATCTAAGTTGTTAATAGATACAACAACTATAATTAAACTGGCTTACGTTACCTTATGTATTGTAATGCCTAACTGCCAGTACTTCATATTTCTGAAACACATTTCATCAAAATGTAATGTCTACTATGTAATAAGGTCACTATCTATCGTGTGATTTACTTAAGAAGCCCGACAAGCGTCGATCGTTGCATACACCACGTTATATAATATATTTTGCTCGCCTTTTCTATTATAAGTAACATGAGTGATGATATATTTTCGCCATTGCATGCCTTTTAATATCTGATAAGTGTTTAAATTAAAATATTTTGTTAGAAAGTTCTTCATGAACATACTTTAACAAGTTCTAGTGCTTAATATGTTTGTATAATTTGTGGTGTTTGTAATCAAAATGAATAAACGGATATAAATCGATCCTTCCTTAGCAGATTATAGATTAATCAATGGTTGGAAGCCACCAGTCCTTATTAAAGGTTGCTATTTTAAATAAAATACTGTTAAGCTTGTATAAATAAAATACATCTTATTAAATCATTAAACCACTTTCATCATAGGTCACGATAGTGTCAGTTAGAGGGTCTGAGAGCGTGAGGTGGCTTCGCCGTTATGTGCACTTCCTCCCCAGTCCTAAGCGTCGCCGGGACTAGACGGTTTCTCTGTACCCCGGGAACTTTGATGATCAACGATGATGAAATGACTGGATTACGGACATTTGACAACTCAAGTTTCATAGTTAGCCCTTGAGTCATTAATGTTTCTATTATTGCGTTTTGATAAGTTCGCTTATTGAAGTAATAGCATATCATAAATTATAAGTCTGAATTAAATCTATCGAACATATTATAGCTGTTACTTCAATAATGCAAGGAAAATTCTTAACTTTGCATTCTCCGAGCCGTTGGACTATAAGCTAGGGCTTGGTTAGTTGAACAAGTTCATTTAAGTTGTTACCTCCGCAAGTCGCTGGTTTTCGAATGAGCTGAGTCTTGCTCAGACTCTGACCTAACTGAATAATTTAATCGAACAAGATAATATTATAATTTAATGTATTTTTATTCAACAGGTGTAAATTAATTACTTTTATTGTCATTTTGGGATAGTTGTGAGATTTACGAGAATATTTATAACTATCTATTAATTTACGTGTAAAACACAAACGGAACTTACTGCCACAGATTCTTCACATACACTGGTCTATTTTAATTTTGAAGAAAATATTGTATGAGTATTTTCTGTTACAATTTTAATTCATTCGAAAACTTACATTTTAACTTATATTACTCAATATATTATAAACAGACAGCATTTATATAAAAAATTGGTGTTTTTATTCAATTACACATAAGCTCATCATTGTTTTAACATCTAATAGATACCGGACTTTTAGTGTTTTGTGCGACAGAGATAATGCTCTATCATGCCGAAATAAATCGATTTTCTCTTTTTAAAGGTCGATATGCAATATTTATTAACGACCACTATACGTAAGTGCAAAAAAACGAACACACATGCATTTTTTTAAAATTAAGTTTTATACGTCTTTCTACCCTTATCTTTTTGACTAAAACGTTGATAAAGTAAGATAATATTGTCAGTAAAATTTATTTACAGATTACGTTACAGATATATAAATAATGTAAATCCGCGAAGTGGATTTTTTAATAATAAGTTTTTTGAATATTCATGTAGCCGAATATATTCAATGAATAAAATTAGTATTATTCGTCACGTTTGCACTATTATTGTTTGTGGTCCTAGCGTTTTGAGTAAATTCATTTGACTGTATCCCAGTTAGTCAGTTCTACCGTTAAAGAACGAATTAAAATTATCTACATTCAAAGTCAAAATCTTGAGTTAAAAATTTACTAGTGGTTTTGGGATTACTATTGTTGTTCCTTTGCATCTAATTAAGAACAATCTTTGAAAAAAAATATCGTCTAAGCTCTAGTATAATGAGCATTAAGCACAGAAAAAGCGCTCTACAATAATACTTGTCAAAAAAAAAGCTGCTGCATGTGGTATGCATTATACTAGAGTTTAAACGATATTTATTTTCAAAGATTGTTCTTAATTAGATGCAACAAAAAAAATGTATGTATGTTTATCGATTACAGAATGAGAGCCAAAATCGTAGTCTGGGTTAATTGCGTAGATTTCAGATCCTATGCAGATATATTTCATGAAATATTTCATAAAATAAAATATGAAGATGTATTTCAAAATTGTTATGAAGTGGTTTGTACATCACTTATTTCGAAGTCAAGTTTGCACGTTTGAGGAAAAATATTGGAGGTTTGAAAGGAATATTCAAGCGAATATATTTTCAGAGATAATGATGTGACATTCGACTTGTGGTATATATGACATATATTTTGAAATATCATGTGCACTCTCATCTAGAAATTATAATGAAGACGTCAACGTCGAAAACAAGTATTTTATATTTATTGATAACATTCTAATCCTAATCTAAATAATCTACTTTTATTTGTTTGACACTTTAACAACAATAATAAAACTGATAAAAACAACTCGTACAATCATACGAAATCTAATCTTTTTTTCCTATTATTAAACGTATTCTTATTTTATTTTTTTTCGATAGAGGCCGACAACGTTTTGCCTTGATTCTGGAATTATTTAGCGAAAATTTAAACATTTTTATTGATGTATATTATTTATTAAAAACTAAATACATTTGAGGTCACTGCATAGAAACATGTTGATTTTATAAACTTATCAAAGCGTGAAAAAGTATCATACATGTTAGGTATAGAATAGAATATACATTTGCAAAAAATATTAACTTTGTGTCCGAAACGCTTTATTATTAATCAAAACAGTAGTCATTCTCAAGGAAGATTAGCCATCTACACATGTCTACGAGCAAAAGTTTGTTTCAAAACACAAGAGCACTCTTTCTTCCTTTACTCTTACCCAATGAAACACCAAACCCAACACGACCAGAAATTAATCCTTGCCACCCTTATGTTTGCGGCCAAGTTCCAGACTACGCACTACTACTATGAATTTATCGACAGATTTTTTTTTTACCGAAGCCGACCCGAGATTTTAACTATGCAACTATCCTCGAGTTCTGTAGCCTTATAAGCCATCGACTAGACTAAGGAGAAACTCTCACTCTCTTCATATAAATGATATTAACGTAAAAAGTGAACGCTTTATGTCGAGTTTCTGTTCAATTGGCAGCGACTTGAAAAAGGCGTGTCTAGATCTTGTCTAACTGTGACTGATGATTGTTTGAACAAGACATATTGGTTAAATGGTTATGTGCTACCTCTGTTTTTACCCACGAATGAACTTGCATTTATTTTTGATAGCAAAACATATTTTGCTCAGAATCTTCAAGATTTTATTTTTTACCCTGGAAATACACATAAAAGTATTTTATCTAAGCATAATATATATCAGCATTTTTATCGTTGCTTAAGTATGTTTATGTGCCTTAACTAGTGCTGGTGAATAATTATTTTTTGCACATTTTAGGCTTATACATAAAAAATAATGTCTGTTTTTGTTCGAACGCAAAAACTAAAATTAAAATTAGACAGATATATAAATAAATCTGGTATTGACACTAGCCCGTCAATTTTTTAATTTATACAATAACGTTACAAATAATTTCTTCTAGCCTAAGAGTCGGTTTAGAAGTCAATTTTGAGGATTTTTGACTTCTGGACACGTCCAAAAGAACTGTCGACGGGAATAGTGAATCTCCATTTCACCTACGGCAGGTGAAATAGCATACCTAGCATCAATATGGAGTTTGCTAAAATACCGTAAGTCTGCCGATCGCTGGCTCCCAGTCTATTCATATTCATACCTTACGACAATTTAACTAATGCATGAAGTTGTTGGCCGCGACGTCAACTCAAAATGTTGTTGAGATCGTGTAGTGGAAAATTAACGTGTAGCTTTTTGTGTATGCTTATGTTAAAAACACACGCTGCTTACATTATAATGCTTCGAAGTCTTCAAATCAAATAAATTGAGCTCAAATAAATATAGCCATTACGGAGTTACGTACCTTTTTGGCTCCATCATCAGATCGATGACACGTCGATACCACGAAGGAAATATTAAGTATTCTATGCAGATTTTCCAAAGAGTAACCTTTTGAAGACTGACAGGTTTTACGACAATATTAAATAAAAGTATATATCAGTATGAATTTTGGGTTAAATCAACGATGTATCGCCAATTATTTTAATTATAATTTTGGATAAAGCAACTCACATGTCTGTCTATATAAGTAAGTATTATTTATTATACACATTTATTTGTGCGACAATATGTATTTATAAAAGCGATGGTAATAAAACAAAGAACAATTATTTATTTAAAAAGAATAAATGAAACTAGTTAAAAAACTTATTTTACTATAATTGAATATAAAGAAGCAAGAGTATATCCACAGAAAAATAAAAATTCGCGACACCTTAAATCAGTTTAATCGACCTACATTCACCTGTTTAGTGAATCAAGTGGCACAGCTGCATCAAGGCTTCCAATGCGAATGACAATCTTTTCCTTTTACACTTATTAACTTGCCGACAAACTTATAAGTGAATAAAATATTTTTTTACAATATAAACAAAAGCTCTCGAAGATAAATCTTAACTTCATGTGCAAGTATATGTTAAATCAATAATTATATTAGGAGAAATCATGCAACTGATTGTATTGGCCCATTCACTATATTTTTAAACTACTAGGAATTCCACCAAATTTCTGACATTTCTGACGTTTTCGATGCTGGTGACTTAGAACCTCGTACACCAAATAGATGACATAAATATTTTTTTGATTCTGGAATAATTATATTATAAATCACAATTTTTATATTTTTATTAAATTATTAAAAAGAATGAATAAAAAAAACTACAATGAAATTTATTTATGGTGTACCTATTTATTCCAATCAATAATTATATATTCGTTTTACTTATATATTAGTTTCAATAAAAAATTCTTACATTATAATAAAATAAATTATTTTAAATTATGTCGGTATAGGAACGTTTATGAGTTCTTCGTAGGGAACAACCAGGAAGAACTTTTCAATAGTCCGTATCGCTAAATCAACAGCATAATCAACAATAGGCTTCCCGAATTCTTCTGCTACCGTCTTCCAGTTCTCATTTAAGAACTTTAATACTGTATCACCTGATAAAAGAAAATATTTAATGAGTATTATTGAAGCTATTAAGTTAAAAATAGTGTTTCATTATTTTAAGTACACATGTAATATATTTATGTAGTAAAATATTAACATTTGAATATAAATAAAAATGGCAATAAATGATAAAGATCACTAAAAGGTCACTGTTCAGGTCACAATCAATAGTTGACGACATTGATGACGTAATTTATATTTTTGCGCAATTTTGTCGATAAACATAGAAGGTTTATTAAAATATTTAATGAAGATATTCAATACAAAAGTCAAGAGTCAAGAGTTTTTTAATATGGTTTTTAGTTTGAAAACGTATTTTGATAAAATAATACAAATTATTAAGATACATGAAATGTGGTGATATTATCGTTGTTATTAATAATAATCAGGCACCATGACTAACACAAAATACATTTTTATACTTGGAAAACATTTTAAGCTGAATCTTAGGTCTATTTACCTAATAGATATAAGATTGAAGTTTTAAGGGCATTGGCACAAGCTTTAGGTTAGGTTAAAATTTATGGTTTTCTATCAAAGAATTCTCAGTAACAAACCTGAAAAGGGAAATTACCAATCATACGTGCAACTCGAGTCAGGTCTAAAAAAAATTATAACATTAAAATATACTCACTTAATTCCTGACTTTCTTTAAAGAGATTTTTTAGATCGAACATGACGTGATCTCCGTAGTCAAATGAATATTTGTAGTTTTTTATGGCGAAATGATTGACTCCTTGATCATCTTTGATGTACTTTGTATTGATGTCAACTTTCATTCTGAGGTTTACTGGAATTAAAAAAATAAAGTAACATGTTTATCCTGAACATTTTACATCTTTAACATACGAAACGTAATAACGCTACGTTATTGTTATGCAGTTTCTCAAGCTTTGCTTACAATATACCGAGTGATTTGCATAGATGGCAATAATAAGGATATGTTTGAAGAATTTTGACTGATTTTGATGATAATTTATAAATAAATAGGATGTACCTTAAGGGTATATGGGGTTAGATGGTTTTATGTAAATTTCAATAAAGATGCAACTTCAATAAGAATAAAATGAGAATGGGAATATAGGGATTTGGTTCTTATGTGTTAAAAGTATAAATATTTAGTAATAAATTCAATTTATCATTCAATGTTTAGTAACATCGTAAAAGATATTTTGTTTTCTATGAACAATTTAAGTGTTTGCTTGTACAATTGTATGCCGTTTTTTGCATTAGAGCATTTCAAATTTATTTATTAAATAAAAATAATATTCTCACCTAATTTAACTTTAGCGTCACCTTCACCATTGATTGGGAAAAGCAAGATTTTCCCGATAGCATCATATTGTCCTTTGATGGTTAAGTTACAGTGAAACTCCAATACGAAATGTCGTTTCTCCAACTCTGATCTGAAAGATATATAAAATATACATTACTTTTATTATAAAGAAGACTAGTATCACATTTATAATAATAGTATAGATTAGTTTTTTGAAACACTTAATCACAATCTAGGGAAGAAGAGTCTACTGCGCAGGACATATTACAGTTCTCAATTGTGTGCGCTAACACATGTGTACTCTATCCCGTCACTCTCAAGACCCGATGGGACGGTAACCCGACATGATGTAAAGCATTTAGACGCAGGAAAATCGGCTTTGCATGCTTTCGGAGGAGCATTTACACAAACAACTTTCAACTTCTTCATTCTCCGTTACAGATAATTGATTTGCAAAATAAAAAAAGACATTTTGGATTGGATTCAGACCGGGGATTAAAATCACGGATCTCGTGACTTGCAGCCTCATAAGCTAATTACTAAACCAAATAGAAAATCAAATGAAGGGAGTATTATGGATAAAACTGTTATATAATATATCATAATACTTATACATAATAATTTTATTTACTTTTAGAACAAATTAATTATTTTAAAAGCGTGAAATACATATTTATATATTGGAAAATATAATGTGGAATTATATGTTTTGGAATTATAATTAAATTTACATAATTAATACTTGTTTTTAAGTCTATGTAAAATAAATCATTCAAATAAATGTAAATTCAATCGAAATGATACAAACGTAATTTTTTAAACTCGAATCATAACCAGTTTTCCTCTTATATATTATAATGGCTTATTGCCTTGCTAAGGTCAAGTACGGTTACATAGTTATGCTGTAGCATAAAATTAATATAAGACGTGGTAGCTATAAACATGTAAATATAATTACTTAACTCTTTAAATGAACACATAATTATAGATTTAAGTTTCGAAGACAATGCTTTAATGTATCTTAGAAAATCATTAAATTGTAATTATAATGAAAATATGTAATTGAAATACTTATTAGATAATTGTTCTTATATTTCATCTTATAGATTGAATTTGCTATTAAGCCATTGATAAGAAAATAGGCGTTTAATATTATAATTATTATAATATTTGTTATCTTGATTTGGTTAGCTCATAATCAGAATATCCGGTCGGAAAGAAATGGCTGTAGATACAAAGTTTTACAAGTCTTTTTTGTCAAGTACCTCGACATTTCCTGGAGTGCTCATCTGAAAGAACACACTTCAGTCACCTGTGAAATGCTTACAATTGACTTATGGTGAGATATTATTTTAATGCGTGTATTTTTTATGGAATGTTAAGCTCGGTGGTAGAGCTTTGAGCAAGCTCGTCTGGGTAGGTACCACCCACTCATCAGATATTCTACCGCAAAACAGCAGTACTTGGTATTGTTGTGTTCTGGTTTGAAGGATGAGTGATCCAGTGTAATTACAGGTACAAGGGACATCATATCTTAGTTCCCAAGGTTGGTGACCACTTACCATCAGGTGACCCATACACTCGTCCGCCTACCTATACAATAAAAAGTTTAGCGATGAATTTCGAGTTTGTTTTGTCACAGAATAGCAAATAAAATAGGGGGTAACCACTCTCTCAGAAATCACGCACAGCTCTCGATCCTGCACACCATCTCTCTATCCGGTCGTGTTAGATTGCTATTCCATTATATTTTGGGAGCAAGGGAATTAGTAGTTCTCCAATCCTTGCGCATTCGCAATTTGACTGAGAGATTGGATGGCATTGCCGTTTGCGCAGGAGATTTTTTTAATTTCATACGTGTATTTAAATAAACAAAAAAAAAAACTAAAAAATAATGAATTAAATTTACCTTCCTTGGTGATAACTTAGATAAGATTAATACTCCTGGGAGGTACTTACTCTCAGTTATATCGTTTTGACTACAAACTAATAAATATAAATATTTGTATTGAATGCTTTAAAAAAAACTGTTTTTAATATATTACGGCTATTAATTTATTATAATGACAGCTCATGCAATGATTTAATATTAGTCTCCTCATTAAATATATGTAATAAACTAATAAACAAAATAAATTACAATAAAGAAATACATACATATACACCTAATAGTATATTGAGTAACATTATAATAATTCACCAAGCCAAACGTGATAAATGATAATCTATTGAAATTGATTGATGGATTTTTAAATACATATTTAATATACATTAAAAACTAATTAAAAATAAATGTTGTTTATTGCCTAATGATGTTGAGTCATGTTTTAATAATGAAATATATAAATAACTAATTCCTGGAATGTTTTACAATGCTTTATGTATAAATATTTGTCGTTAAATTATTATCCAATGTATGTAATGTATGTGCCAACATTGGGACCAATTTAGGTAAAGAGGGTTCTAAAAAATCTATTAAAGTCAAATTCAACAAATACTATTTACGAAGACTTATTTACTATATTTATACATTAACATTGGTTATGTAGTTTTTTTACGAAGTTTGTAATTGGTATGGATTATTTATAATGATAATATAAATTGTTATGTGCGTGAGGCGTCTTCGAGCTGGATGTAAACTAGCTTAAACGTGACGTATCTAAAACTCTTATTACTACGTTAATCTGAACAAAAAATGAGTACCCAGTTAAAAAATCTGTACATTTTTCAATGCCCACTACGTTCGCTTCAAATCACTAAGACTGATAAAAAAACAGCAGTAGCCCGTGTGAACAAAATTCGTTCAACAGGGCTATTCTATAAGAACAAACTCGAAATTCACCGCAATAAGCGGTCTTATAATGTCAGAAAATTATATGCGATATTGGCTATAATTATTTTAACATTTCAAGAATACACACATCACAAAAGTATATCATCGTAAGTCGGGACATTTCACGGGTGAGTAATGAAGCAAATTCTTACAAAATCGCACTACAGTTTCGATTTTTTTTGGAAAGGAATTCAAACAATATCTTTCGATGGTATGTGTAGTAGGTTTTAATATGCCTCTTGTAATAAAATAATTGAAAATATATGGCTTGTCTTTATTAGTCAATCGAGAAATAAATTGAAGTTCCAATTAGCAGATATAACACATAATATAATAAAACTCGAACGGAACTGTATCTCTCTCCAAGCTTAAATAACGATGTCTTGAAGTCGAGTGAGTTGTCCAGTTTAATTACTATTACGTTTTGTAGACGATTTCAACGTTAATAATAGTTTAATTGCGATCCTAGAATTTGACACGATACTTGATAAAAAATTTCTAACTAACAACAACATTACATGTCAGATATTTTTCCTTTCCTGTTTGCTACTATTATTAAAATGTATTACACATTTTTATGGCCATTATTTGTCTCATTCAATTTACGACAGTAATCAGCCACTGTAACCAGCTGTGTCAATCCATCAAAATTTGACCATCGACTGATTGACTTCAATCAGTAACTGAAATGTGTAAAAACAGGCCGTTGAGTATTGCATCGATGATGCATGAATGATTATGCTAAATTATAAAACCGGAGGTACTATATAATTTAAACCAGTATTTTAATTTATGTTTTCTACGTTAATTAAGTAGGAACTTGTCTGCTTTGCTGGGGCAATTGTTCTAATAATAAAATATAATTGTTCCATATGTTCTGGGTTCAAATCCCGAATCGGATTCGACAACAAATCATCAGTACCAGCCCGTACGAGCTGTGGAATATGACAGTGTTACAATACTCTCGTGAATCGGTTTCGGTAAGCTTGGTTTTTCGCTTGATCTTTCGTAGGTTGTGACAGATTTATGTCCCATTTACAGTGAAATATCTTGTTATATCAAGAAATAAACAATAATAACTTACACAACGTTGTCAACGATGCATTTCCGGAAGCCCGTAACTTTTCCTTGATAGAACGTCACTTTGAGACCATTCAGAGGTATCGATAGTTTCTCTATAACAAAAGGGTCTAAAGATGGAAGGCCGAGATGAGGAATGCCCTTTACAAATTCAGGGATGGCATCTTGTGTTGATTTCACCAAACATTCTCTTGTGGTCGCGTTGCAGGGATGGATGAAGTCCGCTGTAATGAAAATATTTGTTGTATTAGAATTCAATATTTACATGCAAATATTTCTATCACAAATTCCATGGTAACCAAAAAACTTCGACAAATTGTCTTAAAAATATATCTTATAATATATAATGAATATATGTTAGTAGGATTGGATTACTATCGGATATTTACTTTTATGAAAAAAAAGGGAATTAGAATTAATCTAATCACATGAGTAGCATTTTTTCTTACGGATTTTCGTAAGTTGAATCTAATGGCATTTTGCAAATATACAATTGAACTTGAAACTGTAAACAGTACTAGGACGTTACACGGTAGATATATTTTAATTTAATTATCAAGTTTATTATGTTTTCGTCAGTCGTGGGTTAATTACAATTTGTTTGACTGAATAGAAGCTGTTTTTTACTTGTCCATAAGAGATTATAAAGTTAGAATATTTTCATGGGTTTATTTTAAATTAGTTTTACTTTTAAAAAGAAAATATCGTACATACAATAAGATTATGCCACGTGTTTATCCAACAATCAGCTATGGATTAGCGTAATGGAAAATGTTCAAAAATCTCTTTTCTTAAAGAGACCAGATGAAAGAAGCATTTTCCAAGCAGTGACATATTTACGAGCTCCTTTTTTATTTTATTTAATGAACGAAAACAAGAATCTTATAATAGTAAGTTTATAAGTAGTTAAGGGTTTTCAAATCAATTCCATTTTATTGCATAACATGCAAATATTTTTACATTAAGTTTACTTGGTTAAGGTTAAGGTAGTTAGCAGGGTTTTGTGAAAGTCCGTTTGAGTAGGTACCATCCATCGTCATATATTCTGCCTAAACAGCAATTCTTATTGTTGTGTTCTAGTTAGAAGGATGCGAATGCTGGATGTCCCAGTTTAACCACAGATACAAGTGACATTTCCAAGGGTGGTGGAACATTTTGGATATAACGGATGTTTAATATTTCTTACGGTGTATATATTATAAGGGTAAATTGGCAAGTCTGCTAACCAGTTTTATTTTTAAAAAAATGGAAAATAGCGTTAGAGTAACCTCTAGTACGTAGAGAGAAATATCCAAATGAAATACGCCAAAGTGTGGTTGAGCAGTGCGGTGTATCATTTCCTGTAAAACGTGAAAATATATGTGCCAAGCACTGCGCCAATTTTGACTCAGCTGGGCTACAAGGCTGTCTTTATACAGTTGGAGACAAGGTTTGACATTATGCCATATAAGATTATAATTGTGAGATAAGGTGATTATCATAAGTGAACTTTAATAAAAGCCTGTTAAAAGGATTACAGCATACAATATTAATTATAATATGCAATCTCGTGTAAGCCGCGCCATATATTGTTCATGATACGAGAAAATCTTCGGGTTTGTGGACGGCGCTTCGTGCAATTCCCTGTAATTGCATTTCAGATCCTCAGCATACGATACAAAGATAGTCTCAATAGCTATTTAGCCGATATATGTCTTATTGTTATGGAAATAAAGCCTAGTTGATGGATGAACAAAACTGAGATTGTTGTACTAGCTCTATGACAAATATAATTATTATATACCTGTAACAGTTATATATATAAAATCCCTCGCTGTTTAGCATGGCATCAATCACGCTCGGCAGCGAGAGATTTTATATAGGTGCTGGTTGGAAATGGTCTCCTTCTGCGAGAGTGTCATGTCGCAGAAGGAGGCCGCGGAGCGACATCGTGAGGAAAGTGCCTCCGCTGATTCGACCCGTCAATGACGACCGGGGAGGAGACGTAGGCACTGTGCGCACCTTCCCCCACGCCTTAATAGCCACCTGGGCTAAGTGGGTTCCCTGTATCGGGGAACCCCCTTAGAAATGGAGGCCCGCATAGGCGAGCCGACCGTCGGGGCGTCATGGTAGCATGCGCGAGCGATCCCGTGGCGCCTCCTAACCAGACGGAGAGGATACCGCTGGTTTTTTAGTGGGTAGTCCGGCGCCTTCAGTGCCGGTGAGCCCCACATACCCCCCCAATTCATGTGGGGGAAACGCGTAAATGCGTTTTTCCAGCGAAAAAAAAAGGTATATATATAAAATTAACTTACACGTTTTTATATTTTTGTCATATTAGAAATTGGGAGATGAGTTTGCCCCATGATTAGAGCACGTGATTCTTAATTGATGATTGTAGATGAGAGCCTAGGCAAGCACCACTGAATTTTCATGTTTAAGCACATTTGAGTTCATCTCGTGCTTGTCGATGAAAAAAAACATCGTGTGAAAACACCAACACGCATTGGAGTAGCTCAGTGGAATAAGATATAAATTTTTATTACAAAGGCTTCGCCTTCTTATTAAAAATTTATAGGAAATGTTATTTTATAGCTCCATGATATTGTAATTTTTTTTTTTTTTTTATTGTATAGGTTGGCGGACGAGCATATGGGCCACCTGATGGTAAGTGGTCACCAACGCCCATAGACAATGGTATTGTAAGAAATGTTAACCATCACTTAAATTGCCAATGCGCCACCAACCTTGGGAACTAAGATGTTATGTCCCTTGTGCCTGTAATTACACTGGCTCACTCACCCTTCAAACCGGAACACAACAATACAAAGTACTGCTGTTTTGCGGTAGAATATCTGATGAGTGGGTGGTACCTACCCAGACGAGCTTGCACAAAGCTCTACCACCGAGTGAAATGTTTTAAAGTTAATAATAATATTGTTCATCACATTCAGTCGCTTGTGACCTTTTGAATAAGCAATTTGTACTTATTCTTAGTCGTTTTAATCAAGGCTTAAGACTGAAAAATTAAATATAAATTAATACCCGAAAACATTATTATTAATGACGTAACAATCGTAAATATTTACATAAACATTTATATCCAGTTGTTTCTTGTAAAATTTATCGATGCCATTGTCGACTACGTGTCTATTAACACATTAATAAAATTCTTAAAGACTCATGAATAACATAAAGTTTGTCATCAAGTTGTTTTGATACATGTTTTAAGATAACGGTCTCCAAGATTAAAAATTATAAATTCCAATTAATTATAATGCGACTCGAAATATTTGTAATGAAACGAATGTATCTTTTCTACGATGGCAACTTTTCTACTTTCTACCAAGCGTAATATGAAAATTTACGTCTTAATCTTAAGTAATTATTCGTTTCATTTTAGCAGCCCTTCCATCTTGTTGACCTCGCATAGTTATCAGCTCTCGTTGATAAAGCACAAACTCGTAGTAAAGATGACATCTTCAACAAATCATGCACGAAATGTTTTTAACCTTATATTAATTTATCTTTCTTTCCATTTATGGAAAACGTATTTAGCAGTAAATAATATTTTTATTTTGTGTAAAATTAGATCATCGCGGTCGACGCAGTGTTTTTTATAGGTCGTCGCTGGATCAACTAGGGGTTACGCTATGCATGGTTAAAACACACTCCATTCATCCATCTATAATATTATCCAGTCCATTCTATAATATTATATTTGTATGATATAAATCTACACGTAAGTGATATAAACGCATTATCAGAGTCTATCATGAATAATAATAATGATTCATTTACTAGATATTTTGATTAAGCACAAAAAGCCGAGATGGCCCAGTGGCAAGAATGCGTGAATCTTAACTGATGATCGTGGGTTCAAACCCGGGCAAGTACCACTGAATTTCATACGCTTAATTTGTGATTATAATTCATCCCGCGCTTGACGTTGAAAGGAAACATCGTGAGGAAACCGGCATGTGTCAAATTTCACTGAAATTCTGTCACATGTGTATTCCACCAACCCACATTGGAGCAGCTTGGAGGAATAAGCTCCAAACCTTCTCCTCAAAAGTGGAGAAGAGGCATTAGCCCAGCAGTGGGACATTCACAGGCAGTTACTGTACACATCATAATCATAATATTTTTGAAAACCGAATGACCGAAATTTTTTTTTGAATATATTGAAGGCTTTCAAAATATATACATTAAGAATTGATGGTAACTTTCAATTTATTTATTTATTTATTACTTATTGCACAACAAAAGAAAAAAAAACAAACATATAATTAATAGGAAACAATCAAACTACAAATGGTATGCAAAGGCGGTTTTATCGCGTATGGCGATCTCTCACAGACAACCTTTGGTGAATGAAGCTTTGCAAGAGAACAGGTAGATGCATTTAAATATTCAAGGGAGAAACTAAATAACACATAAAAACAATTAGAGTATAACAATAAACTACACATTCTAATAAAACACTTATAATATATATTATATAATTATATTGTATAAAATTATATATAGATAACTTATACTACATACTATTTCAACATACATACATATATACAAATAAAGCTTACTTAGAGATTGTCAAATAATAACATTTTTATATTTAAAGCTACCACGAATTCTTAACTTTTTGTATCTAAAAAATGTAATAAGGCGGTTTTTTGAACAAAATATTTAGATTTTGATCTAAGACCAATTGTTTTAATAATATTACAATATGTTCTAATTAAAAAGCTGCGAGTAGTACGAGCAGATAGATAACTTGAATAATAAAATTTCTTTCTAAATCTAATAGCTATAATGTACCAGCGCTTGGCCCGCGCCTTCGCGTCATTATCGAAAATCCAGTTAATCGGGATAAAAATGGTACAGTGGTGGTGGTGGAATAAACGGACCCGTGAATTACTTTTCATAATAATTCGCTTATTTCAATTTGTAATTTTCATCTGTTTCAAAGATTATTCCGGACAAACAAGCCGACAAAAAATAATAATGATCGTCTTGGTTCTAGTAATTCGCAAATAGTCATATTAACTTATAAAGAGGAAGTTTTTTTGATATTTTGTAATTACAGAAATACAATTTTATATATTTGTATAAATTGTAATTGCATTAACGCCTTAATACGGGTTTTAATTTGCTTGACAACAAACCAACTAGCCTTCACACTGGTTTTTGTTATCTGAATTATAAACAAGAGATTGCTAAGGAATTAAACGTATCTTACATTTTAATGGTAACTTAATTTAATTGATTATACGAGGAGATTATACTATTCTGAATTCAGAATAAAAAAAATATATTATTTTATAATTATTTATCTTGCCTTTACAATCTAAAACCGACTTTTAATTATATAATATTTTTTTTCATTAACAAAAACTACTGTGTGCACGTTTATATGCGCGGTTAATTTTCATTTTGCATGCCTGTTTCAAATATTTTAGTAATATTGCTAGTTGATGTTTTCGATAGCATAACTGTTACGTTATTATCTATTCAAACATTCCTTAATAAATTAACTAATTAGCTTTTACTCGTAAATCATTATTCAGTTGAATTAGTCTTTACTGAGATTAGTGCGTTCAATCATGAAACCAAAACTTTGTAATATAAATGTCCATTTAATATAAGTATTATATTATAAAATACTATGTTATGTGACATTATTTTACTTAGTCCATTAAAATTTTAATTTGCAATTCACACATACGTCTCGATTCCGATCAAATGTTGTTATTTTAATAAGATAAAGCTGATTCGTAGTTGTAATAATTTAAAATTTTCGTCTTTATAAATATGCATAAATTAATTTTGAAAATGAATAGTTCCAGACATTCGTTAAGTTATTTATTTTTTATTTATTGATACCAAATAGGTGCACAGACTGGCAAAGTGTATGCGGCAATGATCTCCCAAAGACATAGGAACTGGAAAAAATATTAATCCTTCCTGCCTTCTTCTTCTGGCTTGAAACTTATACTTAACGAAACTAATAAATAACTTAAATACTAATAGTATTCATATATACATTAAAATTTAAATATTTTATTTATAAAATAAATACGACTTAAACATCAACCACATTTTAACCACGATGTCTTCTATACATATAATAAATAATAAAAATGATTACTAATTTTTATTTAATATAAAAAAATATCTAGAAGATACTTTAAGTAATTTAGGCTTAAATATTTAAAATATATACAATACTTACGCGCCAGCTTCGCATTCCCTGTACCGCAGAAACAGAACACAATACACAATACAATACCGAAGACCTTTCTCAGAATCATTATTGTTAATTTATTCGTCTGCGCTACAGTGGATTCACCTCTGCACCGGTCGCGGAGCAAATAACTGCTATATATCGTCTAACTGATAGATATTAAGCTTTCAATCTGACATTGCAGCCGACCGGTTATAAATGGACCTTAATGCCAAATTTAAAAAAGAATTATACAAGCGATGTGAAAAAATAAGCCTTTTGTTCAAAAAGCGAACGACCGTGGAAAACCTGACTATTAGTGAAGAAGAGGAAATCATTTAATTTTATAATTAATGTAATATAAAAACCTATATTTTTTTTATAATCAACACATATTTTCAAAACAAAAAAAAAACAGCGCAGGTATTTGAGACTTTTTTGCTTAAAACATACATTTAAATATTTATTATTCATTAAAGCTGCTAAGGAAATCAATTAAAAGTGCACTCATTGCACCATTATTCTGTTGGTCGCTTTATTGGTACTAAAAATGTCTAGCTAAGTTACTAGACCACCGACACCACCGAGACCGAGTGTTTTTGGCTTCAAATTTTAGAACGCTATTACAATTTTCAATAAATTGAGAAAACTTACTACGAGTTAGGATATTGGTAATGCTTAAAAAATTGTTTAGGGAAGCACATAAAACCTGTGCCTATGCATCGTCTAGTTTTTTTAAATATCCGTGCCATTGATATATTTAGAGGTACTGTTTATAGAATACGAATACATCTGTGCTGTCACACGCACTATAATTTTTTTTGGCTTTGTGCAAGCTCGTTTGGGTACGTACCACCCACTCATCAGATATTTTACCGCAAAGCAGCAGTACTTTGTATTGTTGTGCTCCGGTTTAAAGGGTGAGTGAGCCAGTGGAATTACAGGCACAAGGGACATAATATCTTAGTTCCCAAGGTTGGTGGTGCATTGGCGATGTAAGCAATGGTTAATATTTTTTACAATGCCATTGTCTATGGGCGTTGGTGACCACTTACCATCAGGTGGCCCATATGCTTGTCCGCCTACCTATACAATAAAAAAGTGGGCCCTTGTGGCCGGAATTGTACATTTGACTTTTTTTTTTGATTGGTAGGTATTTATTAGGCTGTAAATCTATATATAATCGCGATATTCATACATCAACTGTTGAATTGAAAGCTTAAAATGTATATATACCTCCACATAATTACAAGTATATGTGTAGCGACATCTATCTCGCCACATACGAAAACTAAAAACTGACGTACCCTACATCGCGATATTAAAGTTATTCGAGCGATTGAATATATATACAAGAACCCGACAACAACCGTCGGGCTGTAGCCCACCAGACCAACACCGGTCTGGTCGGAGGATCCTCCCTTTTCAATGGCCAGTTCCCAAACTGGTGACCCCGAGCATGAACGTCAGCGCAGCCTTCGCAAAAACTACGTCATCGTGACGTCATCATCACTTCCTCAAGCTTTCGAGCAGCGAGTCATACAGCCAGCCAGCATCCACGACTACTACGGGTATCCTGACCACCAGCATGCAGCGGACGCGCATTCCTGGTCATCACCCACATTCTTTTCAGCGACCTTGGCACAGCACACTGCACTTCGGCCGGTTAGCAAGCAGAGACGCACTTCTCTCCTGGTCGACGCAGCAGCCAGCCACTACGCAGCACTGCACCACTCCGACTCACTGGAGCATTTGCAGCATCACCCCGACTCACTGGGGCATCACCGCAGACAGTTCCGACTCACCGTGAACTATGCGGCATCTGGTTCCGACTCACTGGAACATTTCACTGGCCCGGCAAACATCACAAGATATATGGACGACTCAACCTGCTATCGACCTCCGGTCTCGGAGGGGAGTGATGTAGCGACATCTATCTCGCCACATAAGAAAACTAAAAACTGACGTACCCTACATCGCGATATTAAAGTTATCCGAGCGATTGAATATATATACAAGAACCCGACAACAACCGTCGGGCTGTAGCCCACCAGACCAACACCGGTCTGGTCGGAGGATCCTCCCTTTTCAATGGCCAGTTCCCAAATATGTATATTTGACAAATATAATACATAATAAGGCATATTAAAAGAAGCATAAATGATCATTTAATTTTAATATGAGACGACCCACCCAATCCGAAGTATTTGATTATTTAATTGACGACGATTATTTAATTGATGATAGACGTACAAAACAGACAAAAGGTGGAGTCTTTTATATATCTAATTCTTAAAACTAATACATTCTTAGGTATATAGACGCGGTATTATTTAGCTTCTTGTTTTATTTATAAACGAGTCCTTTATTTTTTACAACATATTTTTTAATTATTTTTATTAAAAACATAGGAAAAATAAAAACAATTACTACCTTAATTATAAATGTTGTATAACGGGTATAGTTAAGCGCTGTTTGGAGTTCTTTTTAAAAAAACGGTAAGCTATATAAATGTAAAAAATACATATCAAGTGTTTTACAAATTAAATATATTAATTTAAAAAAAAAAAACCGGACCGGTAGAAATTTGTAGGTACATATTTAGGGTTATGTTTAATTACAAAATTTTAAATTAAATAAGCAGGTACGCATAATAGTGCAAACTAGGTACTACATACACCAAATTTTTTTTTTTTTTTTTATGTAATAAACGTGGTAATGAAGGTGGCAAACGTGCCGCAGGGTCACCTGATGTAAAGTGACTACCACCGCCCACCCGCTGGACATCTGCAACATCTGAGGACTTGCAGGTGCGTTGCCGGCCTTTGAGGAAAGAGTACGCTCCCTTCAAGGAGGTTTTTTTGTCATATCGGTTCGGAAAAGTCGCCGGCGAAAGCTGGTTCCACAGAGTGGTTGTGCGAAATGCCTTAAAAATCGCGCTGTTGTGGATTTCCAGACATCGAGGTGGTGAGGATGGAATTTTGTATTCTGGCGCGATGTCCGATGGTGAAATTCAGTGGCCGGGACTAAACCAAACAACTCCTCAGAACACTCCCCGTGAAATATGCGATGGAGGATGCAGAGTGACCCAACATCTCTACGCAAATCCAATGGATCAAGCCGGTCGGTAATAGCTTGATCGTCAACAATTCGAACTGTTAGATAGATAGATAGATAGATAAAGTCTTTATTTGGATCACACCACATGAGTAAAAATAAGATAAAAAAGAAATGACAAAAGTAACACTGAGTTTAAGTTAATTTATGACGTAGAAAAAAAAATTAACTAACTTACAAAAATATTTACAAAAATATTTTGCATCCAATTTTGTTTAATCTATATCTATTAAATATAATTGGATGCAAAATGGGAATTGCATTATTATGGAAACACAACGAAAAGAAAAAAAAAATAAAAATTAACAAAAATTAACTGTAAAGTGGTGTGGCATCGAAAATGGACAACCTCTCAGTTGAAGCTGGCATAATATTAACCCAGCACTGATTTTCAGAGGCCTCCATGTGACAGTGACGGACGGCCATGTAAACGTGACAAAGAGTAATATCAAATATTAAAGTGGTAGATTGTTACGTATAAACAAGTTATTAAATTACAAGTTAATAAACTTAAAACTAAAGTCGTTATCTGAAATACATATACGATTATAAAAAAATAGGAGATTAAATCCGATATACAAATTAAAAAGTTGACATTTAGGCGGTATTGTTGAAAATTAATATGACTCCGACTCAAACTCAACGATCAACGCCATGGGAAGTAATGGCGGCCAATGCTATTAAGAAACAACACGGCGAATGAGCATTCTGAGAAGCGAGAATAGGTAAGTACTTAAGACCTAATCTTTGTTTTTGCTTTACATAAATATATTACGTTATTTGTGTTTACAGATTAACCATGTAATTTGCATAGATAATATCAATAATAAAATATATTTATGCCCAAATTTCTGTTGTTTTACAGACGGCGATAATGGTATTCCTAAAACATACAGTGGAGGCAGACACTCCGCAACCAATATGACATGAACAATCCGCATGAAACAAATTGGCCATGCAATTATAGGTACATTTTTAAATTAAATAATTATATCGTCAAACATGTTTCTTTCAATTTTGTATACTATGAATTATTTATTATCAATATACACGAATATGTGAATGAGAAAGTTAAAGTTCAGTCTGTAGGTTAAATAAATATAACTTATATCTTAGTCTAAACGTATGCAATGATTTTAGGTTACGAAGTGGGGGCGGCAGATTGTTCCAACATTTGGTCGCGGCGTATTTGAAGCTTCCACGAAAGGCTGCAGTACGATGTGGGTGCACAAGCAGCAAATAGGAATTCGCCCTGGTGGAGTGAGTTGTATTTACGGCCGATGACCACAAAAGCTTATCATAGAGATATCCTGGTGATTTGGATTTTATGACTCCGAATAAAAGTAAAGCGAAATGCAATTGTCTGCGGTAGTCAGTCCTTAAAGATTTGGCTTCATTAATGTAAGGCGTTACATGAGCACGTGGCGGAATGTTAAAACAATAACGAGCGCAGGCATTCTGTACTTTTTGAATGGCCGTTTTTGAGCGAGCAAGCATTCGTGGCCCTATCACTGTATCGGCATAATTTAATTTTGACAGCACCAGTGACTCACACAGTGTAAGACGTAATTCGTTTGATAGAGACTCTCGTACACGGTACAGTAATTTTAAACGGTAAAAACAGTTACGAACGGTATTATTTACTTGTTTTTCAAAACGCAAGTTTTCGTCCATAATGACGCCTAGATTTTTAGCTTCGGTGACTCTTTCAATAATTTCATCGTTTATAGATATAATAGGGCTATAACTAGATAATTGTTTAATTTGTTTGTTTGTGCCAAATATCATATATTTAGTCTTCTTCGCATTTAAAACTAGGGTGTGGGATTGTGACCATGCAAATATTCTATTTAAATCATCATTTAAGTTTTTAACGGCAGCCTCTAGGTTCGACAAGTGAAATGATGTATAAACTTGTAAATCGTCCGCATAAACATGACAATCACTATTTATAATACAACTCGTTACGTCCGCCGTATATAATATAAACAATAAAGGCCCTAAGATTGAGCCTTGGGGCAAGCCTCGTGTTACTGGACGACACGGAGAACATGCTATAGTGCCATCTTCACCTATTAATTCCACTGATTGTCTTCTATAAGTTAAATAACTTGCAAACCAATCTATAGCGGTTTTATCAAAACCATAGTACGCCAGTTTTGCAACAAGTAAAGAGATATTTATAGTTTCAAACGCTCGAGAGTAATCTAACAAAACCAGCAGGGTAACTTTACCGGAGTCCTGGGCACTAAGTATGTCATCTACAACCGTGGTAGGAGTGCGGTAGTAGTACTACGATGCTTTCTAAAGCCAGATTGA